>CM048745.1:248855077-249457577 GCA_026315105.1 Locusta migratoria | reverse complement strand
CAATTTTCATTAAATAACATTTTAAATGAAAATCTCAGCACTACTGAAGGACAAAAACTCAATTGTTTATGACATGTTAACAATTTCAGGGGGGAAATCGTAATCATCTAGGCTCAATTTATTCTCTTATTCATATTGTTTGATGAGTTAAGGCCAATTCACATTGTCCGCAACGTCAACATCACGTCATGACACCATCAAGTCATGTTGTATTCACACTGTTTGTCAGTGTCTGTCATGTCAATTCTCCCATCTCAATACGCGATGCGAGGTTATGTAGAAAGTCATAGTTTAATACTAGAATTGAAGAAACAACAACGCTAAATGTTTCTGATGGCCAAAGAAAACTCTACAGTGTATATTTTTGGCCAACTTACTGGGAACTGAAACAACATTTCAAAACATTGACATTTATTTTCAAGTGAAAAAATAAACATATGAAAACGTCAAATAATAATTATAAGAGCATGAATGGCGGCTGTTTACTTTTGAAACTCGCCCGCTGTTTTTCTTGGTTGTTAACTAGCCGTGTTTGTGAAGTTAACAATTGACTGCTTGCTCACAAAATCTAATTACAGTGATATTCACACAGCGGCGGAAGTATACAGTTCCCTTAAGCAAAACTCTGTTTCTATAGGTTAAGCAAACAGTTCTACCTTTACTGCAATCTTTAGAGGAAACTGCACACAATTAAATAATGATCCGCAGTCATGGATCTAAATCAAAAATAAATGTTGGCAACGGAAACGCAAATATAGACACAAGATACATGAACATATTACCCCACATTAATCCAAAATAAATGATGAGGGGAGAATTTAAATTAGCACAAAAGGATTATAGTTTAACAAATTAATTTATTGTTCAAAACAAGAACAATAAGGGGAAGACCTTTTTTTAATTACAATAAAAAACACACCTTACAAAATATTCAAAATATCAACAATTACATGGCCCTAAAATTGCCCTCCTGCAAAGTTGAGTACAGGTTAATTACGATCACGCTTCATAGGGGGGAACGGAGGAATTGCAGCAGATTCACACACAGATTCATACGGCAAGCCATGCAGGTACTTACCAAGCACCCGACACCAATACACCAAGATGACAGCCATGCAGATCGAAGGTTCACTCACACACAATGAAATAGTATCTCGCTTCCATAACGTGTCAAGCTAGTGGCTTAGACTCATAATAAACTATCATGGTTTAAGACCACAAAGTGTGGTGTACAGACAGAGGTTAAAGTTTCCCTAGATCTTCTAACTATACATTAAATCAAGATTTCATTAAATAATATCTAAAAACGGTCGCTCTGGCGTTCGTTTAGGACAGGGAGAAGATAACTACAGAAGGTTAAAGTTGTTAGATCAATACAGCACTCTACTAATTCGGAACACAAAATATGCAGAAAGTTAACCAAATCAATTTCGAAGAGAATAAGTCGCGAAATATATCGTGTAACTATGCTTTCTGATCAGAGGAATGATATCTATTAGATAAGCAAGGTTACAGATTGCTACAGCACAATCCAGAGTTCGGTCACAAAAATTCAGAGAACTGGAATAATTATATTTCATGAAAATTAAAAACATGATATACCTCATGCAACGGTTCTATCTAGACAGATTACAAGTTAGATTGGACAATTTTTGGGGGAAATTATCACGCTACACTCACTAGAAAACCACTTCGCAAATTAGCTATACAATTATTAACCACTCATGTGCACTGAATGATGGAAAAGCTGAAGGCTTAGTCTGATATCGTCCATGTGTTCTGTCGACAAAGTATGAACAGTATAGGCACCGTGAATCCCCAAAAATATTAGAATTCAACTACCATAAGAACGCGAAAGACACTGAACATATTTAAACAGGCAAAGAAATGATTTAAAAGTTATAAAGTGCAAGAACTATGCTAACAAAACACCATCAGAGCATCGGAATCAGATTCCAGCAAAAATCGACATAAAATTAGCAATCCTGTACGAAATTAAACAAAATCTCACTACCACACATAGTGTAGCTGCTACTCCCAGAATTAAACTTGCGAAAATGCACAAGTACGACTATAGACCCTGAACTAAGTCGAGTCAGGAGGCCACAGCAGAACCAAACCCAGAGGTACTTACCCTACCAGGAACCAAGAAGCGAATGAATAGCTCTCTTCACCACTGCTTAACCGTTACCAGAGAGAGGTAGTGGAGGGGAGCCCAGAGAGTGTCACCGTTCGTCAGGCAGGTAACCTGACCAAACCCCAGCCAAGGAGGTTAAGAGGAAGCTGCATTAGGAATCTTTGCTAAGACTGGGTTCTGCTCAGCAGTTGGCAAACCTACTTCTCGCCCTGAGACATTCAACACCCAGCGTTTGAAAGAAATGACAACACAAAACAGACGAGGTGCGCCGAGCACTTCCTAAACTTTCTTACATACAAAGTTTCATTCATTCTGTGAAAGTCAGGGCCAGTACACACTAATACATATTTGGGGCCTCATCTACAACATAGACAGAACTTTACATACAGATAAAACTAAATCGATATATAATGCCTGTTAACTCGCATATTGGGAGTGGAGTGTTGCTACACTAAAAAAAATGTCTGAAGCTCGTCAACATTTGTTCATGGGGAGTCAATTAAATGGAACACGTTATGTGGACATATTTCATCACCCCTTCCTTAGTGAGAAAAAATTGACAGAACTCAAATTTATCATATAATTTTGAGCTTCAGGCACTTCTTTATTTACTAGGTTGTCCTTAGAAAATTATGGCATAAAATAGACCATGGGCAGAGTGGACTGGCCTCTTATACAACACAAATCATAAATCCATTTCAGAAATCATTAAAAGAAAACAAATGGTGTGTTTGTTGGTGTGACTGGTTAGACCACAGGTTGGGGACATACATCAGTGTAACATTAATACATAGGTCACATAAAAACACATGTAGACAATGTCAGACAGAAACAAAAAAATATATAAGACAAGTATTCAAACACTCTCGATTTAGTCTGTCACACATTCGCAGATGTGTCCTTGCCCAAAGGCTAAATTTAAGTCTCGATTTTCAATATTAGAAGTTCAAAACATAACATCAGGTCCACCACAATCTTGTATCAACACATCTTTGTGTGTCACACAGGTCTGTTTTTTATTATAGTTATCAACTCGAATTTTGATTGCCACACATGTTTACACACGATTTAGTTCTAGGGGCATGGGGAGGGACTTGCTTCCAAAGCAACTTGGAAGACACTACTGACCGCACTGTAAGTATATTTATACTGCTTAAGTGTCTCTGACAGTTGATCTGGCACCAGCACAGCAGCATCTTCGTTAAGTCACCTCACGCATAACTGATTTGGAGAACATCTCGTTGTCGCCATGGATGAAACATCAGCTTGCCTGAACGTCAGTGACAGTGACTTTCCCGCTGCATCAAGTTTTCACCCGAGGTATCTTCTTGCATTATGTGGGGCCGTTACCTTGTTACCCTCTTCTGTCTGCACATTAGCAACAGACGAGACTAATATTGCACAAATGGACTGTGCACTTACTGGGTGACAGGTTGTGCAGCTCTTCTTGCACAACACAGTGAGGGGCTATGCCAATTTTGTCGTTTTTGACAGCTCATGGCAAGCCGATGGTGTGAGGTCCGCGATCGAGCTGCAGTCAGCGTGAGATCTCCGATCTCAGAGCCGCTGCTGCAGAGTAAGGAGTTGATCACCAGGCGCCCTCTGCTGTCATGCACCTCGGCCGGAAACGCGCTGCCCTCAGCGTTGTCAGCCAAGGACGCCTCTGGACTGGACCGGGGTCGTCGACTGCACGGTTTCAGTCAGCTGGCCCCCTGGGTGTCTGCGGCAGCAGGGGGGGCGTGTCTGCTTGTGTCACACTGGCCGGCGGCGCAGCGAGGATGGAGAGCGCCGTCTGGCGCAGCTGGTTGCCGGCGGCTGCCCGTTGACGTCACACCGGTCCTCTCCTGGCAGCCGGCTGTGGGACGAAGGGCTACCGGTTGCCGTGCTGGGCTTGCAGGTGGCGAGCAGGCCGGACGTGGCGCCTAGTGCTGCCACTGTCGGTGGCATGGAGTTTCCCAGGTGTCTGGGCAAAACTCACACTTCACAAGATTCTGAATGTTAAACCTTTCACCTGTAATTGTCCGTTCTACAGGACAACGTTCCTCAGATCTTTACAATTACATATTTAAAAAACATAAAATATATACATCCTCAGAATGGTTGTTTTAATAAAACAAATAAAATTAAGTCACTGCTGCCATAGTAGATGTATCACTTAAGACTACGTACAAGAACACAAATTTCACAATTAAAACAAGGTAATAATCTATGAAGCAAAAAGAAATGTAGTTATCCATACGTGGCCAATACAGACACAGATTCACGCACACAGGGAGACAGCAAGCAGAAGGCGTGCAAGCGGCAGAAGCGCGGAATTAAAATATGGCTGAGCGGTAGTGTTACAAGCAAGGCACTACAAGCATTGGCAATGGCGCGTTGCTCTGCTACTTGTCATGCATTATCTACCCCCTAACCCAAACTAGATTACCGCAACTAACTACCATCTAACTACTGGCGCCATTCCTTCTCTTTCGTGTGCTGGGCTGTCTGGAAATGGAGAACAAACACAGGAACAAACACTTTGCGTCTCCCCTTCATGATATGTAATTGGCAAACCAACTACACCTAGCAGCGCCGGCCGTAGTGGCCGAGGTGACTGAGGCGCTCTAGTCACGGTCAGCACGACCACTACGGTCGGGGGTTCGAATCCCCCCTCAGGCATGGATATTTGTGCCGTCCTAGTTCGTAAGTAGTTCATAAGTAGTTTGTAAGTTTAGGGACTGATGACCCCGTAGTTAAGTCCCATAAGCTTAACAAAAAAAATTTAAAAAAATAAAACACCTAGCAGTGGTGTGTCATCATGAAGCAACGAACACAAAATGCCATTTGCACAATAAAAACAAGGTAAACAATTTGAATTTTCCACTAACTGTTATGCTAGAGATACACAATAATTATGGAAACAAATGCATGCTCCAGAAATAAAAGACATCTTTAATATGCAATATATTACAACAATAAAACACATTACGCCAATATGAGAGAAAAATTGCAACATTACTAGAAACTAACACATATTAAGATGCAGGGTAACAATAAAATACACTATGCCTATATAATAAAAATGCAACATCAGATAATTACAGACACAAAATACATTATTGTATAATATCTAGGGAAAGAAAACACAATAAAAACATTAACCTAGATAAGAGCAAATGTACATCATATTAAATCATACAAGATGTCATGACACATACAATATATCAATTATTTACAGCTTCGTTTACTTACAGGATTCCTGAAACAAAAACATATTATTGTTTAGCACACCAAGAGCGGGACTTACACCACCTGATTTGTGATGAGCGTTACTCTACCCATTTCTACTGCTTCGTAAGCTTGAAGGGCCGTACTGTTCCAAATCTGTTTTCTTCTATTCCATAAAACTCATGGGTTCACGTCCGGTCGTCTGTTTACTTCTATACCTATCCTCTTCTTGTATTTCCCAATTACACATTACTCAGGTACGGTCTGAAACATTACACTGGAAGATTTCATTACTGGGTGTACTACGAATGGTTACTTATAGCGCCCAAGTTGCAGAAAATTCTAAGAATCATTCCGATTCATCGTGCCCTTTTTCGAAGACAAATTACACGTCTCGAGAGCCAAAATTAAATATGCCAACTCCACTCGGGCGGTGGAAGCCTGTACAGGCACTACGGTGGCGGTACCGTCATGGTACTAAATAAATACGTGACTCTCTGGAGACCGTGCACACGGACACCTGTCGCGTCTATTGTATTGCACTTCCCTCTACCTAAATGGAGGTACTTAACACAATACTACAGCAAGGACATTGCCACACATCTAATGACTCCAGTTACTCGGTACAGACAGTACCGGGAAATGGCCCTTCTCGCGTCCATACACGCGACCAAAAGACAAGAGCTTAGGAACTTCAAAAACATTCAAGTTTTTGAATAAAACTTAGCAGAAATCGTACCGACCAGCGCTCCAAAAGACACAACAGCTGGCGTCACCACAACGAAGGGCAAACAGCAAATATTTGCGCGGAACCGGGATGCCTTTACACGTCTACTGACAGAACAGTACGAGTACAAATTACTCATCCGAGCTATTGAATCGCACGCAACGCTGAACGTGCTACGAAATACAGACAAACCCTTACGACACAATTTTTGTGGTACCTTGGTTGACACGGTACACATAAATACACAACAACAACAACAAAAAACAGCAAAAATGGAACCTATAAATACAATAAAATATACACATTAATACACTTATTCTCTATAGAATCTTAAGCTAGAAACGTGGTGCACACCACGGGACTTCTTTTCCTCTGCTACCTCGTCTTTGTACACCCACGGTATACTGTACGGCTTGACAAAAAACTTAGTATGTTCCCGCACTTTGAATTGATAACGAAAGTTCTTAATGGTACCGGGGGCATCAGAAAAAACTGAAGCATGCAAAATGCGGGACATTTCAGCCTTAGCCAGAGGTGGAGCGTCTTCTATCGAACAGACCTTTTGTTCAATCTCGGGCACAATGTCGGCTTGTTCATCCAAATTAAGCAACAATAGCGTTGGTTGACCGCAATCAGGGGTTATCGGGTCGGCACCACATATCGCCCCATAATCGGTTAGGAAGTAAGAGAGAAAGTGACAACCGGGACCATCGGAAATCAATGTCGTAGTGCATTCGTCAAATTTTAACTTTATGTTTGACCCATCAAGTAACAGGCGCACTTCACCTTCTCCAAAGTTCAGTGTGGCCTGGTGAACTACTAAAAATTCAACGCCGATCAACACGTCCACAGCGAGCAACGGCACAACTATAAAATTGGCGACGAAAGTATAGCCTTGGCAGTTACACTGAATTTCGGCCTGCTTCCTGATCTCCACACTCCTTCCAACCGAAGCTCCTTTAACCTTGGTGCGTTGAAGAGGTAGAACTGGCCAAGAACCTACTGCCAGGCATCGATTAAAAGCATCCTCGCTCATTACCGATATAACACTTCCTGTGTCTAACGTTCACCGTAATTTCACGCCCTGAACTTCAATTTCCAGGACGGGTTGTACTGTCGCCCCTGTCGTGTGCGTCTCCTCCTCTAGAAGAACCTCTCGTAGGTCGTCAAATTATAAATAGTAAACGCGTCCCGTAGTCGTCGTCACAATCGATTCCTCCTCTAGAAGAACCTCGCGCATGTCCGTAATTTTTGTTGCCGGTGCCGCTGCCTGTTCGATTAAGTTCACCGAATGTTCAGCAACGGAGGGAGGTCGTCATTCCTTCGAAGTCGATGGACCCGGCAGACTGTCGGGTTTATTGTGTCGGGGGTCAGGCGATCGAACCTCGACGCCTTGTGGAGGCGTCGGCGGCCTTGTCCAGTGTACACGGTTTAGATGGCCCTTTCTATCATTACTATTACCCCATCGTTTCTTTTTGCGCCCCTGATTTTCTGGCACGGAACCTTTCCTTCCCTACCATGCGCCATCGTACGAACTCGGGCGCTCGTTTTGCCCTGCCGATCTCTGCGTACTTGCATTCCTGTCCACGTCATGCGGGCGCGTCGGGAGATGCTGTCCCTGATACCCGTGCCTTTTAAAACTGCCGCTCGAATTTGAACTACTTGCCGGCGGCTCATAATCAAACTCGAGCTCATCTATCATCTCTAATGATGGCGTTGCGCAATCTCCTTGGCAGCTTCGTTAAGCAGATTCTAATTAGTTCAGGTATCGGGTATGGAAAATCCAGGAACTGGTTCTTCATAAGCATCACCAGCACGAACTCACTAGGGGTTGAGTACTGGGAGGGGTTGTAAAGCGGCAACATTAAGATGCTATGTTTCACGCGATCCTGATGGGTTTCAGACCAGTAGGACGCGAGAAAATGCTCACGGAACCCCCGGTAATCGAGCACGTTTCTTAGCAATGCGCGCATCCTTGAGGAGGGCTCGCCTTCAAGCAACCCAACCACAAAGTCTTCTTTATTACCCTCCGGCCAATTTGGAGGGAGGCTGTACTCAAATTGATCCAGCCAAGCGCGGGGGTGGATACCGGTGGATGCGCTATGAAAGGTTTCGAACTTTGGCACGGTTGTAGTCAAAGGCAGGAGCTGGTTCTCGACTACTGCGGTTCGTCCTGTTCGGACAGCTCACCGGACGTGGATGATGTGCAACTTCATCGTCTTCAAAAGCCGAATCGGCGCACTTATCATATTCGGCGCCGCGGCCACAGCAAGCATTACTGACCGCGTCAGACGGCCGCTTATCCGTCTGCTCACGCAGCACGCACGGTAATTGCGTGGCTACTTGGCGCGGGCTCTCCGCCGGCGACCCGCATTACATTCATTCAGCCGGTGATGTCTCCGAGCTGGTTCTTCAACTGAACAATCTCAGACTCACCGTACCTACACGTCCTTCTACGGCACCAACAGAAGAGATCACTTCATCAACGCGGCCGACCACTACACCGACGCGCGCATCAATTGTATCAACTCGGTTACTCACGTCGCCAACACGTGCTTCTGCATTGTCGACGTGCGCTTTCACCTCATTAACACTCGTTACAATACTGTCGGCGCGCACCTCTACCGCGTCGACCCTTGCGTTTACCTTGCCGATCTCTTTCTGGTTTACTCTGATGGCGTCGGCGTTCTGTTCAATCCTTTCGGATACTACCTTCGCCATCTCGTTCAGGTGACCGAGAATCTCGTCCTGTCGCGTTTTTACACCGGCCATCTCTTTTTGAACGGTGATCATACCCTCCTCTTGCCTACCGAGATTCTCTTGCACTTGTGTTTTTACACTGGCTACCTCTTTTTGAAGGGTGATCATACCCTCCTCTTGCCTACCGAAATTCTCTTGCACTTGTGTATTTACACCGGCTACTTGTGTTTTAATTCCACCTATCTCGCTTCGAATTTCAACGAGGTGGGCGAGAAAAATTGCTAGATCGTTGTTCACGGGGGCTGCCACTGGTGCTGGAGCCGGTGGAGCATCCGTCTTAGCTGTCGGACCGGCCACTGCTTTGTCCCCAAGCGGATGCGACTCGCTTTCTAGCGCTACCATATTGGGCGCGCCACAGCTTCCGGCGAGTGTAACCTCTGGGTTTCCCATGTTCTCAACCGACAGGGCTCCCCGAGAATCTAACACCGTTTTCCTTTCAGTTTCACGCGACCTGTCTCTTTTACTCTCTTTCATTGCTGCGCGCCTACGCGTTTCAATCGCCGAAGCTGTGGAACTATCCATTTCAATCTTACAGCGAATACAACAACGGAAACACAAAGCAATAGCCTAGCAACACATGTGGCAGAAGACTGGTGCTTCAATAAAATTTCACACGCAATTCACACATTGTTAAAGGCACGAAAATTGCCGTTAATAAAAACACTCCCCCAAAATACAAAAAAAAAACTGCTGAAAGAGAAAGACACAAATTTAAGAGCTTGCTTCACTACTGCAGTCACACACTCACACAATTTTAGGGGGTGGGTGGATATTTGAATCAATAAAATAATAAAAAAAATATCAGAACACGCCAGAAGGACGAATCCTGGCAGAGGTACGCCAAGCGAAACTCGCCCGCTGCTTTTCTTGGTTGTTAACTAGCCGTGTTTGTTCAATCTTTAAATGAAACTGCACACAAATAATGATCCACAGTCATGGATCTAAATCAAAAATAAATGTTGGCAGCAGAAACGCAAATATAGACACAAGATACATGAACAAATTAACCCACATTAATCCAAAATAAATGATGAGGGGAGAATTTAAATTAGCACAAAAGGATTAGTTTAACAAATTAATTTATTGTTCAAAACGGGAACAACAAGGGGGAAAACCATTTTTTTAATTACAATAAAAAACACCTTCCAAAATATTCAAAATATCAACAATTACATGGCCCTAAAATTGCCCACCTGCAAAATTGAGTACATGTTAATTATGATCATGTTTCATAGGTGGGAACAGAGGAATTGCAGTAGATTCACACACAGATTCATACAGCAAGCCATGCAGGTACTTACCAAGCACCCGACACCAATACACCAAGACGACAGCCAAGCAATGTGGAGAATGCAGATTGAAGGTTCACTCGCGCACAATGAAATAGTACCTCGCTTCCATAAAGTGTCAAGCTAGTGGCTTAGGGTCATGATAAACTATCAGAAACAAACGCAATTGGTTTAAGACCACAAAGTGCGGTGTACAGACGGAGGTTAAAGTTTCCCTAGATCTTCTACACATTAAATCAAGATTTCAATAAATAATATCTAAAAACGGTCGCTCTGGCGTTCGTTTAGCACAGGGAGAAGATAACTACAGAAGGTTAATGTTGTTAGATCAATACAGCACTCTACTAACTCAGAACATAAAATATGCAGAAAGTTAACCAAATCAATTTCGAACTGAATAAGATCGCGAAATACATCGTGTAACCATGCTTTCTGATCAGAAGAATGATATCTATTAGATAAGCAAGGTTACAGATTGCTACAGCACAATCCAGATTTCGGTTACAAAAATTCAGAGAACTGGAATAATTATATTTCATGAAAATTAAAAACACAATATACGTCGTGCAACGATTCTTTCTAGACAGAGGAAAAAGATCTATTTAATGGTAATAACCACGACAGGTAACACGCTAATCGGCGCATACATGGGCCGACAAGAACACAGATTACAAGTTAGAATGGACAATTTTTGGGGAAAATTATCACACTACACTCACTAGAAAACCACTTTGCAAATTAGCTATACAATTATTAACCACTCATGTGCACTGAATGATGGAAAAGCTCGTCCACGTGTTCTGTCGACAAAGTACGAACAGTATAGGCACCACAAATCCCCTAAAATATTAGAATTCAACTACGATAAGAACCCGAAAGACACTGCACATATTTAAACAGGCGAAGAAATCCAGAATGAAACTTTCACTCTGCAGCGGAGTGTGCGCTGATATGAAACTTCCTGGCAGATTAAAATTGTGTGCCATAACTGGGACTCGAATCTGCCAGGAAGTTTCATATCAGCACACACTCTGCTGCAGAGTGAAAGTTTCATTCTGGAAACATCCCTTAGGCTGTGGCTAAGCCATGTCTCCACCATATCCTTTCTTCCAGGAGTGCTAGTCTTGTATGGTTCACAGGAGAGCTTCTGTGAAGTTTGGAAAGTAGGAGGCGAGGTACTGGAGGAAGTAAAGTTGTGAGGCGGCATCGTGAGTCGTGTTGGGATAGCACAGTCGGCAGTGCGCTTGCCCGCAAAAGGCAAAGGTCCCAGGTTCGAGTCCCGGTTCCGGCACACAATTTTAATCTGCCAGGAAGTTTCAGGCGAAGAAATGATTTAAAAGTTATAAAGTGCAAGAACTATGCTAACGAAACAGCATCAGAGCATCGGAATCAGATTCCAGCAAAAATTGACATAAAATTAGCAATCCAGTACGAAATTAAGCAAAATATCACTACTACACATAGTGTAGCTGCTACTCCCAGAATTACACTCGCGAAAAGGCATAAGTACGACTATGGAGCCTGAACTAAGACGAGCCATGAGGCCACAGCAGAACCAAATACAGAGGTACTTGCCCTACCAGGAACCAAGAAGCGAATGAATAGCTCTCTTCACCACTGCTTAACCATTACCAGAGAGAGGTAGTGCAGGGGAGCCCAGAGAGCGTCACCGTTCGTCAGGCTGGTAAACTGACCAAACGCCAGCCAAGGAGGTTAAGAGCAAGCTTCATTAGGAATCTTTGCTAAGACTGGGTTCTGCTCAGCAGTTGGCAAACCTACTTCTCGCCCAGAGACATTCAACACCCATCATTTGAAAGAAACGACGACACAAAACAGACGAGGCGCGCCTAGCACTTCCTAAACTTTCTTACATACAAAGTTTCATTCATTCTGTGGAAGCCAGGGCCAATACACACTAATACTTATTTGGGGCCTCATCTACAACATAGACAGAATTTTACATACAGATAAAACTAAATCAATATACAATTCCTGTTAACTCGCATATTGGGAGTGGAGTGTCTTGCTACACTAAAAAAAATGTCTGAAGCTTGTCAACATTTGTTCATGGGGAGTCAATTAAATGGAACACGTTATATGGATGTGTTTCACTTTATCCATTGCGATTTGCCCGCTGATATTGTTAATACAGTCATAAACAACTGAATTTTTGTCTTTCATTAGAACTGACTTTTTCATTTAAAATGTTATTTAATAAAAATGCGCAATCAAATTACAATCTTATTCAAATAAACAGTTTGCTTCAGTCTTTTATGTTACAATGTTATGTAGCACAAAACATTTTTTTTTTTTTTGTTTCAGATATCCGACTTCGATTTTAGAGGACACTCAATTGACAAAAATATTTAAGTCGTCACATTTGTGATTTATCCTTAAAACGATGTATAACATCAAAATAAAGATGAATAAGACAAATTTGCATCTAAACAGTGCAATCGTCGACTGCAATATGTTATTAGCGTGACGAAAATAGGTTAACTTCCGATATTAGCGGACAGCCGTTACATCAAAACATTCTTCTCGGAAAGCTTGATGTGACGTTGACGTGATGTGACGGTCCAGTGAAGGACAGTGTAAATACTGCCATTAGAAATACATTGCGGAATGTTCTGACAGACGGCAACATGGACAGTGTGAATTGGCCTTTAGTATGTTTATGTTTTCACTAAAAAATAGATGTCGATCTTTTGAATGTGTTTCACTTCCCAGCAAATTAGTACACTACCTGACCAAAAACAAACATTATAAAGTTCCTATGTCCATCAATAACGTTCAACATTGTCGTTTCCTCAATGCGACTATTTTACCATGACTTTCTACATAACAGATCGTTATGTTGGGCTAAGCCAATTGACGTGATGGATAGTGGGAGAACAATATGATGTGACAGTGACATGATGTAATGAACAGTGTTAAACATTCTAGGATTTAATTTAGCTTCACACTTCTGTAGAGTAGATATGGAGGGAGGAGGAGTTGCCACATTCATTAAAAACTGCTATAAATGCACGAATATTGATATAAATAAATTCTGTCTAGAGCAGCATTTAGAAGCTTGTGCAACAGAAGAAGAATTCCATAACAGATGCTTTATAATAGTAACTATTTACCGAGTACCTGCAGGAAATTATAATCTATTCCTAAATCATCTAGAAGCCCTATTGGGTTATTTAACAGGTAGAAATAAAGAAATTCTGGTTTCTGCTGACTTTAATACAGATTTTCTTATGCATTCCTCCAGTAAAAATTTATTGCAGTCAGTAACTTTGTCTTTCAACCTAACACATACCGTAAACTTTCAAACTAGGATAACTAAAACCTCTAGGACAGCAATTGATAATATTTTTATAGACAAGTCAAAGGAACAAAATCATATCATAAAACCAATAATAAATGGCCTATCAGATCATGATATGAAGCTCCTTGTTTTAGCTATAGATTCTAAACAGATTATGAAGACTGCAAAATCTACATACAGAAAACTAGTCAACCCACCAAAAATTGAAAATTTTTGAAAACTCCTCAAAGACATGAACTGGAAAGATGTATATAGTGCTCATGGCATGAATGAAAAATATAACATATTAATTAATAATATTTGTATCATGTTTGAAAACTGTTTTTCTCTAAAAGTAACTCGAATTAAAAAGAAGTCTATAATAAAACCATTGATTACACAAGGAATAAAGAGTTCATGTAAGACAAAAAGGAAAATGTATCTATCACCAAGAGTAGTTGGAATGATGATGATTTAGCTAAATATAAGGAATACTGTAAATATTTAAAAAAGTTATTCAGTCATCTAAACAAATGCAATATGAGAATAAGATAGTAATATCAGGTTACCAGATAAAAATAACATGGGATATAGTGAAAGAGGAGACTATTAGAACCAGAAAGGAACATGAGTAGGTAGCATTAAGAGTAGATGAGACATTAGTAACTGATGGGCATAGTGTGGCAAATCTATTTAACAAGTACTTTATATCTATTACTGATAGTATGGGATTGTCTGGATCAGAAAATAATGTCCTTGAATATTTGAAACTAGCATTTACAAATAACTTCAGGTACATGAATATGTCACTCTCTTCACCACAAGAAATAACTTCCATAATAAAATCTTTAAAACCAAAGCATTCTAGTGGTTACGATGAAATATCAACAAAGTTGGTTAAACCATGTTCTTATGAACTTGGCACAATTTTAAGTTATTTGTGTAACCATCTATTATAACTGGAACATTTCCTGATTGGCTAAAGTATGCGGATATTAAAGCTCTATTCAAGAAGGGGGATAAAGAGATACCATCAAACTACAGACCGATTTCACTTTTGCCAGCATTCTCAAAAATTCTGCAAAAGTTAATGTACAAGCAGCTTCTCAACCACCTGACCACGAATGACACATTGTCCAAAACAGTTTGGATATCTGAAAGGTTCCGATATCGAGAAGGCTATTTACACTTACAGTGAGAATGTAGTTAATTCATTAGATAATAAATTGCAAGCAGCAGGTATTTTCTGTGATTTGTCAAAGGCATTTGATTGTGTGAACCATTAAGATCCTTTTAAGTAAATTAGAATTCTATGGGGTCACGGGAAATGTTGCAAAATGGTTCAACTCGTACCTCAATAACAGGAAACAAAGGGTGTCAGTGTAAGTGACTAGTGAATTAAGCCAACAGTCATCATTGATTTGGAAATAAATTACATTTGTTGTCCCACAAGGATCCATCTTAGGGCCATTGCTTTTTCTTGTTTATATTAATGACCTCTCATCAGTTACATTACCAGAAGCAGAGTTCGTTTTGTTTTCAGATGGTACAAGTATTGCAATAAAAAGTACATCAAGCATAGTTATAGAAAGGTCTGCTAATGATATTTTCATGGACATTAATAAATGGTTTAAAGCAAACTCATTGTCATTAAACTTTGAAAAGTGTCACTACATGCAGTTCAGATCATGTAAGAGATTTCCCGACAGCATATGCATTAATTATGAAGAAAAGCAGATAGAAGAGGTTGACAGTATTAAATTCCTGGGATTACAGCATGATAATAAATTTAGTTGGGAGGAGCACGCCACAGAACTGCAGAAACGACTCAACAAATCTGTATTTTCAATAAGAGTTTTATCAGACATAGGAGACATAAAAATAACAAAGCTTGCATACTTCGCTTACTTTCATTCCATAATGACATATGGTATAATATTTTGGGGTAACTCTTCAAGTCAGTCAAAAGTCTTCAGAGTCCAAAAGCGTCTAATATGTATTATTTGTGGAGTAAATTAACGGATGTCCTGTAGAAGCCTCTTCAAAGAAGTGGGTATATTAACTACTGCCTCTCAGTATATTTATTCCTTAATGAAATTTGTCATAAATAATATATCCCTTTTCCCAATGAACAGCTCAGTTTATACATACAATACTAGGAACAAAAATGATCTACACAAGGACTTAAAAGCGATTACTTCAGTTCAAAAAGGGGTCCACTAATCAGGAACACGCATTTTCAATAATTTACCATCAAGTATAAAAAATTTAGCTACAAATAAAGATCAGTCTAAGAGGAACCTAAAAGACTTTCTAGTGGCCAACTCCTTCAACTCCATTAGTGAATTGCTAAATTGGACCAAGTGATGCATGTATATTAATATTATTATATTATCAACTGAAAAAAAGTAAAATAACATAACTAATAAAAACTTTAAAATGTATGTATCTGTATTTGTATTATTAGTATTATCTATTATTCAGCTTGTAAATATTGTTTCTTGACATGTTCCACATCCACAAGGATCTCCTCAACATGGATCTACGGAACGAAAAACTAATCTAATCTAGTGTGAATGGCTTTTATGGAAAGATCACAGATGTGTATAATGAATCATAGTATGCACTTTAACAAACGAAAAGCGTCCAGTAAAAACTGAATTCTCACTGTATTAACCATATACTTGTCGCTATAATGATAATTAAATATTTTCTTTTGTCAGATATGGGCCAATTCACATTGTCAGTCACGTCAACGTCACAGCACAGCACTGATACGTTAAGTTGTATTTACACTCTCTATCACGTCAATTCGATTATCCCAATACAAGTTGAAAGTGAGGTTATGAGTGGCGATCTGTTACATAAAAAGTCATAGTTTAATACTGAAACTGACGCTAAGTATTATTGATGAGCAAAGAAAAGTTTACAATGTATGTTTTTGGTCAACTTAGTGTGGTTAAGTGCTGAGAAGTGAATCAACAATTCAAAACATCGGCATCCATTTGTAAGCGAAAAAATAAACATACAAACATACAAACACATCAAACAATATTTATAAGAGCATATACAGACCTTGTTTACTTTATCCGGTGTGATTTGCCTACCGACATTGTTAATACCTTTGTGCGCAACTGATTTTGTGCTTCATCAGCACTGAATATTCATTTAAAATGTTATTTAATGAAAACTGTGTCATATAATTACAATGTTAATTAAATAAACAATTTGCTTCAGTCCTTTCTGTTACACTAATGCCAAACATAAATCATTTTTATTGATTCAGATATCTGACCTCGCTTTCAGGAGGACATTCAACTAAAAAAAAAAAGTTTTCATGAAACATTTGGAATTTGCCACTAAAACAAAGTAGGTCTATAACAACGAGCTTAAATTTCATAGAGTGGTGATAGCCCACCATGCATGTTTGAGGCAAATTGAACTGGTGTCAGCCATGTTGTTTGGGGTATCAGCGACAGCTGGTATGCCACACCCACTCGATAATTTTACCTATTTGCAGAGCCACGATTTAAATAAAGGTTGACTAAGCTGCGAATTGACGAGCCTGGTAGCAAATTTCCTAAAAATGCGGTAATTAAATGTCACAAACCTGTCAGTATTACAATTCTAGTTCGAGGTACAACAGTTAGCTGAGTTTTTCAATAACAACAAAAGTGTCGCTGCGAAAATATTTGTGTTGATTTTAATGCAAGTACATCGTCTAAAAGAACTGCCAAACATACAGTGAACAGTGATTGTTATGATGAACAATCATGACTATAGACTTGCGTCTGCTATTAACATGTAGTAATCACTGCTTTCATAAAGTCTACTGTACACATATCTTGACTTTACTCAACCTATTAACTCTACAAACTTGTTAAATTTCTATTAAAGGGTTTCGTTGTAAACTTTGGTGGACAAAATTTGAGTACAAAGACGAAAGTGACAACAAAACACTGCAGTTAAAAATGCAACTAGGTCATCTGCCACAAGATTATTCCACGTCGAAATAACGCGCGTTAATAACGTTCCTTGTTGCCATGCTGAAACACGTAACGTTTTGTGCGTCACATTTCAGTACAAAGACGAAAGTGACAACAGAATATTGCAATAAAAATGAGCCTGGGTTAGCTGCCACAAAAGTATTCCACGCTGAAATAACGTATCAGTAACTACTTCCGTTGTTGCCACACTGAAATAAGTACATACTTGTTGCAAAGAACACACACATACACAAGTGAAAAAATTCTGGTTGTCACTACTACTTCCACACTTTGCACTGGTTTCATGTCAACTAAGCTCGTCAAGTATTGTCAAAAAGGAATGAAAATTTTTTTAAAGTAGGTGTAGACACTCAAAAATATAGTTTCATCAACCACAGGAGCAACAGAAGACGAAATACTTCAAAAACACGGCAGCTCTAGGTACAAAACTGACCATTTTTTAGGGTGTGTACTTCAAGAGAATTGCAGGATCGGTCATCTGAAGCTTTACTCTTGTGGCAGCTAAGTGCCATTAGTCAGGAATTTCGTTTGTTTATAGACAGAGAAAGATCAAATGTTCAAATGTTTGTTAAGATTGAGGAACTTAACTGCAGGGTCAACAGTTCCTAAGCTTACAAACTACTTATTAACTAACTTATACTAAAGGCGACACAAACATCCATGTCCGAGGGGAGTTTCGAACCCCCGACCGTAGTGGCCGTGCAGACTATGAGTGGCCACCGTGGCTGGCCACAGGAGGATCAAACAAGGCAAAAATTCGGTGTTCTTGCAGGAATTACTAGTCGTTTTATCACTTTGATTTGTGCAATTAATGCTGAACACACATTAGGTACGTTTCAGCAGCAAAAATTGTACAGGCAATACACACTAAATACAATATATACTAAATACAACACTTAAAGCTCAACAAGAACGTACGATAGACACACTACCTCAAGTGTACTGACCACCAAAATTATGGCGGCCGAGTTTACACAGGTTGCTGCAAAGAGCACTGAAACTCGTGTGTTAGCCACTATATGAAATTTAAGTACATTGGTCTATAATAATAAAATAAAGATTAATAAGACACATTTCCATCCCCATGAACCACAGACATTGCCGAGGTGGGGTGGGTTGCATGCCTCAATGATGCAGATAGCCATACCATAGGTGCAACCACAGTGGAGGGGTATCTGTGGAGACGCCAGACAAACGTATGGTTCCTGAAGAGGAGCAGCAGCCTTTTCAGTAGTTACAGGGGCAACAGTCTGGATGAATGACTGAGCTGGCCTTGTAACTTCAGTTAACATGGCTTTGCCATGCAGTTACAGCGAACAGCTGAAAGCAAGGGGAAACTACAGTCGTTACTTTTCCCAAGGACATGCAGCTTTACCGTATGACTATATGATGATGGCGTCTTCTTGGGTAAAATATTCCGAAGGTAAAATAGTCCCCCGTTCGGATCTCTGGGCGGGAACTACTCAGGAGGATGTCGTCATCAAGAAAACCAAAACAGGCATTCTACGGGCTGGAGCGTGGAATGTTCTAACCCTTAATCGCGTAGGTAAGCTAGAAAATTTGAAAAGAGAAATGAATAGGTTAAAGTTAGATATGGTAGAGATTAGTGAAGTATGGTGGCATGATGAACAGGATTTCTGGTCAGGTGAGTACAGGGTTATCAATAAAAAATCAGTTTGTGGTAACGCAGGAGTAGGTCTAATAATGAATAAGAAAATAGGAATACGGGTAAGGTACTATGAACAGCATAGTAAACGCATTATCGTAGTAAAGATAGACATGAAGCCAACACCAACCACAGTAGTGCAAGTTTATATGACAACTAGCACGGCCGATGATGAAGATATCGAAAAAATGTATGAGGAGATAAAAGAAATCATTCAGAAAGTTAAGGGAGACAAAAACTTGATTGTCATGTGGGACTGGAATTCGGTAGTAGGAAAGGGAAGAGATGGAAATGTAGTAGGCAAATATGGACTGGGAAAAAGGAATGAAAGAGGAGATCACTTAGCAGAATTTTGCGCAGAGCACAATTTAATGATCACCAACACTTGGTTTAATCATCATGAAAGAAGGCTGTATACATGGAAGAGACCAGGAGACACTGGAAGGTACCAGATTGACTTTATAATGGTAAGGAACAGATTTAGAAATCAGGTTTTAAACTGGAAGACATATCCAGGGGCAGATATAGACGCTGACCATAACTTATTGGCTATGAATTGCAGATTAAGAGACTGCAGAAAGGTAAAAAGGTTAGGAGATGGAACCTGGACAAATTGAAGGAACCAGAGGTGTTTGAGAGTTTCAGAGGGAGCATTAGGGAAGGATTGGCTGAAACGGGAGAAAGTAATACAGTAGAAGAAGAATGGGTAGCTCTGAGAGATAGAGTAGTAAAAGCTGCAGATGATCACATTAGGCAAAAGGACAAGGCCTAATAGAAATTCCTGGATAACACAGGATATACTGAACCTTATTGATGAGAATCAATCACCCCGTTTACATGGGCTCCCAAAACCGGATTTCGTAAACCGATTTCCCAATTCCGCTTTTGGTTGGTCATGTAAACACTCCAAAATCGATTCTGGAAATCCGCGGGTATTACACTGTAAAAGATCTTTGTCAAAGATCTTTTATCAAAGCTCTTTGGTCAAATCTTTGACAGTGTAATGGGTCATCTTTTATAAAAGATTTCTTTTATAAAAGATATTTGATAAAAGTTAGCGAGAGAGCCTAGCTTTTATAAAAGTTCGCAATTGTATACATGCGTCTTTCCTTGCTTTGACGTCTTTTAACCTACAAATTAACGTAAAAGTGTATTTGTTGTGTCGCTACTGCCACAGTGATCGTTTCAAAGTGAAAAGTGTGCGGAACATTTATTAATGCAAAGCACATTTACTAAAATATACGGTTAGAATCGTATAAAGAAAAAGCTACTGCTGTCAGTTGTATTCAAATTGGCTCACTGTGGATAATGATAAGGAAGAAATTATATGTATCAAAGGATATATGGAGATGCATAAGTGAAATAAATGTTTTTATATGTACTCTAACCTAACCTCGTAATTCCTCCTAAAGTGATTTACATTTTGCTTCACTTGTGTCTGCAATAATACGTGAATTCTTAGGCCTACCCTGTACGATTCGTGTATTTTACTGCCTGTTGGAATAGATTTTGTATGTGGATATAAATGGGACGATCTTCGCGGAAAAGGCATTAATAATTTGCGTAATGAGATACTGCACTAATTAGCTCCGTATTTTTTCTTGCTTTGCACGACGCTTTTCGTGATTTAACCACAAGTCCATGTATTTACACGGATATTTTATGTTTCGGAAAATCAGGCAAAATAAATGTCACACTGCAGTAAACTATAAAAATGTCTTCCGCAGCACATAATCCAAAATGAAGCATAACATGAAAGAACTACGAAAATATTCTGTCTTCTCAATTATGATGAAGTGTCTAACAAGGTTATGTTTAGCATGGCATCTTCATGACACACGTTAACTTATTTACCCATTGACACAGCTTTAGGGTTTCCTGAAACGTCGATTTTGATGAAGTATTTATAAATATGTGGGCGAATTGAAATGTTTGCTCACACATTCTTAAACAATTTAGGTTATTCTGTTCTAGAAGTGTAGCTCATGAAGTACATTTGTGCGAGCACTTTTCGTATTTTCCTCTCGCTATTCACGGTTTTACCTAAAATTGTTCCCATTTTTCATTCTTTGCAGTGAATGCACTCCCGAGCAACATTATATTACGTTCTATAATACAGACGATTGACTATTTTGGAGTCTTTTCAGAGCAACTATGACAAAATATTTTACGCTAATGTAATGTGCTCCTGTGAAGTAGTTTCGTCAAAGATCTTGGATAAAATCTTTGACAAAAATCTTTGTCAAAGATCTTTTACAGTGTAATACCCATGGAGGTAATACCTCCATGGTAATACCGGCCTAAAGCGGTTTTCCAGTTCCACAATCGATTTTCGTGCCCAATCGTTTTTGAAGCGTTCTTGGCTTGTCAGATTGTGTTTTCTTGTTAAGAATTTTCGTCCCATATGGAAAGAGTGATATTTTCCAATGTGAAATAAAAGTATAAATATTAGAGTGAACATCAATCTGCATATTTAAATAAAGAAAAATAGCGATTGTGCAGACTAAATAAGGAACTGAATCAGCTGTTTTCCAGCCGCCATTTTAAGTGAGCTACGAAATCCGATTCAGGCTATGCCATGTAAACACGACAGCCAAAAACGGTTTACGAAAATCGGTTTTCGTCTTCCGGAAGACGTGTTCCATGTAAACGTAGTGAATGTCAAGGAATTGTCAACTTAGCATCAGAAGGACGCATGTGGGGTAAAAATTGTAGAAGGAGACCGAGGGACGAATATAGTAAGCAGATTCAAAAGGATGTAGGTTCCCGAACGTATTCTCAGATGAAGAGACTTGCACAGAACACGGTAGCGTGGAGAGCTGCATCAAACCAGTCTGCGGACTGAAGACCACAATAACAAGACGACACATTTGCGTGTAAACCGTGTAATCGTCGACTACAACACGAAAATACGTTAATTTCCGATGTTAACAGACGAACGTTCCGTCAGAACATTCTTCTCGAGAAAGCTTGATATTACGTTGTCGTGATTTAACGTCCCGCCGACGGACAGTCTGAATACCGCCATTAGAAATACATTGTGAAATGTTCTGACGGACAGTGACGTGACGTGACGTACAGATTACGTTGGCCTTACAGTTTAGTAGACGGAAGAAAACTATAATATTTAAAATAGCTTTCTTAAGCAACTAAACGTAATTATCCGTTACGGTTAGGGTTTTTAATATTTCTGAACCAGTGTCGTATTTCAATATGATTGATGAATACAGAGTACTCACATTATTACATTTTACATGTTTAAATCTGATTTTGAAGTCAACAACTGCGCTCAATTCCTGCATTCTAAAATCAATGCTAAAATTATTTGTTACACTTATTTTCTCTGTTCCACTTTGAAATACTCGCCATCTTAGCTACGTTGCACTAATATCTTTGACGACAACATTTGAAATAGATGAGTGTTTTGAGAAGTGCGCCAAAAAGGTAGGTATGGGGAATTTTCGAATTTTGTGACTCATCGCTTGAAACATATGTAGCGTTGTTGATAAAATAACAATATTCGAGACCTATAGACTGTTTGTTATTAATCGTATGTGGCTGACTAGTCAAACTTTTCCATTGTCGTACTTTCAAATTTGTGTTTGCTGAATCATTTGTGGCATTTATTTGTAGATCATCATGTCGAGCACGTCACAGAAGCATAGAAATTTCGTTGCTGAGCCCATGGGCAACAAGCCGGTGACTGACTTGGCCGGAATTGGCGAAGTCCTAGGCGGCAGATTTGAGAAACTTGGATTTGACAAGGTAAGTTAACAATACGTTACTTTTGATAGAAACCATTCTTTTATTGCGACCAAGTCATACACGTTGGTGTTTGGTAAAAATCGTATAGTTGCTATTGTCACAAAGAATGAAGTGAAAGTTAATTTGTCAAGTGTTGAACAGTTAAATTGTTTCAAGCATTTTCTTGATGTTATTTTAAGTCATAAAGGAGCTATACAATAAAGATGAATTTGTTAAACCCATTTCTTATTTAGTTGGCGTAGGGGAAAAGTCTCGTCGGCTTAAACCAGACATTGGAGCTTTTATGTATTGATGGCACTGCCATTCATCATGAACTGCATATTTGTAATACTTTCGGCAAGTGTATCATTCATGTTTCAAAAAAGATTTCCAATCCATGGAAAAAAAAGGAAGGCATCAAACAATATAGCTTGTCATTGATGGTAGGTGTTTGTGCTGCAAGCACTATGTTGTAGGCTAGGCCTATCAGAAGTGCAAAACAAATGATGTATTGTTACCATGGTGCTTTATAAATTGTTCAATCTTATTTGTAGAGTCAAGTCTTTGTCTTTCCAATATCAATAGGCAAGTCGACAATTCTGTTATTTCTTCTATCCCACAATGTGTCTGCATTTGTCATCCTTGAGGTTATAAAGTGTAATTTTCTGTTAGAAATTTACGCAACGAAGCTTCATGAACCTAACTTCATACTTCTATTCCTAGGTTGATACTTTCAAATTATTTGTGACTGGACTACCGTCTCCATTGTTAAATTTTTATTACTGTTTGACATTTGGCACGATGACAGCTGCAGGTGGTGTATCTTGCACCCATTACACAGTAGCCGCGGGTATTGGAGTGGAGCATTGAGGGGAAGGCAGCATCCACTGCTAGCTTCAGTGCTGGAGCCATTACCCTAACAATGTGTGCGTTAATACTTAGCCTCATTGTAGCATTGGCAGTATTTGTAAACAAATGATCACTCAGTTAGTACTGACTTTCGCCGATTGTGGCAGCACCAACAAAATTTTCCTTCAACACAGTGTACCGTCAAGCTATTGCCATTAAGAATGAGCCAAGTTTCAAGTGATTACTTTTTTTTAATAATACGGGACTCATTTAGGTGGATGTGAAATGTAAATTGATCAGTTTACTTTTTACAATACAATGACATAGGCTATAAAAAAAGTGATCCATGTTAAATCATAAAACATTGTAAGAGGTTAAACCTGGAAAGTGACTTGAATTTTCCTCACAGACATGAGTTGTTAACATCATTTAATTTTTGTAGGCCTTATACAAAACAATTGTTTTAATCAATTAATGGACTTTTTAACCCATTCCAGCCCAGTAATGCCCTATATCGTCCTATCATATTTTCCTCTTGGCCCGACCATTTATCCAAAGATTATAAACAACACTCCAGGACTTGGCAAATTCATTTTGGCCAGGTTGACTTCAAGGAAACAGCATTAGATACGATGCATTGACAATGTGTATTTTTTACTTGATGCCTAAGTTTGAATACACACAGCAGGGCTTTAAAAATATTATGTTCAGGTAAAAGAAACAAAGCAATATGAAAACTTAATTAATAAATTGTCAAATGTCTAAATTAGTAGTAAACAGTTTGAAAGTGTTGTAAGTTACACTAAGGGAAACACATCCTGCCCACCAATGCCAAATGGAGTCATTTCATATTTGCAAGTCATTTCATACAGAGATGTGTAAAGAGATTTTTGTTCAGAAATTAATAAAATTTGGCCTGAAAAAGGTGAAAATGCTGTATATGATTCACTACACATTTCAGCATATTTGAGCTCTGAATGTAGTAAGTACAAAGGTTAACATGTTCGCTGCGGTCACCAGTGCGGGTCGCTGACGCTATAGGCGGACACCTGTAAGCGCACTTGCGCTGAGAGCTGAAGTCAGACCCTTGTGAAACATGTAATATTGAAAGCGAATATAACGTCTGCAAAAGAGGTGGTGCTAAGCTACATGCCAATTAAGTGATAATACTGCAAGCTCATTGACTTAAAAGCGTCATATGCATTTATTGCAAACTATTCTAACAATGCCTCTGATTTATTAATTTTATTGCAAACTAGGAAGGAAAAGTTCAAAGAAGCGACAAATCTGCTTTTTTATATGTATAGATATATAAGCAAACCACTACATCTACATACGTACTCCGCAATTGACTGTAAGGTGCGTGGAGGAGGGCACACTGTACAACTTCTAGGCATTTCCTTTCTTATTCCACTCCCAAATAGAATGCCTACATGCCTCTGTAGGAGCCCTAATTTCTCTTGTCTTTGTGATCAGCACGCGAAATGGTTTCAAATTCCGGCCCTCTAAATTTCCTCAACAGAATTTCACGGAAAGAACGTCGTCTTTCCTCCAGCGATCCCCAAATGCCGGAGCATTTCCATGACACTTGTGCATTCGTCGAACCTACCAGTAACAAACCTAGCTGCTCGCCTCTGAACTGCTTCTTCCTTTATACTGATCTGCTGCGGGTCCCAAACACTTGAGCAATACTCAAGATGTGGTTGTACATGTGTTTTAAACGTGGTCTCTGTCAGAGATGAAGTAATCTTCCCCAAATTCTCCCAATAAACCAAAGTTTGCTGTCCGCCTTACAACTGTCCTTACATGTTTGTTCCATTTCATATCGCTCTGCAATGTTACGCCTAGATATTTGAACGACGCGACAGCATCAAGAAGCTCACTACTAATGCTGTATTCCAACAATATAGGATTGTTTTTTCTACTCACGTGCATCACCTTAATTTTTTCTACATTCTTCGCACCAACTAGAAATTTTGTCTTAAGTCATCCTGTATGCTATTACAGTCAGTTAAAGAAGACACCCTCCCATACACCACAGCATCATCAGCAAACAGTTGCAAATTAAAACTTACTCTGTCCATCAGTTGATTTATATACATATAAAACAATAGCGGTCCTATCACACTCCCCTGGGGCACGCCTGGCGATACTCGTCTCTGAACACTCGCCGTCGAGAACAACATACTGTGTTCTATTACTTAGGAAGTCTTCCAGCCAGTCACAAATCTGTAAACCTATTCCATAAGCTCGTATCTTCGTTAGCTGTCTGCAGTGTGGCACCGCGTCGAACACCTTTTTGAAGTCGAGAAAAACACAATCCGCCTGTTGCCCATCATCCATGGCTCGCAAGATGTGATGTGAGAAAAGGGCAAGCTGAGTTTCACATGAACGACGTTTCCTGAACCCTTGCTTGTTCGTAGAAAGAAGCTTTTCAGTCTCATGGAAATTTACTACATTCGAACTAAGAATATGCTCTAAAATTCCACAGGAAACTGGTGTCAACGATATTGGCCTGCAATTGTGTTTGTCAGTTCTTTCCTTTCTTATAAACGGGAGTCACCTGCGCTTTTCCATTCACTAGGAACTTTGCGCTGAATTAAAGATTCGCGATAAATGCAAGCTAAGTAGGGGGGCAATGTCACAGAATAGTCTTTGTAAAACCGAACTGGTATTCCATCCGGACCAGCAGACTTTTTCGTATTTAGCTCTCTCAGCTGCTTCTCTACACCGGAAATACCTATTACTATGTCCTCCATTTCGGAATTAGTACATTGATCAAATGATGGTACATGTGTGCGGTTGTCCTGCGTGAAAAATTTCTTGAAGGTTAAATTTAGAACTTCAGCTTTCCATTTGCTTTCTTCTATTACTGCCCCGGGATGATCGAGAGACTAGACAGTGGACTTTGACCCGCTTATCGATTTTACATTGGACCAGAATTTTTTTGAGTTCTTGGAAAGATCTTTTGCTAAGGTATGGCTGTGGTAATTATTGTATGCTTCACGCATCGATCTTTTTATAGACGCACAAATCTCTACTAAATTTTGCGTGTTCTTTTTTGAATCAAGAGTGCAACAGTCTTTGCTTTCTCAGCAGCTTTCTAACGACGAAAACACACAACTGCAGACAGGAAAATGTTACGTGATGTTTTTTGGTGGCCTGTACTAACACGAGTGCACAGCCAAACTAACTGAACAGATTACTCACCTAGCGAACATGCTACTTGTAAGAGTCGGCAGCTCTGGCATGTTGATCATGGAAACACTTATGTGTCAGCCGCAGTGAACATGTTAACAATGAACACTACTTTGTCGACTATGCATTTGTTATCAGAGTTTGTTGGGTGAGCAGAGGTACAGTGCTTGCACTCTTTCGTTTTCTGATGGTAGGTAAAAGCTTCTATGACTAAGAAATGAAAAGTCAGAATTTTTAGATAATGATCTGGTTCTACTAAAAATCTGTCTAATGTAAATGCAAAACTGCTACATATTAATCACTTATGTATAGGAATATATTGAAGAATAATGTAGGAGAAACGCAGAGACCTTCCTGTGTCAAATAGACACTCCTTAGACAAATACTTGTCTTTCCTGTGAAAAATAGGAAAGTAGTTTGAGCGAAGGTGTGCAGGTTGTAAAACTAAAGAGCCTGCTATGTCATAAGAGGTGTTGAAGCATTGAAAGTCTACTAAAGATACATTTAGAATCTACTGATAAAATTCTGTAAAACCCATTCAACAGATACCCTTGTGAAGCGGCTCATATAATGGCAAGGTGGTTTATTATTTCATTTTAACTAGTTTTTATTTGATGAAACAAAACTAAAATCTCAAAGAAGATCTTTGCTGACAGGCAGCCATCCTAATAGATTCGTTATAATTCAGGAATCAAATACATACAAATATCTATGAACCATGTAAGGGAAAAATGAGAGAAAAGGGGGGGGGGGAGTTATCAAGTTCTCTATATAACAATTTTTTTATTATTATTACTAATAATTTTTAGTTTCACTGTAAGTTTCCAGTATTCCAATGCATATTGTCTGCCTAACAAGAATTTATTTCCATTGGTTTAGTTCCTCAACAAAACCTCTTTCATTTGGCCAGACACACTGATGAAAGTTAAAAATAGCTCCACTGCGAAATTTAGTTGGACACCTGTCTTTCACCACACTATTTGATGTAATTTCTTTCTCAATATAGCTCTCTCTGTTTGAGGGATATGCTATTGAAGTATGTGACTGTGCAAAATTACACCTTCAATGATTTGCAATCTTTATTTATGTACATTTGTGGTGTTTCAAAAAATGTTTGGTACTGCCTCGGTATAACTTCTGTTCTTTATAGATAATTTTTCTTTTGCTTTAGGGTCATTCCATACCAAGTCATCCAGGGCACCTGTCACAGATGATTATGAAATTTTATAGTTGAATTGTATGCACCAAATTAAGAAAATATCCAATGTTTCATCAAGTTCTATAAAGTAGTTTCCAAGTTATGGCCATTTAAAGTTTTACACTAACTGTACTTCCGAGAGCGATGAAGATGTAACTAAAGTGTGCATGCTTTTCGAGAATCTGAAGTAAAATCATTAGTTTTCACTGTTTTGTTCCAAATTAAACACTGAAACTGATAGATACACAAAATTTCGATTTATAATCTTCAATCATATTGAAAAACTGCACTGAAACTGAAATTGTTGTTAATTTCAAAATTGTGACGTAGGTGTAGACAATTATGAATAGCTAAAATCTCTCTGCAAATAACCCATTACAACCACATATTTTTGAATACAGCATAAAATTGCCTTTCAAAAGGTGCAAAAAATGGGTGGGGTTCTAAGTTGCAACAATTTTATAACAAATTGAAGTCAAATTTTGTAATTTTTGCAAAATACACGTTTGATGCAATAATTAATTATTTGAAATTATAAAACTGTGAAAATGCCAGATGAATTCAAGTTTTATGTATCAATTATTTTAAAAGATACATGATTAAAAATTTTACAAATCCTTTGTACAAAGAGTTCTTGATGACTAAACTTAAATAATTAATTATTTGCTAAGTTTATAAGAAGTAGTATGTAAAATAATTAGGTATATTTGCTTGTCCAAGAAGTTCAGTTTTACAAGAGCACAAGGAAATTTTTCCATGTTTTTATGATTTCCTTTCGAGAATTAGCATCAATCTTATACGATCTGCTGAACTAAGATGCTACTTCTGGAGGAGTTATTACACACATAAGATGGGGTGGTGGAACAGGACATCTGTCTTCTTTTTGAGGCCAAAAGAAAGTTTCTGCTGATCCACCAGTTTTGCTCATAAACACATGCAATGAAAGAATTAATGTTAGGTTTAATGGTTGGGATAGTCATAAAAATATTTTGTTTCAACACTGTTTGAGAGCCTGAACTCTCTTATTTGGCTGTGATTTCTTCACAAGTAGCTGGCTTAAAATAATGGAGACTTCTTGTACCTGGTATTTTTTTACCCATCTGAAATATAGTTTCAAGCAGTGTTCTTTTAATTTCAGTTTCTTCTTCTTTTAAAAAGAAAAAAATATGTTTATGAGAATAAACTTTTGCAAAAATTGTACATTTGTTCAGTGTTTATTATCTGTTCACTTTGCCTACTGCTCTGCAAGTTTTATTGGTAACAGTTGACTGTGCCATTGACCCTATCACATGTTGTTTTACCATGACTTGTAGAATTTTATGACCAGCCTGCATTTAATTTAAAATCTTTATCATAAAAACATAAATTTATCATGCTTTTGAAATGTCCATCACAGTGTGTACTGATTCTTTATCATGCAGGTTCAGAGTGTTTGATGCAAAGCTCAATGTTTTGGTACAATTACACACACACACTGTGAGTTCCACGTGAACCAGCTAGCACACACACACCATTTCGGTTTGAAGGAGCAAAATTGGGACATCCAATTTTATAATTTGGATATTTTTCTTTAAACACAATAAACAGTTCCTCTAAGTTGCATTAAAGAATTCTTTTCTGCTTGTAACTATCCCCCCCCCCCCCCTTCCATACTAACCTTGTCTTTAGCACCTAGCAACATCGAAGAAAATTCATCGTCTTCATAAAACAATTGGACAGTGTCTATTGTTTCTTGGGGAAGGGATCTGCCATGTTTGGGTTCTGTCAGAGCCAAAATACCTTTCTCATTTGCAATTGTTCCGGCTTTTCGCACTAAATATTCTGATACATTAAATTTTTCCACTGATTTTCTACGAGACCACGGCTTTGGAGTGAGCGGTAGCATCTGAATTTTTCCCGTGTGGGTAAGTTTTTCCTTTATAACATCCACTAAATGGTCAAGATCCTGAAATTTGGTCTTCAATTCATTACCTTGAGTTGTACTGTCAGATTCACTTGAATCGTTAGGTTGTTAGATTGGGTAGATAATGACAAGTTTAAATGGTGTCACAACCAACCCTAAAAGAGTTTCATTCAACTTTTCTCTTTCTACTACTCTTTTTGCATTGGTTAATTCACTCTCATTTGCTTCATCACTATCAAGTAGAGTAATTTCTTCATAGTCTAAACTAAGAGATGCCTCATTCAATAGTTTTCTACATATGCTGCACAACAGCTTACCTGGCACTAAAATTATGTTCTTTTTTTTTTCCTTAACATCCGCCTGTTGCCCATCAGCCATGGCTCGCAAGATGTCATGTGAGAAAAGGGCAAGCTGAGTTTCACATGAACAGTGTTTCCTAAACCCGTGCTGATTCATAGAAAGAAGCTTTTCCATTTCAAGGAAATTTACTATATTCGAACTGAGAATATGCTCTAAAACACAGTCTGAGCTTATGCTCTATCTCTTTAACATGTTGCCTGCCATGTGGCCGGCAGCGACTCTGGCACGCCTCTGATGTCATCGCGGCAGTCAATATGTCAATGACCACATTGGTGAAGAAAAGTTAAACCGTTATCATCCTTCAAGATGGAGCTGAGACTCAAAGGACAGACTTAGTCAGTAAAGGATATATACATATGAATCAACTTTTGTCCACACAGATGACCAAGCTCATATAACGTGATTCATCGTGCAGTGTTTTTTCAAGAGTATCACTTGATACTACCGTTCATGTAAGTCAGTTTATCCTTGTGCTTCTTGTTACACCAAAGTACAAATGTTCAGTATGCTCTTGCTGCATTGTAATAGTGAATACTTCAGCAATGGAAAAACAGTGCTTTGGGCAGCCAAGCTCATAAACCTTCAGCAAACAAGCAATACTTGTGGAACCTTAACTTTTCCCAGCCTAATGAATGTTCAAATAACTTAGTGGTATACTGCTGGTAGACATCGTCGACAACTGCCGATATTTCAACAGGAGGACACCCTGCCATTCTCAAGGCACAACTGCACTTAAGGAAGCAATGTGCAAGCGTATTTAATACCTAGGTTTGCAAAGGGTAAACAAGGAAGATAACACACAGTACAAGTCACTGCAGAGTCAACATATCCAAAGATGACCAACATCAAAATTATCAATAGTGACTATTAATCAACAGGTGAGCCAGCATTAATTTTGTCCCTCTGTTTTTTGACAAGAGGCAGTGCTGTATTCCAAGCAGAATTTAAACCAAAACTACCCTCTCTGTATATAAGGTCGCTTGCCAGTTTAATTTCAACTGCTTCCTTAATAACACTATTTACATATGTGGAAATGCATGCCAGAATCTCCAAGTTCTTGTGTTCTATAAGATGACCAGTGCCAAGACAGTGTTCTGCAACAGCGGATTTGTTTGCCTGTTGTAAGTGCGTGTAACATTTGTGTTCAGTACACTGGTCTTCCACAGTCCTGATTGTCTGACCAATATATGACATCCCACAACTGCAAGGAATACGATGCTCACCAAGTAATTTACTGAAAATGGATCACAACAACAAGTCGACACTGCTCAGTATTCCCGACTAATTGTTCTGCGGTCATCAATCATTTTCGACAGTTGAGAGATCAGGGAAAAATAAAAGTGTGCCCATTGGCAAGCGCAAGAGGTATGGAAGGACAACCCAAACTAAAATACTGGGCACAGTACCAGCATAACAATGAATAAGGCAACAGACAGTATCTCGCTAGTATCCCCAGGTGCATCCCAACTCTGATTTCACCACCATGATGGTCAGATTAGATTCTGGGGATGGGAAATTCCATGTCAAATCAGCAAGTGCTACAACCTGACCCCCTCAGATTTTTTTAAAAATGAAGTATGCTTATATCGCTCATAAATCATAAAAATCATAACACAAATTAATTTTTTCACATTTTTCTGAGGAAAAGTTACTGCGTAACGGACCTTAAAATTTGAAAAAATAACAATTTCTTTCTTTTTTTAACCCCTGGAACAATGCTGTTTTCTTTATAACTCATGTTCTAATTAAGCTAGAACAATGAGATTTACTTCATTGGAAAGCTCTTTTAAAGAGCTTTTATATGATATCAAACATATATATAATTACACACGCATTGTTTATAAAAACAACATTGTTGAATTTACCAAATTTTAAAGAACTTTACTTTTAAAATTCTCAAAAAATATATGTGAAAAATACACTTAACATCTACATATTCTGAAAGTTTCAACTTGAAATAAGCAAGGGATCACTATCAAAAGCAATTTTATGTCTAAGGTGGCGCTTTAAAAATTTGTGAAAACTAATTTCTTCTAGATATTAGGCCTACTTTTCACCAGCTTTATATTAGTGTAAAATGTGGAAGTTGAAAATAAATTATAATTGACGAAAGAATATATGTTTTATCCTTCCGTAATTAATAAATACAAAATGAAAACTTAAAAAACACTAGAAAGATAATACCTGACATCTGGCCTAAAATCGGTTAGTGATAACTACTATCAACATTTCTGCACTGGATAACCTGTATGTTTGAAGGTTCACAATTGCCACTACTTCCCTGCTGCTTATGGAAAGAATATCTAAATGACTCACAAAAGTAAAATATGGTAACAATCCATGTGGACGTAGGAAACTGTGATTTTTGTTCTTCTCCTGATTTTTCAAGTACTCAGTTTAACCACCAGTGTCCCTGATAATCACAAGCAACATATCCTTTTAAGCGATTGAATGGTATTGTATCATTGTCGGAAACTCACTAGTTCAATTTTACTTTCATCAGAGTTTGAAGTCACTTCTGTTATTTTGTCCTTGCTAAAAGGGAAAAGAAGTGTGAAGTGTTTTGTCCCTTTAGTTTTGCAGTATTTCCCAAATCTCCATAAATTTCATTTCTTCGTTTTTGTGATCTTCTTTAGTAGCATACTTGAGGTTCATTGCCTCTATGTTATCCTTGGCTAACATGTAAAGTTGTTTGGTGTCATTCAGTCACTGCATGGCTGTTGCTCGAGCAGCAAGTCATTTAACTGTTCCACAAACACCACCACTAGCTCCCTTCCCATGCAAGGTGGCAGAGAAATGCCATTCAGCTGTAGTTTGGAAATCATTTTCATGATGGCACACATTGATAAAGTTATTCCTATTTTTATAATTAGCTGCTACTCTATCTAACAAGGAGAACACAAAAGTATGGTATAAACAAATTTTTTGATGGGTCACAAGCATATTGTGCAAGAACTCCTCCAGACCACCAAGCTAAAAGGATTTGTTCAAATGTGCCTTGGTTTAAATGAAAATAGAGATCGAAGTCCAGCATGTAACAGCTTTACCTGTAATGAGTCACCAACAGTGTGTGTCAGCGTGGTATAATTAGCAAGGTGCTAGGCTGTCACACAGACCACCCTCCTCAGGATTTTTATCATCATTACACTTGTCTGATGATTGATTGTGTATAATTATATTCCGATTTTCCCACTTTATCAATTCTTATTGCAAAGATAGTTAAATTAGGTAATAACAGTTCACATATGAACTATATGCTACAAATGACTAGTCGCCTGGCTGCAACATAATAATCCACTGGGATGCATCAAGTAGGCACACACTGCATTCGACGGTGTAACAGTGGGTTCAGGGACTGTAAACCCAACTAGTAAATGCTGCACAAATGTTAGAGGTGATAAGTACAGATGGTTTACTGATCTTTCAATTGCCGTAAAAGTAATTATACACAATCAGTAGTCGGACAAGTGTTAAAAGAAGTAGGTTCCAAGCAGGATTTCAACTCAGGATCATCTGTGTAACAGGCAGGAGCCTCGCTTGTTACACACCGCTGATTCACATTCCGAAGGTGACTTAGTACAGGTGTAGGTATTATGCGCTGGACTTTGATCTCGATTTTTGTGTGAACCAAGGTGCACTGGAACAAATCTTTTTAGCTTGGTGGTCTGGGGGAGTTCTCGCACAACATACTTGCGACCCATCAAAATCCATTTGTTCCATACTTGGTGTTGCCGTTGTAAGAAATAATCATGATTTCCTAGGACCCGTGTACAACGAAGAAAGCGGAATTGCGATTGACGTATATCGTCGTTCAATTCTTGCTCCACATTAAATATGACAACGCTAAGTGGTTGATGTAAATTGTATTATTGATTGCGTTAAATTTGTGATATTTTATTCTATTTTCCCGACTGAGTATGTTGTTGCCATTTGAAATACCGAAAAAAATAACAGTAATTTCTAAGAATGGTTTATCGAACATGAATCTGTAAATAGATTTAGGTTTCTGAACTGGAGATTTGTTTGACCTATACCTAACCTTCTTAAGACTATGCTATATGTAACTGTTTTTTAAGTGGAAGTTAAGGTTAGGTATAGGTTGAATAAGAAGTTGTATGTATTTTTTTTGTTAGCACTGGAGGGCCCGTAGCACCCGAATCTCCAGTTAAGAAACAGTCGATTTACAGTTGTACGTTACAGATAAAGGGTCATTCCATGCAAACTCGCGGGGGGAGGGGGTGATAAGGTGACCATTTCAGAATTTGATCATATTTGGTACGTGAGTATCTACATGTCTTAATAGAAAAACTACCAAATATCACTGTCCTATCTCCAACCATTGTTGAGAAAATTGTTTGATGGCTGAAACAACAGACCGGCACTATAATCCCCATCTTCAGAGGGCTACTGCTTAGTGATGAGTTGACCTATAGACGTCAATTTTTAATGCATCACATATGTAGAGCACTAAGTTGGTATATGATATAAAAAGTGAGAAACATCATTTACATTGTTTATGAAAATGTTTAAAAATAAGTTTTGTTCACACTGTGGTTTAAATTCGCGATGATGGAAAGCATATTGCGTTGCATTTAATATTTCTTTCCGTTAAAGTTGGCTCCATCAGGAAAAACGGACAATTTTGATTAACTTCAAAGTCCTGGATGGGTACGTAGACAGTTGAATGTGAACTTGATTTTTTGCTGAAATGTTTACATATTTGGTAGCATTCTTGGTGCAAAGAAAAATATCCTAACTAACTTCATAGTTAAACAATAATCTAAAAATGCCATATACGTGCATCATTAATTTTCATTGCTGTAAGGTATTTGAAACTTAAAACCTTGGGTATTCCTTGAAACACTGTTCTCAAACTGTATATGGTTGACCTGAAGGGTACAACTGTATAATAGTGATAGCTGAAAACAGTTATTAAGCATTTACGTAATAAATGTTATTTAACATTTATCAGCTTGGGAAACAATATAAAGGGTGTCCTTACTCTATAAGGCTATAAACTGTGAAATAAAATTGATCAAGCAATATTGACATTCATGAAGAAATACACACACAGTATATGTAACTTTTACCAACATATAATCTTTCAGTTGCTATTAAAGTATGCTTCAAAATATTAGGCTGTATTTGCAAAGAACACTCGCAAGCAAATTTCAGGATATAAAAAGAAACACATCTTTGCTATAACCTTGCATTTCTAATGTACTTGTCTCAAAACGCAAAAAGGTTACCTAAAGGTGAGAAACAAGATATTTTCATAACAATTATCATCTAGCTTAAATAACCAGGTACTGTGGCTTTGTAATGATGAGACACGGACCTTGCGTATAACACTGGAGAAGGGGACTCAAATTATGTCTTTCCTATTGGGCTATTTTAATAATTGTAACTGAGCAGGAGACATACAGATAATTTTAAACATACCTAAATTCATGGGATACCTGGGAAATGTGACCTATGTAACACTTTCTGTCATATCTTAAAGCCACATGCTGCCCCACTTAGAAATGTTCAAATGAAGAATTTTCAGGAGTTCCCATAGCAACAGGGGTCCCATTTGTATCTGTTGAAAGCTTCTTCATTAGAATGGTGTTGGTAGCAATGACAAGAAATGCATGGTGTGACTGTTCCAGGAAAACAGTCTTCACTGCACTATATATGCCTTCCAAAAAACCTTCGTATGGCTTGATCTTATGTGAAGACACAAAGAACATAATGATGCCCTGGATTTTGTTGAGTGACCAGGTATACAGGTTTTCTGCTGTCAAGGTGTCAATGGATGGAAATGTAGCCTTCTATCTAGGCATTTTACAGTCCCTCCAATACCATCACAGGGGCTCTTCCCATGGCATGTAGCAAAAAAGTGCCATTCTGCTTCAATATTAAAGGTTTGTGGGGTTTTTTTGTTATTATACTGCGAAGCAGCACCATCACTGAAGTATATTCTCCAGTGTTAAATGCAAGGTCAATGTCCCAGCATTACAAAGCCACGGTACCCGGTTATATAAGCTAGATGATATAAAATAATCTTCTCTCTTGCCTTTAGGTAACCTTTTTGTGTTTTGCGACCAGTATATTAGAAATACAAGGTTATAGCAAAAATGTTTCTTTTTGTATTTTTAAATTTGCTTGTTAGTGTTCTTTGCAAAGTATTTGCTTATTAGGCTATATGTTGGTTTAGGTTACATATATGTATATTTCTTCATGAATTTCATTATTCCTTTATCAATTTTATTTCATGGTTTTGTCATTTTAATATACAGTTATAGAGTAAGGATACTGTTTATATTGTTGCATTTGTGCTTCCAAGCTCAAAAAAAGTTAAACACAACATATTTATTAAGTAAATGCTTAATAACTGTTTTCAGCTATCACTATTATACAGTTCTGCCCTTCAGGTCCATATCATATCACAGAACTCTTATATAGTCCTTGGACTAAAAATGTTTAATAAGCTGAGAGCAAATTGTAAAGAATTGCCTCCAAATATCTAAAAATCTAAACTGTATTCATTATTATTAAACAATCCTTACTACTCTGTTGGACAATTTTATGAAGGTGAAATTAACTATCTGTAAGTTGTGGTTGGTAATTTACCTACTTTGTTTAATCTGAACAACATTGATGTAATATAATCTTAGAATGAGTGTCTTCCTGACATCGTCTATTGCTGTAAGAGCTGAATGACATTATTATTATTTATTATTATACAGTTGAGAATACTGTTTCAAGGAATACCCATTGTTTTAAGTTTCTAATACCCAGTAGTGCTGAAAACTAATGATACTCATATGGCATTTTTATGTTGTTGTTTATTTTCGCACCCAAGCATATTACCAAATATGTAAACATTTCAGCAAAAAATCAAGTTGGGCCATTCCGTGCCAAGTGGTCTAATATTGAGAAAAGTTCCCACAAGACCCTCATGGATTTTGATGAAATTTGGTATGAACATTCACACATGTTCTCAATGAACACTGGTAAAGTTTCAGTTTCAAAAATTCAATACTTCCGGAGATACAGTCACTTGTTTAAGACCATAGCACAGCTTCCAATAGTGCGTCCTTGAATTTTCAGCAACTTTGAGATGATATATCTCTGGGAGTATTTGCATGAAAGAAACAAAACTTGGCCATCTTATACAACTTTTAGAGCTCTTTCAAGTAAAATATTAAGAACAGGATTTCTGAGCAATTTTCATATAGAAAATTTGGGGCAAAGTTGGGCGAAAAAATTGCTGGTTAAAAAAAGCGCGAACTTTAGTTTTTTATATCTCCAGAAGTAATTGTGGGATGTACATGAAACTTTGCACACCATAACTCACCAACACAAGGTCTTAGAATATAAAGTTTCATTCTCATATTGCTTCCCATTATTTCACAAATCTAGGGTAAAGTTGACGATTTTTCAAAAAGTGCTAAAAATGGGTATTTTCAGTCAAATTTTTCAAAAAAGTGTTTTCTCCAAATTACTTTAAACTATGCTCATTAGGAAGAGCATATTCTAAACTATCTAGAAAAGTGTATTTGGTTTTGCAATGCAAGCATATAAGGCCCTAAAAAGTAGCATAATCCTAGAGGCGCACTGGAAGTTTGAACCCATTTTTCTGGCACTCAAATTATACCTAAAATCTTTTATTATGTCTAATAAATATTTGTTAATGCCTGGGATAAGTGAAATAAGAAGTCCTGATGAATAGGACGTAGCTCAAGTCCGAATAGAAAAAGAATAAAAATAGACACAATGTTATTTCTTAACTGCCCCCCCCCCCCACAATCTCTCTCTCTCTCTCTCTCTCTCTCTCTCTCTCTCTCTCTCACACACACACTGAATTTAATTCGTAAAATTTATTTACGTAATCATTATCTAATTATTAGTAGCCTGTTTAATGAACAAACACTAGCTTACTGATGGAAAAGAAGTGTATAAATGAGTTGCTATGGTTTTACCACTGCTAGTTTCATTTCACCTGAGAAAATCAGCATCCCCATCGCCACAGGGGCAACAACAGCCACGGGTGGGTTCCTTTACCACAGGATATCCCAAGCGTGATAAGCATTTCTTTACACAGGTTCCCAAGCCTGATAATAAAATTATTGAAGTGTCCTGCATAAAATTAGAAGCCACTCATAGGTTGCTTAGTTTCCTCTAACCTATTTCAATTTTTGATAGGGTATGGTGGTACAATTTCAATCATTTCGGACAAATGTAATTGTAACTGCAAACATATTGAGAAAAGAAATAATTTTAACTATGGCACTTGTTCTTGAATGTTTAATGAATATGTAACACAAATATTAGAGAATTACATATGTTGGTATGAACACAAAAAAAAGGTTACAGAATTGAGAAAAATCGATAGAAAATGTACCAAACTAGGTACAATTATGATTACTTCCTCGTACAATTTTGATCACTGACTTTTCCCACATAAAAAGTCGTTTTTCCTTCGGGCACCAGTGCATACTTCGCTGTACCAAACGTTGCACAATAACGAGTTTACAAGCACGTGGAAACTGGAACATTTATAAGAGCACGTTCGATGAAGTAGCCCCAAGTACATCTTTACAGGAAAAAAATTATGTCTCCTTAACACAGAGTGTTGTATTCTTGGAAAAGATAGGAGGAGCTGTAGAAACCTGCTACACTGCAAGTCACACAAAGGCAAGTGCTAGCAACAATACAAGACTGAAAACTTATGTTGATCGGAATTGTACCTATATTGAATTTGTACCACCTTACCCTATGCTACATTAATTTTCTGATGAATATCAAGAGGAATGGTGTATTGTCAGACAAATTTACTGATGGAGCTGGAATAACTGCACCTTAAAGGCCTTAAATGTTATTTGAAAAACAAAGTTTGTTGTCCTAATGGATTTTTTGGAAAATTATTCTTTTATTATTCAGGATGCTGTGCAAGGCTTCCACTGGAAAGCAACAATTCATCCATTTGTTATCTACTTTCATCAAAATAAGTGGAATCTTTAAGTTTCTGCATTATCAGTTCTTGTTTGTGGCATGACACTGGCACAGTTAACGTTTTTATCAAGGAGCTCTTCAAATATATAAAAGCACAGTTTGCACAGATACATCACATTCATAATTTCAGTGAGGGCTCCAGTGCTCAATCTTACTCACCTAGACCTGTTTAATTTCTTCTCTGAAAACATTAATGGAATCAAATTTGTTTTCGTCAGTAAAGATGAAATTTGGGAAATAAAAAAAAATTGTGACAAAAAGTGAGGTGTAAACTTGGACAAACTGTAGCAGGCACTAGAGAAAATTGTCACTTTTTACCTATTGATGAAACAATAATTCAGGTCGGCAGAGTCTCAAATGATTGATCATCTTTTCTAGCTACAATGGGTCAGAGAACTAAAGAAGGCATATTAATGCCTGCTCTCCAACCAGGACAATATGTTGCATGCATCTAAGAAATTTTTTGGTGGATTGGGAATATCTGTGAGACTTCCACTGAGCAAAGGGATGCATTAATAAACTTTATGCACCCTCATGGTCCAGCAGATTCATTTTATTGACCACCAATAAGTGACAAGTGCTGGGTTCCATCACACCACATTATTGCAGTTATTCCAGCTCTGTCAGTAAATTCGTGTGGCCTGCAATACACCATTCCTGTTGACATTCATCAGGCTTGGAAACCTGTGTAAAGAAACTCACCCATAGCTGTTGATGCTCGAGCGTAGCCCCTATGGTGATGGAGATGCTGGTTTTCTCAGGTGAAATGAATCTAGCAGTGGTTAAACCACAACTCATTTATATACTTATTTTCCTTCAGTAAGCTGGTGGTGTTAATTAAAAATGCTACTAATAATTAGATAATGATTGTGCAAATAAATTTTACAATTTACATTCATTCTAAATTATAATTGTGTGTGTGTGTGTGTGTGTGTGTGTGTGTGTGTGTGTGTGTGTGTGTGTGTGTGTGTGTGTGTGTGTGCGTGAGAGAGAGAGAGAGAGATAGTTGTGGGATGGGGGGGGCAGTTAAGAAATAACATTGTTTCTATTTTTATTCTTTTTCTATTCGGACTTGAGCTACGTCCTATTCATCAGGACTTCTTATTTCACTTATTCGAGGCATTAACAAATATTTATTAGACATAATAAAAGATTTTAGGTATAATTTGAGTGCCAGAAAAATGGGTTCAAACTTCCAGTGCACCTCTAGCATTATGCTACTTTTTAGGGCCTTATATGCTTGCATTGCAAAACCAAATCCACTTTTCTAGAATAGTTTAGAATATGCTCTTTCTAATGAGCATAGTTTAAAGGAATTTGGAGAAAACACTTTTTTGAAAAATTTGACTAAAAATACCCATTTTTAGCACTTTTTGAAAAATCAACTTTACCCTAGATTTGTGAAATAATGGGAAGCAATAGGAGAATGAAACTTTATATTCTAAGACCTTGTGTTGGTGAGTTTTGGTGTGCAAAGTATCATATACATCCCACAATTACTTCTGGAGATATAAAAAACTGAAGTTCGCACTTTTTTAATCAGCATTTTTTTTTTTTTTTTTTTTTTTTTTTCGCCCAACTTTGCCCCAAATTTTCTATATGAAAATTGCTCAGAAATCCTGTTCTTAATATTTTACTTGAAAGAGCTCTAAAAGTTTTATAAGATGGCCAAGTTTTGTTTCTTTCATGCAAATACTCCCAGAGATATATCATCTCAAAGTTGCTGAAAATTCAAGGACGCACTATTGGAAGCTGTGCTATGGTCTTAAACAAGTGACTGTATCTCCGGAAGTATTGAATTTTTGAAACTGAAACTTTACCAGTGTTCATTGAGAACATGTGTGAATGTTCATACCAAATTTCATCAAAATCCATGAGGGTCATGAGGGAGCCTCTAGACCACTTGGCATGGAATGACCCAGTTACGATTCAACTGTCTACATACCCATCCAGGACTTTGAAGTTCATCAAAATCCCACATGTTTCCTGATGGAGTCAACTTTAACTGAAAGTAAGAACTATTAAATGCAATGCCATATGCTTTCCATTATTTTCTATAATTAATACTAGGACTGAAGAGCTATAGTACCAAAATTGAGAGCTGTCCCGTTTTCATAGACAGTTATGTTTTTTTTAATCTTGAATTTAAATTGCAGTATGAAAAAAGTATATTTTTCAACATTTTTGATAAACAATCTAAATTGTTTCTTAGTTTTTACATCATATATCAACTTATTGCTCTACATATGTGATGCATAAAAAAATTAAGGTCTATAGGTCAACTCATCACCAAGCAGTAGCCCTCGAAAGATGGGGATTTTGATGCCAGACATTTGATAGCGCGCACACACTTTACAGCCTTCAAACATAATTTTTTCAACAATGGTTGGAGGTAGGATAGTGATATTTACTAGTTTTTTATTAAGACATGTAGATACCTGTTGTTGTTGTTGTGGTCTTCAGACCGGAGACTGGTATGATGCACCTCTCCACAATACCCTATCCTGAGCAAGCCTCTTCAACTCTGCATAAGAACGGCAACCTACATCTGTCTGAATCTGCTTATTGTATTCATCTCTTGGTCTTTGTCTGCGGTTTTTACCCCAAACACTTCACTCCAATGCTAAATTCATGGTTCCTTGGTGTCTAAGAATGTGTCGTACCAATTGATCTCTTCTTTTAGTCAAGGTATGCCAGAAATTCCTTTTGTCCCCAATTCTGTTCAGTACCTCCTCATTAGTAATGTGATGTACCTACCTAGGCTTCAGCATTCTTCTGTAGCACCACATTTCAAAAGCCTCTATCCTCTTCCTGTCCGCACGGTTTATCGGCCATGTTTCACTCCCATACAAGGCAACACTCTACACAAATGCCTTCAGAAAGGACTGCTTGGCTTAAATCAATATTCAATGTTAACAAATTTTTCTTTTTCAAGAACACTTTTCTACCCATTGCCATTCCGCATTTTATATCCTCTGGACTGCGACCATGTAACAAAACACATCTGCCTCCTTTATTGTGTCGTTACTTAATCTAATTCCTTTGGCACCACCTGATTTTCTTAGACTGCACTACATTACCCTTGTTTTGCTCTGTTAATGTTCCTCTTATATGCACCTTTCAGCACACTGTCCATTCCGTTCAGGTGCTCTTCCAGGTCCTTTGCTCTCTCTGACAGTATTACTATGTCGTCAGCAAAACACAATGTTTTTAATTCTTCGCCCTGGACTTTAATTCCTTCTCCAAATTTCTCCTTGCTTTCCTTTATAGCTTGCTCAATGTACAAATTGAATAACATTGGAGAAAGGCTACAATCCTGTCTTACTCCCTTCCCAACCGCTGCATCCCTTCCATGCCCTTCAACTCACAACTGCTGTCTGGTTTTTGTACAAGTTATAAATAACTTTACGCTCCCTATATTTTACTCCTGGTTGCTTCAGAACTAGAAAGAGTTTATTCCAATCAACATTGTCAAAAGCCTTCTCCAAATCTACAAAAGCTAGAAATGTAGGTTTGCCTTTGTTAACCTATCTTCTAGGATAAGCCGTAAAGTGAGTATTGCCTCCCGTGTTCCTACATTTCTCCTGAACCCAAACTGATCTTCCCCGAGGTCGGCTTCTACCAGCTTTTCCATCCTTCTGTATATAATTCGTGTTAATATTTTGCAACCATGACTTATCAAACTGATGGTTCTGTAGTTTTCACACCTGTCTGCAACTGCTTTCTTTGGAATAGGGATTATTACATTTTTCTTAAAGTCTGAGGGTACTTTGACAGTCTCGGGTGAAACAGTTTTGTCATGGCTGGTTCTCCTAGAGACTTCAGTAGCTCTGAGGGAATATCATCTACTCCAGGGGCCTTGTTTCGACTTAGGTCTTTCAGTGCTCTGTCAAATCCATCTCTCAGTATATCTCCGATTATCCTCATATACATCTTCTCCCCTTCCTACAATATTGCCTCGTAAGTTCATTTCCTTTTTAGAGCCTTTATAATATACTTTTTTCAGCTTTCCCTTCTTTTCTGAGAACTGAAATGTTTCTTTTATTTTCCTGTAGGCTGTACCTATTTTTCCCCTATTTATACATTCTTCTACATCCTTGTGTTTGCCTTCTAGCCACTCCTGCTTAGCCAGTTTGCACTTACTATCAATCTCATTTCTTAGTCATCTGTACTCCATTTTGCCTGTTTCATTTACTGCAGTTTTATATTTTCTCCTTTCATCGATCAAATTTAGTATGTCCTGTGATATTCAAGAATTTTTTGTTGGTCTTGCCTTCCTACCTATTTTGTTCTTTGCTGCCTTCACTATTTCATTTCTCAATACTACCCATTCCTTCTCTACTGTTTTATTTCCCTCCCCCCCCCCCCCCTTCTGTCAATTGTTGCCTCCCTCTGAAATTCTCAAGAACTTCAAGTTCCTTCAGTTTATCCAGGTCCCATCTGATTTCAAGCCGAAGTTCTTTTATTGCAAGCGTTCTTGGAAATTACCAAAATATCGGTATAACTGAAGATACGGATACCAGCCCATCAGCTTTAACCCATGATGTAATCAGTCTCGGAAAACACTTATATGGGATATTGTAAATAATAAATAATCTATGATTATCCTCATATATTACAACAACAGAATGCATGCTACCAATGATGGAAAACTGACATTGCGGAACAGCTGATTTATATAGCCAATTACAATGTTGATTTTTGATGTGATGTTTTAATGAAATGAAAACTGGGATATCAGCCGTTAGATTTTACCTGTGGCATTGACGTGTTGTTTATATGCGCATCTTGGCGTAATTACGGTATGTTGTGAATGAGTTTTAGAGTTCACCGCAAAGTGAAAGATTACTTTTTTACTCTGTTAACTTCATTATATTTACAATAATTATTTTAAAAAAGGTTGATAACATAAATTGTCATGCCTAATAGTTGCCTACAATATGTGCAAGTCCTCTAAGTTTCAACTTGTGTCATTAAATCTTCATATGTGTGTATTATTGGGTTTATAGGTGTCTTTAATGTGTTTTTCCTTTTAAAAAATGCACTTAAAAAACCACCCTGCCAAGTGTTGGAGCCTGTTGTCCTCCCATACATTTCGAACTTGCCAACAGCCATATTGCAACAGAATAATGCATAACCGCAAATGGCACACCGTTAAAGACTTCATCGTCCATCAGATTGCATTGCTGCCTTAGCCTTTCTGTTCTGCCAATCTCCCACATATTGAAAAGTCTGGTCAGTGATTGTGGGATACAATGTCCACTGGTACACCAGATCAGCTATGGCAATATGTGGAAACAACAGAGCAATTCTGTTTTGTTGCTAAGTCTTTTAACAGTGGTTATAGCCATCAATGGTGGAAACACTAAATGCTGAGTTTCTCTTCCTCGCTTCACATGGGTGTATATCTTCAATCGTGTGATCGTTGTACAATGTGATACCACCCAAATAAATTTAGCTGTGATATCTCCAGTGCTTTTAGGTGTTGTCCGTCATAAGGCCAGCTGTGTCAATGAATTGCATATTTAAAAACTTAAACACTTCATATTTAGTTTGTACAAGTCGGCGGAGCTGCACACCACACTCGCCCACCGCCCGTGAGCGCAATAGTAAACATGGGCTTATCTTGTATCACCAGAGATCACCGCTTCTATTAAGGGCGACAAGGAAATAAAAAAAAAAATACAGGAAAATAGAAACACCGCAATATCAACTTAAGGTGTCACACCATGGAGAGGGCATTATAATCTGAAGATGCCCTGCTAAAGGGCGAAATGCGTCATTAACTAATAAAAAATTTGCAATCAAGACCGTTTGAAGGAATATTTATTCTGATTGCTGTACACCATGGATTGGAAATCATTATACACTTCATATTTCTGTCCTACAGTATTTATTGTTTTGTTAAGAACTGGCTTTAATGGCCTAAGAAACCAAAAGCTGGTTCATAACTAACAAATAGTGCAGAACAGAAATACTAAGTGCTAACACTAGTCCTGCTGCTGCATTCGGTCAGTCACAGGGTAATTTTAATTGGAATATAATACTTCTTGTATTAGCATGATATGCAATATATCTTAGAATGCTCTTGTTGCAGGAGTGTATTGTTCTGCATTTGTGAGTGACAATACCATACATGGATGGGATGATCTTCTCTTAAGTGTTGTTTTTGTTAGGACATCTTTTACCACTTTCTTCTTCATTAGTTCCCACACATTTTTGATGGTGTTCATGTTGGGACCATTAACCTGGTCATTCTAACAATGGGATATTTTATTCCATAGAAAGGATTTAACTGACACCTGTGTGACAGGGAGCTCTACCCTGTATAAAAAGAAGTGGTTCCCCATTCAGGAACCATTTTCTGAGCTGTGGTATTAACCGCTTTTGCAGGACTTCCTGTACACTTGCCAGACTGAAACATCACCTTAGTTGCGTGTTTTATTGTGTGAATAATGCAGTTGGGATGAAATTTTTCTCCTGTTTGATGGTACACATATACTTGGAATAAATTATTAATTAAAATTTCAAACCTTTCATCGCTGAAGCATATCCATAAAAATCAAGAAACTTAATTAACATACTAGGAATAAATATGCATAGGGTATACCGTAAATAATAATTTTGAACTTAAATTACCCATCTCCAGAAATCCACATCCTTATCACACCACTGTTTAGCCCACTTCAGACACTTTGCTTTCATCGTGGCTGTTAACTTTTGTCTTCTTGTGGGTCAACAGGCCTTGAAATCAATATCCTTCAACTTTCTGCAAACGGTACTTTCAGATGCATTCATATTAGCCTCTTCCAGTTGAGATTTTATCTTTATCGTTGTTGCAAATCTGTTTCCTAAGCTAATGCTTCTTGGAAATCTTTCTGACCTTGTGGTGAAAATTACTTTTCTTGGACTTTAACTGGGCTCCAAAAAGGAAGAATTATTCGCCTGAATCAATTTTATTCTTTGTGCCCTCAAGCTAGCTTCCGGAATTTATAAACTTCATTAAGTTTTCCGACTGGAATACATTTTTGTATTAACAAAGGCTTTGACCTCTGGGCCATTCCATGCCAACTGAGCCTCTGAGTGATTTTTTCAATTCTTAAAAAATAGTATTTTGTTTTGTTATATCTATTGTCAAAAGTCTGAATTACACTGCCCTAAAAGAAAATTTGCTTTTTATCTGAAATTTATGCACTTTTTATTAAGAGTTTGTCGGTAGTTTCCATGAGATGGTAAATGTTCTTTCTCATACTTGAGTTGGAGGCCCTGCCATTGTTATGAGACACCATTGTTGATCTTGTACTTTTGGTGGGAAATTGTTTGAACCTTTCCAAGTTCAACCATATATTACAATTCAAGGCAAGACGAAATCCAGTACTAAATAATAGTATTTTGAAAACTTATTGCAGCATGTAACACCCGTTACACAAAACATACAAAAGTTTTAATTACCACTGCATGAAATATTTGGTTACAATATCCTGCTGTGAAAGTGAGGTTATAATGTTGCTTATTGACACTATAACATATTTTAATTAATATTTCAGTTTATTTGTCCAGAAATAGTGTAACGGGTGTTACAACTCTTTATGTAACGGGTGTTACAATAATAATGTGAACCCAGTTATAAAATGTAATACTTAGGTATTTCAGTAAAAAATAGTTTTTAACTCTTCAGTAGTTCAAGCTACATAGAACAAGTTCTATATTCCATGATTTAATGTGTTTCAATGCGCTTCTTTCTAGAAATGGCTCCTGTAAATGATCGCATGAAAAGACACAGGGAGAGGCTGAAGGAAGACAGAGAGAAATATCAGGCACATCTTGAAAAGGAGCGTCAGAGGGATAAACAAAGGAGACATATATTAAAAAACAATGCTGCGAAAAGTCCACAACTGGAAGAAGCAAATCGTAAAAAAATTAGAGATAGAGTAAGGTTACACAGGCAAAAAGAAAAACTGAAGAATTCAAACCCAGTGGAGTCTACTGACCATCTTGCTTCCCCAATAGGAACATACAAATGCCCCCAGTCATTTGGAAAAGCAATGAACAGGGTGAAAAAGTTGCTGTCACAAAGTCCAAACAAAAAAGTCGCCGTATTGAAAAGATTAGTGGTTGACATAATTGGTCCAGATGTTTTACATGAAAATGTGCACCGAAAATCACCATCGACTGGTTTATCAAAGGAACATAGATCATGTATTCAAGAATTTTACTACCGTGATGATGTTAGCCGTCAAGCCCCAGGTATTAAAGATGTTGTAACAGTTAGGAAAAAGGGCGAAACAAAAAAGAAATTACAGAAAATGCACATGGTTATTACCATAGGTGAAGCATATGAAGAATTTAAAAAATGTCACCCTGAGATAAAAGTGGGAAAATCAACTTTCTATTCTCTACGTCCTCCGCAAGTCCTTTTGGTGTCAGAGACACCACATAACGTTTGTGTCTGCAAGTATCACTATAATTTTTTAAATTTGGTTGAATCTGTTGCAAAAATGATTCCCATTTTCCCTCAAAACTACAAAGATTTGTTACATCATTTGTGTTGTGATGTAGCAGAAGAAAATGGCATGTTTGGCAGGTGCTCCAAATGTCTATCAAATGTGTCTGAGCTAATTCATTCTGATGAGGATATACAGAAACAGGTTACATGGAAACAATGGGAAGATGTCAATGGTCATCAGAGTCTTAAGGAATATTCAGGAACCTGCAAGTATGCTTTGAATGAACTAACGAAGAAGCTGCCACAATTTAAAAGTCATTGCTTTGTAAAGAGAGTTCAATCAGAATATTTTCACGCGTGTAAAGAAAAATTATCAAATGGACAAGCAGTAGTCCAAATGGATTTTGCTGAGAACTACTCATTGATATCGCAAGATGAGATTCAAAGTGTTCATTGGGCCCATCCACAAGTCACAGTCCTTACATGCTGCATTTGGATCCCGAATGGTATAGTGAATCCTATGTCATAATAAGCAACGATTTGTCACACAACAAGTATGCAGTCTGGACTTTCTTTAGTACTATAGTAGAGCACATCAAAGCTATCAATTTGGGGATAAACCATATGTTTATATTTACTGATAATTGTGCAGGGCAATTTAAAAGCAAGTACAATTTGTCCAATCTCTGTTTTATGGAAAATGATTTTTGTCTAACAGCAGAATGCAACTTTTTTGCCAGTTCCCATGGCAAAGGAGCAGTGGATAGTTTAGGCGGAACTGTGAAGAGGTACGTCTGGACAGCTGTTAAGTCAAGAAAGATTAACATCACCACAGCTAAAGAACTTCACAGTTCTGTAGAAAGTAACTTGAAGGGAATTAAGTGTATTTATGTAGATAGAGACACTGTGGAAGAGAACGTACAGTTTTTAGACAAAAGATGGGACAATGTGAAAGGTATACCTAATATTCAAGCTTGCTACCATTTTTTACCCTATAACAACAAAGACTTGCTTGTTTCTAAAACTGCCACTTCTCTAATGAATAAGATAAATGTGATCAAGAGCACCCATACACAACGATTATCTTATGAGGAAGTATATGATTCCACAGATTCTGAAGAGGAGATAATGAAAAGTGAAACACAAGAGACACCCGTGTCAGTGTACACCATTGATAGATCAGAAGTTAAGTCTGGAATGTTTGTATTGGTACAGATTTCAAGTGCAAACGAGAGGCCTATGCCATCAAAAGGTGGAAAAAAGTTTTGATATGTTGGAATATGTCAGAGCCAAGCTGATGATGAAGAGGACGTTAAGATTATGTTTCTGAGAGTTTCTGGACATAGCAAAAAAAAAAAAAAAAAAAAAAAAAAAAAAAAATCTTCAAAGCTGATGAAAATGACATCTGTTTCGTGAAATTTATTCAGCTGGTCTCCATGTTACCAACACCTGATATCAGGTCACAAGGAAACAGACTATACTATGAATTCAGTGAATAGATGTGTTCGAAAAAGATGTTTAAAATTAATTGCACATACTGTATACTAAACATCTCTAAAAGAATATTAATTGAAATGTTCCTAATTTCATCCATTTGTTCCATTATGTTGTAGACTGTTTATTAAATGGATTGTCCAGGCAAAAGTGTATTAACCGATAATTTAAAAAAAATAAAACATTTTTCAGATAAAATGTATTGGCATTAAATAGAAATTTGGTAATATTAAATTTTAACACCCTTATGTTAATGTAAACAGAAAATGAGTCACTAATCATATGCATAAAACATAAATTTTTACACAGTGTAACACCCGTTACACATAATGTAACACCCGTTACAGTAACTTTTCTCTAAAAACGTTAAATAAATTAAGCAAAAAAGGGAAACTGAGAACACATTCAATTTTGTCAATGGTTAATAGACACCCACACAAAAACTTGTTAATTTCTGTCCATTAAACTCACAGAATTTTACAACTTCTACTACCCATGCAGAGGTCCATGTCCAAATTCTGTAACACCCGTTACACCATGTTTTGTACTAGTTACTCAATTTTGTTAAAATAAACTGAAGATTGCAATATATGAAAATGATCAGAAACTTAAAGAGGAAATACTTCTGCTTCCTAAATTTTGATTTTTGTTGGAGCTACTTTGGAAATTTTACACTTTTATCTTTGCGAGAGTAACACCCGTTACAATGGAATGACCCCTCTCCTTTTTTGTGTGGTGAAATGTCCCCTCTTTTACCCATTTTTAATGGCCAGTTAGATTATATGGCTGTTAAATGATCAGTTCTGCTGACATCTTCAGTCCACAGACTGGTTTGACGCAGCTCTCTATGCTGTGGAAGCATCTTCCTCTGTATATAACAATGGCATACATCGTTTTGAAGAGTCTTCTTATTGTGATCGTCTGTCACCCTCTACAATTTTTATCCCCCCAGGGGGCCCATAGCTCTTTTGTGGGTACGTGTGTGGTGTGCACGGGGCCCCGAGCCAAAGCGGCCTTTCTTCTGTCCCAGGCCGCTTCCCACTTTCCCTCCGGTTTGTGCCTTCACCCAGAGACAGGCGTTTTCATTCAGCCAAAGGTTTCTTTTTCTCTTACGCTGAGACTTCTCCTTTTCTTGGTCCTCTTCCTTTTCCATTCTTTCGCCTTCCCCTCTTCCTCCTTGTCCTCAACCCACCCCTTTAGTCTCCGCCTCGGCGTTTGATATTCTCCCTTCTTCTCCTTCCTCTCTTCTTTCCTCCCACTCTGCGTAGCCGGTGACGGGGTAAGGCGTAACTCCCCGCCCCAGGTAGACATGTAGGGCACATATGTATGCCCCGGTAAAGGCCGAGCGCAGGGAGGGGCGATTACCCGAGCTGGTACCTTCCCAACATGCCGATAGGTCCCTCCGTCCGCTCTCGCAAGGTGTGAGCAGTCACCTAAGGAGGGTGCGCCCTCAGTGAGGGGCCCCCCACAAGGAAGGAGTGCGCCATTGGAGACGCTGGTAATTATGGGGGACACTTCCACTATGAAACATTCCAAATCTTCTATAACCCTGACCAAAAAATGGAAACCTGATGAATCTCGGCCAAAGAAAGTCTTGCCTAACATTCCCAAGTTCCTTGTAGTATCTCATACTGATGATCAGGATTTTTCTTCTGTAAATCCTTTTCCTATTCAGAAGGGTGTCGATGCGATCACAGGTACCTTGAAGACCTCCAGACAGCGCAATGTGAAGACCTGCTTCAGACAGCGCAACCTTGTTGCTTGAAATTGAGACTGCTTTTCAGGCACAGAAATTACTCTGCTCTATGCTTGTGTGTACTTGTCCTGTGAAAGTGGAGGCTCACCGCACCCTCTACTCCTCGCGGGGGGTAGTCTTCACAAGATCTCTGGATGAGTTATCGGACGAGGATATACTCAACTATATGTCCGATCAGGGAGTTACAGCTGTTCATCACGTTATGAAAAAGTTGACAATGATCTCATGCCGACTCGTACTATCTTCTTGACTTTCGACAAGGGTGACCTAACATTTAAGGTGAAAGTGGACTACGAAGTCATTTCCATTCGCCCGTATATACCCAATCCTAAGCACTGCTACCACTGCCAGAGATTTAATCAAACTAGTAAATCTTGTCCTAATGCAGCCAAATGTGCCACCTGTGGCAGGGACACCCATGAGGGTGAATGTCCACCTCCATCTCCTCGCTGCATTAATTGCATGGGTGACCATGCTGCTTCTTCCCGGGACTGCCCCGACTGTAAAGACGAATGGGTCATTCAGGAGATTCGCTTAAAGGAAAAGGTTTCAACCTATACCGTTCAGAAGTTATTAGCGTGTAGGATGCCCGCTGTACTCCCATCAGGTACTTACAGCCAAGGTCCTCACCTCCCCTCGACCGACTAAGGAGGTAGGCACTCAGACCTGCAATTTCACCTTCTGTGACGCTATTGTCAGATCGGCTAGCCCAAAAATTGCTCATTCCACCTCTCCAATCCCTTCTGCCCGTTCTACAGTGCATTCATCAACCAGTTCCAACACATCCCGGGCACCTAAATCCGCTGCCCAGAGTTCTAAAAAAGAACTCATCTTCTCAACTGTCAACCGCTTCTTCTACTTGTCAACCTCTAAGAAGGCTCACAAAAAGAACAGCCCCCCACCGCGCCACGGCGTGACTCTTCAGTCACGCCATCCAACAGTTGCCGGCCTCGGCCGTCTTCAATTTCATCGGGACGCTCTGTCAGCCGGGCACCTGGCCCTTTACCGGCGGTGGAAGCTGCCCCTCCTGATCAACTCGGGAAGGTGGCAGACACGTCGGTCGAACCTATGGAACACGATCCTCTGCCCCTAGATAGCGATAGCAGTGCTCCCTCGAAGTCCAATCCTCAGCGGCCATTGAGGTGACCCCACTTGCTTGTTCCTTTTTATCATGGCACTCCTTCAATGGAATATTCACGGCATTCTTTCCATTCGGGAGGAACTCATTCGATTGCACTGCCCGCTTCTAGTCTGTCTCCAAGAAACTAAGTTACGTCCATGTGATCATGCAGACTTTCCCCAATACCTCTGTGCCTTTCGACCTGCCTCTTGTGGAAGGTACTCCAGCCCATGGAGGCGTTCTGATGCTCATTCGGGATGATGTCTATTATCATCCCATTTCATTGCATACTCGCCTACAGGCAGTTGCCGTCCGCATAACTCTATCCACCTTTTCCCTCTGTAATATCGATTCGCCATCGTCATTCGCCCTTACTAGGGCAGATGTGCTACACCTCATTAACCAGCTCCCTTCACCTTTCATGTTGGTAGGCGACTTCAATGCCCACCACCCCCTATGGGGCTCTCCAGCACCTTGTCAGAGAGGCTCCCTTTAGTGAACCTTTTCCATCACCTTAATATTGTCTGCCTCAACACCGGTGCACCGACCTTCCTTTCTGACACAACAGATACTTATTCCCACTTAGACCTCGCGATAAGCACTCCTCAGCTTCCATGTCGGTTTGAGTGGTATGCACTTTCTGACATGTACGCGAGTGATCATTTCCCTTGTGTAATTCACCTCCTGCATCAATCCCCATCTCCTCGTCCCACCAGTTGGAACATCTCTAAAGCCGACTGGGGGCTTTATTCTTCCATGGCTGTTTTTCACGATCAGAATTTTCCCAGCTGTGACAGTCAGGTCGAATACCTCACAGAGGTTATTCTCACCGCTGCCGAACACTCCATACCTCGTACATCCTCTTCTCCACAACGCGTCCCAGTCCCTTGGTGGACTGTAGCCTGCCACGACGCTCTTAGAGCCCGGCGTTACGCTTTACGCACCTTCCACCGCCACCCAACGTTAGTGAATTGTATCAATTATAAACTGCAGGCGCAATGTCATCATGTTATAAACGACAGCAAAAAAGCTTGCTGGACAGCTTTTACCAGTTCTTTCAACCAATTTACTCCCTCCTTGGCTGTCTGGGGTGGCCTATGCCGTTTATCCGGCATAAAGGTCCACCCTCCGATTTCTGGCCTGACCGTCGAGAACGCAGTCCTTGTGGACCCCGCTGATGTTTCCAACGCTTTGGGCCACTCCGTTGCGGAGGTTTCGAGCTCTGCCCATTACCACCCTGCCTTCCTTCCTCCCTCGTAAACAAGCAGAGGAGCCATGGCTGCCTTCTTTCCACTCTCTTAATCATGAAAGTTAAGTCGTCTCCTTCACCATGCAGGAGCTAGACCATGCTCTTGCATTGTCTCGATCTTCTGCTCCTGGGCCCGATTCCATCCATATTGAGATGCTGAAGAACCTTTCTCCTGCAGGCAAGTGTTTCCTTCTTAGCACCTATAATCACATATGGACTAAAGATCAGGTTCCCACAAGTTGGCGTGAAGCCATTGTTGTCCCCATCCCCAAACCAGGGAAGGACAAACATCTTCCTTCCAGTTATCGCCCCATTTATCTCACGAGCTGTGTCTGTAAGGTGATGGAACACATGGTTAACACTCGGTTGGTCTGGCTCCTCGAATCTCGACGTCTCCTGACTTATGTTCAATGTGGTTTTCGTAGACACCGCTCTGCTGCTGATCACCTCGTTACCTTCTCGACCTTCATTATGAATAACTTTCTAAGGAAGTGTCAAATGGTAGCAGTGTTCCTCGACTTGGAGAAGGCTTAAGATACCTGTTGCAGGGTGGGCATTCTCCACACTTTGCACACGAGGCATTCGTTGCCACCTCCCTCTCTTTATTCAAGTGTTTTTGGCGGATCGCAAGTTCCGGGTACGGGTGGGCCACAGGGCTCCGTCTTGAGCGTGGCTCTCTTTGCCATTGCAATCAATCAGATCATGGATTGCGTCTCAGCCGACGTTTCCGGATCCCTTTTTGTAGACGATTTTGCAATTTATTGCAGCGCCCAGCGGAGGTGTCTCTTGGAGCGTTGTCTTCAACGCTGTCTTGACCGCCTATATTCCTGGAGCATTGCGAACGGCTTCTGCTTCTCCACTGAGGAAACGGTGTGTGTAAACTTCTGGAGATGAAGGAATTTCTTCCACTATCTCTGTCTCGGCCCCTTTGCTCTCCCATTCGTCGAGACAACAAAATTCTTGGGGCTAATGTTGGATCGGAAACTTTGCTGGTTTCCAAACGTGTCCTACCTGGCTGCCCATTGTGCCCCATCCCTTAACGTTCTTCGTGTCCTTTGTGGCACATTGTGGGGAGTGGATCGTACAGTCCTGCTTCACCTTGTTCAGTCGAAGCTGGACAACGGAAGCTTTGTATACACTTCTGCATGGCCGTCCCTTTGCTGCCGTCTCAACTCCATTCACCATCGGGGATTGCGCCTGGCGACAGGTGCATTTTATACCAGCCCTGTTGAAAGTCTTTATGCTGAAGCTGCTGTATTACCCTCGACCTCTTGGCGTGACATACTCTTGTGTCGGTATGCATGCCAACTGCTGTCTATGCCCAACCATCCATCTTACCCGTTATTCTTTGATGACATCCTCGATCACCAATATCGGTTGTCTGCGATAGCCTTGCTTTCACCTGGAGTTCGGTTTTGCCACCTGCTTCAGCGACCCGTTTTCACCCTTCCTTCCACCTTTCGATTGAGCAAGAGACCATTGCCACCATGGTATCAGGCCCAGGTTCACACCCACCTTGAACTTAGTTCACTCTCCAAGGAGAGCACTCCGGATTTGGTATATCGCTCAAGGCTTGTTGAACTCCGTTCGCGGTTCGATAATGCCATATTTATTTACACTGATGGTTCCAAAGACACCAATGGTGTCTGATCTGCCTTCGTCGTCGGGGACGACCTGTTCCATTAGAAGCTCCCTGACCGGTGCTCAAATTTCACGGCTGAGCATTTTGCCCTCCACCAGGCTGTTTTATACATACTGTCGCCGCCATCCCTTTTATGCCATCTGCTCTGACTCCCTTAGTGCCTTGCAGAGTCTTAGGGACGCTTTCTCGACCCATCGTGTCGTGTACCGAATCCAACACTCCCTTCAGTTGCTAGCAGATAACGGCTGTCACGTTTGTTTTCTGTGGGTCCTTGGCCACGTGGGTGTGCTTGGGAATGAGACTGCCAACATTGCGGTCAAGACAGCAGCTCTTTTGCCTCGCATGGCTACCTTTTGCGTCCCATCAGATGATGATCAACGCGCTCTTCGCCGGTGTATTGTCGTCCTGGCACAGTTTGTGATTCTTACTCCACGGCAAAAACTGAGAACCGTGAAACCGATCCTGACCGCTTGGAGGACCTCCTCACGCCCCTCTCCGCGAGAGGTCATCCTGGCCCGGTTGTGGATCAGTCACTGCCGATTCAGCCACCGTCATTTACTAACCACTGACCCTGCCCCGCTGTGCTCCTGTGGTGACTTGCTGATGGTGCGACATGTTTTACTGTCTTAATTTTAATCATCTCCGTGTAGCCCTTAATTTGCCGTCTACTCTGGAGGAACATTTAGCTGATGACACGCGAGCAGCTGCTAGAGTTTTGCATTTTATCAATATGGCTAATTTAACCCTTCTATTTGTTTTTTTTATCCTTATGTTCTAGCTTTCTCTTGATACTCTCTTTTGTGTCTCGTTTCCGTCGTAGGTGTCGGTGGCTGAGTAGAAAGACCGACACAGGAATGATAGATGCAAGCTTGTGCAGGTAGTAGGTGACCAGCTAGTGGGACAGCAGAAACTAGAAACACTAGAGTAAATTAGAATGTGATATATATTTCTCAGAGACTTAGTAATACTTAACTTTTATATAGCTCAGTACTGCAGAATGCTGATACATAGTTGAGCTAGAGGCCGCCTAGTGCCTATCTGATTCCGAAGTGTTTAACTGGTTCCTATCTCAGTCCCAAGTGAACGATGTCGTTCAGTGGTGGCCACGAGCGGAGTTGTAGCAGAGGTCACTCGTGGCTGACTTCGTAAGAACGCCGTGCGTGCATGGTGGCGCGTGGCGAAAGTAGGTGGCGCTCACTTTGGACTTGTGCGACACCACACTCTCCTTTCTGGTAGTTGTAAATTTTTTCGAGATCTAGCGAATCTCTGTTCCGATCCGGCTGCTAATGACATGAGAAGTTGTGCGCTCTAAAACCACGCACACACAAAAAACACTTAATTATAATGCTAAGTTTACAATTCCTTGATGTGCCCACCTACCAACCCCTTATCGTAGTCACGATACTCTCGAATATCCTTTTCTTCCCAACTCTGTTGAGCACCTCATCAATGGTTATGTGATCTACTCTTCATTCGTCTGTAGCACCACACTTCAAATACCTCTATAAGCTTTCTGTTTTAATTTCTTATCCACATTTCACTCTCATACAATGCTATTCTCCAGAGAAATGCTTTCAGAAAGTATGTCCTAACATTCAGTTTAATATTAGATGTCAACAAATTTCATTTCAGAAACAATTTGCTTCCCATAGCCATTCTGCATTTTATATCTTCTTTATTGGAGCCATAAGAAGTTATTTTACTGCCCAAATAAAACTCTACGACTTCTTTAGATATTATGAAATTTGTAATAAAAGCAAAAAAATTACTGCACCAGTTACAAATGAGATGCCACTGTATATGTCCTTTCCTGTGTGCTGTACTCTGCATCTCTGATACCTATAGTAAGTCAACAGTAGATACAAAATTCAACAATGTAATAAGTGCCCTGAACAACTCTCATAAATTTTCTGATTAATCACACTAAATATAGTAGGTCAAATAATTTGTCCAGGAACTGTTCGTTTAAGTGAGCAATATAAAAATGCAGTTCTTTTACCTATCATTAATGACCTAATAACATCCAGCCATTGGCCTGCTGTCTTGGAAGAATTGTGGTTGTACCTGCAACACCTTTCTTTTTAATTTATACATCTTTTAAGTAATAAATCTGCCTCTAATGACGAAGCTATCTATATGATGTTAAACCTTAAGCTCCTTCCTTAAATAATACATGTATCTTTATTTTTCAGGCATATGTTGTGTTGGGGCAGTTTCTAGTTCTCAAGAAGAATAAGGAATTTTTTATTGACTGGATGAAAGATTCGATTGGTGCAAATCAAAAACAAGCAACTGATTGTTACCAGTGTCTATCAGATTGGTGTGATGAATTTTTGTGAAGTAGTCAGACCGACCTCAAAAACTTTATTTCCATTTACAGACTGAATATGCGAGTTTTAATGCAAGATATATCACGTCAGTGTGTTGTACATACTTAATTTTGTATTTTCTGCCAATTCCCGTTGAATATATAATGTATTATTGTAAAATGTAACTGAAATTTTTACTTCTTAAATTTGTAATTCACTGAACACTTCACAAGTGCTGAAAGTATTATATTTAATAACTGTCGTTTTAACTGTGGTTGATAAAACTGAGAATATTTCTTAAAGAAGAGTTTTTACATCTTGAAAAATCATACAAATCTCGTGCTGCAATATGTTGGGAAGTTCTGGAGTAATACGAATATCTTAAGTTGTTACCAAATGTTATATTTAATAAAGTGTTGTTGCTATTAAGTTTTCTGTTTTTGCTGTTTCTCTTTTCATACATTAATAACACCCAATTCAAATTAGTGTCTCAAGGTGTATTGCTTTGAATCACAATGATTAATAGGATGGATATTTATATTGCTAAAGGTAAAATGAAGCTAAGATGCAAACTGTGTGTCTGAATTACTGGGACGTGTTGGAAATACAGGTAACAAATTTTCTCAAGGTGCTTTTCTTCTTCCTCCCCCCCCCCCCCTCTCTCTCTCTCTCTCTCTCTCTCTCTCTCTCTCTCTCTCTCTCTCTCTCTCTCTCTCTCTCTCTCTCTCTCTCTCTCTCTCTCTCTGCTTTGAGACGTTAGGAGTAGATTTGAAATCACATTGTTAAAATTTTAACTTTAGTTTACCAAGATTTTTCTCCTGTCTGGTGCTCAGTCTCTTATGAACTACTCCATTATTCATATGCCTATGTAAATTCTGGTATTTCTGTAATACTGACAATTTCAGCAACTACTGGTTGTTCTATTATATATCACCTTTGACACATTGCTTTTTACACCGAGGATGGCCCATTTTGTGATGCCTATGGAACTGAGTCACTGTATGCCATGTTTTAATTCAACGTGTTTTATATTGTGCTGAGAGGTCAGCAGTGAATCTGTGGTGCTCTGCTCCTGTTTTAGCTGATACTGAGGTGTTATGAAAGTTTTAAAATTTTGTGAACTTTCTGAGCTCTAGCCTAAACTTTTAGTTTATTGTGTTAAAGAATGGCTAGCTGATACCTTTTATATCAGTGTTCAGTCCACAATACTCTGGTATTGCATTTAGAGTACTTCTGTGACTGTTCTTTAGTGGACCAATTAACTTTGTTGACATGAAGTATTTGTGTTTTCATCGTTCCCCATGCCATTTCTCTTGGTTTGGATCCTTACCTTTCTGTTGTCTATTTTATATTCAATTAAAACAAAAATAAAAATAGAAAACAGATGACTTACCAAAAGGACCGGCTCGTCGATAGAAACAAATATTCAATTATATTCAATTAATTTCTACATAGGTTACACTTGTTGCCTAATTATCTTGTTAAGGCACTAAAGACCTAGCTGTCGCCCACCCACATCCTATCATATATCATGTAGGAGTTCTACACAGTTGATACCTAAGATTGTGCCAAAGTTTGTGATGTGTTGGCACGAGATTTTTAATTTTCTATGGGCCTCTGAAGCTTTGTATAATATTTATTGATGCAGAAATGTCTGAAGCTTTTATAGGGCATTGCGCTTATTAGATGTTACGTGAACAGTCAATAAGTATGTAACTGCTGAATTTGCAGTAATTAAATTGTGCTCTTCCAAAATTACACCATTTCAGTTATTTGCGTGAGGTGGTGCAACTAATCCAGTGGCAACTGAGATTTTTATAAACCTAATTAAGGAACAAGAATGACAGGATGTTTATAGTGCTTTCCTCAAAACATTTCTCACTCTGTTAGTTGCTTTCCGCTAGAACATTCAAAACAGGGTACTTCCAGTAACAAGTAGCCAGGGTGACTGACAAAGGAGATAAAGAGTATCATGCAGAACAAAGTGGGACTTGTATCAAAATGTTAGCAGGCAGAATGAAGCTGCAGTAGCTCATCACAAACAGTGCTTTAAGGTTCTGAAAAAATTCATTAAGAAGGCAAAAAGTTCGTGGTATAGAAAAATAATCGAAAACTCTCAAGATAAAATTAAAACCATCTGGTCAGTTGTGAAGGAACTGTCTGTATAGCAGCAGCATCAGGTTTACGATATAAAGTTAGTGTGTAGTAGAAATGTTTGTTACTGATAAGTCAGATATATGTACAGTATTAACCAATTTCTAATTAGAGCAGGGGAATTAAACAGAACTCTTGGTTTCTACAGGTAATCACATGTTGTTGTTAAGGTCTTCAGTCTGGAGACTGGTTTGATGCAGCTCTCTACCCTACTCTATCCTGAGCAAGGCTTTTCATTTCCTCCTAAGTACAGCAACCCACATACACTTGAATCTGCTTACTATACGCATCTCTTTGTCTCCCTCTGCGATTTTTACCCACACACTTCCCTCCAATGCTAAATTTACAATTCCCCGATGTCTAAGAATGTGTCCTACCAAGCGATCCCTTCTTTTAGTCAGGGTATGCCAAAAATTCCTTTTCTTGCCAATTCTGTTCAGTACCTCTTCATTAGTTATGTGATCTACCCACCTAATCTTCAGCATTCTTCTGTAGCACCACATTTCAAAAGCCTCCATTCTCTTCCTGTCCGTACTGCTTATCGTCCATGTTTCACTCCCGTACAAGGCAACACTCCACACAAATGCCTTCAGAAAACACTTCCTTACCCTTAAATTAATATTAGATGTTAGCAAATTTCTCTTTTTCAAAAATGCTTTTCTTCCCATTGCCATTCTGCATTTTATATCCTTTGTACTGCGACCATCGCATGTTATTTTATTACCCAAGTAACAAAACTCGTCTACCACCTTCATTGTTTCGTTACCTAATCTAATTCATTCAGCATCGCCTGATTTTCTGAGACTGCATTCCATTACCCTTGTTTTGCTCTTGTTAATGTTCATATTATACACTCTCTTCAACACACTGTCCATTCCATTCAACTGCTCCTCCAGGTCCTTCGCTGTCTCTGACAGAATTACAATGTCATCAGCAAAACGCAATGTTTTTATTTCTTCACCCTGAACTTTAATCCCTATTCCAAATTTTTCCTTCACCGCCTGCTCGATGTACAAATTGAATAACATCGGAGAAAGGCTACAACCCTGTCTTACTCCCTTTCCAACTGAAGCTTCCCTTTCATGCCCTTCGGTCTGGCTTTTGTACAAGTTGTAAATAACTCTCCTTTCCCTGTATTTTACCCCTGCTGACTTCAGAATTTGAAAGAGTGTATTCCAGTCAACATTGTCAAATGCTTTCTCCAAATCTACAAAAGCCAAAAATGTAGGTTTGCCTTTCCTTAATCTATCTTCTAAGATAAGACGTAAAGTGAGTATTGCCTCCCTGGTGCCTATGTTCCTCCTGAATCCAAACTGATCTTCCCCGAGGCCCGAGGTTGGCTTCTACCAGCTTTTCCATTCTCCTGTAGATAATTCGTGTTAAAATTTTGCAACCAAGACTTATCAAACTGATGGTTCTGTAATTTTCACACCTGTCTGCGCCTGATTTCTTTGGAATTGGGATTATTACATTTTTCTTGAAGTCTGAGGGTATTTCCCCTGTCTCGTACATCCTACACACCAGTTCAAATAGTCGTCATGGCTGGCTCACCCAGAGACTTTAGTAGCTCTGAGGGTATGTCATCTACTCCTGGTGCCTTGTTCCGACCTAGGTCTTTCAAGGCTCTGTCAAATTCATATCTCAGTATAGTATCTCCTATTTCATCTTGATTACTTCCTCTTTCCTTCCTACAACATCGTTTCTAAGTTCATTTCCTTTGTAGAGCTGCTCTATGTACTCTTTCCACCTTTCAGCTTTCCCTTCTTTGCTGAGAACTGGTTTCCCATCTGAGTTCTTAATATTCGTAGAGTTGCTTTTCTTGTCCCCAAATGTCTTTTATTTTCCTGTAGGCGGTGTCTACTTTTCCCCTTGTTATACATTCTTCCACAGATTCGCATTTGGCTTCTAGCCACTCCTGCTTAGCCATTTTGCACTTCCTGTCAATCTCATTTCTTAGTCGTCTGTACTCCATTTTGCCTGTTTCATTTACTGCATTTTTATATATATTTTCTCCTTTCGTCAATTAAATTTAGTATTTCCTGTGATATACAAGGATTTTTTGTAGGTCTTGCCTTTCTACCTATTTTGTCCTCTGCTGCCTTCACTATTTCATCTCTCAATGCTACCCATTCCTCTTCTACTGTTTTATTTCCCCCTGTTTCTGTCAATTGTTGCCTAAATCTCCCTCTGAAATTCTCCAGAGCTTCAGGTTCCTTCAATCTCCTTATTTTCCTACCTTTCTGCAGTTTTTTCAGTTTCAGCCTACAGTTCATGACTAACAAGTTATGGTCAGTCTATATCTGCCCCTGGGTATGTTTTGCAGTTTATAAACTGGTTCCGGAATTTATGTTTTACCATTATAAAATCTATCTGATACCTTCTGGTGTCTCCTGGTCTCTTCCAAGTATACAACCTTCTTTTGTGATTCTTAAACCAAGTGTTTGTTACGATTAAATCATGTTCTGTGCAAAATTCTACCAGGCAACTTCCTCTTTCATTCCTCCTGCCCAGTCCATATACACCTACTATTTTTCCTTCTCTTCCTTTTCCTACTACCAAATTCCAGTCTCCCATTACAATTTAGTTTTCCTCTCCCTTAACTGTCTGAATAATTTCCTTTAGCTCCTCATATATTTCTTCGATCTCCTCATCGGCAGAGCTAGTTGGCATGTAAACCTGTACTACTGTTGTCAGTGTTGGCTTCGTATCTATCTTGACAATGATAATGCGATCAGTGTGCTGCTCATAGTAGTTTACCCGCATTCCTATTTTCTTATTCATTATCAGCCCTACACCTGTTACCCCCAACTGATTTTGTATTTATAATCCTGTACTCACCTGACCTGAAATCCTGTTCATCCTGCCACCGAACTTCACTAATTTCCACTATATCCATTTCCCTTTTTAAATTTTCTAATTTTCCTACCCGATTAAGGGATCTAACATTCCACGCTCCGATTCGTAGAATGCCAGTATTGTCTTTCCTCATGACAACATCCTCCTGAGTAGTCCCCGCCCGGAGATCCGAATGGGGGACTATTTTACCTCCAGAATATTTTACCCGAGAGGATGCCATCATCATATTTCCATACAGCAGAGCTGCATGTCCTCGGAAAAGTAACGGCTGTAGTTCCCCCTTGCTTTCAGCCATTCACTGTAGCTGTGTGGCAAAGCCACATTAGCTGATGTTACAAGGCCAGTTCAGTAAATCATCCAGACTGTTGCCCCTGTAACTACTGAAAAGGTTGCTGCCCCTCTTCAGGAACCACAAATTTGTCTGGCCTCTCCACAGATACCCCTCCGTTGTGGTTGTACCTAAGGTACGGCTATCTGCATTGTTAAGGCACGCAAGCCACCCCACCTCGGCAATGTCTGTGGTTCATGGGGGTGGAGTAATCACATAATGTTAGAAAATAGCTTTCCGAGGCTGTTAACCGAAATAGTCCGCTGATACAAAGGGGAGATTGATTCAATAATTGAATTATTAAGGACTCTTGTGAATATATGGGGTATCTAGCTTAATTCTGAAATACTGTTGTCCATATGTTACCCCCAGTAATTTTTTCTTTCAGAATGGTCAGAGTAAAGTACTCAGTAGTAAAACAGGAGAAAGTGATAATGTAGACAACTACAGACCTATTTCTATTCCATTGGTTTCTTCCGAATTTATTGGAAAAGCTGTATATTAAAGCTTAATTGATCATTTCAGTACCTATAATTTGTTGTCAAATGTACCGTTTGGTTTGAGAAGTGGTTTAACAACTGAAAATACTCTATTTTCGTTTCTCTCTGAGGCACTTCATGATTTAAATAAAAGTATTCTAACATTAGATGGTAGGCCTCTTTGATTTAACAAAGGTGTTTGTGTTGATCACGAAATATTGTTGTAGAAGTTGGATCATTATGGAATAAGGGTAGCAGCTCACAACTGGTTCACCTGATAACAGAAGATAATTCTGTGTGTTGAAAATGGCTATGATGTGCAGTCACAATCGGCCAAAGTTAAGTGTGTGGTGCCCCAGGGATCTGTTCTGGGACCGCTCCTGTTTCTTATTTATATAAATGATATGCCTTTAAGTACAACAGGTGATGATAAAATAGTTTTGATTTCTGCTGATATCAGCATGGTAATGAGGGATGTTCATTGTAATACTGACACAGTATCAAATAATGCAGTTCAAGAGAAGTTAAAGGCTTGTAGAAAATAAATTGAAAACAAAACACAGTAAAACTCAATTTTTACAATTTCTAACATACAATTCAACAAAAGCTGACATTTTGATAACACATAATGGGCATATAAGTGAGATTGAACAGTTCTAATTTCTGGGTGTTCAGATAGATAGAGGTTGTGGAAACTCCATGTTCAGGATTCTTGTCCAAAAATTAAACTCTGCTTTATATACCACTAACTGAACCCCTGCTGCTTTGCATGCATAGGCTGGTTGGTCTGCACCAGTTGTTTCTTTTTAATCCTGATGAATCAATATCTTAAGTTTCGTAGTTATAGCTCGAAATTTGAGTTAACAGCAACATATTTTTGAAAATCTCTTTTTTGCGTCACCTTTTTACCCCCTTATTTGTAGAATTTGAAAAAAATGCCAAAACACGTGTCTTTTAAATTCGAAATTTTGTAGTTCTAGCTTCAAATTGCCTTAATAGCTACGTATTTTCAAAAAACATTTCATCCCCTATTTCACCCCCTTACGGACGGACTATCGAAAAATCGCTTCTTAAATGACTCCTACAGAGTAAGATCGACACCCTCGACAAATTTCAAGTTTTTATATTCAGTGGTTTGGGCTGGGTGATGATGAGTCAGTCAATCGGGACACTTCCTTTTATATATAGAGATTAGAACAGTATCTGAAAATATAACCCATGTGTTTTCAAATCGTAAGTTCAGGATTTACCTCAAGGCTCACTTCTTTCATTCTGTCAAAGAACTCCTAAAGGGGAAAGAAGAAGAAAAAATAGTTAATTCCTTTTATTTTTTTATTCTTTTTACTCAAGATTGTCATGTGTATAGGTAGTGGCAGTTAGTGTAGATTTTTCTAGGTGGTTCAAAGGAAAGTGGATAAGACAATTACAAACAGCCAAAGAAAGAAAAAAAAGGGGAGGCAGCAAAATAATTGCTATACCAAAATAATTTACTGGTCAAAATAGACATTTACCCTTGCAGTAATACCCAGCAAGCTGAAAATTTGCATAAACATTTGGGATACCATTACAATGAAATTCTGGAAAGTCCTCATCAGTCATCTTACACAAGGCAAGGTTCACAAAAATATTTATTTTTGGGCGAAACGGTTAGTTTGAATGTTTGTGAATCTATGGCACGTAACTAGGAGGTTATCAGTCTCTAGGCTTACCAACTACTTAAACTAACTTCAGGACGACACACACCCATGCTCGAGGGAGGACTGGAATCTGACGGTGAGCAACCGTGCGCGATTAGAGCGCTTGGCCATTCCACTCCGGCAATGCTCAAACAAAATTTGTAGATTCTGTAATTAACTATAATAGTTTATTCCCAAATATTTACTGTGTTTCAAACCGTTTTAAAGTCATAGTCTCAGTTATAAGCAAATTTCTATGCCACCTGTGAATTGTAACGTCCCTATTATAACTCATTGCTTGGGCTAATATCAGATTCCATTTATGGGTGTAACAGTGAACAAAATAGGCATCTTTAAAATGTTCTTTCAGAAGAGTCTGTACACCTAATTGACAACTCGTAACAGCTGCACCATCATACCTTTGAGAAATAACTTTATACGAATTGTACAGTGTCTTTTAAAGTTTAAGTGATTCTGTTAACACTTATGCATCATGTGCATGAGAAGTAAGGAAAGTGCAAACCTAAATACAGGTTTAGCTTCGGGCAAAACGAACCTGATAGCCAGACATACTGTGAAACCATTCCAATATCAGTTTTTACTTTAAATTTTCCTATTGGTATTCTTGTGTTAAAATTTCATGTACTGACTTGATTCATGACCATGGAGTCTTATGCCTCAATTACATTACGTTATTTAGCTTTTATTAGAAGTGTTGTGTGGCGAGTTATTGCTGAATGCTTGTTCTGCCAAGTGCCACAATTCATTTTGTCATCATCATCAATAACATGTTGATTGTCATTTATGTTTACCTCAATTTCCCTAAATAGCTTCAGGTTGTGGTAAATCAAACCTCTCCCTGAATTACTCCCATACTGCAGTCAAATTAAATAAAAATATAATGGAGTAATTATGGGACTAGGCTGGTAGGGAAATTTGATTCAAGGGATTGATTTGAGAACAGAACAGATTGCACAGAGTATTACCACTTGAAATTCAGTTTTATTTACTAATAGACTTACAAAAGAATATCTTGGGTCCGATTAGACTGGGCATGGACAGGTTTCGGATAGGAACATGGAATGGGAAGGTAATTTCCTGTCTCACCTTCATTGACTTTGTTGGTGTCAGGCGATGGATCGGCGCAGTGTGGTGTGGCTGCGCGGCAGTGGTCACAGCAGCATATCACACGCCTGCTCCACGCTCCCTGGCTGCTTGGCACGAACCCCTAACAAAGACGTCTGAGATCCCTGTCTGCTGAGACAGCAGCTGCTTGCACATTTTCTTGTTCCTTAGGTGTCCGATCAAGTCTTCTTCGATGGTTTCTCACCAAGTCCCCTTCCCTCGCCAACTACAGCTTCTCCTCGAATTTTGCGTCTCCGTGGCTCTGTGATTGGTGGGTTTGTTTTGCAATACCATCCAATAGCTGATAGCCGATTTCACGACCACACCTCAGTTCTTTGTGGACATTTTCTGTGGGCTGATAAGACTTCTAAACTGACATCTTTCCCATGATTCAAACATGTAGTTTTTATCTTCTGCATTCCTTCTTGGTTCTAAAAAACAGTTCTTTGTGTCGGCTGTACCGAGCGAGGTGGCACAGTGTTAATGCACTGGACTCACATTTGGGAGGACAGTGGTTCAAATCCACCTCTAGCCATTCAGATGTAGGTTTTCTGTGATTTCCCTAAATCACTCCAGGCAAATGCTGGGATAGTTCCTTTCAAAGGGCATGGCCGATTTCCTTCCCCATCCTTACCCACAACTCCAAGCGGTACCTCCGTCTCTAGTGACCAAGCTGTCGACTGGATGTTAAACCCTAAGCTTCCTTCCTGTGTCTGTTGTCTGTTAAGCCTGTGTGGTATACCATTTATCAGTGTATTTTTCCATGGCCAGAAACATTGTTTTGGTGGAACCACTTTATCTATACTGCAAGCCAGTCTCTCTCCCACTCATGCACGTGTGTACTGCAGGGTTTTGCTTGTCTTCTTCCAGTTTCCAGGGGTCCACGGTTTATCTGTGATTCCATCCCTCTTTTAGAAACCTCTGGTATTTGCACCTAAGGGCTCTCTCTGCACACATGCTATTGTGTCCATTTTGTTGTCAGGGTCTCTCTTCCCTGCATCCGCTGTCGCCATTTATCTGCACACTCCTAAAGTCAGGATGGTTTCGCCATGGTACATTCTTACGAGAAAGCCACGGCAATTGGCCAGGCTGCTTCCCTACTGTGGGAGAATGCGGGGCAGCGGTCAGTGGCGGAGGTGCTGCCTCTCGCTGGCTCCGTCTCGATCTCCAGGCCGGCGGAATCCTCTAAGCGGAGGCTGGCATGGCGTCCACGAATGCTTCCATCAGCAAAGTCACTGAACAAAAGTGTCCCTGGCCGAAATATTACAATGTCAATGCTACGATGGCTCCTTTGATGGGGCATTACTGAGTTTGTTGTTCATCCTTTGAACAGTTGGATGTTATGTTCTCTCTGTTACACACTAATCACCTTTAAATGGCTTCATTTATGTAGAAGTGAGTGTGGCTAAGTTGTTGATGGTTGCTAAGTATTTTACTGTTCATTGTTACATATGCTATAGTGTTAATTCATTTTTTGTTGGTAACCTTATAATTTCTGAGCAGAGATATTGTTTCTCTCGCCACACTTAATTATCATTCTACCTAGATTCAAAGTAACAATTTTTCCATTTACATTCTATAACCTCCTTTCATATCATGCTCTGACTCAAAAAAAAAAAAAAAAAAAAAAAAAAAAAAAAAAAAAAAAAAATTGTTTCATTTTTCCCAATGATTTCTTCAGCTACTCCGTGTTTTGAAGTCCAAATGGGAACTCTGTACTCATGGCCCCTCCACGCCCTCTGGATAAATAACGGCACCCCCTCCGGGTTTGGGGGTAAGAATAGGCCTGCGGTATTCCTGCCTGTTATAAGAGCTGACTAAAAGGAGTCTTCACATGTTATTCCATACAACTATGGTTTCCTGTGTGGGTTTGACCCTCTGTGGTGTCGCACAAGTCCAAAGTGCGCGCCACCTACGTTCGCCGCGCGCCGCCATGCACGCATGGCGCGGCGTTCTTACGACGTCAGCCACGAGCGCCCTCTGCTTCAACTCCGCTCGTGGCCACCACTGAACGACATCGTTCACTTGGGACTGAGATAGGAACCAGTTAAGACCTTTGGAATCAGATAGGCACCAGTGAAGACTTAGCTATCGGATAGGCACTAGGCAGGCCTCTAGCTCAACTATGTAAAAGTTAAGTATTGTATAAATTCTGTGCAATATATATCTCTTTCTAATTTACTGTAGTGTTTCTAGTTTCTGCTGACCCATTGGCTGCTCCCCTCCGTACCTGCACAAGCGTTCTACCTTTATTCCTGTGTCGGTCTACCTACTTGGCCACCGACACCTACGACGGAAACGAGACACAAAAGCGGCGACGAGGCTGGGACACAAAACCTTACATCTTCAAAATTGTTCCGAAGAGCGAAATATTTGGGGGAAGGACACATTACGTGGTGCACCATTTATTTATTGTGCAATGACATCCTATGCACCCATTATGGAATGGACATACTCTGCAGCTTATATCCAGCCGTTGGGCAGACCATTTCATTTCATGCACAAGTCGTGTCTGTTGTGCATTTACATCCATGTCCCTTCATCATAATGGTCTATACAGCACCAGAAAGCCAGCACGGTAGCCAGTCCGTTGTGGGATTGTCACGTACCCTCTTGGCTGTAGCACTCTGACAATGCAGGGATACCTGTACTGATGCCAGAGGTGAGACCACCTCATGCAAGCCAAGGAATAGATGCTTTTCCTATTGGGGCATCAGGACTCCCGGCAATGGTCATCATGCCAGGTGATGTTTGCTGCGGTTGGGTGGCACCCATGAGGAGATCAAAGTCGGGTTGCAGACGTTCAACTGCCATCTCAAAGCGAGAAAAGTTTGGTATGCTCCAAGCTGTCTTGTTTGCCGCAGGACTGATGGGGACTTTCTCGGCGACCAAGCCTCAGTTCTTCGTGAACCATCTGGAAGACAAGTTTGGGGAAGTAGTCACTGTCAAAGAAAGTTCTGTTTTGATCCACACGATATCCCATACCCAGTCACGGGTGCTACTCGCCTCTGACAAGCTGGGTCATACGACCCTGGACCTAAGACACATACTGAGGCAAAGAAGAAATTTGAACAGCTGCACCCTGTACAAATGACAACCTCGTTTGTGGCAGTGTTTCCTACTACATTTCTGTCTGTGGGCTCCCAGGGCCAGCAACCTATGCCTGCTCCCACAGTGGTTGGGGTTCTCCTCCTACTGGTCCCACAGTGATTGCCTCGGGAATAGCTACCATCCCTCAGTCAGAGAAAGACCACCCTTCCCTGGCTTCCCTCATTTGGACGGGGTCCCTTGGGACACTTAATTCCACCAGTGTCGATGTCGACACTAGCCAACAGCAGGCACAGCCACAGGTTCCTGGTAGCAGGGCTTTGTGCTATTTCTCAGTCCCTGTGGGTAAGTATGAGAAGCCCCGCCCCCATTGGTGAAGCTCCCGAGGGGGGAAGGGGTAGAAGGAAACCCAACAAGACAGAAAAGATGGACATCCCATGGCTTCTACACCACTACCTTAATCCACCTAGCTCTTGGTGATGCTTCAGAAATAACGGATGCAGAAGCAGACAAAACTCCATTGGTGGATGCAAGTGATGCTGAGGTATAACCCGCTCCCCTCATATTCATGTCTTCCCAGCTTTCGATCATCATCATCCTCCATTCGAAATGCGGCAGTTTCTTCTCCCACCTGACTAAGCTACAACTACTTTCGATTTCTTACTATTGGGCGACTTTACTGCTCATAATCCCTTGTGTGGTTCCACGATCTGTGGCCATGGCAGAGATGTTGAGGACTTACTATCTCAACTCTACCTCTGCCTCTTAAATACTGCTGTCCCCGCACATTTTAGTGTATCGCATGGCACGTTTTCGGCCATTGATCTATCAATCTGCAGTCACAGCCTTCCACTATCTGTCCACTGGCACTGGAGTGCCCATAATGACTTGTGTGACTGACCATTTTCTTGTCACTCACACAGCGCGAGTACCCAGGATGGGCTCTAAACAGGTTTAAGTGGGGAAAATATACCTCTGCTTCCACCGTTGGCCCTCACCCACTTGACAACATCGATGTGATGGTCAAGAGCGCCACACACTCTATTATTTCAGCTGCAGAAGCTATTATTCCTCAGGGGTGCACACAGGGGAAGACAGTGCTGTGGTGGTCGCCAGACCGTTAAAGACTGAAGATGGGCCTTACAGCGGTACAAACGACATCCTTCTTTGGAGCACCTCATCACCTTTAAACAACTCTGTGCTACATCTACATAGGGTACTCTGCAAATAACATTTAAGTGCCTGGCAGAGGGTTCACTCCCATTCCATTCTCGTATAGCGCGCGGGAAGAAAGAACACCTGAACCTCTCCATTCGAGCTCTGATTTCTCGTATTTTATTCTGATGATCATTTCTACCGATGTAAGTGAGAGTCAACTATATATTTTCACATTCTGAGGAGAATGTTGGCGATTGGAGTTTCGCAAGTAGCCCACGCCGCAGGGATAAGCGCCGTTGTTGTAATGATTCCCATCCCAGATCCTATATCATTTCCATAGCGCTGTCTCCCCTGTATTGTGACAATACGAAACGAGCTGCCCATCTTTGGACTCTTTCGATGTCCTCCGTCAAACCCACATTATAAGAATCCCACATTGGGCAGCAATACTCCAAAAATGGACAGAGAAGCGTATTGTATTCAGTTTGTTTTGTAGTTCCGTTGCATCTTTTAAGGGCTCTGCCAATAAAACGCAGTCTCTGGTTCGCCTTTCCCACGACATTATCTACATGTTATTACCAGTTTAAGTCTGAAGTAATAATAATTCCTATGTTTTTGTGGAGTTTACGGTCTTCATGTTTGATTGATCTATCTTGTAAACAAAGTACTCATGTGGATGACTTCACACTTCTCATTATTTACATTCAATTCCCAATTTTTACAGCATACTTATATCTCATTGAGATCGTTCTGTAGCTGGTTTTGATTTTCAGATGATTTTACTAGACGGTAAATGACTTCGTCATCTGCAAACAACCTAAGCTACTTAGATTTTCCCCTAAATCATTTATGTAAATAAGGAACAGCAGAGGACCAATAACACTACCCTGTGGAACGCCCGATATCATCTCTGTTTTTGTTGATGCCTTACCATCGATTACTACAAACTGTTTCCTTTCTGACAGGAAACCCTCTATCCAATTTCAAATTTGGGACGATATCCCATAACCACGCAATTTGATTGTGAGGTACGGTGTCAAAAGCCTTCTGGAAATCAAGAAATACGGAATCGATTTGCGAACCCTTGTCGATAGCACCCATTACTTCATGTGAATAAAGAGCTAGTTGTCCCCCCAGGGGGCCCACAGCTCTTTTGTGCGTACGGGTGTGGCGCACACGGGGCCCCGAGCCAAATCAGCCTTTTTTCCGCCCCAGGCTGCTTTACTTTCCCTTCCGGTTCGTGCCTTCACCCGGAGACGGGTGTCCTTTGCGAGTGAAGGTGGTTTCCTGTCCTAGTTTTTCTTTTTCCTTGGCATCTTCCTTTTCTAACCTTTGCTTCTGTCTCTCTCCTTGCTGTACTTTCCCAGCCTTCCTCTCCTCATTAGTCTCTGCTTCGGCGTTTGAGCCACTTCTTTCTCTTCACTTCCTCTATTCTTCTTTCCTCCGTGTGTGTCCGAGAGCCGACCCACGCATTATCATGCGTCGCAGGTGACGGGGTAACGAGTAATTCCCCACCTCGGGTAGACAAGTAGGGCACGTACCTACCCCCTGGTAAAGGCCAGGCCCAGGGAGGGGTGATTACCCGGGCTGGTACCTTCCGAACATGCCGATTGGTCCCTCCGTCCGTTCTCGGGAGGTGTAACCTGAGGTGTGAACAATCACCTAAGGCGGGTGAGCCCTCAGAGAGGGGCCCCCACTAGGAAGGAGCGCGCCATCGGAGACGCCGGTAATCACGGGGGACATTCCCACAATGACTTCCTTCTCTTCTACTGTGACTTTGGCCCAAAAAAGAAAGATCGATTCACCTCACCATAAGAAAACTTTTCCCAATCTTCCAAAATTCCTAGTTGTTTCTCGAACTGACGGTAAAGATTTCACTTCTGTAAATCCTTTCGTCATTCAGAAAGGTGTTGATGTGATTGCTGGCGCTGTTAAGACCTGTTTGCATCAGCGCAATTGAACATTGTTACTGGAAGCGGACAGTGCCTTCCAGGTGCAAAAACTAATACGGACTACGTTGCTACACACGTTTCCTGTCCAGGTAGAAGCACATCGCACGCTCAACTCGTCACGGGGGGTAGTTTTCACGAGATCCCTTGACGGGTTGTCTGACAAAGAAATACAAAACTACATGTCCAATCAGCTGACACCAACTCGTACTGTGTTTTTGACGTTTGACAGAGTTGAACTCCCGTCCAAGGTCAAAGCAGGGTACGAAGTTAGCTCCATGTACCAAACCCAACGTGCTGTTTCCAATGCCATAGATACAACCACACCTGTCAATCTTGCCCTAATACAGCAAAATGTCACTTGTGGTAGGGATGCCCATGAGGGCGATTGCTCACCTCCGACCCCTCACTGACTTAATTGCGACGGTGACCATGCGGCTTCCTCTCGGGACTGCCCTGTATATAAGGATGAAAAGGTCATTCAGCAAATTCGAGTCACAGAAAAAGTCTCAACATCTGCTGCTCGAAAGTTGTTGGCGAGTCGAGAGCCCACTGTCCTCCCAACGGGCACATAAAGTAAGGTCCTCACCTCCACTCGACCTACTAAGGATGCAGGTATGCAGACCTGTGATTTCACTTTCGCTGACACAGTTGTGCGATCGCCCAGCCCGAAGATTGCCCGTTCTACGTCTCCGCTTCCTCGTGCTGCTTCTAAAGTTCAGTCTTCGTCAACCTCTAATAAACAAGATGCCCGGACTTCGAAAAAGTAACCTGTCCGTGAAGATTTTCTACTTACTCAGGCTTCTCAACCGTCAACTGCCTCTTCTCACCGTCACTCTTCCAGAAGAGCCAACAAAAAAAGAGTTCCTGTCCTTCCCCGCCGAGGCGTGGCTTATCCGTCACGCCGCCCAACAGTAGTCAGCGCCGATCATCTTCTATCTTGCTGGGTCGCACTACTGTTAGCCGGGCAACCGGCATTTTACCGGCGGCGGAAGCTGCCCCTCCTGATCAGATCGGGAAGGTGGCAGATGCGTCAGTTGAACCCATGGAACACGATTCTCTGCCTCTAGATAGCGATACTAGCGCTCCCTCGAAGTCAGGTCCTCAGTGACCGTCGAAGTGACCCCATCTGCTTGTTCCTTTTTATCCTCTTTTCCTCTTTCATTTTTTATCATGGCGCTCCTTCAATGGAAAATTCGCGGCATTCGTTCCAATCGGGAGGAATTAAAACTACTCCTTCGATTGCGCTGCCTGCTTCTAGTTTGTCTCCAAGAAACTAAGTTATGTCCATGTGGTCATGCAGACTTTCCCCCACTACACCTCTGTGTGTTTCGACCTGCGACCTGTGGAAGGTACCCCAGCCCATGGAGGGGTTCTGATCCTCATTCGGGACGACGTCTATTACCGTCCCACGTCATTGCATACTGACCTACAGGCAGTTGCCGTCCGCATAACTCTATCCACCTTTTCCCTCTGTAATATCTATTCGCCATCGTCGTCTGCCTTTACTAGGGCAGATGTGCTCCACTTCGTTCGCCAGCTCCCTTCACCTTTCGTGTTGATAGGCGACTTTAATGCCCACAACCCCCTATGGGGCTCTCCAGCACCTTGTCCGAGAGGTTCCCTTTTGGTGAACCTTTTCCAACACCTCAATCTTGTCTGCCTCAAAACCAGTGCACCGACCTTCCTTTCCGACACAACACATACTTATTTCCATATAGACCTTGCGATTTGCACTCCTCAACTGGGGGCTTTATTCTTCCGTGGCTGTTCTTCATGATCAGAATTTTCCAGGTGTGACAGTCAGGTCGAATACCTCACAGAGGTTATTCTCACAGCTGCCGCACATTCCATACCTCGTACATCCTCTTCTCCACGTCGTGTCCCAGTCCCTTGGTGAACTGCAGCCAGCCGTGACGCTCTTAGAGCCCGGCGCCGTGTTTTACGCACCTTCCGCCACCACCCAACGTTGGAGGATAGTATCAATTATAAACGACTACGAGTGCAATGTCGTCGTGTTATAAACGACAGCAAAAACGCTTGCTGGACTGCCTTAACATTTCTTTTAACCGCTTTACTCCCTTCTCGGCTGTCTGTTGTGGCCTACGCCGTTTATCTGGCATCAAGGTCCACTCCCCGATTTCTGGCCTGACCGTCGAGAACGCAGTCCTTGTGGAACCCTCTGATGTTGAAGATGCTGAAGAACCTTTCTCCTGCGGACAAGTGTTTCCTACTTAGCACCTATAATCGCATATGGACTGAAGGTCAGGGTCCCACAAGTTGGGAAAAGCATCGCTAAAATAAGCATACGCATTGCAAATTCAGCATTACATTTCCTAACTACAACAAATATTACTGTCACAATCATAAATTACAATAAAGTTACAATGGAAGTATCAAGTTTAAATAAAAGCATCGCGTTCTCTCGCTCCTCCCTCGCAGTACCTCTCTGCATCCCATACTGTTTGTTGCTATTGTCTGACTAGTGTGAAACTGCTGAGTACAATGTGTTAGGGAGAATATCCTGTGTCAACCTTACGAATGTTCATGTTGTTGTCCAGTCCAAGCTTATCCGTGTTTGTGTGTTTTGGTGTATACACCGTGTCCAAATAGTCATAGCTCTATCTCATGTCTCTCTGAAGTAGCTTATAGTTCTGAGATCTTGCTGCGATGACGGCGGCACCAAAGTTCTCGTAGACGATGGCAACCAGCTGAAAGAGAAAACTTTATTCTTACGCTATTGATATGCTGATGTATGTGTTATCGTGTAATAGATAAGAAATGGCACAGTTTTACATACTGTTTGTCCAGGATTAAAATTCTTCTCACAGTACAGTAAGCAAGATCAGATACTACTAGGTGTAGCGTGTGTGTAAACATAAACAAGTAACCAGCTGATTCTATTTACATCTCCCATTCCTAGGTGTTCATGCACTTTCGTGGTTTCCGAAGTCACGTATTGCTGTTGTACGTCACTCGTACATGTTATTTTTATAAGAGCTAGTTGATAAACAGATAAATTCATAATGATTCCTGTCATGTGTAACAAAGGTTTCTACAGAATATATCTGTGTTATGCTTACGTCAAAATATACATTCTTGCAAACGGGTCCTAATCTAAACTGTTCCATTCACTCTCTCACACTTACTAACGAAACCTAGACAATATAAATTCATTACGCAGTAGTGGGTTCCCTAACAAAAATAATCATAGTGTGCTTGTGCGCTCCACCTGCATAATAATAATAATAAATGCTTCCCAACTACTAGCCATAACAAATTGTTCATTATATTAAATCTTCATATAAATAATAAATGATGCCATTCATTCAGTTGCAAAGTTACACCACCCGTTTCAAGAAACATTACTTAGTACATTTGTCACACAGCATAAATGTTGATAAGTTATAGTGCTCACAAGCTTCTCTGAAAAGTGTTTATTATTGTGTCGGTAGTTAAAAGTGGTATCTGTCAATCACTGAGTATTTCAAACATAACAGTACATTCTAGGAAGGCTTATGGTTCACATTAAATCATAGAATCAGCTTACTAACAATTTATGCATGATATTTCTTAAGATCTTTGTGTGGATAGATTCCTCTAGGTCGTGTCGTGTGTACAGATGACAATAAATAACTTCCTTCGTGAGGAATCTGTAGTATTCTGTACGGTCCGGAATAAAGGTATTGCCATTTTTTGTTTCTCTTTTGGACAGCTGAAGACCTTGGATGTACCCTTAGCATTACCAAATCATTAAGTTTGAATAACTGTGCGTTTTAATTGTTTGTCGAAATAGTTTTTACGTTTGAAAGCTGCGTTCGTTAGTGCTGTTAAAACTTCAAATGTTTGTAAATCTATCGGACCAAACTGCGTGGTCATCAGTCCGTAGCTTACAAACTACTTAAACCTAGGTAAACTAACCTACGGACAAACACACACACCCATGCCCCAGGGAGGACTCGAACCTCCACGGCGAGCAACCGCGCGCTCCGCTGCGAGGTGCTTTAGACCGCTCGGCTACTCCACCGCGGCTACTGTTAAAACTATCCTTACCTTCTCTTCCAGCGATGGCTGCTCTCGTGGGATTTTTGGTATTGGGTTTACCCACTCATTGTTTTCTTTAGTTTGCAGAACTAAATCAGTTGGTGTGTATGGTGTGGAAAATAGTTTATAAATATATTGGCCTGGAAAGTGTCAACAAGTTGGCTTTTGTTTACTTGTGTGTCAGCAAGTAGTTCTTCCCTTATGTCAACACCATCGTTGTAACGCAATAAATATATACAGTTACGAGATGTGCCCTCACTAGTGTCATCACTCAACGTCGGAGGGCATGAGTTGAGCGCAATTAATTTGTTTGAGTCATTTCATTCTGTCTTGTCGATGGAGTAGTGCTGTCCTGTCACGTCAGTAATTGTCACAGTCGATCCGTTTTGTGTGTAGTGTGTGCTTTGCGGTGGGCGGTTGTCATCGTAGCCACAGGGACGTTATGAATTCCACTGTTATTGTTTGGAGGGGGCTGTGTATAAAAGTTCTGTGCAGGTTGGCCGTTACCGTAAAAATTACGGTTGCCGCCATTACGGGGTTGACCATTGAAATTAGCATTACGCCACTGATTATTTCTGTTGTTACTGAAATTATTGCTGTTGTTGAAGTTTGTTGTTTGGTATGGGACACTGTTACTATTTTCAAAATAAACTGGATTAAATCTGTTGTCTTGTCGACGGCGATAATAATTCCCGCCATTAGGCGGATTGCGTGGCACATTTCTACTGCGCGAATCGCTCGTCAACTGTTGTGTCTGTTGCTGGCCAGAGGTGTTAACAAACGCTGGCTGCTGCGGCTGAGGTGGGTGTGGCATGTTTTGTAAACATTGGGCTGGCGAGTAATACGGCACAAGCTGGCTATTAACATTATTATGATTGTTACGGAAATTTCCGTTCTGATTGTTATTCTTGAAATTTCTGAAACCGTGTTGGTTTGCACGCTCGTTACCAAAATGTGCACGCCTATCTTCAAAAATTATATCCAGCTTGTCCACATAATTTAGAAAACTTTCTAAATTGTGGTCGGGAGCATGTGCGAGTTCCAGTCGCAGGTGTGTTGGCAATTTTGCCATTACTACCCGAAGCACTTCTCTGTAGCCCAGAGGTTCATCGAAAAATTTTGATTTATTTATATACTTTTCAAAATACTTCCTGAGACTACCATTGCGTTCGTTAAATGGCTGCGGATTGTAAACTTCATTCTGCAGGCGCTCTTGCGCAGCAGGAGACCAAAATTTCGCAAGAAATTCTTGTTCAAATTCTTCTACAGTTTCACAAGTTTTGGAAGCATGATTTGCCCATACTTTGCTCTCACCTTGTATATATCCTGTGATAAACCGTATCTTCCGTTTTTCTGACCAAGATTCTGGCAAAATGTCTTGGAATGATTGAATAAAAACAACAGGATGTACACTTTTACAGTCACCCGCGAAAATCTGAAACTGATGATGTTTGATCATGTTTTCGTCCATCATGACGTTACTGATATTGATTCCGTTATTAGACACAGAAGGTGAGTGCTGTGGTGACATCAGGTTTCTACTACCGGACACAGAAAAATCAGGGAAATTGTCACGTGCGTTTTGCATGTCACGCAGCGGACACGTGTGTGCCGCCTGACTCGGACGTGCCCGCCCACTACTTATGTCTGTTTGTCGGTCTTTAAAGTCACAAGTCGGTTCGGTTTCCTGTCTATGATTTACGTGTGTTACAGGTTTTAGTTCTTTACCTAAAGATTTCAGTTCAGTCAAGTCATCCTGCATCGCTTTCACAGTCGTACCATGCTTTTTATAAACTTGTTCAGTAACATTACTTATAACAATATCCAGCTCAGAGTCTATCTTTTCATTAAGCTCGATTTCTGTTTTTGTAAGAATTCTTGTACTTGATTCTGATTGTCTTTACCAACAGCTTCAGCCTGACTACTTATTTGTGCGACAACAATTTCAAAGCTCTCTTGTTTTTGTTTAAGTTGCGTTACGTCGCGTGTAAGTGATTCAATAACCGGTGGAATAGTTTTCACAGACTGGCCTAGAGTAGCAACTTCGCCGACAACAGAGGAAATTGTGCCATCAACTGATTATAAAATTTCTTTAGTAACCTTTTCTTGTATATCATCGAATTTACTGTCAATAGCTTGTTCAAAATTATGTATTTGAGCTGTGATTTGCCGATTAACTTCTTCAGATATTAAAGTACGCAAATTTTGTTGCACTTTTTCTAGTTTTACAATTTCCTCCTTTGTCTGCTGTTGTTGTAATTCTACTCGTTCAAGGTGTTCAGTAAGAGTAGAGGGCAAAACAGAAACTTAATTCTTTTGATCATTTATCTGATGTGTAAGGTTTGAAGACAAAGCAGTAATTTGATTGTTCTGATCATTAATTTGTTGTGTAAGATTTGAGGACAAAGTAGAAGTTTGATTCTTTTGTTCATTAATCTGCTGTGTAAGATTTGAGGACAAAGCGATAATTTGATTATTCTGATCATTAATTTGTTGTGTAAGATTTGAGGACAAAGTAGAAGTTTGATTCTTTTGTTCATTAATCTGCTGTGTAAGATTTGAAGACAAAGCAGTAATTTGATTCTTTTGTTCATTAATCTGTTGCGTTAAATTCGCTGACATGTTTATAATTAATGCTTCAAATTTCCTTATCCAATCATCTGGTGGATTATGTGAACTGCTCCCGGGTGTAGAAGTGTTATCGGACGCGATAGTCGTGACCGATTGCTCTCTGCCGAAATTTTCTGTTATTAATTCTGCCGGCCGGGCCGCCATACTGACCTCTGCGGACGGAACTAATTGTTTTATGTTACTACCACAGTCTAACATATACAGTCACGACACTCACTGCTGTAAAAGTTGTTACCAAATGACAGTTGTGCGACACTAGCGCTCCTAGCGGTGGGCAAGCTGCCGAAGTAGTGATGTTTGTTTATAATCGCTTTTGTACGTAATTAACGAAATACTTACTATAATTTTTGCGTTACAATCATTATTAAAATATCGAGAGACAAACATAATACGGCAATTAATATAAAAACAGCCTAATTTAAATGATTCAGTGGTATAAAGAACAACTCTGTCATGAACAAATACTTACGAATACGTGTATATTTGCAGGTTATACCGCTGAAAGTAAGTTGCATATAAACATAATAATATAATAAATTTCTATTATGGTCTGTTCTGCAGTTCTGCAGTTTTTGACGTGCTTCAATTCGGTATGAAGTCTAATGATCTCACATTTTTACACGTCACTCGTCTTTCTTATACATGCATATTCTTTTAAGTGTACTTACTTTAGCTTTTAAAAACCAATGTTTTGATGATTCTTGCCGTTTGTGGTTCAGATGTAGCAACAATTGTGGAATTGGGGTCTTCGTTGTTGGAAAACCGTTTGTTTGCTTTTATCATTATATTGCCATGGTTGATTTGGTATGTTAAATACCATATTTCTTGCATTCTATATACGTTCCCTATGTTCCACCCTCACCGATTTTACTGGAATTGTAATGAAGAATACTTGACGTTCCTGCGTAGAAATTGACGTCTCTCTGCTAAAGGGCACGTGTCCTGGTGTTTCATAGGCATTTTTATTTTTAATAGAAAATGAAATTACTCATTTAAAGCCTGTATTTTACAGGACAATTGTAAATGAACTGTCCTGTAATGCACCGTTTCGTATCTTATCGTGGATCTTATGAAACCTAAGAAAGACAAATGGGAAGCTATTTTTAATATATTACCTATTTATAAGGCACTACATACGTTCCATAATGTAAAAAGTATGTTGTAGTTAATCTAAGCGATACTATTCGCACTCATCAACTATCGTATTCAGAAACGTAACTTGCCGGCCGCTTGGAGCGCTGCTGTCGCAGCGTATAACAAAAATCAGTGGGAGTGTCGTGACTGTATATGTTAGACTGTGTTACTACTACTTTCTTCGGTATTCATTGCTGGGGTTTGGCTACGGGTTTTGACCATACTAATTGTGAATAAAATGAGAGAAATTGATTTCTGTCTATCTTCACACGCTCAGTTAATTTTAAGTAAATTAATAAACATCGCACTGTAATGGCGGACTTGATACAGAACGGAGGACAGCACACGGAACAAGCGAGAGTCGCGAAGCTAATATTTGCGCACGGCAACCATGTTTGTGCATTTCTAGAATTTTCCTAACAATGAACTGGCTAACTATAGAAAAATTTGGAAAAAAGACAATACTGCAAAAAGAAATGCTGAATAGAAATGCGCATACAAGCGACAGATAGGAGAATCTATTAAAGCACCAAATAAGCCAAATTGCTGGTCCGTCCTTACCTGTGTGACGGCTCCAGATAATTCAAAATTTTATGGGTCGGTCTTGCAATCTCGTTTTCTTTAAAACATCGGTTCAGGAACGGCTCGTACAATATTGTAGTTGTAGTACATGTGTGGTGTCGCACAAGTCCAAAGTGCGCGCCACATACTTTCGCCGCGCGCCGCCATGCACACACGGCGCGGCGTTCTTACGACGTCAACCACGAGCGCCCTCTGCTGCAACTCCGCTTGTGGTCAGCACTGAACGACATCGTTCACTTGGGACTGAGATAGGAACCAGTGAACACTTCGCAATCAGATAGGCACCATTGAAGACTTGGCTATCAGTTAGGCACTAGGCAGGCCTCTAACAACTATGTATCAGCATTCTGCAGTACTGATCTCTGTAAAAGTTAAGTATTGTATAAATTCTGTTCAATATATATCTCGTGCTAATTTACTCTAGTGTTTCTAGTTTCTGGCTGCTCCCCTCCGTACCTGCACCAGCATGCATCTTTATTCCTGTGTCGGTCTCATTCCACTCGGCCACCGACACTTACGACGGAAACGAGACACAAAAGCGGCGACGAGGCAGGGACACAAAAGTGGCGACGAGGAGCGATAGTCGAACCTTGGACCAGCCCACTTGCAGCAGCCAGACAGCAGCAGTCGGAGCACGCAGAAATTGCTCCCGCCCACCCACCCTTATTATAAGATTTTTGGGGGAAGATATTCAGTTACGTGTTTTGTGGACTTTTTTGTTGCAGAGCGTCCTCTTTCATATTGCATTTGTGTTTAGTTATAATTTAATTGTATGTGCGGCGCCTACTCGGTCAGCATGGCCACTACCCCGAACCCAAACTTAATGGAAATTATTCAGTTACAGACGGCGCAAATCACACAACTTCTCCAGGCAGTGGCGCAGTTGACGGCAACTCAACAACAGCTGTCGCATCAGCAGCCCACACCTGCCGCTGTACCGCTCCCTACGTTCCGCCAGTACAACGAACGTGAGGAAGAATGGAGCGACTACTTCGCACAATTTCAAGAACTCGTCGCGGCTCATCAACTTACAGGTCAGAGAGTGAAGAACCTTTTCTTATCGATTGTGGACCCCCAGACCTTCGTATTACTGCAGAAACTATTCCCTCACGCATCTCCTCGTGATGTAGACTTTGAACAAATTGTAGATGCAGTAAATGCTCATTATGAGAGAAAAGTTCTCGTAGTTGCGGCACGGTACCGATTTTTCAGACTTAAAAAATTACCTGAGCAATCACATCAAGAATGGATTACGGAACTGAAGGGCTTAACCCGCAAATGTAAATTTACTTGCTCTTGTGGACTTTCTTATAGTGACGTTATGTTGAGAGATGCAATTACGCAGAACATTCAGGACCCCAGAATTAGAGCAGCAATTCTAAAACAGTCTGACCCCTCATTAGATAATGTACTGCAGCTTATAGAAGCGCATGATACCTTTGACTTAGCAGATGTAGAAATGCAAAGCCACAGTGTAAATTCAGTGCGCCGCAACGGACGCTTTCCTAGCCGTAGTTCTCAGTGTAGCCCTAGTGATTCTTATTTTCGTGCCAGCCGTGCTGAACATACAGCGAATAGTAGCCAGTGTAAAAGTGCGACGCCAAGGTCGCCCCGTAGTGTTAGACAAAGTAATTTGAATAACAGGCGCCATCGCTCATTTCAGAATAATGTTCGTAAGTCTTGCAACCTGTTATCAATGTGGCAAATCAGGACACGTACAAACAGTGTGTATGCAAAACAAAAATTCAAAGAACGGTGCCGTTAGAAACAGTACTTCACACAGTGCACGAACAGTTCATACAGTAAATGTTATACACGCTGTGAATTTGGATAGTGCTTTCCTTGATTATCAAATGAAAGACACTTTTTCTGCGCCTACTGCAACACTATGTAGTGAGCCACGTCACAAGCGCCGACGAGCGCGTAAAACAGTGCAACGGAAAAGGGTTCGGGACAAGCAAAATGACTATGTACAGTGCAATCCTGTAGTGAACCTAGTGCCTTCTACAACTTCTCCTTGTGAAAGTGCCCAGTACTGTGTAGATAGTGACAGTAGACTTGTTGTAGCTACTCAAAAGTTTAGTGCAGTAGTTAGTGAATCTGTAGTAGCCTCGCAATGTGCGGACGCCGATCCGGCGGTAGTGCCATCTAGTGACAGTGTTGTTAATCCGCTGCGTGCCGAGTGTGCGCCGCTTACTTCACTACGCGGCCCGCGCATGCGCAGCAAACAAGTTACTTCACTACGCGGCTCGCGCATGCGCAGCAAACAAGTTCAATCACACGTTGCCCACATTCGCGCACCTGTCGAGCGCCACAAGCAAAAGCTTTTTGTGAATCTTTGCATAGACAGTAAGACTGTGCAATTTCAGCTTGATACTGGTTCCGCTGTCACTTTAATGAATAAAGACATTTATGAACTTCTGGGTTCGCCAAAATTGTCGCCGTCACAGCAAGTGTTAACAGCGTACACAGGACAAAATATTCCCGTCCTAGGAACGTGTAGCCTGCCTGCCTCTTTCCAAGGTGTAACAAAAACAGTTTATTTTGTAGTTCTTCAGGCCAAATCTACGCAGAATATTTTTGGACTAGATGCATTCGATTTATTTGGTTTATCAATTCAAAGAGATGTGCTTCAAATTTCGTCAATAGTGCCTCAGGACAAAATTAATGCATTGTGTGAAAAATATAGTGACTTGTTTTCGCCGGAACTAGGTTGTGCAAAAGACTTCGTGACACATGTAACTTTAAAAGAATCTGCAGTACCAACATTTCGTAAAGCTAGACCAGTGCCTATCGCAATTCGTGATAATGTTGCCGAAGAACTTAAACGTTGGCAAGATAGTGGGGTGATTTCTCCTGTTTCTGCGAGTCAGTCGGCCTCGCCTTTAGTAATTATACCCAAGCCGTCAGGAAAACTTCGTCTCTGTGCGGACTTCAAATCAACAGTGAACAGTCAAACAATTGTAGACACTTATCCCCTGCCCAGACCTGAGGAACTAATGGATAAATTAGGACAGTCTCGCTTCTTTTCCAAGATTGATTTAGCAGAGGCATACTTACAGATTCCACTTGATGACGAGTGGAAAAAATTTTCGTCATTAATACTCACATGGGCCTTTTTCAATTTCAACGCCTACCCTTTGGCAGTTCTTCCGCCCCTGCTATTTTTCAGCGTTTCTTGGAACAGCTGACAGTTTCTGTACCGTGTTGTTCGAACTATTTAGATGATATTGTGATATCCGGACGTACAGTTGAAGAACATTTATCTAACCTGGAGTGCCTTTTCAAAGTGTTGACTGCAGCAGGTCTACGTTGTAATAAAGCAAAGTGTTCGTTTTTTCAGACTGAAATAGAGTACCTAGGCCATGTGATTAATGCCCAAGGAATCCATCCCTTACGGTCACATCTTCGAGCAATCAAAGACTTGCCTCCTCCTAAGAATGTGCATGAATTGCAAGCAGTAATGGGAAAGCTTAACTATTATTTCAGATTTATTCCCAATGCCTCTCAGATTGCAGCTCCACTGCATCACTTACGTAGGAAGAATGTTCCTTTTGTATGGTCTAAAGACTGCCAGGTTGCCTTTGACAAATTAAAATCTGCACTACTCAGTGATGCATGTTTGATTCCATTTGACCCACAGAAGCCTGTAGTGCTAGCAGTCGATGCCTCATTGTACCGTCTGGGTGCAATTTTGTCACATAGTATTGGTTCTCACGATCGTCCTATTGCCTTTGCATCCAAGCTACTGACGCCGACGCAACAGAATTACAGTCAGATAGAAAAGGAGGCCTTAGCAATCATTTACGGCGTCACAAAGTTTCATCATTATCTCTATGGCAGAAAATTCTATTTGTTGACAGACCACAAGCCTCTCACGTCGTTGTTCTCACCCACAAAGCCAGTTCCGCCACGAACGGCACAAAAGCTTCAGAGATGATCCTTAATACTGTCTAATTATCAGTATGAGATTTTGTACCGACCTACCACTAAACACGCCAACGCGGACACACTTTCCCGACTTCCGGTTGGCCAGGATGTGTCGTTTGATTCTTCAGAAATGGCATGTTGTCAGATAGACTCCAAAGCTGCTTCCGCTGTCGCAGATTTCCCTTTGAACTCTCGTCGGGTTGCACAGGAAACGGCTTCGGATGCGGATCTAAGTGTGGTAGCACGTTTTGTTCGCTCTGGGTGGCCTGCCAGAGCCAAAGACATTGATCGACCTCTGGTTCGACGTTATGTTGCACAACGTCATGCATTGTCTTTAAATCAGGGTGTTCTGTTGTTGCATACAGACAACGACCAAACAAGAGTGATTGTTCCTCGTTCCTTGCAACGAGAAGTGTTACGCCTCTTGCATCAAGGACATTGGGGTATTGTTAGGACAAAGCAACTGGCCAGACGTCATTGTACCTGGGTTGATATGGACGCCCAGATAGAGAGTATGACGTCACAGTGTACTGTTTGTGCGGAGCATCAGGCGGCTCCTCCGCAACGTTTCTCAGACTGGCCACGCCCTAAGGGACCATGGCAACGTTTACATATTGACTTTGTCGGACTTTTCTGGAATACGCGCTGGTTAATTGTTGTAGACGCTTTCAGCAAGTTTCCTTTTGTTATTGCCATGAACTCAACGACGGCGTCTAGTACAATCAGTACCTTAACATCAGTGTTTTGCATCGAAGGTTTGCCTGAAACTATCGTCAGTGACAATGGACCTCAGTTTGTTAGTGCGGAATTTCAACAGTTTTGTCGTGTGAATGGCATTCAGCATATCACCACCGCACCTTTTCACCCTCAGTCCAATGGTGAAGCAGAACGTTTCGTTCGAACATTCAAGTCTCACATGGAAAAGATGAAAGGTCAGCACTCCAGGCAGCAAGCTCTTCAAGTTGTCATGTCTACGTATCGGTGCATGCCACGTGACGGCCCGTCTCCTGCCGAGCTGCTACACGGCCGCCGTCACCGCACTCTCCTTCACCTGCTGCAGCCACCCACGCACCGAGTCGGTTCGTATGACGCTACGCATTTTCAGGTTTCTACGCCGGTGCTGTACAGGGTGTTTGCTGGAAACAAAAAGAAGCTATGAATGCCGGGCACCATTCAGCGCGTGCTCGGTCGCAATATGCATGTTGTACGTTCTTCCACAGGGTCGGAGCTGCGGCGCCACGCAAACCAATTGCGCCTGCACAGGCCGCGCGATCCTGTCTCGGGTTTCTTGATTCCAGACCCAGATCACCGCCAGGGAGCACAGCCACATCGTTCGTCCCCGGACTACGAGATCCCTATGGACGTCGATGCACCTCCGACGCAGTCGTCGCCGCCGCTGTCGCCGCCGCAGATGACAGCGTCACCGAGAGGGACTCCGGGACCGTGCGGGCCCCCTCAGCTTGGGCCACGCACCTCAGAAGAAGATGACCTGCTCCCTACGGGCGGGGGTGTGTGCCCTTCCCCATGTTTCGGCGGGTTTCCTGGAGGATCGCAAGGCGGATGCCGGGGCGCGGACGGCGTCTCGATCCCAGCCTCAGCTACGTTGCCCGTCCCACCAGTAACGCCCCCGCCCAGGCCCTCCTCCCAGTGCCGTCGCCGTGGCCCTCAGCCCTACGCCACGACGGCGCGGCAGTTTGGGGGGGGGGGGGTGTCGTACAAGTCCAAAGTGCGCGCCACCTACTTTCGCCGCGCGCCGCCATGCACGCACGGCGCGGCGTTCTTACGATATCAACCACGATCGCCCTCTGCTGCAACTCCGCTCGTGGCCACCACTGAACGACATCGTTCACTTCGGACTGAGATAGGAACCAGTCAACACTTCGGAATCAGATAGGCACCAGTGAAGACTTGGCTATCGGATAGGCACTAGGCAGGCCTCTAGCTCAACTATGTATCAGCATTCTGCCTTACTGAACTATGTAAAAGTTAAGTATTGTATAAATTCTGTTCAATATATATCTCGTTCTAATTTACTCTAGTGTTTCTAGTTTCTGGCTGCTCCCCTCCGTACCTGCACCAGCGTGCTATCTTTATTCCTGTGTCGGTCTCATTCCACTCGACCACCGACACCTACGACGGAAACGAGACACAAAAGCGGCGTGAGGCAGGGACACAAAAGTGGCGATGAGGATGGGATACAAAAACATGAAATAAAATAAAATAGGATTAGACACATACAATGGTGGTATGAAACATTGGTAACAATATTACGTAAATCTTAATTATTTTCATATACTAGCTATTTTACAAAATTCACAGGGTGGATATTAATGAAAAGGAAACAATTTTTTTTTTTTTTTTACCGACATCCAGTCCTGTCACAGAGGGAGCCAATTATAACGTTGCCCTTGCTTCGTATGATGCCATAATTGTTAAAGTAGATTCTGCAGTTATATTTTTTCGACAAGGAATTGATGGTACCGTATGTTTGAATTTGAAATAAGTTAAAGTACAGCACAAAATGAACATTAAAGCAAATAAACCGCGGGTTGCATATTAAAGTTGGGCACCATACAAGCAACAGCACGTTATAAGACTTACGGAAAGCATCTAGCTGGATCCTGCACTTCGTATTGTAGAAGCTGGAAATAATAACTTTTATGTCTTATTTAATAAGTGAATGTTCGAGATACTTTCCGTAGGAGATCAATGTTCAAACTTTTCACTTCGCTTTTCATTGTTGTGTGACCAGTGGTGGAACATGAAGTTACTGGTAACGATAAAATAATTTTTAAAAATGATCGGAGTTCGTGAAATTACAAAAGAAATGACTGCAGGTTCTAAAATCAAGCAAAGTATTGTATAAGGATGATTGATTGATTAAAATTTTGCAGACAATGCGAAGCGATTGTAATGGCGTCTGAACATTAAACTATTACAGAGGCGAAGGAGCTGAAAACAATAGAAAATAAGTATTTGACGTGGAGGGATTCATTTAAATAAAAGCCAAAGAGAGGGGATGATTTTAAATTTAAGTAATATTTTTTTATAATAACTTGCATCACTTACATTAAATGGAAGACGTCCGTACAGAACGAACATAGACAAGAGAGTGAGTAAAAACTACTATCTCGGATCCGTCTTCTCGCTTGTTTTTAAGTAAAAAATGACGAACGAAATTAAATTAGTTGTATTACGAGTCAGAGGGAACCGGAGGCGATAAGCATCGCTGATCAAAGATAAACAAAAAATAAATAAAAATCTCAGTGTATCGTTACACGATGATGCCATATATATCTACACTGATGGTTCCAAGAGCATTGACGGTGTCGGATCTGCCTTCGTCGTTGGGGAGAACCGTTTCCAATACAAGCTCCCTGGCCGGTGCTCGAATTTCACGGCTGAGCTTTTTGCCCTCCACCAGGCTGTTTTATATACCTGTCGCCACCGCCATCCTTTTTATGTCATCTGTTCGGACTCCCTTAGTACCCTGCAGAGTCTTAAGGACCCTTTCTCGATCCATCCTCTCGTGTATCGGATCCAACGCTCCCTCCAGTTGGTAGCAGATGACAGCTGTCACGTTTGTTTTCTGTGGGTCCCTGGCCACGTGGGTGTGCCCGGGAATGAGACTGCCGACTTTGCAGCCAAGGCAGCAGCGCTTTTGGCTCGCATGGCTACTTTTTGCGTCCCATCAGACGATGTTCAACGGACTCTTCGCCTTTGTATTGTGTCGTCCTGGGACAGTTCGTGGTTCTCACTCCATGACAATAAATTGTAAACCGCAAAACCGATCCCGACCGCTTGGAGGACCTCCTCACGCCCCTCTCGGCGAGAGGTGGTCATCCTGGCCCGGTTGCGGATCGGTCACTGCCAATTCAGCCACCGTCATTTGCTAACCGCTGACCTTGCACCTCTGTGCTTCTGTGGTGAATTGCTGACGGTACGACTTGTTTTACTGTCTTGTGTTAATTTTAATCATCTCCGTGTAGCCCTTCACTTTCTGTCTACTCTGGAGGAACTTTTAGCTGATGACGCTGCTCGAGTTTTTCGTTTTATCAAAGGATATTTAACCCTTCTAATTGTTTTTATCTCTCGTTTTTAGCCTTCCCTTGGTACTCTGTTATAAATTTTTTTCGAGATCTAGCGAATCTCTGTTCCGATCTGGGCGCTAATGACCTGAGAAATTGTGCGCCCTAAAACCACAAAAAAAAAAACTTGGATCAATAGATCGTTCTATTCGAGATAATTCATAATATTTGAATACAGGATATGTTCCAAAGTCCTGCTGCAAATTGACGTCAATGAAATAGGCCTGTAGTTTAGTGGGTTATTCCTACTGCCTTTCTTGAATATAGGTGTGCCTGTGCAACTTTCCAATCTTTTGGTACAGATCCTTCTATGAGAGAGCGGTTGTATATGGCTGTTAAGTAAAGAGCTATCGCTTCAGTATAATCAGATAGAAATCTAATGGGTATACCATCCGGACCAGAAGACTTGTTCTTGTTAAGTGATTTTAGTTGCTGTACTACTCCAATGATATCTACTTCCACGTTACTCATTACGGCCTCTGTTAGTAATTCAAATCTGTAATATTGGTTTCGTCTTTGGTGAATGAACTTCTAAAAGCTATGTTTAGTAACTCTGCTTTAGTAGCGCTGTCATCGGCAGGATCGCCATTACTATCACATAGTGAGGGTGTTGTTTGTGTTTTGTCCCTAGTATATTTAACATACGACCAAAATCTCTTTGGGTTTTCAGTCAAATTTCGAGAAAGAGTTTCGTTGTGATAAGTATTGTAGGCATCTCGCATTGACATCATCGCTAAATTTCGAGCTTCTGTGTAGGATCGCCAATCCTGGGTATTTTGTGTTCGTTTAAATTTAGCATGTCTTTTCCTTTGCTTTTGCATCAGTGTCCTGACTTGTTATGTGTACCAAGGGGGATGCCTCCTTCTTTTATTAATTTATTTGGTATAGAACTGTCAATTGCTGTCGATACCACTTCTTTGAATTTGAGCCACATCTGGTCTACACCTACGTTTAGTGTTAGAAACGAGTGGAAGCTGTCTTTGAAGAAGCAATGTATTTCATTTTTATCTGTTTTCCTGAACAAATAAACTTTCCGCTTATTTCTGGTAACTTTCGATATTCAATCTCGCTACGACAGCTCTGTGTTTGCTGATACCTGCATCCAATTTGATGCTCGTTATGAGCTCAGGATTATTTGTTGCTAAGAGATCAAGTGTGTTTTGACATCCATTTACAATTCTAGTTGGGCTCATGAACTAATTGTTCGAAGTAATTCTCAAAGAATGCGTTGAGTACAATTTCACACGAAGTTTTATGCGTACCTCCTGTTTTGAAAATATAATTTCGCCAACAGATCAAGGGTAAATTAAAGTCGCCACCTATTATTATCGTGTGAGTCGGGTACGTTTTTGTAATTAGACTCAGGTTTTCTTTGAACCTTTCTGCTATTGTATTGTCAGTCGGAAGGCGGGTAAAAGGAACCAATTATTAACTTCTTACGATTTTCATGTACAACCTCTACCCATAATAGCTCACAGTAACTATCAACTTCTACTTCGCTACACGAAATACTACTTTTGACGGCAACAAACACCCCTCCACCTATTTTGTTTCTCCCCAGGGGGCCCACAGCTCTTTTGTGGGTACGTGTGTGGCGCGCACAGGGCCCCGAGCCGAAGCAGCCTTTCTTCCGCCCCAGACTGCTTCACTTTCCCTCCTGGTTCATGCCTTCGCCCGGAGACGGGCGTCCTTTGCGAGTCAAGGTGGTTTCTTGTCCCAGTTTCTCTTTTTCCTTGGTTTCTGTGGGTCCCTGGCCACGTGGGTGTGCCCGGGAATGACACCGCCGACATAGCAGCCAAGGCAGCAGCTCTTTTGGCTCGCATGGCTACTTTTTGCGTCCCATCGGACGATGTTCAACGGGCTCTCCGCCGGAGTATCGTGTCGTCCTGGCACAGTGCGTGGTTCTCACTGCACGACAATAAATTGAGAACTGTAAAACCGATCCCGACCGCTTGGAGGACCTCCTCACGCCCCTCTCGGCGAGAGGTCATCCTGGTCCGGTTGCGGATCGGTCACTGCCGTTTCAGCCACCTTCATTTGCTACTCGCCGACCCTGCACCGCTGTGCTCCTGCGGTGAATTACTGACGGTGCGACATGTTTTACTGTCTTGTCCCAATTTTAATCATCTCCGTGTAGCCCTTCACTTTGGGTCTACTCGTCATTTGCTAATCGCCGACCCTGCACCGCTGTGCTCCTGCGGTGAATTGCTGACGGTGCGATATGTTTTACTATCTTGTCCCAATTTTAATCATCTCCGTGTAGCCCTTCACTTTGCGTCTACTCTGGAGGAAATTTTACCTGATGACACAAGAGCGGCTGCTCGAGTTTTGCGTTTTATCAACATGGCCAATCTATCAAATGATATTTAACCCTTTTCATTGTTTTTATCTTTCGTTTTAGCCTTCTGGTAGTAACCAATTTTCTCGAGAACTAGCGAATCTCTGTTCGTATCTGGGCGCTAATGACCTTAGCAGTTGTGCGCCCTAAAACCACAAAAAAAAACTATTTTGTTTAATCTATCCTTTCTGAACACAATTAGATCTTTTGCAAATACCTCTGCTGAACTTATTTCCGGCTTGAGCCAACTTTCACTGCCTACAATGTTGTATGTTTCGGTGCTTTCTATTAATGCTTGGAGTTCTGGTACTTTCCCGCCACAGCTAGGGTAATTTACAACTGTTATACTGATAGTTTCCAGATCTACCTTTCTCCTATGATCCACCTGCACCCTTTGAGATTGCCCATTTTGTTTGTCCCCAAAGCCCTATATCCTAAAAGACCGCCCAGTCCACGCCACACAGTCCCCGCTACCTGTGTAGCCGCTTCCTGCGTATAGTGCACCGGAAACCCACCAACCAATAACGCAAATCGAGGAATCTGCAGCCTACACGATCACAGAACCGTCTGAGCCTCTCATTCAGACCCTCCACTCGGCTCTGTACCAGAGGTCCACAGTCAGTCCTGTCAACTATACAGGAGATGGTGAGCTTGGCTTTCATCTTGCAAGCAAGACTGGCAGTCTTTACCACTTCAGATAGCCGCTCAAAACCTGAGTGAATCTCTTCAGATCCGAAGTTACACACATCATTGGTACAAACGTACCTGCAGTTGGCTGTACTCCGTACCCTTCATGGCATCTGGAAGGACTCGTTCCACATCTGGAATGACTCCACCCAGTATGCACACGGAGTGCACATTGGCCTTCTTTCCCTCCTTGGCAGCCATGTCTCTAAGGGGCTCCATCACCCGCCTAACTTTGGAGCTCCCAACTACAAGCAAAGCCACCCTCTGTGAAAGCCCAGATCTTGCAGGCTGGGTGGTGACCTCAGGATGAGAGACACCATCCGACTCAGGAACATTGTCCTGAACAGATAGCGCCTCAAACCTGTTCGCAAGATGAACTGGGGAGGCTTCACGATCGGTCCCCCGGAATGTCTTGCGCCTCCTGCCATGCACTGGAACAACCTCCCACACAACCACAGGTGGGGTGTCTGCCTCACTGCTAGCAGTATCAGGGCATGTAGATGGCGCAGGCAGATCGATAGAGACGACGGGAGTCCGTTCGGTCCCCACTACCGGCCACTCGAACGCAGCCTCCAGCTGTGCAACCGAGGTTAACACAGCTTGAAGCTGGGAGCGAAGTGTCACCAGCTCAGACTGCATCCGCACACAGCAATCACAGTCTCCATTCATGATTACAGTGCCGAGAAAACAAAAACTACAGTCGCGATGCACTCAAAGGAAGACTACATTGTTTGTTAAAATGTGGACTTGAATCTAATTATACACGAGAGCACAGTATAAATTCACAAACTGAAGCAAGAACGCACAGACAAAAATAAAATTCTATATGTCGCTTCTGATCCGAAAAAAGACAGAAGACTGTCGCGACGCGATTCACACGGCGGAATAATACACTAACCAGATTTTTAACGTGAAAATGAATCAAATAAAAACGCGAGCATACAATAAATTTAATGAACTGAAGGGAAAGCGCACTGAAAAGTCAAAATATGTAGTTTATAGAGAGAAGCCGGTTACACTTACAACTGAATTTGCTGTCACTGGACAGTTGCACACTGGACGACGTTCACTCGGCGACTCGTGCCCACCGACTTGTATAAAGACGAAAACAGGAATATTGGGAGAGTGACGTTTCCTCTATTGAGATAAGTACCTCCACCTTACAGAGCAAAATCAGGCGCATAAAGGCGTACTAGATGTCAGTAGGTATCTCTGGGATCTCCATGAATGGAGCTACATGTACGGACCCAGTCACGCTTGCAGAGGTGTTTGCTAGGCTTATGCTTATGACACGACCTGGTGACGTCACATACTCGCCACATTACATGATTGAGGTCTCCAGGACTAGCTCCAGATTTTTGATAAAACTTTTTAGCTTTAATGTTCAAGTTGGTGCCTCCTGTAGCACCTCTCATATGCAGGAAATGAGGTTCCTCAGGGTTCTGTTCTTAACGTCCCCTTATTTTTATTGGCCATTAACGACTTAGCAATGACAGTAGGGTTGTCAGTATCATCTCTCTCTGCTGACGACTTCTGTAGCTTATTTAGCTCTCCCAGCACCCAAGTCACCAAATGTAAATTACAGGGAGTCATTTGGAAGGCACAGTCCTGGGCTCTTGCCCAAGGCTTTCAGTTTTCCCCTGCAAAGACAAGTGTTATGCACTTCTGTTGGCATCAGATGGTTCACTCTCAGCCCAAACTTTATCTCAATAACCACCTATTAGAGATCGTGGATAGTAATCATTTTTAGGATTCGTCTTTTAATCCTGGATGATGTGGCTCCCCACATTCGTCAGCCATCTCAGTGTTCTACGTCACCTGGGCCATACTGCTTGGTGTGCTGATCGCTCCACATTGTTGTGGCTATACACAGCTCTAGTACAGTTGCCTCTTAAGTTTGGGTGCATTGCCGTTGGTTCTGCATCACTTTCGGCATTGTACTTTCTGGACCCCATTTGCCACTGCAGGGTTCTCATTGAAACAGGTGCCTAACTCACCAGCCCTATGAACAGCTTACTTGTGGAGGCCGCAGTCCCACCTTTGTGGTTCCGCCGTCAACAACTGTTCGCGGCCTATGCAGCCCATGTGCATAGCTCGCCAGGCCACCTGAACCATCGTCTACTTTTCTCCAACGTGTTCGACCGTCCCCAATGACGACGAGCCAGATCAGGTCATACAATCTCCTTTCGCATCCGGTCTCTTCTGTTGGAACTTGAGTCTTTCTATCTTCCTTCTCCATATTGGGTCCACACCATACACCCACTTGGTGCATGCTGAGGCTGCATACTCCATTCGTCTTAGGCCATGGACCCAAAGACTCAGTTCCTCCACAGGCACTCTGCTGTCAGTTCTTCGCTGTTGTAGCTGAGTTTACCAGATATGAAATCTACATCTACATAGATACTCTGCAAATCACATTCAAGTGCCTGGCAGAGGGTTCATTAACCACTTTCATAACCTTTCTCTACCGTTCCATTCTCTAACAGCACGCAGGAAGAAAGAACACCTATATCGTACTGTTTTCGATCTGATTTATTGGGATGGTCATATCTCCCTATGTAGGTGGGTGCTAGCGAAATATTTTCACATTCAGAAGTAAAAGTCGTGATCGAAATTTCGCCGCAATGAATAACATCATTCTTTTAATGATTTCCACCTCAAATTGTGCAACATTTCCGTGATGCTTTCCTCCATGTAACGTGATAAAACAAAACGAGCTACCCTTCTTTGAACCTTCTCAATGTCTTTTGTCAGTCCCTGGTGAGGGTTTCACACTGAGCCCACAGCTCTTTTGGGGGCAGAAGGCAGGAAGAAGTATAATGCTACTAACTACGATAAGAGGACCTTCCCTCTCTGTCTACCCCCTGGGAGGAGGGCCAGGCATATCGGCTTGGGGTGAAACCCTTTCCCCGTTACCTGGTCTGCACCAGGACGGATTGAGGGACGTTCACTGCCACCAAACTATTGTTCTTCGTTGAATATATTGAGGATAAGTTTGGGGAAGTTGAAACAATGAGCACTGGATCACTGCTAATTACAACAGTCTCTGCTGCCCAATCTGCAGCTTTGTGTGTCTGCGATCATCTTGGCGACGTTGCAGTGTAGATAACCCCTCAGCATTCACTGAACATGGTTCAGTAATTTTCCACCGCGACGACCTCCAAACTAATGAGGAACTCTGGGCCAACCTCAAACAGCGAGGTGTTCATTTTGTTTGCCGTGTGCAGCGAGGCCCTAAGGATCATCACATGGATACCGGCGCATTTATCTTGGCCTTAGAGGGGGATACTCTCCCAGAGAAGGTCTAGCTAATGATCTATCATTTTGTCGTGAAGCCGTATGTTCCACCTCCTATGCAATGTTTCCAATGTATGTGGTGCGGGCATATGTCCTCTTATTGCACAGCAGTCCCAGTATGTGGTGAATGTGGACGTCCACTCCATTAGGGGAACCCCTGTGTTCCACCTTCTGTATGTGTTAATTGTCATGATCAACACTCTTTTCGCTCTCCAGAGTGCCCTGTGTATAAAAAGGAGAAGAAGATTCAAGAGTACAAGTCCGTTGACCGCATTACATAGCAGGAGGCCTGTCGAAAATTTGAGCGTCTGCACCCTGTGCAACTATCTACTAGTTAGGCCTCGGTTACATCCTTTACACTTCCCCCTTCCAAATCCCATTCCCACCCTATTCTTCCCCATCCCCCTCATGCACCACCCTTGCTCCCCTCTGTGTCCCCCATCCTCCTCCCAGCCAGAGAAGTGCTCCCCTTCTTTGGCACTTGCCAATGAAGGTGCCCCCTTCCAGAGTTCCTCTTCCCGGCGTTCACCATAGGTCGTCTTCTATCTCAAGCAAGCAGCCAGACATCCAGGCTGACACTACCAAAGTCGCCCGGTCCTGATCGGTGCCAGACCTTACTGCCTCCAGTTCTCTCTCTGGAACCTGTCCTGCAAAAGAGAAGAAGAGGAAAAAGAAGCAAAAGTCGCAGGTCAAGGCCGCTCTGGTAGTCCTGGAGGCATCACCTTTGTCCTCTGATCCGCTGTTTATGGATGTTGTTTGTCTCTCGTCGGTGACGGACGTTGACGCAGCTTTGTGATATGCTTCAGTCCATTTGCATTCCATATGGATCCTCGATCTGTTCTCATCCAATGGAACTGTAACGGCTACTACCGTCGCCTCATGGAGTTGAAACATATTATTGCCTCTTACTCAGCAGCTTGTGTTGTTTTGCAGGAATCGCATGTCACAGATGGCCATTCAGCAATACTTCGTGGGTTCCGCACTTTGTCAGAAACGTGTTCGCTCCCTACAAGCATCTAATGGAGTCTGCACCCTAGTTCGTATGGATGTTGTTAGTTCATAGATCCTTCTCCGTACCACACTGGAAGTGGTTGCTGTTAGGGTCCACTTATACACTCCATTAACAATTTGTAATCTGTATCTCCCTCCTGAAAGGCCACCTACATCTGCTGCCCTCACAGCACTCCTTCAGCAGCTCCCTCCTCCCTTTCTCATTCTTGGGGACTTCAATGCCCATCATCTTTCGTGGGACAGTGCTTATACAACTAGTGGGGGCAGCCTCGTCGAGCAATTTATTGCCGATCACGACCTGTGCCTTCTCAATGATGGCTCCCCAACCCATTTTAGTGCCGCTCACAGCACTATTTTCTCCATAGGCCTTTCACTCACTTATTCCCCCTTTTCCCTTTCTTTCACTGGTCACCGCATGACGACCTTTGCGACCACTTTCCGTTGATTCTGTGACTCCCCTCACATTGGATGAGGCACAGGTTACCTCACTACATTTTCCGTCATGCTGATTGGCCTTTGTATACATCACAGGTGGTTGTCACACCATCCCCAACTGACCCTATAGATGACGTCATCAGTGATGCGTCTAATGTCTCGTGCTGCCCTTGTCAAATTGAAATGCCTTCGTGCCAAGGCTCATTATATAATCAAACAGAGCAAGCAGGTGTGCTGGGAGCATTCTCTCCTTCTTGGGTTGTTCTGTACCCTTGTCGCGGTTGTTGGATATGCTCCGCTCCATCCAAGGTTACCTGTGGCCATCTTCAATCCGTGGCCTTGCTTCACCAAGTGGGGTCTGTACTGATCAATTGGTTATCGCAGAGCACCTTGCGGCTCACTTTGCGAAGACATCAGCGACGACTTCCTACCCGGTGGCTTTTCTTCTCAAGACACAACAGGCTGAAGCCTCAAATTTGTTTTCACCACTCACTGGGAGGTACATTATAACAAACCCTTCATGGAATGGGAACTACGTCTGGCCGTTTCTTCTTCTCATGATTCTGTACCTGGGCCTGATTCCATCCAAAATCAACTTCTGAAACATCTCAGCCCCCAACAACGGCAATATCTTCTCCAGGTATTTAACCGCATTTGGCTCCAAGCGGTTTTTCTCTCGCAATGGATGGCAGTATAGTGGTTCCTGTTATTAAGCCTGGTAAGGATCCGTCATCCCTGGACAGTTACCGGCCGATTAGCCTGACAAATGTGCCATGTAAATTACTCGAACGGATGGTTGCCCGCAGACTATGTTGGGTACTTGAGTCACATGGTCTTCTGTCACCCTCTCAGTATGGGTTCCGGGAGAGCAGGTCTACTATTGATCATCTACTTCGACTGGAAACGGCAATCAGAAAGGCCTTTCCAAACGTCAACATCTTGTTGCTGTTTTCTTTGATTTATATAAGGCATATGACACCGATTGGAGTCATCATATTTTATGTACCCTCCATGACTGGGGCCTACGAGGCTCTCTACCAGTTTTTATCTGTCAGTTTTTATCCCGCCACATGTTCCGTGTAAGGGTTGGCTCTTCCTTCTGCTCCCCACAGATCCAGGAGAACGGTGTTCTGAGTTACGTTTTACACTCTTCTTAATCGCCGTTAATGGGTTGGTGAGCTCTGTTGGGTCGCTTGTCACCTCTGCTTTGTACGTAGACGACTTTTGCATATAGTACAGCTCCCACTCGGTAGCCTTGGCTGAACTCCAGCTCCAATGATCCATTTGGCAGGCTTCCACAGGGGCTCTCTCACATGGCTTTCAATTTTCCCCTTCTAAACCGCGAGTAATGCATTTCTGCCGTCGTACTACTGTCCACCCTGACAGAACTCTTCTTGGGTACTCAATGCCTAGACGTTGTGGCACAGCACCGTTTCTTGGGCCTCCTTTTTGATAAAAAACTGACTTGACTGCCCCCTATCGGCAGCTGAAGATAAGCTGCATGCGGAAACCTAATGCCCTCCGTTTCCTAGCTCACTCCTCCTCGGGTGCAGATCGAACAACACTAATTCATATCTACCGGGCTCTGATTCAGTCCTTATTAGATTATGGGTGCTAGGTTTATGGCTCGGCAGCTGCTTCTGCCCTGAAATTGTTGGACCCATTCACCACTGTGGCATCTACTTGGCTATGGGTGCCTTCCAGACCAGCCCTTTAGAGTCTCCTTGCTGAAGCGGAAATCCTCCCCTCTTCAGACTAGGCGCCATCAGCTTTTGGTGCCCTATACCGTTGCCATTCGTAAATTCCCTGCTCATCCCACATATCACGTTCTCTGATGGCATAGTCTTAGAACTCCTGATACTCACCCTCGGGTGGGTTTGCAGCTCACTTCCCGTTGTAGGGACTTCAACCCCCCCCCCCTTCCCTTAACTGTATGTGTCATGCTATACCGCGCTTGGTTGGTGCCTCGACCGCAAATCCGAATGGATCTCTACCACGCCCCAAAAGCTTCAGTTTCCCCCATAATCTTCTGGCGTTTGTTGCATACTGTCCTTGAAGAATTTCAGGGTGGCACGATTTTCTACAACGATGGCTCTAAATTTGCTGGTCATATGGGATATGCATTTACGTCTCCCATTTATATGGAATGCCATTCTATGCCAGAATCGTGCAGTGTGTTTATGGCAGAGCTAACAGATATTAGTAGGGCACTTCATTTTATCAAACAGGTAGCCCTGGACCGTGTTTTAATCTGTTCCAACTCGATGAGCAGCCTGCAGGCCATAGACTATTGTTTGTAATTGTAACTCCTAGGTGTTTGGTAGAATTTACGATCTTAACGTTTGACTGATTTATCGTGAGATTGAAGTTAAGGGGATTTCTTTTAGTAGTCATATGTATTACATTACACTTTTCATTATTTAGTGTCAATTACCAATTTTTGCACCATGTAGAAATTTTGTCTAAATCGCTTTTCAGTTCCTTTTGATCCTCTGTTGACTTCACTAACCAATAAATGACAGCATCATCCGCGAGCAGTCTAAGAGCGCTATTCAGATTGTCTCCAAAATTGTTTATAAACACAAGGAAGAGTAGCGGACCTATAACGCTTCTCTGGGGAACGTCAGATATCACTTCTGTATTACTCGATGATTCACCATCAATAACTAAGAAATGTGTCCTTTCTGATAGGAAATCACGAATACAATCGCACAAGTGTGGCGATATTCCATAAGCGCGAAATTTCATTAGAAGCCACTTGTGATGTACAGTGTCAAAAGCCCTCTGGAAATCCAGATATATGGATTCGATTTGAGATCCCTTGTCAATAGCACTTATCACTTCATGTGAATAAAGGGCTACACGGATATTTCAATGGTTGTTGAGGGCCGCATTGGCTTTTCATATGTTCATGGCGGCTATATCGAACAGCACTCTGCCTGACAACTGCAGTGTTTATAACTGCAGAGATGGTGGCCATTTACCGAGCTTTCAAGCATATGCGTTCCTGCTCAGGTGAGTATTTCCTTATCTACAGTGACTCCCTGAGCAGCCTGCGAGCTTTCGACCAGTGTTACCCTTATTCTCCCCTGGTGTTGGCCATACAGGACGCCCTTTATGCCCTTGACCAACCCAGTCGATCGGTGATTTTTTTCTGGTCTCTGGGTCATGTTGGTATCCTAGGCAATGAACATGTTGACAGGCTTGCTAACAGGCTGTTGATAAGTTTGTTCTGGAGGTTGGCGTCCCAGCTTCTGATCTTCAGGCTGTGTTGTGCTGTTGGGTTTATAAGGTTTGGGACACTGAGTGACATACCTTGATCTTGCCCAATAAACTTTGGACTGTAAAGGAGACCACAACTGTGAGGCGTTTTTGGTAAAGTTTGCGTACTAATGTGTGGGTAAGTGGAACAGCATTCAAAACATTGACATTTATTTTCAAGATAAAATATAAACATATAAGCACATCAAAAATATTTATATGTTAATAAATAGACCCTGTTTACTTTATCCATTATGATTCCCTCCTGAAATTGTTAATACTATCATACAAAACTGAATTTTTGTACTTCATTAGCACTGAAATTTTCATTTAAATGTTATTTAATGAAAATTGGTCATCAGTTCAAATCTTATTCAAATAATCAGTTGCTTCAGTCTTTTCAGTTACCATCTTACAAAATCATTTTTTGGTTTCAGCTTTGTGACCTTATCTTCAGAAGGACACTCGATTAAAAAAAATTAAGTCGTTATGAAGCATTTGAAATTTACTACTAAAACAAAGTATAATAATAAAATAAAGATTAATAAGATACATTTGCACGTAAACTGTACAATCGTCGACTAGAAGAGTAAATTTGCACTGACGTGTTTTATGGCCCACTTTAGATTTGTAGTTTTATAAGTTATTGCAAATATTTTGGACCAAAATAATAATGTAAATAATAAGTGTATTAATAAGTGTCTGGAACCCTTGTAGGAAAAATTTTTTTAGGTACTGCCAGGTTCCAAACCACTGACCTACAGTGTCACAGTTATTGCTCGCTACACTACAGCTAACAGTTAGCAATTGCGTTCCTTAATCTCATACTATTGAGGGCCGTTGTTAACTGATGGTAATATGGCATTTGTAGACACTAGATTATCATTTATCGTACAAAGAACGATGTCTTTTTGTTAATTCTTCAGTGCGCCATTGCTTGGAAATGACAATGTATAAGTTACAATAAGAAAATCATCAAATACGCAACGCAAGATGGCGTATGCCAGAGCCAGTTCTGGGCGAGGAATGTCATGTGACATCTGCGAATGGCCTTTTCGTTAATTTAATGAAGTGTTGTGACTAATACAACACAAAACCTTGGAAACACCGTTCATTCAACACGATATACAAGTCTGTTTTCACACCACAATAGTTCACATTAACTGAAAACACTTTGGGCCCATTCCCGGTACAGCATAACAAAGTCTATTTCTTTATTGGCAAAGGTATAGGCCATAGCCCGAAATACTAAGTCCTAATCGTGATACCATCGGTTGATAGTGGCAGAGTCGGAGTCCATAGGTGGTCCAGTGGGCAGGCGTAGTCTGTCGTCGGCGTAGTAGTGGTTAGTAATATGGAGGGTGTTAAAACTCCGTTATTTTTGCAAATATCTCTGAAATGATACAAGACATGAAAAAAACATAAGAAAACAAAGTTGTAGAGCATTTTCTTCTCTACAAATTCGTTTATTCAATTTTCGTGTCAGATGAACGGTTCGTTTGCAATTACAATTATATTACAAACGGCTTTTTTGGTATTACTACCGTATTTTTTGTCCGAAAAATTTGAAAAAGAGAGGTTCTGTTCTCTGGTGGCCTACAATTGTGTGTGCAAAATTTGGTGCTGATCGGTTGAACAGTTCATCTTAAAAACAGGGAACACCTTACGGACGGACAGACAGACATACATCCCAAAATCGCCGTTATTTTTACAAATATCTCTGAAACGATACGAGATATGAAAAAACATAAGAGAGCAAAGTTATAGATAATTTTCTCTTCTACAAATTCGGTTATTCAATTTTCGTGTCAGATGCATGGTTCAGCCGTTATTTTCATTTAAATTTCGAGCTGTCAAAAGACGATCGCAAAGGCCCACTTTTAGTGTTACTACCGTAACCTAAAGTGGGCCAAAAGGTTAATTTCCAATGTTAGCCATAGACATTGTAAACATTAGTATCTTGCTCACTGGTGTTCCGAAACTGAATGACGAAGCCGCCATTTGCAGAGAAAACACATATAGATATGGTTCGCTTGTGTGCTGCTTTCAATGGTAGTAATAAGAATGGAAGCAAAAAAAGCGATGGGAATGATGTTACAAATCACGCAAAAGTCATTCATCGTTATTTCTGTCTTTCTTTCGGAGATGACTTTTGCATGATATTTTTCAAAAAACTAATAAATGTAGGCTATCTTATTCAGCTGATATGATATGAATATCAGCTATAGAGGGAGTTGAATGTAGAGAGGCATTGGTTCTTACGACAGTAGCAGTCAGTGAACACTGGAAGACCCCTATAGTGTACTTTTTAACTAGTAGTGTTTCTGCATAGGAAAAAAAAAATATTATGGAACTCTGACAGAAAGAAAGATATATTTTATAAAGGCAAGTAAGCCAACTTGTACCACAATAATCACGCAGCCAGGCATAATGATTTCACGAGAATTTAAGCAAGAACTGCGAAAGAAGAACTTTGTGTACGTAAAATATCACTCTGTTACTTCCGAGGTTTACTGTGACTGTTATGAATTCAACCTTTCCACATTTTCGCTCCCAGTTGTTAGAAAGAAACTACACATTCTTGACACAATAACTTCAATCTGCGTCTTTCGATGGACACATCATTAAGGACCCAGATGATCATTTTCCTGGCTTCAACATCCCTCGAAGAACCTGGGTGGCACTAAACAGAATGAAAACTGGTGTTGGACAGTGCAGCGAGCTGATGATCAAGTCGGGCTTCGTGGATGATCCTCACTGTGACTGCGGCAAAATACAGAGGATGCAGCACATAACTGAGTGTGAAATTCATGGTTTTCTGGACGATTCACTAGAGAATCTGCATAGACTCACAGACACTGCCATTTCTTGGCTTTGCAATTTCTTTCCATTTAATTGTTATTTTGACTGACTACTACTTTTTTGCATTATAGGTTTAAAAGTAATGTAATATTTATAACTAAATTGATAATGAATAATGTTTTGTTGCATTTGTATGTTAGTTTCCCATTTTGAATGTGTATAGTACTGTAAGGCATCTGACATATCAAACGCAAAATAAATAATAATATAGTGCAAGAACTGTATTCGTTTACAATGTTTTAGTGAGATTTTATTATTCGGTAGAATTTGCGAAGCCTATATGCTTTTCATTTGATTTACAATGCCATAAGTGTCCCTCATATGCTTACAATTACTCAGTCCATATTCCACTGCGTCCTGGCAAATGGCGGCAGTTTGTTACTTCAGTTTGGGACGTTAGTGGCGGAAAAATACCAACCGGAAATGCCTGTAATTTGGCAGTCGGAAGTATAGTATCTGTTTCTTTAAGATCTTTGAGTAGTCTACTCAACTCAGTGACAGATTATAATGTAAACAAAGCAGACGATCATGCTATTTTGTGTCGACACTCAGTTAGTGTTTACCTCAGTCTGTTGATTACTCGTGAAATAGCTGGGTGTTTCTTTACATATTGTTTTATTTTCTTTACTGCGAGTGAAAAATAACTGTTTTACAAACAGTACATCACGGATCTTTCAGTGACAGTTCAGTTACTTTTTTTAAAATATTCAATAATGACATTCTTTAATTTGTGTACCGAGATACAATCAATGTAGTACACAGCATGTTGGCTTCAGTCACGGAGTTTTCAGCCCACATTTGTTTGATGTTGCAAGTGACGTTTCGCTACCACCAATTCAGACTCAGATTGGCTGGCACTGTTTAAAGTATCATATTTCTTGGAGGGTGAAACTTGGGCAATGTCAGCAGCTCATACCGAACGAAACGTCTGACAAACATCATACTTCGACAGAATGGGCATGTCAACAAATGGCCATAAAAGCTTTAAATGTACAGTTGATAAGAATTTGCGACACATCTTTACAACACTTGTATTTCCCAGTATCCTGAAGATCCAGTAGCTGCAACAGTTATTTATCTTATAATTGCTGATGCCAATAGACTGTTTGGATTTTACCTACAATAAAAAATTTTAATACACACTGTGTCATTAGTTCATTTAGAGCCCTTGTCTGCAGATGGGCAAGAAGCTGCTTATAAAATATTTGTATTACCACACTACGCAGGCAAACCTGAGTTAGGGTAGCAACGTTTTCTTATTAATGTGTACTGTCAACTCTCAAAGAAATATTTATCCTGCTCAGTGTACATTGTTAAGTGATGTTCCCCGTCCAGAAAGATTATTACATGTACAATGGTTTGTTATTAGGACAGTATAACCCTAAACACACACTCGGAACTCGTCATATATTCGAAAATTACTATCCAAACAACTGTTCCGTCCTTCGTTTTCTAAGCAGTTCTAAATGTAAATAAAAGACAGAAACGTAGAACTAACTTTTAATACATTCAGAGAAGTAAAAGTAAACCGGCAATGTATGTTTGCAAAGAAAAAAAAAAAAAAAAAAAAAAGAAAAAAGAGAGAGAGAGAGAGAGAGAGAGAGAGAGAGAGAGACGACAGGATCGGAACCAACACCACTATATACTACAACTTGAATCCACAACGCTATCCATTTTTTTTTAATAAATTTTTGTTTACTCTATTTCTTGTACATTCTACTGTATATAGTGAACATCAATTACCTATGACCAAACTGGCATTATATTACATATAGCTAAACTGGAATTGTTGTGATGTTGATTTGTTACTAAACTATTATTTATTTGTAAGGTAAGCATTTTCACGAGAACTCTTGAAGGCATCATAATGTCATACTGAAACTTTAAAGTTCACCTTTTGTAAATAAGATTAAATTAAAATGGCGCCTGTCATATCATGCCAAAGATTCTACTTGTGCTGTTACAGTCTCTGGTCCGAAACGGAAGTGGTATTTTTCGGCCGCTAACGTATACTCCTAGCTTCACTGTGTCAGTGTGGTGAGGACTTGGTCAAAACATTCTTCTGAAGAAAGCGTGACGTTGACATGACATGACCGTCCGATGAAAGACAGTATAAATGCCGCCATTACACTGTGGAATGCTCTGATGAACGGTGATGTGACGTGATAGACAATGTGAATTTGCCTTTACAAATGGCGTTGAGCCCTATTTCTTTTCATTAGTTCTTCAGTTTGATTCATTATTTGTGGAGATTGGTTTGTTTGGTTTTATTTTGATAGTTTCGTCGTTGACTCAGTTTTGGGCACAAACAAATGATAGAGTGTCCAGTTTGCAGGCATCACTTATTCAGTGTAAAGGAGAGTTGACGTGATCATGTTTATGTTCGCCATTGGACTTCAACTAGCGCAAGTAACAGTTCGCACGAGTGAGAAAATGTTGAGTCCAAGCAAGTCCATTGTAGCTTTTTAACATGGCGCCATCTGATGGGCTGCATGAAGGCCTCTGAGTAGTGGCTTTACTTGCCATCCAGAAAATCACAGAATGGTTAACATTTTCCCTCATTCCATTCACGATTGTTTCCACAGTGCCCTCCTTCATGTTCCTGTGTTTCATAAATAGGCAATGTAAGTTTCACATACATGGATGCTCTTTATATACAACACATATACTTATTTCAGTGTGGCAACAACGAAAGTTATTAATGATATTTTATTTCGCTGTGAAAAGGCTATTGTGACTGCTGACCCAGGTTCTCTTTTATTGCAGTATTCTGATGCCCCTTTAGTCTTTGTACTCAAATTTCACATACCAAACGTTATTTGTTTGAGTGTGACAACAAGGAAAGTTATTAACAACATCTTATTTTGACGTGGAATGCTTTGACGTGGACCCTTTGATAGCAATTTGACAAGTTTGTAGACTTAATATGTTTAGTAAACACGAGATAAATGTGTACCAGAATTTATGAAAGCAGCTGTTATAACACATTAACCACAGATGCAAATGCACGCTCATGATTGTTCATCATAACAATGACTATTCTTAAATATGCATAATATAATTTTTGAAAACCAAAATGGCTTCATTAAAAACAAATCCACTGTAGCTGCTGCTGCACAGTATATTGATGAAGTAATAACTGCTATCAAGAACAAGGAATATGTGACAGGCATTTTCCTTGATACTGAAAAGGCATTTGACTGTGTAACTATACCAATACTCCTAAACAAGTAATGGAACATTGGCATTAGAGACATAACTCATGATCTAATTAAATCTTATGTAACTGACAGAAAACAATTTGTAGTTATAAGGACAAGAAGTGACACATACATATCTACGGTTACTGATATGAAATATGGGGTATCCCAGGGCTCACTGATGGAACCACTTCTCTTCTTGATATACATTAATGACATAAAATACTGTACCCTAAATTCAAAGGTAATTCTGTAGCCTGATGACACATCTATTGTCTGTAAGCATAAGGAACTAGACCAATTAGTATTATTGTCCAACTGTCTCACAAATGAAATAGTTCAGTATTTCAATGAAATTCATCTCAGTGTCAGCACTGCAAAAACAGTGTTTGAAATTCAGTTGTGCATTGGAACAGATATTGCCTCCAAAGAAAATTGCGTAAAATGTCTGGGAATAACCATACAAGACAAACTTAAATGGGATGTACATGTTGACACACTGGCAAGCCAACTTGCTAAAAATATATTTGCAATAAATATGCTGAGTAAACACTGCAACTATACCCAAGTACTTCAGAATGCATTGATGTCATCCAATGTTAGCTATGGAATAGAAGTGTGGGGCGCAACAACACAAGCCAACCTAAACAAAATTTTAAAGTTACAGACAAAGGCTGTAAGAATAATTTGTGGTGCAAAACCAAAGACTCATGTCGTTGTTTATTCCCTAAATCTGGCATATTAACTGTTGGTAATATGTATATTTATAAATCAATCATGCTGATCTGTAAATTGAACCTAAACTTGAATTATGATGCACACAACTACAATGCTAGAAATAAAGAAAAGTTTCATCTAATAAGCCATAGGACTGCATTTTACGAAAGGAACCCACTGTATGCAGGACAAAGGCTTGCTAATACTTTACCAAGTTCCATAACATTGAAAAATGTAAAGTCACACTAAAAAGAATATTAATCACTAACCCACATTAGTCTCTAGATGAGTATTTCTGTTTTGTGCGGAATAAAGACAATTTTATTACAGATTCATTAAGTTTAGTCTGATTTTGTCCCTACTATGGATAATAAAAATTGAAAATATAAGTTTTGTTGTAAACATTGTACTATATACCGCACAAGTATTCCCCTTATAGGTATTCTGCTGCGTAACCCTTGTAACAAACTGACGTATTCAGAAAAATGATACTTGTATCATTATTTTTTATTTTGACTAAAGTGTATTTATTTATCGAGTTTCGACCATGTATTTGCATTAAAATAAACGCAAATATTTTCACAGCGGCACTTTCGTCATTATTGCAAACCACAGCTAATTGTTATACTTCGAACTGGAAATGTATTACTGACAGGTTCGTGATATTTCATTGCCGCATTTTTAGGAAATATACTACCAAGCTCATCGATTCACAGCTTTGATAAAGTCTGGCGGAATTGTAAATAGGTAAAATTCTCTAGTGGGTCGGCATACCACCTATCAGATGAAACCCCAAATAACATGGCGGACGCCAGTTCAATTTGCCTCAAACATGGCGGACCCATCGACACTCTATGAAATTCAAGCTCATTGTTAGATATCATCGTGATCGATTGTTCAAACATTTCCCGAACTGTGATGTAAATTGTTCGAACAGTTCGGGTCATATTCGAACCCAGCTGTACTTTATGGCATCTCCAGAGATTCTAACCTCCTTGGTCTCGACCATAGCGTAGATATCTCTGGAGTGAGCAATGCGTTCTGTGCATGTTCTCAACATCTATACCAGATTGTCACTTGATTTCAGTGTGCATCTTTCTGCTAATTGTGAATGATTCCGAAATTTATCATATTACAAATATTTCCTTCGTTTTCAACTATTGCTTGTATTAATAGCAATGGTGAATTACTATTGTGTGCTACTATTGTAAAGAAAACAAAATATGAGAAATAGGGAGATGTCACTTTTCATAGGCATGTAACCATAAAACTATAATGACATGTAACACGTTATTTTAGGCGCCTTAAGGGGTGAAACATTTCGACAAATTGTAATTAATTTTGTAGGCCTCTCTTCTGTGATTGTACAACAATTTACTAGCGATCAAAGTCTTGCAAACATTCGTTTACTCCACGCTTAATTTACGAGTGGGTTAGGAAAGAGAACGAGTTGCGGTTTTAGCAACTACTATTTACAGTGCATTTTTCACTCTTTGTGGGTTATGTGTATAGTCATAGATTTAAAAGACAAGAGAAAGATGTTACAGTTTGCTAACAGACATTCTATTAAATGTATATACTTCTCAAGCAGAACTCATTTGCACATACAACGTCTTTCTCTACAAATTATTTGTTTCCGAAGTGTTATTTTTACTGTAAAGTCACAAACCTCCAAACACGCCTACACTGACTTAAACTTTTAAGTTTGAGGATGATATGTTGAACATGGAACTTACTGATGCACTCATTAAAATAAAATCCTTTGTTACTGTTCAGAAGAAACTACCTTAACAATTCCTTTTATAAATAACAGAAAAACTAATATGCTTACCCCTTCACATGTTTGACAGTTTTCCACCTATAACAAAAAAGTAGATAAATTACTATGTTACTGCAGTCAACTTTAGAGACTAATGAATTTTGCATTTTTGAGTTACATGTAGCCAAAGAGGATGGTTGGTTTAATATATCCCATAATATAACAAAAATGTCAACTACTGGTAGGCCTACAGTGCAAACACTGGTGCATCTACCTTAAGCCTACATAAAATGCGGGAAATAAACATGTCAAATGTACCAATAATCAAATTTTTTCTGGCCTAAAAAACGGAAAGAGAACAAGTTCAAGTGATTTTTGGACTGTATAAAAGGCACTGGCTTACTATCGAGCCATTTTGGAATATTTACTACATAATCCTTAGAAGTGCGCCTCGGATGCACAGTGGTAGAGTGCCAGACTACAAATCCAAAGGTCGCAGGTTCGATCCCCGCCAGGTCCTAGGATTTTTATCTGTCACTTTCCACTTCTTTCACCTCTGGCAGTATTGCTCATGTGAAAAATACCGAGTAGCACCGTGGTTCAGAACCCACGTTAAACTGTAGGTCCCCCTATAACTGGCTGGGTAAGTCAGTTCGAAGGTCGGAGGAAGGCAATGGCATAACACCTCCAAATAGGACCATGCCTAGTAAAGCACTGTTGTGTTCAAACCAATCTTCGGATTGTTGACTGCTTTACCTTAAGCCTTAGAAATACCATAACAATGCCACAAAACTGAATAACAGCTGTTGTTGTCATAAAAATTAAAGCAATAGGTTCATGTGAGCGGTGACACTTGTTCCTAAGGACGAAATGACACTTCATTTTACTATTCAAAACTGAACCAGTTATCTTATACATCAAATAGAAACTGTTATCATGTTCACAAAGGTTCTACACCTAATATACGACAACGATGAGGTCAATTATGGACAATTCACACTGTCTGTCACATCACGTCACCATCTGTCAGAACATTCTGCAATATATTTCTAAAGGCGGCATTCACACTGTAATGTCACGTCAAGCTTTCTTGAGAAGATGTTTTGACGGAACGGCCGTCTGCTAACATTGGAAGTTAACCTATTTTCGTGACGCGAATTACATGTTGCAGTAGACGATTGCACTGTTTGTATGCGGATGTGTCTTATTAATCTTTATTTTGTTGTTATATTACGTTTTAGGGGTAAATCTCAAATCTTTCAGGATGACTTAAATATTTTTGTCAATTGCGTGTCTCCCTAAAATCGAGGTTGGATATCTGAAACAAAAAAATGGTTTATGTTACATAACAGAAAAGACTAAAGCAAACTGTTTATTTGAATAATACTGTAATTTGATTACGTATTTTTCATCATATAACATTTTAAATTAATAAGTCAGTCCTAATGAAAGACAAAAATTCAGTTGTTTATGATGGTATTAAAAGCGGCTTGTTAATTTCAAATAACTGATCCTGGCAGGGAACTGCCAGATAAAAGATATTTGTTAAATTTCAAACAACGAATCCTGGCTGGAAATTGCCAGATAAAAGAGCTGCAGTTATTTAAAACTAACAAGTCCTAGCAAAAGGGATCCAAGATAAGAGATTTGCGCAACAGAATACATGAGGTTTCCTCCGGGAAGCAGAGGGAAACCACAATAATAAAACGGATCTGAGGTGAAGTTACAAACAAGGGTTTATTGCCAGATTACATAGTGAATTCCATTGTAATTTACAAGGTACTAATTTCGTTCACACACCAAGAGGTGTCAGATAATCAAAAACGTGGATGTAAAACAAACAGGAGGATTGGTAGGACATGGAACACAATCATTCACAAGCGCGTAGCTGCGACACTTACTATCACAGAAGACTGTGACATGAAATACTGCACAATGCACAACAAGGCAGATAAGCCGAATCTGCAAGTTACAATATTCATAACCACGTGCACTCTGTTCCACCTCCAATACCCGGAAGGTGCCACTAAATTTCACACAAACCTTACACACGAGTGAACTGATAAGAAGCCAGAAGGACGCGGAAAGATATTACGGAAATAGTAAGCGGTAGCATTATTTCAACACCTGAAGAGCTGGTAAACGTTGAACAAAGAATAGGTCTTTGTTCCACATGCCGTAACGGACACCAAACTAAAACTCACTCGTCATCGTTTACCGTTTTTAACAGAAATCAAAGTCACACCGGCCATCATACAGGAGGGGAATACACCATATTCCTGAGAATAACATAATTCACACACGCCTAAAGCACACGTAACTTATTACTACTTCAAAGAGTAGCATGGACCTAGCTGTGGCTCACTATTTAGACCATACGAACTTCTTACCTAAGCCGAAACCGGAGAGAGAGTGACAACGCCCCTCCGATACGTACGAATCCTCACGCCAAAGCTCCCATAGATCATCGCGGAGACATACCGTACTCGCGCAAAGAGTCTAGCTGTCTGTGCGAGGTCGATCGGTGCGACTAATATCAGCGCCCCTAGTGGGAAGTGGCTGAACGAGACAGGCGCTGAGTGCACACCAACGCTCCCAGTGTCGAAACGAGGCAAGCGCAAAACACAGTAGAAGCGTATCACTCACACACAGGGTAAATTCAGGGTGGGGAGCATGACAACATGTCAATGCAGCTTAATACTTTAACTTACAGTAAAAAAAAATCAATACGTTTTTTAAATTGAAAATAGATTCTAACAAATATAAATTCAAAGGGAGGTGAGCAAACATTGAAATAAATGATAAGAGGCAGAGAGCCATCTTTCAGTATTAACAATGTCAGCGGGCAAATCGTAATGGATAAAGTAAACAGGCGCTATTTATGGTCTTATAAATATTGTTTGGTGTCTTCATATGTTTATTTTTTCGCTTTAAAACAGATGTCGATGTTTTGAAATGTTCTTCAGTTCCCAGCAAGTTGGCCAAAAGCATACTCTGTAAAGTTTTTTTGGCAGTCAATAACATTTAGCGTTGCTGTTCCCTCAATTCTAGTATTAAACTATGACTTTCTACATAACAGATCGCCACTCATAACCTCACTTTCAACATCGCGTATTGAGATGGGCGAATTGATGTGACGGACAGTGTGAATACAACTTGATGTGACGGTGCCGTGACGGACAGTGTGAATTGGCCTTAAGCCTGTACTAGGCGTTTTAAGTGTACACAGTGCTTTATGGACAAATGTCCTGCGTACCGACATCACGTGACCAGACGGCCAATATAACGCCCATTTCAGTGACTAAACTACTTTAACACATAATACGACCAATGTTTAGGGCACAAACAAATGGCAGAATGTGCAGTTTGCTGGCTTCACGTTTTAGGCCAATTCACACTGTCTATAACGTCAACTTCACGTCATGGCACCATCACGTCAAGTTGCATTCACACTGTCCATCAGTGCCCGTCATGTCAGTTTGCCCATCTCAATACGCGATGTTGAAAGTGAGGTTATGAGTGGCGATCTGTTATGTAGAAAGTCATAGTTTAATACTAGAATTGAGGGAACAACAATGCTAAATGTTATTGACGGTCAAAGAAAACGTCACAGAGTATATTTCTGGCCAACTTACTGGGAACTGAAACAACATTTCAAAACTCGACATCTATTTTGAAGCGAAAAAATAAACATATGACAACACCAAACAATACTTAAAAGAGCATAAATAGACATGTGTCTAGCCCCCCGAATATACTGTTCTGCCAGAAAGGTCCAGAGATAAAAATGAGATTTTTCTTTCCTTTTTTTTTTTTTTAATTTTATTTGGCTTTGGGCAGCTGATGGCTAATTAGCCATTTAATAAACATTCAGTACATTCTTGTAATGGAGTAACAAAATGAACCGTATATGCATTTTGATCATCATTACACTTAAAAGTAAATTATTTTGCAACTGGTAGTCATTTTTATAGGAGAACTATGTATGTACAATATAATATATTAGTGACTGAAAAGCTGTGAAGTTACAAACATAAAAGGAATACATATAGTTAATTTAAAAAATGTGTCCATTTTGCGATATGCAAGTATTACAAGGTAGTTTTATACAAACAATTGTTCTTGTGCCATCAGATGGCAGGGGATGAAACGAATAGAAACACTAGACATAAAATTGCTCAGAGCCCATTCGAAATATTTATACAATTAAGGTAAATTGTAATATCATAAAATTATGGATAACTGTACAATTTTATCTCTACACACATATCTTGGAAGCTTGTAAGAATTTAAAAATCTGTGTAGTAAATGCCGAGTTACTCAAAGAAAGTAGAGTGGTGGCACTGGTAGGAAGCTCTATTTGCAAACGGTATAGTTGATGCAAAAACGTCTGTCTGTGTGTCTCCCATTTTGAGCAGTTCAAGAGTATATGATTGATGTCACCTTCTGTAGTGTTTGTACAGTCACAGAATGGGGTTGGAGTGATTCCAATATGATGGAGATGTGTCGAAAACTTCCATGGTTGAATTGCATACGGCATACAGTAGTTATCAGCCATCACAGTATGTGAACGTTATGAAACCAAGGTCTTCGTGAAATTATAGGCTGAAAACATGCATAATGTTGTCCCCTGAAGGACTGAGATAGATTCTACTCTTCTTGCCATTCTTGAAAAGCATTCTGCATGGCCAGGCGATATAATTCAGAAGAGGAAAGTTTAAGGTCGATGAAAATTCCGGATTTTGTGGCTTCTTTAGCAAGAATTTCGAACAATTCATTGTAAGCTAAGCCGCAGTGAGATTTGACCCACAAGAATTCTATCGTCTACCCTTGGATTTCACACTGAAAGCATAACCAAATGATTGCCAATATCAGGTTATTAGATTTTGATTTCCACTTGTTATGCTTCAGAGATTGTACAACCGACATAGAATCATACAAAATCAGGACTTTGGAGGCCTGAGTAGGGCGGACATATTTTAAGGCTTCCAGGATAACTACAGTTTCTGCAGAAAAAACAGAAGTTTCCTTCAGCAGTTTGTACATTTTCGAGACATTTATTTGTGAGCAGAGTAAGGCACATACTGCGTTTCCTCCTTCTTTCATTTTGGAGCCATTGGTATATATGTATAAGGAGTCTGGCCATTTCTGATGTTTGATGTTTGAACTGACTGTCCATTAGAGATGTGGCATCTAAATGTACACTTACTTTGCGGGAGAGGACTGAGTAATTATGCATGTAGATAGGAATCGAGCTTGTGCTGAGGATTTTTGTTGATAGGTGACCCCATCTTCCACGGCTAGATACTAAGGCAGGAAGAGTAGCTCTATGACGAGTCTTCCAGATATGAAAGTCAAGACTCTCCAATTTGGAATATAGTGGATGAGTAGAAATGGACATCCTGTTAATTAGAAATTTGTCTGCTAGCTGCTGCCTTCTGAGATGTAGGGGCATTTCATGGGCTTCAATTAAGAGTGCATTTGTAGGGGTAGAGCTCATAGCTCCTAAGCACTGTTGTATGCATCTAAACTGAAATTTATCCAGTTTCTTCAGAATATTCTTGTGCCCATTATGGAATGCCACACTACCATAATCAAGTCTTGATCGGATTAAGGTTTTATTCAATGTGAATAAATGAGTGGGATGAGATCCCCACCAAGTACGAGGTACTGACTGGATAATATTTAATGCTTTTTCACAGTTGTTTATTACATAGTTAATGCGACGAACCCATGACAACTGAGAGTCAAAGATGACACCCAAGAAGCGAGCCTGCGATGATACAGGGTAGCAGTCAGACTCTAGGATCATTCTGTCAGGAAACTGAGAGGAATGTTTGGAAAATAAAACAAGGTGTGATTTATCAGTCGAAAATTCCATGCCATGAATACGTAGCCAATTTTTGACAAGGACATGGAAAACGAAAGTGCAGCTTCACATTCCATATAAGAAGTGCCATGAGTATACAGACAAACATCATCTGCGTATTGCAGTATTCTGGTTGATGGAGGAATAGCTACTTCCAGATCCATGGTGTATACACCATATAGTAGAGGACTGAGAATACATCCTTATGGGAGGCCGGATGAAACAATGCGTGGCCCAATCATTTTACCCTGGTACTTGATGAAGATCTTCCTTTCCAAGTGCATACATCCTAGCTCATATACCATTTGTTCTGGTACACCTAGAGTACCTAGTTTGTGGAGCAAAATATCTTTGCTTACATTATCATATGCTCCATTGATAACTAGGAACAAAGCGGAGGACAATATGAGAAGTACCTGGTAATGCTGATAGATGTCACTCCAGAAATACTTTATAACATGTGATCTGCAGTACAGCTGTTAAAACGAAAACAAACAGAGGTTGTGCATAATTGTATAGCTCGTCTGTTAAATAATCTCATTTTATACGTACGTTCCTTCAGTGTCACAATAGTTATTATCATGCTTACAACAATGTAATCACAGGTTGTGAACGAATTAGGCAAACATGGAGTAGAGCAGTTTTACATTTCATTTTTCGCATTTCAGTCTCAGTTCGAACACACTATTTGAGAAGATGGTGCAGTTTAATACCCCAATGCTGGATGTTAGGTGTCACTTTTCGTTTTTTCTGCCTGGTTTGCGACAAAGAAATATCTATGTTTCTTCTTAGTCCAAGCAAGAAGTTACAGAAATGCTCGTAAATCCATGAAGTCACGTGAAATTAGTACCTATCTCTTTAACCCGTATAGCTGCAAAAGTCTGCTCGAAATGAGTTTTCCTGTATGATATTAGTTGGTACAGTACTGGTACTTATGACTGAATAGTACTTTACATATATCATTTCAGTGTAAGAAACCTTCAACCATTCCCTAACACAGCAAAAGTACCTTTTTTTTTAAACAATTCTCTTACACATTATAATGTACTAGCAAAGTAAAGTGATATGTTGTTTTCTGTGTGTCATTTCCTAAATGTGAATAGGCTCTACATTGAGTATTTTACTATAATTCCTGTCATTTGTGTCTTTGCCACATTTGAGATGTGTTTGAAAATCTTCAGGTTTCTAGTGGTTTCAGAAACTAGGAGAAAAACTTTAACTTTCAAGTTGTAACATCCTGAATTACTCATTTCTTGAAGAAATACGAAATGACAAAAATGTTTGATACACTTTAAAACAAGAACTGAGGCTTTCCTCACTGAGCCATGCACAAAACAAGAAATGAAATGAATAAAGTTCTGCTCCAAAGATCTTGAGCTGCAAAGACTTCTTTGGCTTTGGCTGCGGCTGTATATTCGGGTGGCTAGCGTCAACAAATAAATAGCGCCTGTTTGCTTTATCCATTACGATTTGCATGCTGACATTGTTAATACCGCCGTAAACAACTGAAAATTTGTCTTTCATTAGAACTGACTTATTCATTTAAAATGTTAATGAAAAATGCGTAATCAAATTACAATATTATTCAAATAAACAGTTTCCTTCAGCCTTTTCTCTTACAATGTTACGTAACATAAACCATATTTGGTTTCAGATATCCAACCTCGATATTAGGGGGACACTCAACTGACAAAAATATTTAAGTCGTCATGAAACATTTGAGATTTACCCCAAAAACGAAGTATAACAACAAAATAAAGATGAATTAGTCACATTTGCATATAAACAGTGCAATCGTCGACTGCAACATGTAATTCGCGTGACGAAAATAGGTTAACTTCCGATGTTAGCAGACGGCTATTCCGTCAAAACATTCTTCGCGAAAAAGCTTGACGTGACATGACGTGACGGTCCGGTGGCGGACAGTGTGAACGCCGCCATTAGAAATACATTATGGAATGTTCTGACGGACAGTGACGTGACGTGACGTGACTGACAGTGTGAATTGGAGTATACGTTAGTGGCGGAAAAATACCACTTACGTTTTGGACCATAGACTATAAACTAGCACGGATAGAATCTTTGGCACGATGTGACAGGCGCCATTTTAAATTGAGCTTATTCAGAAATTTTGAACTTTAAACATTTAGAATGCAATTATGATGGATTTAAGAGTAATCTCGAAAACGCCTACCTTACAAATAAATAGTAGTTTGTAGCAAATCAACAACATAACTATTTAAGTGTAGGTATATGTAATATAAGCCCCTTTTTAATTTATGTCAGTTCCGCTTGGGCAGCAGCCGAGTGCACACGCGCCATTGTGCTTGCTCCGCGAGTGTTTACACCGCCTGCAGCTACAGGGACTGTGAGAACTATGGTGTGCGCCATCGATGATCAATTACGATGATACACGCTTCGGTTTCAGTTTCCGTATGGATGCACTCGACCGCAAGTACACGAACTCGTAGATTGGCTTTATGGAAAATTGGGTCTGAAAGATGAAGAAGTACTCGGTTTTTCGTATGATTTCCTTGCGAATGCCGTGTTTGTGAAAGTCCTTAGTGAAGATCCCTGTTTACGTGTCATGGAATTAACTCAAGGTACCACCGAATTTGTGAATTACAGAGGCGAAATCTGCAAAGTATCAGTTTCTCATGCCGGGCTCGGTCAGCGCACGGTCCGCATATTTAATCTACCCTTTGAGATTGAACTTGATAATATACGACAGGCCCTTTCTGGATATGGAGATTCACGCGGAAATGTGGTCCGGGTTGAAACATTTCAATGTGGATAATGGCGTGAGAAATGCTAAAGTAGATCTTAAAAAGCATATCCCGTCCAACAATCTTGTCCACGGATTTCGAGCTCTCGTCATGTACGACGGGCAGCCGCGAACTTGTGTCCTCTGTGGCTCCCCCGACCATTTGAAATCTGCGTGTCCTCATGTGAAACTTGTCCGTAGGAGTGCACCTGCTACGGTGGATGGGCAGGCCGTTATCAGAACCATGTACGCGGACATGCTGGTTGGAACGCCTGCCGTAAGCGCGGCACTGCAGGAGCCGCCTGCGGCCACCGCGGCCCCAGTGCTGTCCCCAGTTGAGGTAAACAACACAGCGAGCGGTCCCACCGACTCGGCTCTTGGCGCCGCGGCCCATGCCCGCGGCAGCGACGCACACGTGCAGTTTTCCGCATCTGACTGACTAAGTGCAGAACTTCCGCCTCAGGATTCCGGTGCTCACACGGACATTCCCATGGAGGTTATGGAACAGAATGACGTCGGAGGATTGCAAGTTCGTCCCTTTCTCAGACTGTCGTCTCAAATACAAATCCCTCCCGCCACAGAAGTATCGACACAGGGCGCGGCCGCCGCTTCTGCGGCTGACACCCAACATGGCTCTGATAAGGACGCACGCCCACAAAGAGCGTCTAAGGCGAAGAAAACTTCACGTAAGCAGAGCGAGGAGGAGGTCGGCACCCTGGAAAAGAAACTGCAGCGAACCATCAAGCAAATCAGAACTGAGGGAACCACAAACGTTAAGGACGGCGGCCAAGTCTCACAACATGTGGGGGAAGCCGAAGGTATGAACGTAGACAGTTCGGGACCTGAAGACACGGACGCCGATCGTTCGCATAAGTCGGAGAGGGCCAAGTACCTGGTCTGAGGATACGGAATGATGTGCAGTTCTCTCTCTTACATAATGCAAGATTATAAAATAGTGACTGTGAACTTAAACCGAATCGAATCTGACGTTAAAATTAAGTTCTTGACAGACTATTTGTATGCCACCGATGTGGACATTGCTTTCCTTCAGGAAGTTGTAACAGCGAACATAAGACAGATTCCGGGTTATGATGTCATAATAAATATCGGCGATGAAGCAAGTACGGCAATTCTGTTTAAAGAAGGCATTTCTTGTACATATACCGCCATTCTACCAACAGGACGTGGCATTGCTGCTCTTTTACCGGACAACTTGCTTTTACTAAACATTTATCCTCCGTCTGGATCCAGTGCCAGAAGGGAGAGGTCTGATTTTTATCGTGACGAAATCATAACCCTTGTAAGCCGTGCTCGCGCAAATATCATACTCGGTGGCGATTTTAATTGTGTCTTACGCAAAGAAGACCAGCAACCTAATTTTAATTTTTGCCACGAACTACAGTGTTTAACTGACGGTCTGGAACTGAAAGATAGTTGGTGCCACCTACGCCCTCATACTATAGGGTACACATATGTTACTGCCACGTCTGCAAGTCGTCTGGATAGGTTTTACGTGTTCCAAAATATTTTAATGGATGTCCGTGACTGTGAAATATGGCCGCTTAGTTTTAGTGACCACTGTGCCTACCATATCACGTTCAGACACTCGCGAAAGAACACCTTCTTGGGTCGTGGGGTGTGGCAGTTGAATACCTCATTGCTGGAAGATGTCGCCTTGCGGCGAGATATTGCTGCTACCTGGCGGCACTGCCTCCAGAGGCAGGCACGGTACAGGGAGTGCGTTGTCTGGTGGACGGAGCTCGTGAAGCCCCAGTTTAAGAAGTGTATCTGTCAGTTTGCCAGGGCTAAAGCGTATTGGAGGAAACAAACTTTGGAGTTTTACTTCACCGGTTTACGTCAGCTGTATAGTTGCCCTGCAGCTCTGACTGACAATTTGATCCATATTAAACATATGAAAGCTAAAATCACTGCTTTGGTCCGAGAAAGTATGGAGGGTACACGGGTCAGGGCACGTACATCAGACGACATCGCCCATGAGCGAACATCATTGTTTCACGTCTTTCGGGATCATAGAAGAGGGAAACAAAAAATCATTACACAACTTCAGGATGAAGGTGGAACGATATATAATGAGCAATCCACTATTAAGGCCTTTGTCTTCAATCACTTCAGACACCTTTACTCCGAGCAGGAAGCAGACGCGCCGGCTGGGGATGATTTTTTATCCAACATTACTTCCGCGCTTAATCAAGACGACAACGCAGAAATTTTAGCACCTATAACCGACGCAGAAATAAAGTCAGCCATCACGTGTGCTCCAAAGAAGAAAGCTGCGGGTTTGTACGACCTACCACTCGAATTCTACACACAGTACTGGGACATTTTTGGTGATGAACTGACACAGATGTATAATGACTTGCTATCAAGCGTTTCATTCCCTCTTCCGTTCACTGAAGGCATGGTGGTTCTCGTACCAAAATCGTCGAGACAGGATTAGCTCAATAACTTTCGGCCAATAACTCTGCTCAACACAGATTTCAAGATCTTGACAAGACTTATAAATGCCAGATTGAAAATGGTTCTTAACAAACTACTGGGCTCTTACCAGACGAGTGTGGTCAGTGGTCAATCAATGTTCAACGCGCTTTGTGAATACCGGGACATAACATATTTATCATGGATATGCTGTCCTATTCTTTGACTTTGACAAGGCATTTGACAGAGTCAGTCACGGAAATGAGGTTCCACCAGAATCAGGAATTGTATCTGTGAAACATCCTCTCGCATCAAGATCAATGGCCAGCTGACTGCTCCTGTGCCCATCTAACAGGGCGGGCGACAAGGGTGCCCCTTTTCCATAACCCTTTACGCCATTGCAGTGGAGCCACTTCTTAGGGCATTTGACGTCACTCTCGGGGGTCTACAGATGCTGAATACAAAAACAGTCTGCCATGCCTATGCCGATGATATCAGCGTCATCATCAACAACAATGACGAGATGGCGACTGTCAGACGATTCGTGCAACGGTGTGCCAACGCAAGCGGAGCGAGACTTAATGAACGCAAATCCAAAGTAATGATGCTAGGACCTCATGTTAACTATGTTGACACCGATTGGATTGACAGTACGGCAGAGTTAAAACAACTAGGACTGATTATTACACCGAATCCGCAGGAGATGGTGAAAGTAAACTGGGAACGCAAGCTTAATGTTTTACGGGCAATGATCAGAGACCACAAGGTACGATCCTTAGATCGAATACAGCGAGCGATCTTTGTCAATACGTATGTTCTCAGTCAGGTCTATCATATTGCTGCTCTTCTACCTATTCCCACAGACGTAGCGCATAAAATTCTATCGCTTGCTTGTTGGTATGTTTGGAGGCACAATATTTTTAAAGTCTCGTTCAGGTGGATGTCGCTACCTCGGACCAGAAGCGGATTGGGTATTAAAGATGTTCAGTCACAATGCATGGCGGTCTTCATGTCCCGTACTTCACGCATCATACAGAGCGATCAAAGCAGTCTCACCGCTACTCTTTTCAGGCAGTTACGACCTGTGGACTTGTCCGTGCCGACAAAAGTGGGTCATATACACGCCGACCTTGACTATATCCGAAAGTGTTATGTAGAGCTTAGCTATTTTCCTGAACACCAACAAAAATGTCAAACTGCGACGATCTATAAGGAACTAATCAAATGGCAGCCACCAAACCGTATCGAGCAAAAACATGTGAGCAGAAATTGGAAGCAGATCTGGAAGAATATTAGTAATCCTTTTCTTCGATCCGGCGTCAGTTCGCTTTGGTATGACGTGGTCAATGAAGTAATTCCCACCGGAGAAAAACTGTTCAACATTAAGCTTCGACCATCACCACTCTGCACAAAATGTAATCTCGTGGAAACACTGCATCATATATTGCTGTGTAGGGATCAGAATCAAATATGGACTTGTACATGGAAGAAACTGGCACTTATCAACAGAACGTCAGAGAATTCCATACAGTTACAAGACTTACTTCACCCTGATTGGCGGCTCTTTCAAGAATCTAAGCATAATAGTTATACCTGGTTACCGGGCCAATTTCTTCATTACATAATGACCGACAAAACGCTTACTCTTAATGGTTATCATATGTACCTGACTGAGGAATATTTTGCGATCAAAAAATATCGAAAGTATGAAAAGACGTTTCAGAATTTCCTCTCCATTGCATTAAACGATGGACGCCTTTAAGTTATCGACAAACTAGGCAGTTTCTTTTCTTTAATTTTATTTTATTGTTGATTACTATTATTTCTAATGCTGTGCGTTCCTAGCCGTATGGTCTATCCATACTCTGTGTATTATGACAGCGACGCTGCACAAAATGTTCAAGTGTCCTTCCTTCTGTTTAAGCTGGAGAATTTCTTAAGGGCTGCGGAAGTTACGCACCATTTTTGTTTACAAAACTGAAGTTTGTAATAGCTGATTTATAATGGAAATCATATTCTTCATTGAAAAAAAAAGTCATTGTAGCATAATGGATAGCATTATGGATTCACAATTTGAACTACGTCTAAGTGAAGGTGCGACTCGTTTCGTCTCACAATATTTTTTTTTCCTCTTTATGTTTTTCAAATGAACTACTCTGATTGTATTGAAAGTTAGTTCTACGTTTCTGTCTTTTATTAACTGAATAGAAAACAAAGGACGAAACAGTTATTTGGATAGTATTTTCCGAATATGTGGCGATTTCCGAGTATGTGTTTAGGGTAATAATATCCAGGGCCGGCGCAAGGCATGTGCGAAACGTGCGGTAGCACGGGGCGGCACTTTGCGAGGGGCGGCAAATCTGCCGCCCCCCACATTTTTTAATTTTCTTTTGGACCATCTCAACATTCATGCCCAAGAGGGGATTCCAAACAACCTCGGAGAGAGCGGCTTCGAGAACTGTGGCATGGCGCCTCGACTACCTGCCGGCCGCCCCTCTTGAACAAGGGGAGTGCCATGCGTTTACTCACAACTAATTTTGCAGAAGAATTTGTAAATTCGAATGCAACGTTGGATTCTGCGGTTACTTGCTAAGTCTGAAGCAATTTTGCGAAGCCCTTCAATAGCAGTTTCCGAGTGTTTTATTCTTCCCGCATTATAGAAAAAATGACTGAACATTACTGCAGTCAAACATGTCCAACATCTACAATGGCTAGAAATATTTTGAATGGCTAAATACGCTGCGAGTAATTACAAGGGATAAAGAGATCGGTACTAAGCCTGGCATAAGCGGGGTTTCAACGTAAAAAATTTTTGCTGTCCGTTTCTGAGTGATAGTCCGGCATTTTGGTTTTTGAGCAGTGAAACACCTGTCTCCGCCTGCATGGAGCAACAATTAAACTCTGACCGACACTTTTTTTTGACTATCTAGTCGCACACTATCACTTTGCCAACATTTATTTACTGTATAAAGCGTGTGTATCCATGTTTCATCTAAGTAAACTACTGGTCGCTTTGATTCTGATGAAAACCTGAGAGCCGGCCTCGGTGGCCGAGGGTACTGAGGCGCTCCAGTCACGGTCTGCACGGCCACTACGGTCGTGGGTTCAAATCCCCCCTCGGGCATGGATATTTGTGCCGTCCTTAGCATAAGGTAGTTGATAAGTAGTTTGTAAGTTTAGGGACTGATGACCCCGTAGTTAAGTCCCATAAAGGCCAATTCACACTGTCCGTCACGTCAACGTCACGTCACGTCAAATTGTATTCACACTGTCCGTCCGTGTCCATCACGTCAATTCGTCCATCTCAATACGCGATGTTGAAAGTGAGGTTATGAGTGGCGATCTGTTATGTAGAAAGTCATAGTTTAATACTAGAAAGGGGGAACAACAACGCTAAATGTTATTAACGGCCAAAGAAAACTTTACAGTGTATGTTTTTGGCCAACTTACTGGGAACTGAAACAACATCTCAAAACATCGACATCTATTTTCAAGCGAAAAAATAAACATATGGAGACATCAAACCATACTTGTAAGAGCATAAATATCGCCTGTATACTTTAACCATTACGATTTGCATGCTGACATTGTTAATACGCCGTAAACAACTGAATTTTTGTCTTTCATTATAACTGACATTTTCATTTAAAGTGTTATTTAATGAAAAATGCGTATTCAAATTACAATCTTATTCAAATAAACAGTTTGCTTCAGTCATTTCTGTTACATTGTTACGTAACATAAACCATTTTTTGGTTTCAGATATCCGACCTCGATTAAGGCCAATTCACACTGTCCGTCAAGTCACGTCACGTCACCGTCCGTCAGAACATTCCGCAATGTATTTCTAATGGCGGCATTCACACTGTCCGTCACCGGACCGTCACGTCACGTCAACGTCCGTCAAGCTTTCTCGAGAAGAATGTTTTGACGGAACGGCCGTCTGCTAACATCGGAAGTTAACCTATTTGCGTCACGTGAATTACGTGTTGCAGTCGACGATTGCACTGTTTATATGCAAAAAGGGTCTAATTCATCTTTGTGTTGTTGTTGTACCTCGTTTTAGGGGTAAATCTCAAATGTTTCATGACGACTTAAATATTTTTGTCAATTGAGTGTCCCCCGAAAATCGAAGTCGGATATCTGAAACCAAAAAATGGTTTATGTTACGTAACATTGTAACAGAAACGACTGAAGCAAACTGTTTATTTGAATAAGATTGTAATTTGATTACGCATTTTTCATTAAATAACACTTTAAATGAAAATGTCAGTTCTAATGAAAGACAAAAATTCAGTTGTTTACGACGGTATTAACAATGTCAGCGAGCAAATCGTAATGGTTAAAGTATACAGGCGCTGTTTATGCTCTTACAAGTATGATTTGATGTCTTCATATTTTTTATTTTTTCGTTTGAAAATAGATGTCGATGTTTTGAAATGTTGTTTCAGTTCCAAGTAAGTTGGCCAAAAACATACACTGTAAAGTTTTCTTTGGCCGTTAATAACATTTAGCGTTGTTGTTCCCCTTTCTAGTATTAAACTATGACTTTCTACATAACAGATCGCCACTCATAACCTAACTTTCAACATCGCGTATTGAGACGGACGAATTGACGTGACGGACACGGACGGACAGTGTGAATACAACTTGACGTGACGGTTCCGTGACGTGACGTTGACGTGACGGACAGTGTAAATTGGCCTTTATAGGGGGACACTCAATTGACAAAAATATTTAAGTTGTCATGAAACATTTGAGATTTACCCCTAAAACGAGGTACAACAACAGCACAAAGAAGAATAAGACACATTTGCATATAAACAGTGCAATCGTCGACTGCAACATGTAATTCGCGTGACGAAATTAGGTTAACTTCCGATGTTAGCAGACGACTGTTCTGTCAAAACATTCTTCTCGAGAAAGCTTGACGGACGCTGACGTGACGTGACGGTCCGGTGACGGACAGTGTGAATGCCGCCATTAGAAATACATTGCGGAATGTTCTGACGGACGGTGACGTGACGTGACGTGACGTGACGGACAGTGTGAATTGGCCTTAAGCTTAACAAACATTTGAACATTTGAAAACCTGAGAAAGTATGTTCTTTTAGCAACAATGCCCTCTTGTCCGCACAAAACAAAACGTTAATTTTGACACCTTATAAAACGAAAATCTGAAGACGCAACATTGCTTCTAAGAGTTTCATTGCTACCTTTCAAGCTCATTTCTGTTTGAAAAAAGTTGTGCAGTTTTCGCAAAGTTCGTATTTCTTCTATTGTTCGTGATGCCGTAGAAATTGCTTCCTGATAATACATTTGTCCGTATCATCGGCCACATACTTATTATGAGCTTCTAGCTTGTTCTTCTTGGGCGCTATTTTAACCGTAGCCGCACTGTACCTCGTCACGGGACCTAGTTCCTGGCACTGCCGCGTCACCACTTCACCTTTCCAGGCAATAGGTATTGTTGCGTTCTCTACAGCAAAAACTACAGAATTAGTTTCGGTAGTTGGCCGAGGGAGTCAGAAGCACTTTCATTGCGTTTTGTAAGAACAGAAGAATTGGTGCGTCCGAATTTCTTGAAAATTGGGATGTAATAACAAATGTTCAAATGTTTGTATAGTCTATGGGACTTAACTATGGGGTCATCAGTCCTTAAACTTACAAACTACTTATGAACTACTTACGAACTAGGACGGCACAAATATCCATGCCCGAGGGGGGATTCGAACCCCCCGACCGTAGTGGCCGTGCAGACCGTGACTGGAGCACCTTAGTCCCCTCGGCAGCCGCGGCCGGCCGGGATGTAATAGGTAAGTGCTTTTCATATAACGTACAATTCGTATTGCGCATGAACGTGCTTCATAAGTTTTCCTCCTTCAAGATTGCAGGATAGAAAAATTTATTTTTCTTGTGATCTGTTATTCCATAAACTTAGTGGCCGTAACCTAGGTAAATCTGAAAAGTAAAAATAAAAATTGCTATTGATTGTTGACATTTCCTACAGATTTGTTTAAATAAAATTCCACAAACGTCTTGTAAAAAATAAATAAATAAAAAATAAAAAAACTGAAAACAATAAAAATAAATACGTTGGGGGCGGCAATGAAGCAGCTCGCACGGGGCGGCATTTGCGCTTGCGCCGCCCCTGATAATATCCTAATAACAAATCGCTGTAAATGTAATAATATTTTTGGATAGGTAATATCACTTTCAAAGTACACTGAGAATGATAAATATTTCTGCATTTGAGACTTGACAGTAGACATTATTCATTGGTGGGGTTATTAATAAAGGAAACGTTGATACCCTAACACAGATTTCTCTGAGTAATGTGATAATACAAATATTTTATAAGCAGCTTCTTATTCATCTTTAGAACAAGGGCTAATGACTCAGAGTGCATTAAAATGTTTTATTGTGGGTAGGCCTCCAAGGTAGGTACAATCCAAACAATCTATTGGTATTGGAAATTACAAGATAAATAACGGTTGCAGCTACTGGAGCTTCAAGATACTGAGAAACACAGATGTTTAAAGACGTTTCCCAAGTTCTTATCTATTGTACATTTTCAGCTTTTATGGCCGTTTGTTGACATGTTGTCTGTTGCCATCTGTCTTGAGATTTTCTGTCGAAGTTTGAGGTTAGTCAGACGTTTCACCCCAGTATGAGCTGCTGACATTGCCCAAGTTTCACCCTCCAAGAGCAATGAAGTATAAAATTTTAACAGTGCTAGCCAATCTGTATCTAAATTGGATGTAGCGAAACGTAAGTTGTAAAATCAAACAAACGTTGGCTGAAAACTCCTACACAAAAGCCAGCAGGGCCTATGTGCAATATAGATTGTGGCTGGGTACACAATTTAAAGAACGTTATTATTGAATATTGAACCACAGACATTGCCGAGGTGGGGTGGCTTGCGTGCCTCAACGATGCAGATAGCCGTACCGTAGGTGCAACCACAGCGGAGGGGTATCTGTGGAGAGGCCAGACAAACGTGTGGTTCCTGAAGAGGGGCAGCAGCCTTTTCAGTAGTTACAGGGGCAACAGTCTGGATGATTGACTGAGCTGGCCTTGTAACATCAGCTAATGTGGCTTTGCCACACAGCTACTGGGAACGGCTGAAAGCAAGGGGAAACTACAGCCGCTACTTTTCCCGAGGACATGCAGCTCTACTGTATGAACATATGATGATGGCATCCTCTCGGGTAAAATATTCCGGAGGTAAAATAGTCCCCCATTCGGATCTCCGGGCGGGGACTACTCAGGAGGATGTTGTCATCAGGAAAGATAATACTGGCATTCTACGGATCGGAGCGTGGAATGTTAGATCCCTTAATCGGGTAGGAAAATTAGAAAATTTAAAAAGGGAAATGGATAAGTTGAAGTTAGATATAGTGGGGATTAGTGAAGTTCGGTGGCAGGATGAACAGGATTTCTGGTCAGGTGAGTACAGGATTATAAATACAAAATCAGTTGGGGGTATCACAGGAGTAGGACTGATAATGAATAAGAAAATAGGAATGCGGGTAAACTACTATGAGCAGCACAGTGATCGTGTTATCATTGTCAAGATAGATACGAAGCCAACAGTAGTACAGGTTTACATGCCAACTAGCTCTGCCGATGAGGAGATCGAAGAAATATATGAGGAGCTAAAGGAAATTATTCAGACAGTTAAGGGAGAGGAAAACTTAATTGTAATGGGAGACTGGAATTCGGTAGTAGGAAAAGGAAGAGAAGGAAAAATAGTAGGCGAATATGGACTGGGCAGGAGGAATGAAAGAGGAAGTCGCCTGGTAGAATTTTGCACGGAACATGATTTAATCATAACAAACACGTGGTTTAAGAATCACAAAAGAAGGTTGTATACGTGGAAGAGACCAGGAGACACAGGAAGGTATCAGATAGATTTTATAATGGTAAGACATAGATTCCGTAACCAGGTCCTAAACTGCAAGACATACCCAGGGGCAGATATAGACTCTGACCATAACTTGTTGGTTATGAACTGTAGGCTGAAACTGAAGAAACTACAAAAAGGTAGGAAAATAAGGAGATGGGACTTAGATAAATTGAAGGAAAGTGAAGTTCTGGAGAATTTCAGATGGAGATTTAGGCAACAATTGACAGAAACAGGGGGAAATAAAACAGGAGAAGAGGAATGGGTAGCACTGAGAGACGAAATAGTGAGGGCAGCAGAGGACAAAATAGGTAGGAAGGCAAAACCAACAAAAAGTCCTTGGATATCACAGGAAATACTAAATTTAATAGATGAAAGGAGAAAATATAAAAATGCAGTAAATGAAACAGGCAAAATGGAGTACAGACGACTAAAAAATGAGATTGACAGGAAGTGCAAAATGGCTAAGCAGGAGTGGCTAGAAGCCAAATGCAAATCTGTAGAAGAATGTATAAGAAGGGGAAAAGTAGATACCGCCTACAGGAAAATAAAGGAGACGTTTGGGGACAGGAAGGGCAGCTCTACGAATATCAAGAACTCGGATGGGAAACCAGTTCTCAGCAAAGAAGGGAAAGCTGAAAGGTGGAAAGAGTACATAGAGCAGCTCTACAAAGGAAATGAACTTAGAGACGATGTTGTAGGAAGGGAAGAGGAAATAGATGAAGATGAAATAGGAGATACTATACTGAGAGATGAATTTGACAGAGCCTTGAAAGACCTAGGTCGGAACAAGGCCCCAGGAGTAGATGACATACCCGCAGAGCTATTAAAGTCTCTGGGAAAGCCAGCCATGACAAGACTATTTGAACTGGTGTGTAGGATGTATGAGACAGGCGAAATACCCTCAGACTTTAAGAAAAATGTAATAATCCCCATTCCAAAGAAATCAGGCGCAGACAGGTGTGAAAATTACAGAACCATCAGTTTGATAAGTCATGGTTGCAAAATTTGAACACGAATTATCTACAGGAGAATGGAAAAGCTGGTAGAAGCTGACCTCGGGGAAGATCAGTTTGGATTCAGGAGGAACGTAGGAACCCGGGAGGCAATACTCACTTTACGTCTTATCTTAGAAGATAGATTAAGGAAAGGCAAACCTACATTTTTAGCTTTTGTAGATTTGGAGAAAGCTTTTGACAATGTTGACTGGAATACACTCTTTCAAATTCTGAAGTCAGCAGGGGTGAAATACAGGGAAAGGAGAATTATTTACAACTTGTACAAAAGCCAGACCGCAGTTATTAGACTCGAAGGGCATGAAAGGGAAGCATCAGTTGGGAAGGGAGTAAGACAGGGTTGTAGCCTTTCTCCAATATTATTCAATTTGTACATCGAGCAGGCGGTGAAGGAAAGTAAGGAAAAATTTGGAATAGGGATTAAAGTTCAGGGGGAAGAAATAAAAACATTGCGTTTTGCTGATGACATTGTAATTCTATCAGAGACAGCAAAGGACCTGGAAGAGCAGTTGAATGGAATGGACAGTGTGTTGAAGAGAGCGTATAAAATGAACATTAACAAGAGCAAAACAAAAATAATGGAATGCGGTCTTAGAAAATCAGGCGATGCTGAAGGAATTAGATTAGGTAACGAAACAATGAAGGTGGTAGATGAGTTTTGTTACTTGGGTAGTAAAATAACATGCGATGGTCGTAGTACAGAGGATACAAAATGCAGAATGGCAATGGGAAGAAAAGCATTTTTGAAAAAGAGAAATTTGCTAACATCGAATATTAATTTAAGTGAAAGGAAGTCTTTTCTGAAGGCATTTGTGTGGAGTGTTGCCTTGTACGGGAGTGAAACATGGACGATAAGCAGTGTGGACAGGAAGAGAATAGAGGCTTTTGAAATGTGGTGCTACAGAAGAATGCTGAAGATTAGGTGGGTAGATCGCATAACTAATGAAGAGGTACTGAACCGAATTGGTGAGAAAAGGAATTTTTGGCATACCCTGACTAAAAGAAGGGATCGCTTGGTAGGACACATTCTTAGACATCGGGGAATCGTAAATTTAGCATTGGAGGGAAGTGTGTGGGGTAAAAATCGCAGAGGGAGACCAAGATACGCGTATAGTAAGCAGATTCAAATAGATGTGGGTTGCCGTTCTTATGAGGAGATGAAAAGGCTTGCTCAGGATAGAGTAGGGTGGAGAGCTGCATCAAACCAGTCTCCGGACTGAAGACCATAACAACAACATTAAAAAAAAAAAACACACAAAAAAAACAAGTAGTTGAATAGTCACTGAAAGATACGTTCTGTCTTTGAAACCGTTATTTTCCACTTGGACAGGAAAGAAAATTACGTAATACCTAAAGAAACACAAGCTATTTTGCGAGTAATGAACAGACTGAGGTAAACACTACCCAAGTATCAACCTTCATTTAGTGTCTATGGTGTCAATACAAAATAGCATGATCGTCTGCTTTGTTTTGATTCTGAGCTGTCACTTTGCGTTGCATAGCCTACTCAAAGATCTTAAAGACACAGATACTATACTTCTGACTGCGAAATTGAAGGCACTTCCGTGTGGAATTTTTCCGCCGCTAACGTCATGTGTGACTTGGCCTTTATGTTACGTAACATTGTAACAGAAAAGACTGAAGCAAACTGTTTATTTGAATAATATTGTAATTTGATTACGCATGTTTCATTATGTAACATTTGAAATACGCTACCCTGAAGGCCAATTCACACTGTCCGTCACGTCAACGTCACGTCACGGAACCGTCACGTCAAGTTGTATTCACACTGTCCGTCCGTGTCCGTCACGTCAATTCGTCCATCTCAATACGCGATGTTGAAAGTGAGGTTATTAGTGGCGATCTGATATGTCGAAAGTCATAGTTTAATACTAGAAAGGGGGAACAACAACGCTAAATGTTATTAACGGCCCAAGAAAACTTTACAGTGTATGTTTTTGGCCAACTTACTGGGAACTGAAACAACATTTCAAAACATCGACATCTATTTTCAAGCGAAAAAATAAAAAAAAATATGAAGACATCAAACCATACTTGTAAGAGCATAAATAGCGTCTGTATACTTTAATCATTACCATTTGCTCGCTGACATTGTTACTAGCGTCGTAAATAACTGAATTTTTGTCTTTCATTAGAACTGACATTTTCATTTAAAGTGTTATTTAATGAAAAATGCATAATCAAATTACAATCTTATTCAAACAAACAGTTTGCTTCAGTCGTTTCCGTTACAATGTTACGTAACATAAACCATTGTTTGGTTTCAGATATCCGACCTCGATTTTAGGGGGACACTCAATTGACACAAATATATAAGTCGTCATGAAACATTTGAGATTTACCCCTAAAACGAGGTACAACAACAACACAAAGATGAATAAGACACATTTGCATATAAACAGTGCAATTGGCGACTGCAACACGTAATTCGCGTGACGAAAATAGGTTAAAGGCCTATTCACATTGTCCGTCACGTCACGTCACGTCACCGTCCGTCAGAACATTCCGCAATGCATTTCTAATGGCGGCATTCACACTGTCCGTCACCGGACCGTCACGTCACGTCAACGTCCGTCAAGCTTTCTCGAGAAGAATGTTTTGACGGAACGGTCGTCTGCTAACATCGGAAGTTAACCTAATTTCGTCACGCGAATTGCATGTTGCAGTCGACGATTGCACTGTTTATATGCAAATGTGTCTTATTCATCTTTGTGCTGTTGTTGTACCTCGTTTTAGGGGTAAATCTCAAATGTTTCATTACGACTTAAATATTTTTGTCAATTGAGTGTCCCCCTATAATCGAGGTCGGATTCTGAAACCAAAAAATGGTTTATGTTACGTAACAATGTAACAGAAACGACTGAAGCAAACTGTTTATTTGAATAAGATTGTAATTTGAATACGCATTTTTCATTAAATAACACTTTAAATTAAAATGTCAGTTATAATAAAAGACAAAAATTCAGTTGTATACGACGTATAAACAATGTCAGCATGCAAATCGTAATGGTTAAAGTATACAGGCGATATTTATGCTCTTACAAGTATGGTTTGATGTCTTCATATGTTTATTTTTTCGCTTGAAAATAGATGTCGATGTTTTGAAATGTTGTTTCAGTTCCCAGTAAGTTGGCCAAAAACATACACTGTAAAGTTTTCTTTGGCCGTTAATAACATTTAGCGTTGTTGTTCCCCCTTTCTAGTATTAATCTATGACTTTCTACATAACAGATCGCCACTCATAACCTCACTTTCAACATCGCGTATTGAGATGGACGAATTGACGTGACGGACACGGACGGACAGTGTGAATACAACTTGACGTGACGGTTCCGTGACGTGACGTTGACGTGACGGACAGTGTGAATTGGCCTTAACTTCCGATGTTAGCAGACGGCAGTTCCGTCAAAACATTCTTCTCGAGAAAGCTTGACGGACGTTGACGTGACGTGACGGTCGGGTGACGGACAGTGTGAATGCCGCCATTAGAAATTCATTGCGGAATGTTCTGACGGACGGTGACGTGACGTGACGTGACGGACAGTGTGAATTGGCCTTAAGTCTAGAATGTTAAATATTATAGATTGTGACCAAAGTACTTGTAAAACATAATTGTGGTGCTATGAAACTGAAGCGCTTTGGAAATCAATGTCCGGTTTAATGTTATCGCTGACTTAGTGTAGTTACATCGCTGGGTTGTTGTTATTTTGGGTGAAGAAGACATTTTCGTTTGTTTTGGATTGGGGGTTGTTCGAGGTTTTTCTCTAAGATATTTTGCCTCCAATGGCTGGCACCGATGATCATGAGATTCGGCAAGTATCCGAAATGTTTGATGAAGGTCTTCAAATTTACAAGAAATTGGACAAAATAGACGAACCAACGAATAGTAGGTCTGTTCAGGTAAATAATTATTAAGTAGTATTTCATATTTTATTAGTATTCCGAACAAAACAAGTTGTTTCGTATGATAAAAATACTAAACGTAAGCAAAATATTACTATTCAGCCGTGCAATAGTGTGCTGATGTTGACAAGCACCGTTAAAAGCTTAGAAAAATCACATTGAACTACGCGTTAAGTGAAAGTTCACCGTAATAGGTTTCGTGTTCTATTCTGATCCAGTCTGAGCATGATATTTTCTACCTTTATGTTTTGGGGCCATTCCGTGCCAAGTGGTCTAATATCGAGAAAAGTTCCCACACGACCCTCATGGATTTTGATGAAATTTGGTATGAACAATCACACATGTTCTCAATGAACACTGGTAAAGTTTCAGTTTCAAAAATTCAATACTTCCGGAGATACAGTCACTTGTTTAAGACCATAGCACAGCTTCCAATAGTGCGTCCTTGAATTTTCAGCAACTTTGAGATGATATATCTCTGGGAGTATTTGCATGAAAGAAACAAAACTTGGCCATCTTATAAAACTTTTAGAGCTCTTTCAAGTAAAATATTAAGAACAGGATTTCTGAGCAATTTTCATATAGAAAATTTGGGGCAAAGTTGGGCGAAAAAATTGCTGGTTAAAAAAAGCGCGAACTTTAGTTTTTTATATCTCCAGAAGTAATTGTGGGATGTACATGAAACTTTGCACACCATAACTCACCAACACAAGGTCTTAGAATATAAAGTTTCATTCTCATATTGCTTCCCATTATTTCACAAATCTAGGGTAAAGTTGACGATTTTTCAAAAAGTGCTAAAAATGGGTATTTTCAGTCAAATTTTTCAAAAAAAGTGTTTTCTCCAAATTACTTTAAACTATGCTCATTAGAAAGAGCATATTCTAAACTATCTAGAAAAGTGGATTTGGTTTTGCAATGCAAGCATATAAGGCCCTAAAAAGTAGCATAATCCTAGAGGCGCACTGGAAGTTTGAACCCATTTTTCTGGCACTTAAATTATACCTAAAATCTTTTATTATGTCTAATAAATATTTGTTAATGCCTGGGATAAGTGAAATAAGAAGTCCTGATGAATAGGACGTAGCTCAAGTCCAAATAGAAAAAGAATAAAAATAGAAACAATGTTATTTCTTAACTGTCCCCCCCCCCATCCCACAACTCTCTCTCTCTCTCTCTCTCTCTCTCTCTCTCTCTCTCTCTCTCTCTCTCTCTCTCTCTCTCTCTCTCTCACACACACACACACACACACACACACACACAAACTGAATTTAATTCATAAAATTTATTTCCATAATCATTATCTAATTATTAGTAGCCTGTTTAATGAACAAACACTCGCTTACTGATGGAAACGAAGTGTATAAATGAGTTGCTATGGTTTAACCACTGCTAGTTTCATTTCACCTGAGAAAACCAACATCCCCATCGCCACAGGGGCAACAACAGCCACGGGTGGGTTCCTTTACCACAGGATATCCCAAGCGTGATAAGCATTTCTTTACACAGGTTCCCAAGCCTGATAATACAATTATTGAAGTGTCCTGGGTAAAATTAGAAGCCACTCATAGGTTGCTTAGTTTCCTCTAACCTATTTCAATTTTTTATAGGGTATGGTGGTACAATTTCAATCAATTCTGACAAATGTAATTGTAACTGCAAACATATTGAGAAAAGAAATAATTTTAACTATGGCACTTGTTCTTGAATGTTTAATGAATATGTATCACAAATATTAGACAATTACATATGTTGGTATGAACACAAAAAAAGGTTACAGAATTGAGAAAAATCGATATAAAATGTACCACACTAGGTACAATTATGATCACTTCCTCGTACAATTTTGATCACTGACTTTTCCCACATAAAAAGCACTTTTTCCTTCGGGCACCAGTGCATACTTCGCTGTACCAAATGTTGCACAATAACGAGTTTACAAGCACGTGGAAACTAGAACATTTATAAGAGCACGTTCGATGAAGTAGCTCCAAGTACATCTTTACAGGAAAAAAATTTGTCTCTCCTTAACACAGAGTGTTGTATTTTTGGAAAAAGACAGGAGGAGCTGTAGAAACTTGCTACACTGCAATGCCACACAAAGGCAAGTGCTAGCAACAATAAGAGACTGAAAACTTATGTTGATCGGAATTGTACCTATATCGAATTTGTACCACCTTACCTATGCTACATTAATTGTCTGATGAATATCAAGAGGAATGGTGTATTGTCAGACAGTCAAATTTACTGATGGAGCTGGAATAACTGCACCTTAAAGGCCTTAAATGTTATCTGAAAAACAAAGAGCTTGTTGTCCTAATGGATTTTTTGGAAAATTATTCTTTTATTATTCAGGATGCTGTGCAAGGCTTCCACTTTAGCAACAATTCGTCCATTTGTTATCTACTTTCATCAAAATGAGAAAGTGGAATCTTTAAGTTTCTGCATTATCAGTTCTTGTTTGTGGCATGACACTGGTACAGTTAACGTTTTTATCAAGGAGCTCATCAAATACATAAAGGCACAGTTTGAACAGATATCTCACATTCATAATTTCAGTGATGGCTCCAGTGCTCAATCTTACTTACCTAGACCTGTTTCACTTCTTCTCTGAAAACATTAATGGAATCAAATTTCTTTTCGTCAGTAAAGATGAAATTGGGGGAAAAAAAGGAAAAAAGAAAAAAAAAATTGTCACAAGAAGTGAGGTTTAAACATGGACAAACTGTAGCAGGCACTAGAGAAAATTGTCACTTTTTACCTATTGATGAAACAATAATTCAGGTCAGCAGAGTTTCAAATGATTGATCATTTTTTTTAGCTACAATGGGTCAGAGAATTAAAGAAGGCACATTAATGTCTGCTCTCCAAGCTGGACAATATGTTGCATGCATCTAAGAAAATTTTTGGTGGATTGGGAATATCTGTGAGACTTCCACTGAGCAAAGGGGTGCATTAATAAACTTTATGCACCCTCATGGTCCAGCAGATTCATTTTATTGACCACCAATAAGTGACAAGTACTGGGTTCCATCACACCACATTATTGCACGTATTCCAGCTCCATCAGTAAATTCGTCTGGCCGGCAATACACCATTCCTGTTTACATTCATCAGGCTTGGAAACCTGTGTAAAGAAACTCACCCATAGCTGTTGATGCTCGAGCGTAGCCCCTACAGTGATGGAGATACTGGTTTTCTCAGGTGAAATGAATCTAGCAGTGGTTAAACCACAACAACTCACTTATATACTTAAATATTGTTGAAATGAGATAGAATGGCTGGCCAGTACTTCTATCTCATTTCAACAATATTTATTATCTCTGAGGAGAATTTTCATCATTAATCACTTATATACTTATTTTCCTTCAGTAAGCTGGCGGTGTTAGTTAAAAATGCTACTAATAATTAGATAATGATTGTGCAAATAAATTTTACAATTTACATTCATTCTAAATTATCATTTTGTGTGTGTGTGTGTGTGTGTGTGTGTGTGTGTGAGAGAGAGAGAGAGAGAGAGAGAGAGAGAGAGAGAGAGAGAGAGAGAGAGAGAGAGTTGTGGGATGGGGGGGGGGGGACAGTTAAGAAATAACATTGTTTCTATTTTTATTCTTTTTCTATTTGGACTTGAGCTACGTCCTATTCATCAGGACTTCTTATTTCACTTATCCCAGGCATTAACAAATATTTATTAGACATAATAAAAGATTTTAGGTATAATTTAAGTGCCAGAAAAATGGGTTCAAACTTCCAGTGCGCCTCTAGGATTATGCTACTTTTTAGGGCCTTATATGCTTGCATTGCAAAACCAAATACACTTTTCTACATAGTTTAGAATATGCTCTTTCTAATGAGCATAGTTTAAAGTAATTTGGAGAAAACACTTTTTTGAAAAATTTGACTGAAAATACCCATTTTTAGCACTTTTTGAAAAATCGTCAACTTTACCCTAGATTTGTGAAATAATGGGAAGCAATATGAGAATGAAACTTTATATTCTAAGACCTTGTGTTGGTGAGTTATGGTGTGCAAAGTTTCATGTACATCCCACAATTACTTCTGGAGATATAAAAAACTAAAGTTCGCACTTTTTTTAACCAGCAATTTTTTCGCCCAACTTTGCCCCAAATTTTCTATATGAAAATTGCTCAGAAATCCTGTTCTTGTTATTTTACTTTAAAGAGCTCTAAAAGTTGTATAAGATGGCCAAGTTTTGTTTCTTTCATGCAAATACTCCCAGAGATATATCATCTCAAAGTTACTGAAAATTCAAGGATGCATTATTGGAAGCTGTGCTATGGTCTTAAACAAGTGACTGTATCTCCGGAAGTATTGATTTTTTTGAACTGAAACTTTACCAGTGTTCATTGAGAACATGTGTGAATGTTCATACAAAATTTCATCAAAATCCATGAGGGTCATGTGGGAGCCTCTAGACCACTTGGCATGGAATGACCCTTTGTCAACATTTGAGGAAGTACGTGATAATCACTCATCTATTGGTGAATTCTTATTGATTTATGTCATAACGGACACAGAGCAGCCATTTCATTAATCCAAGAAACTTTAAAGGTAAGCAATACAATTTCTTTTATAGGCACTAAACTACTGTGTTTAAACAGTGACATCAATATTTTTAAATCGGTGAGCCAGTGTGGCATAACTGTAGACTGGGGTACCACCCGTCTGCTTTGACCCATGACATCATCAAGATGTCGGAAAACCAGTATACGGGATATCTTAATACTTCTATATTGTAGATACAAATAATCTGTAGTTATTATAGATAACAGAATGTAGCATCGATCACAGGTCTTAGCCCAAAATTTCGCGCCTTCGGCGCTCACATGCAGTAAGTGACTAAATCTCGGTTAACCTACACCTAACCATCAGAGAGAAGCTACAGATCACTTTTTAAAAAGAAATAAAAATTAATCAGTTTTGTTTGTAAACAAACTGTCGTCTTTAACTCAACCACCACATAATCACTTACGCCTTCTACAGACACGCATGTAGCTAAAAACTACTGTGCTGTGATGACGTCATGGTTCGAAGGTGACGGGCGGTATCCCCGTTTACACGTGAGCCAGTGTGCTGTCAATAGTCAGCTACATCTAGCCAACAGGAAAAGTAGTAACCAACATCCTGCTGAATTATGTAGTTTATCCTAGGCTATATGAAATCTCTCAGTTCATTTGTGGCATCTCTGAAGTGCAGTCCCATGTAGCCTTTTTTCACAGAATCTAGCTAATACACAGATTATTCTCTGCACCTTTTAGTTTTCTTGTGACGTGTGATTCTCACACACTGAGGAGTTTAAGTGTGTTAGTTTAAACAGTGAGCAATAAGCGTAACCATCTTTATTACATTAATGATCCAAGAATTTCTTTTAAAGGCCTTATCCTTGCAACCTTATAATCCTCTGTGGTCTTCTCTATGCATTCCCCTAATGTATTACTTTTCCCTGTTTTGGTCGGACCTTACCTAATGTGGTCAATTGAAGTCCGTGATGTGACCTGTCGGCTTTGACCAATGGCGTCATATCTGAGTTAAAGCAACACCATCTAGATACAAGGCCTCACAACAAGTCCGTGTTATGTCACACTGACAGACTGCCTTTGCCATCTGAGTGGTTAGTGCTGAAACACAGCCCACTGCCTTGTACAGCCATCCAGTGAGCTTGCGAAGGCTACCTATTGGTGTGACGTGACACGGCCTTGTTGTGAGGCCTCCTATCTAGACGGTGTTAGTTAAAGACGATAGTTTGTTTACAAGCAGAACCTAGATTAGGCCTATAGATTATGATTTTGTGTTTAAAAAGTGATCTGTAGCTTCTCTCTGATGATTAGGTAAAGGTTAACAGAGAGGTTTCTGTTTCACAAGTGAGCGCTGAAGGCGGGAATTTTTGGGCTGAGACCTGTGATTATTGGTACATTCTGTTGTGTTAATTTGTAATTTACCAGGACAATCACAGACTATTTATTATCTACAGTAAATAAGTATTATGCTATTATCCCATATCTTTATATTAGTTGATAGGTTTTTTTTTTTTTATTTTTTTTTTTTTTTTTTTTATATATATATATCTATGTAATGTAGCCTATCTTGAGACACTCAGATATGACGTCATTGGTCAAATCGAACGCGGTTGTATTGTGGTCTTCGATTATGCAACCTAATGCTCCATCTGAAACTCTTGCCAACATCTGGGCCCTTCAATTTATCCATGTTCCATCTCCTTACTTTTCTGTATTTTTGTACATAACCAATAAGTTGTGGTCAGTCAATGTATGCCGTCAATATGTTTTACATTTTAAAACCTGTGCATGCAACTTTGGATAAACTCTAGTCTCCGATACCGCATTGACCAATGATGTCATACGTAATGAAAGAGATACTTCGAACACATGTTTACCACAACATGGTATCGGTAGTTAGATTTCACCTAAATAGGTCAAATCTACTTAATGATACCACCTCTTCAAAATACATTTAATAATTAGGTAATTTTAAAGAAAACTTGCACTCAAAGTTGTACAGCCTGAAATGATATATTTATGTCAAACATACAACTGTAAATCGATTGAGAGTTTGTGAACCAGAGATTCGGGCGCTACACGCCCTCGCATACTAAAAGAAAAAAAATTCTTGTTTAACCTTTACCTAACCTTCTTAGGGCTATGCTACAGATAACTTTTTTTAAAGTGAAAGTTAGGGTGTCTTCAAAAATATCAGACATGTAAACAGTGAGTACCGGTATTGAAACCACGCACAGGGCGGAATGGCATAAAACATGACGTCATTGGTCAAAGTGGTATCGGAGACTAGATTTGACCCACAACTTTTGTTCACGATTCTTAAACCAAGTGTTTGTGGTGATAAAAGTGCGCTTTGTGTCTGTGTAAAATTCTACCAAATGACTTGTTTCATTCCTTTTCCCCAGTCCACAGTTACCTATTACTTTTCCTTCTCTTCCTTTTCCTACTATCGATTTCAAGTCCCCCATAACAGCCAAGTTTTCTTCTTCTTTAAATGTCTGAATAACATTTATATCTCACATACATTTTGTTCTTCTCATTATCAGCAGGGATGTTTGCGTATAAACTTGTACTACAGTGGGCAGTGTAGACTTGATTATCTTGGGTATGATAAAGCATTCACTATGCTGTCCATAGTACCTATCTTGCTTGCCTGTTGCTTGTTGTTTGTTATTAGACCTACCCCTGTGTTCCTCTCAACTGAGTTTATATTTATAACTCACCAAACCAGGTATGCTGTTAATCCTCTATGTTCACCTTCAGCCTATCCATTTCTCTTTTCAAATTAAACATTGCACACATTGGTTCATAGAATGCCTGTTTGTATTTCCTGGTTGATGACGTCTTCCCAAATAGTCCGTGCCTGGAGACTCAAACAAGAACTATTTGGTGATTTTGAAGATGTGTTACATAGCACAGCTTCGGCCTACCATCTTTTTGTCTGTAAATAGGTTCACTTATTTTTATGTTGGCTAGTCTACAGTTTAGGTTAACTATGTTACACAGTCAACAAGTAAAGTTCTTCCTAAATGCATGAAGCCTGATATTAAACTACAAAGAGAGGCGCAAGCTGAAAAAGAAAATAGTGTAGAAGTTTGTTGTCCATCCCAACACCCTATCCATATTACTTCTGTCCTCAGTGAGGTAACACGTTCAGCAGCACTGTGCAGCTCCGCAGTCTGTCACATACGCACTCTGAACTGCCTGCTGCAGTGCACATGGTATATACTGCAGCCACGCGTGCATGTAATTGGCACTTTGCGATGGAAGGTTCTGGGTTTGGGGGGATGAGGAAGTGGCCCTTGCAATTTGCTTCTGTGCCAGATCAGGAGGGTAGCTGTGGGATGTGAAAGCTGTTACCAGGTTGTTGGTGTACTGGTTCAGGGATTCAGGACTGGAGCAGACTCATTTGCCATGAAGACCTAAGCTGTAGGGAAGGGACCGTTTGATATGGAATGGATGGCAGTTGTCATAATGGAGGTACTGTTGTTTGTTAGTGGGTTTGATGTGGACAGATGTGTGAAGCTGGCCATTGGATAGATGGAGGTCGACATCGTGGAAAGTGGCATGAGACTTGGAATGAATCTGATGGAACCAAAGGAGTTTAGGTTCGAGAGGAAATTCTGGAGTTCTTCTTCACTGTGAGTCCAGAGCATGGAGATGTCATCAATAAATCTATACCAAACTTTGGGTTGACAGGCTTGGGTATCCAAGAAGGCCTCCTCTAAGTGCTCCATAAATAAGCTGGCATACAAGGGGGCCTTCCTGGTTCTCATGGCTATTCCCTTTAGTTGTTGGTATGCCTGGTTGTCAAAAGTGAAGAAGTTGTGGGTTAGGATGAAGCTGGCTAGGGTAAAAAGGAAAGAGGTTTTAGGTAGGGTTGCTGGTGGTCGGCATGGAAGGAAATACTCCATTGCAGCGAGGCCCTGGGCATGTGGGATGTTTGTGATAAAGAAATGGCATCAATGGTTACAAGGATGGTTTCCAGAAGTAACAGATTGGTAAGGATTTCAGGCTATTGAGAAAGTGGTTGGTGTCTTTAATGAAGGATGGGAGACTATACATAATGGGTTGAACCACTTACTCCAGTCCTGTAACCTGGAAGTTGTACACGATTGAGGGCAGAACCACTTGCGATAGCACACCCACGTGATGCTCTTATGTATGTTTCTTATACCTGTTATTAAAAATCCTTGTGGTCTTCCCAGAATATTTGGAGTTGCAGTTATTGCAAGTTACTTCATATATTTCTGAAGGGTGTGACACAATTCCACCCCTCTGCTTTCCCCCCTGAAGACACCATCATGTCAGTAAACACATATTTTTTCCATCAAAGCCAACAGCAAATATTCAATGTTTCAGTTGATTAGTGTTTTTAATTAAATCGCAGGGCTTTTTAAAATTTTACTCATAATTTGGAAGAAGCCTTACATATAACAGCTGTGGCCTGAGTTCGGTGTACCGATTGAGGTTACGCAGTGGCAGCATACTGAACTCACATTCGGAAAGACGGCGGTTTAATCCACCTCCGGGCCATCCAGATTTACGTTTTCTGCAATTTCCCTAAATCACTCCGAGCAAATGCCGGGATGGTTCCTTTCAAAGAGTACGGCTGATTTCCTCCCCCATCATTTCCCAAATTCCGAGTGTAAGCTCTTTCTTTAATGACCGTGCTGTCAGTGGGTCATTCAACTTAAGTTTCCTTCCTTCCTATGTTTGTTACATTTCAAACAAGTGAGCATCCCAGTCCCATTGGTGCTTATTCACTTGCAACAGCTGTACTCTTAGGTTCCTGCCTAACCACATCCTTTAAAATTATAACATATTCATAAAAAAAAATATTACTTCTGTCAATCAGAACAGACATCTACAGTCTAGCTTGTCAAAAGTACTTTGCCTGCCACACTACATGCTGATGCCACAGGTCAAAGCCAACGGATGGAGCTGCGTCCTATAAATGACTGTTCAAAACTAAATCAAGACGTAGGCTTATATAGTTAAATAAATCCCCTAAAGAATCATGTATTATAGACCACTGAAGATGCCTGGTGCTGATTATGTGGAACATTTATGATATTGACCAATAAAGAAAATATTTTAGTTGCAAAAGATGGGAATTCTCATGTATTTAAGTTTAAACCTACTTAGTTAAATAACTGTTTGCAAGTAGTTGTAATGTTATTATGGTCTTCAGTCCGAAGACTGGTTTGATGCAGCACCCTACTCTATCCTGAGTGAGCCTCTTCATCTTCTCATAAGAACGGCAACCCACATCCATTTGAATCTGCTTACTATATGCGTCTCTTGGTCTCCCTCTGCGATTTTTACCCCACACACTTCCCTCCAATGCTAAATTTACGATTCCCCGATGTCTAAGAATGTATCCTACCAAGCGATCCCTTCTTTTAGTCAAGGTATGCCAAAAATTCCTTTTCTCACCAATTCTGTTCAGTACCTCTTCATTAGTTACGCGATCTACCCACCGAACCTTCAGCATTCTTCTGTAGCACCACATTTCAAAAGCCTCTATTCTCTTCCTGTCTGCACTGTTTATCGTCCATGTTTCACTCCCGTACAAGGCAACACTCCATACAAATACCTTCAGAAAAGACTTCCTTACACTTAAATTGATATTTGATGTTAGCAAATTTCTCTTTTTCAAAAATGCTTTTCTTCCCATTGCCATTCTGCATTTTATATCCTCTGTACTGCGACCGTCATATGTTATTTTACTACCCATTGTTTCATTGTTTCATTGCCTAATCTAATTCCTTCAGCATGGCCTGATTTTCTAACTCTGCATTCTATTATCTTTGTTTTGCTCTTGTTAATGTTCATTTTATATGCTCTCTTCAACACACTGTCCATTCCATTCAACTGCTCTTCCAGGTCCTTCGCTGTCTCTGATAGAATTCCAATGTCCTCAGCAAAACACAATGTTTTTATTTCTTCCCCCTGAACTTTAATCCCTATTCCAAATTTTTCCTTGCTTTTCTTCACCGCCTGCTCGATGTACAAATTGAATAACATCGGAGAGAGGCTACAACCCTGTCTTACTCCCTTCCCCACTAATGCTTCCCTTTTGGCTTTTGTACAAGTTGTAAATTACTCTCCTTTCCCTGTATTTCACCCCTGCTGACTTCAGAATTTGAAAGAGTGTATTCCAGTCAACATTGTCAAACGCTTTCTCTAAATCTACAAAAGCTAAAAATGTACATTTGCCTTTCCTTAATCTATCTTCTAAGATAAAGTGAGTATTGCCGACCGGGTTCCTAAGTTCCTCCTGAATCCAAACTGATCTTCTCTGAGGTCAGCTTCTATAAGCTTCTACATTCTCCTGTAGATAATTCGTGTTAAAATTTTGCAACCATGACTTATCAAACTGATGGTTCTGTAATTTTCACATTTATCTGGGCCTGATTTCTTTGGAATGGGGATTATTACATTTTTCTTAAAGTCTGAGGGTATTTCGCTTGTCTCATACATCCTTCACACCAGTTCAAATAGTCTTGTCATGGCTGGCTCTCCCAGAGACTTTAGTAGGTCTTAGGGAATGTCATCTACTCCTGGGGCCTTGTTCAGACCTAGGTCTTTCAGGGCTCTATCAAATTCATCTCTCAGTATAGTATCTCCTATTTCATTTTGATCTACTTCCTCTTCCCTTCCTACAACATTGCCTCCTAGTTCATTTCCTTTGTAGAGCTCCTCTATGTACTCTTTCCACCTTTCCACCTTTTTGCTTTCCCTTCTTTGCTGAGAACTGGTTTTCCATCTGTGTTCTTGATATTTGTAGAGCTGTTTCTCTTGTCCCCAAATGTCTCTCTTATTTTCCTGTAGGCAGTATCTACTTTTCCCCTTCTTATACATTCTTCTACAGATTTGCATTTGGCTTCTAGCCACTCCTGCTTAGCCATTTTGCACTTCCTGTCAATCTCATTTCTTAGTCACCCATACTCCATTTTGCCTGTTTCATTTACTGCATTTTTATATTTTCTCCTTTCATCAATTAACTTTAGTATTCCCTGTGATATCCAAGGATTTTTTGTAGGCCTTGGCTTTCTACCTATTTTGTTCTCTGCTGTCTTCACTATTTCATCTCTCAATGCTACCCATTCCTCTTCTTCTGTTTTATTTCCCCCCGTTTCTGTCAATTGTTGCCTTAAGCTCCCTCTGAAATTTTTAAGAACTTCAGGTTCCCTCAATTTATCCAAGTCCCATCTCCTTATTTTCCTACCTTTCTGCAGTTTTTTTCAGTTTCAGCCTACAGTTCACGACCAATAAGTTATGGTCAGAATCTATATCGGCTTTAGTTGTAATACAAAATCAAATTTAATAAAGAAAGTATGATTGTTATTCATTGCATAATCTCTGCATTTAGCATTCATTCTCCTGCTAGCATGTACTGGGTACATATATTAAGCTACAATACTAAAATAGACCAGAAGAAGGGCACTTAAGCACCCTAAACCAGTTGTCAAAAATTAATAATCACAAGCAACTGGTTGCTGCATTTTATGATTTAATCATCTTTAATATTTGGATTAGAAATGCAAATATACTTAGTTTGATTCTTACCCGACACCTAAAATGAATAAAATAAATTATGATTTGTTATTACATATAAGATTATGTCTCAATTAAATTGTACTTGTCAGCTAAGATACATATTTGACGAATAACATTGATTTTTGTGCTTTTGCACTGAAGATGTTCACTGGGTGATGAAAATAAATTTGCTATTTAATAAAAGCAAATAATTATGACCAGTACTGTTTTTTTTCTCTCGATTATAACAAATCTACAATATGTCTAATTACTAGCTTTTATCTAGGTTCAGTTCTAAACATGTCACATCATCATCATCATCTTCTTCTTCTATGTCTTGATTTTTCTGACTTGTAGTGTTCTAATATAGTGTGATTTTGATTGTTTTGTTTTGGACAGGACCATGTAGAGTTTTGGGATGGTCAAGGATAATCCACTGAGCTGAAACCAATGTTTCTATATTTTTACATTTGTGATGCTGGCAGTTATGTTTGCTTTCTTATGCTATACAATTTGTATACAGACATGTCATCTATGACTGAAACTTTTTGGCTTTTACATTGATGAGTAAATAATTAATGGAGAACAAGAGTAAAATAAGGCATAAAATAGGTGCACAAGGGACATCTTTTTCATGTTTTGCATCTGAAGAGAATCATTTTCTATTGCATAAGGTAATTACACAAAACTTGTTTGTCTTGCAGAGTCTCATCAAGAAAGCAATGAACATTCTGGAGGATGCTACAAGACTGATTTCATTAGCAGGTGTTTTTAGTTCAAATGAAGCTTTGGAAGAAATTGCTACAAATGATATTAAGTACCTTCTATTACCAGCACTCTTAGGTGGTCTGGCTTTAAAATTGTGTGTGGAAGACCGCCTGGAAGTCATTAACACAGCAGAAGTGTATTTTCGTGATTTTCTTACACGGTGCAAGGACTATGGTGTTATTAATATAGAAGTACCGCAACCCTCACAAGATGATGATAAAGTTGTTTCAGCAGTTGGTCCTCAGTCAAGTAATCTCATTGACATGGCAATCAAGAGAAACACAAAACTGCAGAGGTATAAGGAACAGAAGGAGTTGGAAAAGAAACTGGAACTCCTTGGGAAGGAACTGGAGCAAAGTAATGTAGATGAAGAAGTGAAGCGTAACTTTTACATAACATTGATAAAGTGTTTTGCCAATCAGGCTGTGGATGAGCTCAATAATATTGAAATGGAGAAACCATTAATTGCACACATGGCTCAAGTCAGGAAAGGTGGTCCATTAGGTATTGAAGAGGAGAAGACCAAAAAAGTACATGCTCCTCGGAAGCCACTTAAGCCAATTATTATCACTAAAGATCAAGTGCAAAAGAAGGTATTTGGACTTGGGTATCCCAGTATTCCTGTAATGACTGTTGAAGAATTTTATGAAAAGAGGGTCAAGGATGGAGAGTAAGTTGAACTGCCCTCCATTGTACCTTACATATTAGTGATTTTGTGGACTAGTGATATGCATGATATCCTTCCATGTGGTGTGTGTGTGTGTGTGTGTGTGTGTGTGTGTGTGTGTGTGTGTGTGAACAGTGCCATTCTGTTTGACTGTCAAAGTGGCATATTACCACTTGAGAAAATTTATTAGGTAGATAGGAAAATTAAGCAATTTTAGGCAGTGTCTGTAGCTCTTCTGATCCAAAATGTGTTGAGAGTTGTTTCATGCTTAGATATAGTGAATAGACAGGCTAATTGGGGTATTAGCTGTAATGTGATGTCATATGCATTACACAGAAAGTCTCTGTAGTCTATTTTATTTATCTGCAAATGTTGATTGTGTGTTTTCAATTGGTGTAAAATACATAATTTATTTGTTTTGGGTGGGCTGACGCATATGGTGATCCATTGAGGAGAACTGTTCAAATTAAACAATATGATTCAGCGACTTTTGCAAATCACAAACATCTATGCCTGCTGCTGCTGCTGCTGCTGCATCGTACAGAGCGCTAAGTGTCATAATTTAATGTTCGTGAAATTTTGTTGACAGTTAATTTCTCAATTTTCGTTTAGTGCTTGTGTGTTTAAGTCTTCTTGTCACCTACTTCAAAGATTTCGTTTGTGTTACTGTTTTAAGAGTACATTCTCTCGTCTTTTGATAAATACCGTTGTTTGTGCGTGTTTGTCAGTCTCCTGCAGATTTTCTTTGGCTTTGGAACTTCTATATTTCGTGTAGATCTTTTATGTTAGAGCAGTGATTTCCGCGTATATTTTGATTTCAGTCTAGAGACGGTTTTTGCTAACTTCTATTGTTTCCAACAAGAAGTTTCTAGTAACCACTGTTTAGTCAGCTATTAGTCACCTGTAGTGAATTAGCAGTCTTGTTACAAGTCGATTACTTAATCTCTACAATAAATTGTTGATTTGTTAGGATGGATAGGATGTGTGACTGCTGCCTACGGATGCAGGAGGGGCTGGCCGCTGTTTGCGAACAGCTGAGCGTACTGATGGCCGCGATCAGCCGCCTTCAGGCTGCTGCCTCGGACTGTAGCGTCAGTGGGGAGTCCGGTGCGTCGCATGGGGCACCTCAGGTGTCACATGCTTCACCCACAGTCCCTGCTGTCGAGACATCTTTGCGTGTACCGGACCCGGTTGGGCCACCCTCTCCCCCAGGGGAATGGCGGGTTCAACGGCGTTCGCGGTGCTCGAGGCGGAGGCTGAAAGGGGAGGCTGGCTGTGTGGCATTGCCCGCTCTGCCTGTGAGTGAGCATGTGGCCTCTCTTTCAGCAAGGTCCGAGCAGGCACACGGGGGGAGGGGTTTATTATTGATAGGGAGCTCCAATGTTAGGCGGGTGATGGGGCCTCTTAGGGAGATAGCGGAAAGGTCGGGGAAGAAGGCCAGTGTGCACTCTGTTTGCTTGCTGGGGGTCTCATCCGAGATGTGGAGGAGGCCCTTCCGGCGGCAATAGAAAACACTGGGTGCACCCAACTGCAAATTGTCGCTCATGTCGGCACCAAAGACTCCTGCCGGCTGGGTTCAGAGGTCATCCTCAGTTCCTACAGGCGGTTGGCGGAGTTGTGAAGGCAGAAAGTCTCGCTCACGGGGTGGAATCTGAGCTAACTATTTGTAGTGTCGTTCCCAGAACCGATCGCGGTCCTCTGGTTTGGAGCTGTGTGGAAGGCTTAAACCAGGCTCAGACGATTCTGCGAAGATCTGGGCTGCAAATTTCTCGACCTCCGCTATCGGGTGGAGAAATGTAGGTTTCCCCTGAATAGGTCAGGCGTGCACTACACGCAGGAAGCGGCTACAAGGGTAGCGGAGTACGTGTGGAGTGCACATGGGGCTTTTTAGTTTACAGAATTCCCTCTCTAGGCCCAACAAGTTGCCTCCTGAGCCGCGACAAGGTAGCAGTATGCAGAGCACAACAGGGAAGGAATTGATCAATGTAGTAGTAGTAACTGCAGGAATGTCTATAGAAAGGTCCCAGAATTGCTCTCAATAATAAATGATCACAACGCCCATATAGTACTTGGGACGGAAAGTTGGCTGAGACCATATATAAACAGTAATGAGATTCTAAACTCAGACTGGAATGTTTACCGCAGAGATATAAAGTGCAATAGTATCAAAGGAAATAGACAGAGATCCGAAGTGTGAAATAATTTGGGTGAAGGTCACGGTTAAAGGAGGCTCGAACATGGTAATCAGATGCTTCTATAGGCCTCCTGGCTCAGCAGCTATTGTAGCAGAACACCTGAAGGATAATTTGGTAGATATTTCGAGTAGATTTCCCGATCATGCTATAGTTTTGGGAGGAGATTTTTAATTTACCTGATATAGATTGGGAGACACAAAGGTTTATTACAGGTTGCAGGGACAAAGAATCCACTGAAATTGTTTTGAGTGTATTATCTGAAAACTACCTTGAGCAGTTAAACAGAGAACCAACTCGTGGTGATAACATATTAGACCTTCTGGTGACAAACAGACCCGAACTATTCGGAACAGTTAATTCAGAACAGGGAATCAGCGATCATAAAGCAGTTACAGCATCGGTAATTTCAGCTCTAAATAGAAATATTAAAAAATTTAGGAAGATTTTTCTGTTCGGGAGAAGTGACAAAAAGGGGAATTCGGAGTACTTGATGGCTCAGCTCAGAAGTTTTATCTTGAGTACATATGGTGTTGAGGAACAGTGGTCTAAGTTCAAAGCCATTGTACAATATGCATTAGATGAGTATGTACCTAACAAGGTCGTAAGAGATGGAAAGGAGGCACCGTGGTACAACAACCGAATTAGAAAGCTGCTACGGAAGCAAAGGGAACTTAACTGTGAACATAAGCCCTGTAGACAAACAAAAATTACACAAAGCGAAATGTAGCAAGAGGAGGGCTATGCGAGAGGCGTTCAATGAATTCGAAAGTAGAGTTCTTTGTACTGACTTGGCTGAAAATCCTAAGAAATTTTGGTCTTATGTCAAAGCAGTAGGTGGATCAAAACAAAGTGTCCAGACACTCTGTGGCGTAAATGGCATTGAAACAGAGGATGACACTCTAAAGGCAGAATTACTAAATGTATTTTTCCAAAGCTGTTTCACAGAGGAAGATTGCACTGTAGTTCCTTTCCTAGATTGCCACACAGATTACAAAATGGCAGATATCGAAATAACTGACAGAGGGATAGAAAAACAATTAAAATCGCTCAAAAGAGGAAAGGCCGCAGGTCCTGATGGGATACCAGTTCGTTTTTACACAGAGTATGCGAAGGAACTGGCCCCCCCTTCTCGCAGTGGTGTATCGTAGGTCTCTAGAACAGCATATTGTTCCAAAAGATTGCAAAATGGCTCAGGTCATCCCCGTTTTCAAGAAGGGTCCTCGAACAGATGTGCAGATCTATAGGCCTGTATCTCTAATGTCGGTCAGTTGTAGATTTTTGGAACATGTATTATGTTTGAATATAATGACATTTCTCGAGACTAGGAATATGCTCTGTAGGAATCAGCATGGGTTTCGAAAAAGCAGTTCGTGTGAAACCCAGCTCGCGCTATTCGTCCACGAGACTCAGAGGGCCATAGACACGGGTTCTCAGGTAGATGCTGTGTTTCTCGACTTCCGCAAGGCGTTTGATACAGTTCTCCATAAACGTTTAATGAACAAAGTAGGAGCATATGGTCTATCAGACCAATTGTGTGATTGGATTGAGAAATTCATAGATAACAGAAAGCAGCAGGTCATTCTCAATGGAGAGAAATCTTCCGAAGTAGGAGTTATGTCAGGTGTGCCACAGGGGAGTGTCATGGGTCCGCTGCTGTTCACGATATATATAAATGACCTTGCGGATAACATCGGAAGTTCACTGAGGCTTTTTGCGGATGATGCTGTAGTATATAGAGAGGATGTAACAATGGAAATTGTATTGAGATGCAGGAGGATCTGCATAGAATTGACACATGGTGCAGGGAATGGCAATTAAATCTCAATGTAGACAAGTGTAATGTGCTGCGAATACACATAAAGAAAGATCCTTTATCATTTAGCTACACTATAGCAGGGCAGCAACTGAAACCACTTAATTCCATAAAGTATCTGGGAATAGTCATTAGGAGGGGTTTAAAATGGAACGACCATATAAAATCAGTCGTCCGTAAAGCAGATGCCAGACTTAGATTCATTGGAAGAATACTAAGGAAATGCAGTCCGAAAACAAAGGAAGTAGGTTACAGTACACTTGTTCGCCCACAGCTTGAATACTGCTCACCGGTAGGTATACTGCTCACCGGTGTGGGATCCGTACCAGGTGGGATTGATAGAGGAGGTAAGAAAGATCCAGCCGGCCGCGGTGGCTGAGGTGACTGAGGCGCTACAGTCACAGTCAGCACGGCCACTACGGTCGGGGGTTCGAATCCCCCCTCGGGCATGGATATTTGTGCCGTCTTTAGTCTTAGCTAGTTAATAAGTTGTTTGTAAGCTTAGGGACTGATGACCCCGTAGTTAAGTCCCATAAGTTGTACAAACATTTGAACATTTTTTTTGAAAAAAGATCCAACGGAGAGCAGCGCACTTCGTTACAGGATCATTTGGTAATCATGAAAGCGTTACGGAGATGATCGATAAACTCCAGTGGAATACTCTGCAGGAGAGACGCTCTGTCGCTTGGTACGGGCTTTTGTCGAAGTTTCGAGAACATACCTTTACCGAGGAGTCTAGCAGTATATTGCTCCCTCCTACGTATATCTTGCGAAGAGACCGTGAGGATAAAGAGCCCACACAGAGGCATACCGACAATCCTTCTTTCTGCGAACAATACGTGACTGGAATAGGAGGGAAAATCGATAGTGGTACTCAAGGTACCCTCCGCCACACACCGTCAGGTGGCTTGCAGAGTATGGTTGTAGATGTAGATATGATGTGTACATGCATCACTTATCAAGGATGGCCTTCAAATCTGGAACTTCATCCACTGCATTTGCACTAACTACTATGCCATCCTGGTAGAGCTGCATGGACTCTTAAGTCCATGCAGGATGCTGTGGACGATGTGCAGAGACGAGTTTTTGTCCAAAGCACCGGGTGAATTCATTCCTTCATTTGAAAGGAGAGGCCGCTCTGTCCTCTTCTGCCTGCTAACCAGTGAGTGCACCGCTATGAACAGCATGGGAGCAGAGTCTCCAAGTGCTAGAGGTTTAGGAAGAGTTCTGCATAGCCAGGCATGAGAGATTGTTTTCAGTGCAGTTCAATTGATGTTGGAAGAGGCAAAAGATAAGGAGTGCAGGCTGCTACTGGTGTAAATAAATAAATAAAAAATAATAATAGAGAGAGAGAGAGAGAGAGAGAGAGAGAGAAATTAGTTGTTGGTAGTTCTGAAGGTTTCTCTACTCCAGGAAAAAGGGGAATAAAGAGAAAAAGGTATTAGATTTCAATGATTTTCATGAACAAGTTATGCAGAGATTGATACACAATTTCCATGTGACAAACAAACACCACCCTACAATAAAGGAACTTTTTAATTTCAATGTAATAATTACATGCCTTATTTTTCGTGCAGTTAACATGCTTAATATTTGACATGTGGCACAAAAAAGAAACAGGTTACAGAAGGTGCTTTGGAATGTTTAGAAATACCCAATAAATGTGTTGATTATGTAAATAAAATAAAATAGTACCCTGAAGAGGGTTGACCTCGCATATATATTGATGAAACATACATTCACAGTTCGCACACTTTGCGCAATGAGTGGACAAATGGGTCAAGTAATGGAGCAGATGTGCCACTTTCAGAAGGGCAACGTCTGATTATAGTACATGCAGATAACTGATAAGGACAAGTAGTTCTGCAGACTATAATGTGTTAATGTGTCTAAAGGCTAAAGAAAACATTTACATTTTCTGGTCTACAATATTGTAGAACAGAAGAAGGTTAGCATTCATTTAAAATTTAAATATGTTCTATAATGCAGCAACAGAAATACTATTGGTTTTATTAATGCGTTTCGTATTGTGGGTGTTTGATTTAGTATTGTTTCTGACTGATTGAAGCTCTATCCAGATGACTGCCGTAAACTGAAGACTAATGGAAAAAAATTATATTTGAAAGTTAAACAGAAACACCGTACTTCCTGCATGCACACCTGTAATACTAACAATTCAGTCCATATCCTGTATTACAAATGTTACATAACTAAAGCCTTATGTAACGTGTATTTTGAAGTAAGATAGGTAATTTTAATAAAACGATAAAAGTTATGAAATATTAATAACACTGAGTTGAGTGTTTAGAGAAAGGTATTTTTTATGGTATGGTTAGGTACAGAGGAGAGAATTATAAAACTCCAGCAGACAGTGGAACGTAGGCTTCATTTTAGAGCGGCGCTTTACTTCCTGCCCAGTGCTGGTCACTTCCCCTCACTGCTCCAGCCACTACCCCCACAACTACTGCTCTCCCCTCACTTGCCCAGCAGTCTGTGCATGTATCGGTCAATTTATCCTGCGTGCGTTCTACCGTGGCATACCTCCCGTTCCAAATTCACACCTGTGCGGCAGACTGCTTGATTTTACACTTAGACATGAACATAATTACAAAAGCTCTCCAAATCAAATGTACGCTTAATATGTAATTGCACTTCCCTCTTTTCCACAGAATGAAATAGGCTAAATCACTTAATTTAAGTTGTGCCAGTGTTTCAGACAGAATCCCCGCTTTGTTGTGTGTTAAGGTGCTTTTCCGTTTGACTTTTTTTAGTCTTTGTAGTGGTGTTCTAGATTAATGTGGAACATCCTGTAGAGTGAGGAACATATGAGAATTTGTACTGAGGTGGCAGGAATGCCACTGGATAAATTCATTTGATTATGGGAAGGCACTCTGTAAGGGTGGTTTTATAGTGAGTGCAGCTGCATAATGAACAGGAGATTTGAGCTTAAGTCGAACATTCAGTTGGAGTGATTGTTGGTGGCACTTCAGTAGTGCTTGTACATTGGCAATGTGCAACATTTCATGTAGCAGATGGTGTGTCACTTTGATGTAACCATTGAAAGAAGACACAAAGAATGATGGATTGAATGAATGCCACTCTATTTGAAGTGATTTTCTGGTTCAGTGTGTTTGGGAATGTGTGTTAAATTTTTATGTCACTATGACAGACAATTTGATTACATGGTTGGATTTGAGTGATGATATACTGCATGTCAACATTATTGAATGATGTATGTCCTGTGACTTCATAGCGAAAAGTTTTGTCAAGAATTTGTATTAAAATACAATATGAACCAATTATATTACACCAATCCACCTACCAAGCCCCATGATTAAATTTAAGGATACAGGGTACTTTTCCGGCTCAATATTATGTAAAACTCAATACCTATTTTTTTCAGGCACTGTTTATAATCTATATTATTCACAGATTTTTTTGCTTATATCAGGTAATGCAGCACACTCTTTAAACAAATTAGAAGTAATTGGATATTTTTGAACCTGCTTAAGGTTTTTAACAAAATTACAAAGAAATTGATGCATTTTTCCCCCAAAAATGCTCCTCAAATTGAGGTACCATTTAATCCTATGTTATACATTTGAAGGAGACCAAAGTTTTACCAGATATGTATGACATGATGGTTCATCTACTATACCTATTTAATTCCACCTAATATGTATATTTCAAGGGCAAAAAAAATATTGAATATTACATTTTAATTTTTATATTTATTCTCCTAATAAAAATGTTATTTATTCTATAATTTAGTTGATTCTGGAATAAAGCTTAGGTATACTACATAAGGACTATTGCAAGTTACAGAATAAAATTAGAGCAATGCTTGATAAACTTCAGAAAATATTTGTACCTGAATGCTGGAAAATACAACTTGCAAGAAATTGCAAATGAAGATATGAGTCCTCAGAACATTCCTGAAGTATAGTCTCCATCCTGCAGCATTTCATCATCTTATAGCTTCCTCTTGGCATTCCTTTTAGCACTTCTTGCTTCTTTGGTAACTAGAAGAGTGAATCTTTCAGCTTCATGCACCTGTTGTCTCACACACAAGCAATAGATCTTCCTTATTGGAGCCACATTTTATGCCTCTGTCACTTCATCATTGAAACATATCACTGCATCTAGTACACCAAATTTCAAAGTATTTAATCCTACAAAAATATTCTTGGGTAATCTTTCCCATATGCAATGGTTGGAACTTTTCATTTGTATTCTGAGTGCCCTCACAAAGACATTTACGAAGCAAATTAGGATCACTCAAGTCTCTGAAAATTGACTGTATTTAATCCATAACAGGCTCAGGAAGAGAATGCTTGTGACGGTATATTTGACCACTTTCTTTTCTTATTGGTAACCACACCAAGAATCTGCTCCTTTAGGGAAAAGTCCGTGAACAAGGTGGTGCAGTAACAGAGGTGCAGTTTGTCTAATGACCATTCCATAATAACTCTGAAGAGGGTCTATTTAAGTAACACACGAACAAACTGCTCCAGCGATATAAAAGTAAATACTAGCAAAGATAATCATTTACAGACACTAGAAACCTGCACTCTTAACCAACATATACAAAGTATCATATGTATAATTGCTGGAAACAGATAGTTCACTGTACTTTTTGAAATAAAACTGGTTTCTGTATTCAAACGGAAAAGTTTAAAATTTGTGCTGGACTATGATTTGGACCCGAATTTCTGCCAGCAATCTCCTTAACTAATTTGGTTATCCTGGCACGCTTCCCATCCTGCCTAAATACTGAACTTACAACACATTACTATCGTAGTGGCCCCTGCCCATTACTTTCTCTTGCTTGCAGCTTATACTGGATTCTCACAAGGAATCGAGCGTGTTTATGCGTCTGCATTGAAATTGTCAGTTTGCTATTGGGGGCATACATGCCATTATTGTTATGGTGTCTGACACCATATCAATAATCATTCATTTTACTCCTGATAATGATGGCAGAGTTTACTCCATTATGTCCTCTGCTGACAGCATTCATTTGAAACATATGCCACATCTCCATGATGTGAGATGTTACATTACAGATCAATGCCATAATGCGCTAAACCACTGTTTCTACATACGAATATTAACTACATGTTGAAAGAAGCAATGATCAATCATCAAATAAATGTTGATCTTTTTTGAATAAAAGAGACATTCTTTTGAGTTAAAAGTGCTTCATCAGATGAATGTTACTGAGGTCAATTCTGTTTTTATCAGCATAATATTAAAGAAGATATATTTCGTATGTAAACTATACAGGTCCTGTTTCACTAGATTACTGCTTTTGCTTTTAAGGACTTTTGTATTTATCATACAGATAAGTTGAACAAAAGAAAGTTCACATCTCTTCTATTGCCCTTTTGATGGCAAGGTAGTGAGAGACTGAGCACAAATTTTGGGGAGGACAAGTATGATGAATGAAATTCCACAGCACAAATAATGTGACACATACTTCAGGTTCACCAAAGTTTTATAAACACTCAATTGATTTTACTGTTGTCAGCAAGTCAGTGACAGTGTCCTCTATATCTATCCTTAGATATTACCATCAATTATATGCATATATACATCATTTGATATGACTAGAAAATTATTTTCCCATACCAGATTTTGTAATTAAAGCTTGACCTCTCTCTGCTATCTAGTTTAGTTGCCCTGTTTTTGATTTAGCTATGTTAACAATTTACAGAGTTGTACAGAACTAAAAGTCTTCTTTTCAGACCAACCTTTAATCAAAAGGCATTACTAAATTTTGTTTTCAGGATATGTTCAAAATCAATTTTGGGTGAACTATTACTCATCTGTTTGATGTGTTGCTTTTAAAATGAAGGAAGTTTTCACTGAGCTTTCTGTCCAGAGAGTTCTGTTGAAATATTACAATGGAAGTTTAGAATGTGCTAAGACTTTTACAGGGGTCAGAGTTTTGGCAGAAAGATGCCGTTTTTACATGAGTGAGCTGCTTCTCAATGTTAGGCAGCATTTACAATAAAAAAAAAAAAAAAAAAAAGACTCGGGTAATCATCACCTGACCATCAGTAACAATGAACAAGTAGTGGAATTCCTGGCAGAAACATCCATTTTAAATATAGATCAGTATCTTTAATTTAAAACATGTGGCTCAGTAAGCACAACGTGAGCATGTCATGATGCTTGCCCATTTCACATAGACCTGAAATACACAATCTTATTGGCTGCCTGAATGCCACTCCTGACTGGCTAAATGGCGTCCTTGTTCAAAGCCGATGGGTGGTATCACCATCTACACCGTACCCTACTTGTCTTATGTACAGGAGACCTGAAATGGCATGATTTGGGATGAATTTGAGAGTCTTCAATAAAATTTTTCACTACAGCTGTGTATTTTCAATATGCAATTATTAATGCACTTATGTAAAACTCTCCAGCACCGCCTACACAAAATATTTCTCATGTGAAAAGTATGCTACAAGTACTGTGCAACATTTTATGTGGGCTTGACAACTAACTAACTGGTTACTAGCATGAATGGTCACTGCTAAACTTCGGCAGGTTATAAACTTGACCATCAACTCGACAAACATGCTGTACACCACAACAGTTATTGACTTCAGTTACTGCTTCACTACATGAATCACTTGGATAATACCATTCAGAACAACTTTCTCTGTATTATGCAGATCGAAATTGTTTCTTGGACCTATATTGCAATGGTGTGAACTGAAGTGCGGGATACCACCTGATGCCTTTGATCCCTGACATCAGTGCATGTTGAATTGTATGACTCAAAACTCAGCTCGTTCCCTTTTGTGTCATTACTTTTTACACTACTATCTGATCAATTTAAGTTTACACATCCACCTGCCTGAGTCCTTTGTTTTAATAAAACGAACATTAATTACTTGACACGTTGGTCATTCATAGTGCAACTACTTGATAAACACTGTTGCAAAGGAAAGTTTTTGTGTGAAATGCAAAGTTTTATTTTATGAGTATTGTTTTGTGTTTCAGAATGTTTTCCACTTTTTTTCCCATTTAGTATCTCCCTCCAATGATGTCATGAGTCAAAACTCATGGTATTGACCTGCAGTCCTCTTGGCCTTAATTTCTACTAACCTGTTCCCAGTGCCTCGCCTCACCTCAACTTTTTCTAATATCCCACCACTCCTTTTCTGTTCAGATCACGTACTGCTTTCTTCCACTACAATCCTGCCTTCCTCTGTCCCCCCTTAATACGTGCTTTCTCTTATCTCTCTTTCCCTCTCCCCCTCCCCCCCTCCCTCCCTCCCTCCCTCCCTCCCTTGTTATGCTTAACTCCCCGCCCCCCCCCCCCCTTTTCCATTTTATGCCACACCCCTTTTTTCTCCTTTCTCTCTGGCCTCGAAGATTTCTTTACCTCTCTCTTCCATCTCTTATCTGCTTTCCTTTTTTCCCACTCCTCTTAATTCTCTAATTCTCTTTTTGTCTTATTGCATAGCCACACATTTTTCTGTCCAAAGATCCACCTCTTTATCACTAAGAGCTCCTTGTGTCCTTTCCTAAGTCTGTCAGCTCAGGCAACTACTCTTAGTAATCAAGTGTGTGTAGACAATCATTCTTACTGTGGCTTCAGGATCCCACATGGGGATCCTTGGAAATAAGATAATATAGTTTCTGAGGAAATTTAGAAAGCTGCCATTTGAAGCTAGGTTTAGAATGATTCTGCTGCCACCAACTTAACATTTTGTGTAAGAATACAAAAATAAGAGGAATTAGGGCTGATATGGAGGTATATTAAGCAGTAGTTTTTCCTTTGTTCTGTGTGAGAGAGGAAAATGAAATGACTAGTAATGGTATGGGATCTCTCTGCTGCACATCCTGTGGTGGCTTACAGTGTATGTACGTAGGTGTAGAACCTGGGTGAACCAGTTTCTTATTTATGCACATGTGGATGCTCAAACCTGAAAAGTAATACCACATCAGTGATCATTGAATAGGTGTGGGCTATAGTCTTGGAAGATGTGTGAAATTACCATGAATACAAGGATTTAAAAATATATATAATGTATCAAAACTTGCACACGAAAAAAGGTTTGTGCAAGATGGAAGGATGATAATGACTAAATGGATTTTCAGGGTTGGGATAGCAGTGTCTTCTGTAGGTGGGTGCAGATGCTGATTTTTTAGTTTCTGAGAAAGCAGGAAATATCATGGTGTTGTTTTGGGATGCAAATGAATTTCTGGTAATTGACCATCTAAAATAAACAGTAATTGTGGAATATTAGTGTAACCTTATAAACTTCAAATTTGAGTGATGTTTCTGCAAGGTGGGTAATAAGAGACCAGCTGCCATCCCATCATAGTTGTTTCTGGAGTGCAACATTTTTTGCTGCACATTACTTGCTTTGTAGTTGTTTATTGCTGTGCATCTTATGAAACATGACTGCCTTCCCCTCGCCCCCAAGGAACAAAAATTACAATCTGTCAATCTCAAAGTAATTTTAACCAAAGTGTGATGGATAAGGATACAAAAATTACAGTAAGAAAAAATTCCAATTTCACTGAGACAATGCAACTGCCACTTGAGTCTGTTTGAAATGTGAAAATTAAGGGATCTGCACTTTTACATGTTGGAACATTCGCCATTTTACCTAATTCAATGTGATTGTGCAGAAGAGTAAAAGTTTTTGTGAATGTAATGGCTGAGAACCTTTCAGTCCACCCTTCTAGCCTATCCCTGTGTTATTCATATGCATATAAAGTAGTCCGTAAAGGAAATTGAGGAGAATTTTGAGAAAGGGATCTGTCTTTAGCAGTTAAACCGGCAACCCATGCGAAATGGAAATATTTTAGACCTTATAGCTACGAACAGGCCTGATGTTATTAACAATGTCTGTGTAGAGAGAGTAATTAGTGACCATGATATCATCATAGTGTCGATGGTGACCAAAGTTCGTAAGCCAATCAAGAAGTCTAGGAACGTATTTTTTTATTTTTATTTATTTTTTTTTTTTTTTGTGTGTGTGTGGGGGGGGGGGGGGGTGAGCTGATAAGCAATTGTTAGGATCACACTTAGAAAATGAATGGGCATCGTTTAGTTCCGGTACTATGGATGTGGAGGAATTGTGGACTAAATTTAAGTGCATTGTACATAAAGGGTTAGAGAAATATGTGCCTGTAAAGTCGACTAAGGATGGAAAAGATCCACCTTGGTATTATAATAATAATAATAATAATAATGTTAGAAAGCTGCTGCATGTCGTTTGTAAGCAGCGCGCTTATTTCAAACTTTGACACTGCAATTTTATGTTTGCCGTTGCAGTTACATTCAGGGTATTCATAATGCTTGTCTGAAGGACACTGAAGATGGTCACTAGGTGATTGAAATCAATCTGTGGTTTTTTTAAAAATAAAACATTAATGGCCAATGCTGCGAAATACATGTGGTGTGTATTATTTTCATTTTGATCAGTCAGGGAACAGGTGTGCTACTGTAATATTCTTCAATATATGATTTTCAATGTAGTGGTACAGGAATTGAACAGACCTCATTCTCTCCCATTTTTGCTTCACCTTCATGATACAAGTACACCGTGTAATGCCTGGACTTTGTGTCATTGTTGTGCTATCTTTACCTTTGTGCTGTAAACCAATGCCATCTAGTTTGTAGGCGGTGTAGTAAAGGAAGGAAGCTTAGCTTTTAACATCCTGTTGACAGTGTGGTCATTAGAGATGGAGCTCATGCTCAGATGCTTGGGTTAAGGATGGGGAAGGAAATCGGCCGTGCCCTTTGAAAGGAACCATCCCCTGCAATGATTTGGGGAAATCATGGAAAACCTAAATGTGGATGGCCGGAGGTGGGTTTGAACCACCGTCCTTCCAAATGCAAATCCCGTATTTTACCACTGCGCCACTTGTCTCGGTCCAGTGTAGTAAAAGCTCACTGATAGTACAATCTGCTGGCGGGTCGTGACATGCGGCGGAGAAATGCACTAAGTCACTGAATTAATTCCATTCTACTCAGCATGTAAAAAATTGATGTCATGTTAATTACTTAGGAAGATGCCAAATGTAGTTTGTTTCATCACTGCAATGCGTGTTTTGGTCTATTTAATAAATTTATGTAAAAAAGTGTAAATTGCCAAAAAGTTAGTTAATTCCTGCACAAACAATAATTCTCTATAACTACAGTTGAAACTTATTTTGTCCAGTTATCTAAAGGAGGCAAATGATTACATTTACAACTTTGTCAGAATCCTTAGAATTACAATGTACTAGAGGAATCACCATGTAATTGACAACATTTTTTTAGTACATAGGTTATGTTACACAAATGAAATATTGTGTGGCAATAAAATTGGTCAAAAACTGTCAAAATTGTGAATTAAGAGGGCAGTTCGTTTGAGTGATGCACATTGCACAAACTACAATGATTATGACTTAAATTTGTGTATGTTCACAAACTTACTATTAGTCACTATAGTGTGAACATGAACACCACCATCATAACATTCGAGATGATGCAGAGGCTAACCTTGTATTTAAGAGGATCATGGTTTAAATCTGCATGCATACAGATTTAGGTATTGCTTGATTTTCTTAAAATGCTCCAGTGAAATGTCATGACAGTCGCTAGGAAAGAACAAGGCTGATTTCTTTGCCATCCTTGACAACAGTGTTGTCAGGACATTAAAGCCTAAGCTTTCTTCCGCGAATAACAACTAATTGTATGTTCTGTGTTACTCAATATTGTATGAATGAGAATGAATGTTACTTCAATAGCAGTTGATGCTGTCAGTAATAGGTTTTGACCAAGAGTCCATTCCCTTCCTCTCCTCCCACCCCCATTTTCCTGTACCCCATTTGAAAAGAAATGTTGAAAAGAACTGAAATAACTTGTCCTACTAATGGGTTTTTCCCATTACTCCACTGCACACTGCAGAACAGTTTCACAAGTAAAAGTGAGGCTACAAACTATAGCTGAGACACTGTAAGTTGATCCCTGACATTTCCAGTCACAGCAACTTCACTTGCCTACTGTCATGAGTCATTTTAGACAATTTTGTAAACCTCTCTGTGGCAGTACCACTGTACAGTTTTTGTGTGAAACCGTTTGTGCTTTGTTGTTGAAAGCTCGGAGCAGCACTATAAACTGTGGCAGGCCTACTTCACCAACCCAACTACAGTTGTATTGTATTTATATTCCTTGTACGATAATCATTAGACCAAAGACTTCACTTGTAAATGTCTTATTGAGCAATATCACAATATCAGCATGCGCAAAACTGTACCGCAATAGAACACTGGAAGTCTCTCTCTCTCTCTCTCTCTCTCTCTCTCTCTCTCTCTCTCTCTCTCTCTCTCTCTCTCTCTCTCTACATGAGCTTACAAGAAAGGGGGAGAGACAGATAGGAGATCTGAGAGTGGATCCATTTTTAATTGTATGTACAAATTATTGTATCTATGTATATATTTACAGTGTTCTGTTTTATTCCAGTTTCCCTGATCCTAGCCAAGTGAAGGCTTTGCGTCTGCAAGACATGGCTAGCTTAGAGGACACAAATGCTATGGCAGAAAAAGAAGAAATTGAGAAAGAACTGGCAATAGAGCAGGACAAAGAAGAAGCATTGAGAAGAGCTAGAGAATGGGACGAGTTCAAAGATGAACATCGCAGGGGATGGGGTAACAGAATGAACCGCAGTTAAGATAAATGAATGTTTTGAACAAGACAGTTCAGGACTTATGAGTAAATGTTTCGGAATGATACCTTGATTTGTGTTCATTGTGGGCTTGGTTCAGATGTCTTTTTATAGAAATGTCTTGAGTGGATAATGAAAAATGTGTGTGTTTCCTAAGCATGTAAAGTAATATAATAATTGAAAATAAACAAACTGATAAATGAAATTGTTCCTTGTTTATTTCATGGGCAGCTATGAACATGCTATCATTAAACTCTTTATCTTGTCTACCCATACACACAGCATAAAAATAAAATAGAACTAGGATTCGAAGTGCGCCAGCCAGAGGTGATGGTTGTATGACTGTGTTGTGTGCCTGTGTGATTGAGTGAGTGTTCTATTTTCTGAAGAAGGCCATGGCCGATAGCTGAAAGTGTTGTATGTGTGTGTCTTTTGTATGTGCCTGTCGCAGCTCGTCGCCACGTCTTTGCAGTGAGTTGTAAACTGTCCTTGCTATATCATTAATTCCAACCTGGACTTCCCATTATTATAAAATAGAACTATGAAAGAAAAATACACCTGATATTCAGTGTTTTGCAGATTTAGAGATATATGAAATTAAAAGGTAACAGTGATTTTTATTTTTATTTATTTGTTTATTTTATTTTACTTTGTTTTATTTTAATTTTATTTTTTTATTTATTTTTTGATACATAGTTGTTTTCCTTTAGAAGTCTGGCAAGAGGTGGTCATAGGGAGGGATTGAACACACCGATTTGGTCCAAATTCTAAGAGGCAGTACATTGATGGACGTTTCAAATCTGTGTAATGTTTGGCCAAAGTGGACTATAGGAGAAAATAAATCATTTGTGAAAGATATCTAATTACAGTATAGGCAAATTATGAGCAAGTTTGATTAACATTATGACTAATGATAGAGTAGTGCGTTGGGTAAGCAAATAGACTGCTAATTTTGAGGCCCAGCTTTTGTTACTGATACTTTCATTTTTTATCCATTGTTTAATTTTTCTTTGTAATATCAAACTTTTAACTATAAAATTTAAACTTACCAAAATTTTAAGTTGTGTGTACGTAAAGTTAATATATTCCATTTAGTTACGATTACTATAATTAAGTAACAGTTAATTTTCATTATTTGTAGAAGTTTTGAATGAAAATAAAATTTTCAAAACCTGCAGCAATTATCTGTTGAAGTTATTTTTTTGTAGATTGATAGTTCTGAAAAAAATTATGTTCACACCACTGTCGGCAACTTGTGTTTATTAAGGCAGTGAGGAACTTATTGGCTTAGTTTAGTTTCTTTATTTTTCTCTCCTTGAGTTTCCTGAATTTGTTCCAAAACATCAGGATCGGCCGGCAGTAACACTATACAGTATGTCTGTTGACATCTTGGAGGTGATCCATGCCTCCTTGTCCAGGCACGTGGTGTAGCTGCATGTCAGGCATACTGAAACACAGCCGTTCGACGATCTTCCCATAAGCGATATGCTGCAATATGTCCCTTTGTCTTGTCTGTGGCGGGCAGATGAAAGTTGCAAAGAGTGCAAACAACTCTAATCATGATGGTGGGCAGTATGCACTGTACAGGTTGTGACTTTTTGCCCCCTTGCAGTGCAGTTGTGCAAACCCTTGGTGTGGTGGCACCGAGTCTTGGGATCGAACTTGGATCTAGCTGACAACCCAGAAGCTGAAACGTGATATTAAAAAGGTAAAGCAGTCAACAATCCGAAGACTGGTTTGAACACCACAGTGCTTTACTAGGCATGGTCCTGTTTGGATGTGGTATGCCGTTGCCTTCCTCCGACCTTCGAAACTGACTTACCCAGCCAGTTATAGGGGGACCTACAGTTTAATGTGGGTTCCAACCACGGTGCTACTCAGCATTTTTCACATTAGCAACACTGCCAGAGGTGAAAAAAGTGGAAAGTGACAGATAAAAATCCTAGGACCTGGCGGGGATCAAACCCGGGACCTTTGGATTTGTACTCTGGCATTATACCACTGTGCTACAGAGCCACACAACTTGATATTATATGCCATATACCAGTAATTCTGCAACAGTGCCTTGGCCATCTGCCGACTCGTCAAATAACATGGAGACTACTTCCAACTGTGCCACAGTGATGGGACTGACTGGTTCTGCTCTGAAACATGCAACTGTTAAGATTCTGTGGTTCAGACATTGTGGAAAGTGAATTAACTTAAAAGCCCCTTTTACACGAGCAACTTTCTTATCTCGGTTGACTACTTGAACTGAGTGTGTCAACTGCAGCACCCTTGGCAGTTCCATGTTTCATTTGTTTTGCGTGAATTGGCTGCAGCAACGGTAGTAATCACTGCCATTTTGCAGGAAGGTAAAAAGAAAAAGCACTGAGGCAGGATGAGAATCGTTTGGATGTGATCGTGGATGGTAAACACCTGCTGCAGAACAGAGTGCCAAATTTAGTTTTACGATCTTCAGCTGTAACTTTCGGCATACTGCTGATAGTTTGTTTGCCCCTAGTTTGAGAATTTCTTTCCGTGCATTCTAGAATATATATATGATGTTTTCAATGAGTATCTGCTGTCACTGTAACACAAAGATAAAAAATAATACTATTGCTGGCATTATATAAGAAGGCACTTCCGCGCATAGAGGCGGAGCGATAGTGGAAGAGTGGAGGGGAGGAGCTAAGGCCGAGCGCCAATAGTTGGGCCTGCGGGAGAAACATTGTGTACTTGCAGCCAGCCACACAACCTACAGAATGAAAATTACTGGCTGTCATTGCGGTAATGGAGGGGAATGTGCAGAACAGCTGAAAACTGGGCCACCTTCATAGGTGATGCTGACTATAGAGGCGGTTAAAATTACCTTATTGTGATATAAATGATGTTCTGTATCTTTGAGGGCTCTCTCCTCTTCATAAGCCAAAATACGAGCATTAACGCTTTCTTTCATCCACTGCATTTTTACAAAAAATAAAGAGACATCCACAATCAACATGATTTGTATTATTTCAAGAAAACATGTAGTAAAAATGCCAGAGCTGGTTCACTAGATTTTTATTCCGTACTTTACTACTTACACCATGCCTTTGTTGTTTACAAAGCAGTACCTCGCGTCTTCTGCTGGGCAATGCAGCTGCTTCTTCTGTACATATGAATTTCGAACTCCCCACTCAGCACAGTCGAAAGATTATTGACGTCATAGTCACACTCGTGCCATGGTTGACTTCTGATCTACATGACTGCAGAAAATCTGTCCACGCTTTGAGTAGTCAAGTTTTGCAAAAAGTGGTTCATGTGAAAGGGGCTTAAAATTACATAACCATAGTCACTTATGTGATCGATTGACACTATTTTAATCAGATACTGATGCTCATTCAAGCACATTATTGCAATTAATCTTTATCCAACAATTATTCTCAGAAGATTTATTGTATTTTCATTTATTTACTTGCTGAAAATCTGGTGTTGCCTGGGTATGTATTTATTCTCTGCTCCTGTTTCTCCATCCATCTCCTCTCCCTTCTCTGTGTTCATCGGGACATCTCCCTCACATAGCCCATTTAATATACTGCGTCCCCTTCACTGCCTTGGTTAATCTCCCTCCCTACTAAATCTACGAAACCTCATATATATGTCAACTTTGTGGTAATCAGTGAAACAGAGTCAAAGTTTATTACAAGGTACCTTTTGCCATACTGTAGCTTTCGTAAAAAAAAAAAAAAAAAAAAAAAAAAAAAAAAAATCCTTTCCAAGAAAATGTATGATTGTGAGCTAACTGTCATGATAATTGGTAAAACGGAGCCAAAGTCTGCTGCAGGTGCCCTCTGTCATGCACCATATAAACTGTTATGTAGACAGTGATATTCACCTCATGTTGATGTTCAAGTATGCAAAATTTCTTCAAAATCAGAATAAAATTGATTGGTATCAAGTCTGTAAGAAAAGTACCCTCCACCAAGTTCCATACAAAATTTTATGTAGATAGTGATCTTCCTCGTGTTTTGTAGGCCAAGTGTGGAAACTTTCATCAAGATCAGAATAAAACTAAATTTTCTCGAAATGTAAACCACCCTACATCGTACAATAATTTATGGAGATATGACCTTCCTCATGTTTTGTAGGTTAGGTGTGCAAATTTTTAATCAAGATTGGAATAAAACTGTACATTTGGATGCGGAAAATCTACTTTATATATAAGCATAATAAAATGATGACCTTGCAGACTTTATTCTGTCAAAAGCAACTGGAATGTGACAGCAGCGATGAGTGCTAGTAGATCCCACTACGTAAGTCCTGGAGAGGAAGAGAAGTTTATTAAAACTGTCAAAAGCTTTGCTCTGGCTAATTTAAATATGACTTCCAGTGCCCACGGTTCATGTTCATTGATAGAACCAATGCAAATGTCCTTCAGGCATTCGTGCTAATTTTATTTATATAGATAGCTTCTGTTAGTCCATGTATTCATCCTTCCTCTCTCTGTCCATCTCCTCGCACCCATGTATATGTAAAATTGCATATATCCGCTAAATTTAAAGGCAATCATTCACACAGTGTCAAAGTCTGGAGTATTATGTGACAGTGTTCTTCCTCTTGTTATGAAGGTCAGGTGTATAAAATTTCGTCAAGATAGGAATAAATCTGTAGATTAGCGTTGGAGTCTAAAGTGCCCTCTGCCCATTCGTGATACAAATTATTATGTAGACATGACCTTACTCTTAGTTTGAAGGTCAAGTGTACCCTCCACGCCGGCCGCGATGGCCGAGGGGACTGAGGCGCTCCAGTCACGGTCTGCATGGTCACTGCGGTCGGGGGTTCAAATCCCCCCTCGGGCATGGATATTTGTGCCGTCCTTAGTCTTAGCTAATTCATAAGTAGTTTGTCAGTTTAGGGACTGATGACCCCGTAGTTAAGTCTCATAAGCTCTACAAACATTTGAACATTTTGTACCCTCCACCATGCACCATACGAAAATTTATGGATACATTGATCTTCCTCATTTTATCACAATCAGATGAACAATTTGGCAGCACATAAAAATGCATCTAATCTGAAGTGGCGACATCCATACAAAATCACAAATTTCAATTTTTTCAGGATCTTTCTGTTTTGTCATCCTGCTAAACCTCTGTTTCGTTGTTCCCAGCCTGTCTTTCAGGGAAGGTTCTATCAGGATGCGTGGACAGCAAAAACAGCTATATAGATTAGTAATACAAGTTTTATTTATTGAACTGTACAAAGATACTCAACTTAAAATCTCTCTCTGTCTCTTCTCTTCTCGCATCGTCTTCTGTATCATGGTAGCTGTGCCGAGTCCTAGTGACTGCTTAGTTTGGAGTAGAGTCCAGATGGGCTCATCCAGATGCATGTTGGCTAGGTTTCTCCCTCCAGGATGCACGGCGCTGGCGTGCAATTGACTGCTGGTCATCCGCTGCCTTCTGCACGATCATTCTCGAGCATCTGGCATATGGCACTGCCTTTACGCAACAACATCCCTCCCTCCCCAAAGCCCCAGACCATTGTCATGTAGGGAGCTCAACAACGGGGGAGGAGGCACGCTCGTGGACATACTGATGGACCCGACTCTGTAGCTGCAGATGATGCCAGACTACTAGCTGGACCCCGCCATCAGGCCTGAGCCCGCAAGGGATTGTCCTCCGGGGAAACCTCTGAAGGTCCCACGACCTGGGGCCCAGATGATGACGTAGACGGTGATGTGAGAGGCGATGGCTACTTGGATGCTACTTGGTGTGCTGGTCGCAATGCATGGATATCTCAAGTGGAGGCGGAGGTGGCAAGGGCTCCGTCTCCATGAAGTTGGGCTGCGGTGCTGTGGAGATCTGCTGTGGGGTGGCTGCTGAGGTCGCTTGGGTGGCGGAGGCCGCGCGGTCTGCGTGTTGTGTGAATGTGCCAAGAGAAACGCAGAAGGATCACAGGGCACACAAGGTCGAATTTGATTGCGGTGTCTGCGTACCACGCCATCAGGTCCTGAAATTTCAAACATGAAAGCACCGAAACATTAGATGATCTCACCCCGCTCCCACCGTCTGCGACCATTGAAAACTCTGTAAAAGACTGGGTTACGGGGAGCGAAGCGATACTTGCATGTTGTTGGCTACTGCTCCGGGTGACGCGGTGGGTGAAGCAAATGGAGCAGGGTGCAGTGGTGGTGGCCGTGCAGAAGCTCAGCTGGCGATGGCCCTTCTTGTGGATGCGAGCGGTAGGAGACGAGGAACAGTTAAGCTACCTCCCGTGAGTGCTCTGAATGAAGTTTGGACATCTGTTGCTGAAATGTCCAGACGAAGCGTTCTGCAGTGCCATTTGACTGCGGGTGAAATGGTGCACTGGTGATATGCTTAATTTCATTGCGTGCACACAAGGAGCAGAATTTGTTCAATGTGTACTGAGGGCTGTTGTCAGAGACTATCAGACAATGCCCTAATCGTGCTACTAGAAGTCGTAGAAAACATTGGCATTGCAAATAGGTAACCACTAAAAGCATCAACCACAATAACCCCTTTGTCTTCTAGAAGGGACCATGCACTCATTGCCATGGTGAATCTGCTTTTGGCCTCGCAAAAAAGTTTCTGAGGTGGGGCGGACTGATTGGTAGCGCAGACTAAACACTGACGTCATCTGTTATATTTGGGCGTCCATACCCTGCCAAGTACAGTGTTGTCGTGCCAATTACTTAGTGCGAACCATTCCCCAATGTTCTTAGTGAAGTAAATTCAATACTTCTTTCTGCAAATGTCGCGAATCAACACACGTGATTTTCCACTGTCATTTGAAACTAGAATGACACCTCTATGGACTGAATGTTCATCTCTCCTAGCAAAAAAGCAACACACCAGTGAATTTTGAAAGTCACATTGTGAATGAGGCCATTAGGTGCGAATGTAGCGCAGCAAAATTCTTAAATGGGGGTCTGTTTCTGTGGCCCAAACAATTTTCCTATAGTCCAACGAAGGATTGCAACAAACTATCTTCCTGTGCTTCTATCTCACAACAGAAGCATCAAAGTCTTTGTCAGGGCCAATCGGAAGACAAGTGCGTCGACATTTCCGTGGCGAGTTATGGGTCTGTACACAATCTCGTACTGATACTGTGATAAGAACAGTGCCCATCATTGCAAATTGTGTGCGGTGCGAGTAGGAATCGGCTTGGCTAAGTGAAACAATGACTGCAAAGGCTTGTGGTCATTTACTAAATAACATTTTCTCCCATACAAGTAGTGATTGAATTTTGTGACACCATACATACTTGCTAAAGCTTCCTTCTCAATTTAAGAATAACGGCACAGTGTGTCTGTCAAAAGTTTGGGTGCAAACTCTATCGGACGGTTCGTATCCCCCATGTGTATGTGACAGCACTGCACCTAGCCCACATGATGACAAGACAACTTGCAAAAGCACTGGTTTTTCTGGATCGAAGTCCACCAAACATCGATCACTGAGCAATGCAACTTTTAACTGTTGAAATGCGTGTTGGTATTCTTCTGTCCAATCAAAACGAACATTTTTATGGCATGGCCGATGCAAAGGGACTGCAATTTGTGCTGTGTTGAGAATAAACCTAATATAATAAGTTAACGTTCCCAAGACCGACTAATTCTTTTACATCTTTTGGTGCTGGCAGGTCGCGAATGGCAAGCAAATGTGATTGCATGGGCTGCACACCTTAACAGTTTATCATGTGTCCTAGATACCACAGTTCTGGTTTGAAAAAGTCACACTTATCTAAGTGACACTTGAGACCAGCATCTGAGAAAACTTGAACAATTTCCTCAAGTTTGCAATGTGTTCTGGGGTACAGCCTGACACAACTATGTCATCCAAGTACTTTGAACAACAAGGCACCCGAGCTGTAAGCTGTTCCAAATATCTTTGAAAAATAGCAGGTGCGGATGCACTACCAAATGGCAGATGCAAATATTTGAACAAACCCAGATTGACAACACAAGTATTCTGTGATTCTTCGTCGAGTGGCAGCCAAAGGTAGGCATTGCGCAAATCTATTTTTGAGAAAAATTTTCTTGCCACCAATCTGACCATTAAATCTTCTGGTCTCGACAATGGATAAATGTCTACAACTGTTAGTGGATTTACTTTAGCCTTGAAATCAACACAAATGCGGATGCTACCTGACGGCTTCGGCAAAATTACAAGCGGACTCGCCCACTGGCTAGTTTGTATTGGTTCAATTAGCACCAGTTTCCTGCAATGTGCAAAGTTGTTGTTCTACTTTGTCATGTAAAGCGAGCGGTACATCACTAGTTTTGAAAAATTTTGGTTTGGCATTTACCTTTAGAGTAATGTGTGCAGCAAAATCCTTAGCTTTTCCTAGTCCTGCAGAAAATAAATCTGGAAAGTCTCTCAGCAACTTGTTTACATTGTCTTTAGCATCAAAATTGTCCACAGCTAAAAATTATCTTGCACAGTAAAACAAGATTATCAAAAGAAACTAAACCAAAAATATTCTCTCCTTCATAAGACAAGCACTTGAAATGTTGTGCGCATTTGCTAACTGTATTCTGCAGATAGTGAACACTGTCCTAGTACAGGAATGTCATTGCCATTGTATGCTGTTAACCTTGTTTTAGCGCAAAAAAGGTGCAGTGATCCTAATTGTTCATAAGTTTTGCGATTGAACAATGTGTCTGATGCACCTGTGTCTAGTTGAAATTTTAGAGAAAGGTCATTCACATGCAAATTGACATACATTTTTGTGGCCTGGTGAACTACTTGTGCTACTTCTGTGTCCTTGATGATTCGAGGGGCAGCCACGGGTTTTGAAAATTCTGTGCTTATTGAATAAGTGTTGTCTTGTCGCTGTTTGGGCTGGCAGGGCAAATTCCGTTTCTTTTGCTGTAAGCAGACTGCTTGTATAGGACCTTTCTTGCCGCATGCATAGTTTTTTGCTGACTGGGATGGACAGTTCTGCCTTTTGTGTCAAGAGAAACATTTCAGGCAAGACGTCACTTTCTTACCTCTTAGGTAAGGCTCTGTGTCTATCAACTCGTATATGTTTAGTGTGGACAGCAGGAAGTACACGGCGTCTGACCTCGTGCTCACCAGCGTGTGACATAGCTACATTATACAGTGGAATTGAATCAAAGTTTTCTGCTGCCACGGTACCTGAATCGTACTGTTCCAAAATCTGTTGTATTTGATGGAAAGACGGATCCAACATTTTTAGAATCTGCTCTCTAAGTCTGATATCAGTAAGGTTATAGACAATAGCATTACGTAACATCACATCTGAGTACAAAGCTCCACATGAACATTTAAACTTACACTCCCTAGTGAGATCTTGAATGTCTGTAATCCACTGTATGTATGTTTGGTTCTCTTGTTTCCTACACCGGAAAAACTGATACCTAGTGGCCACTACATTGATTTTCTGTTCGTAATAGGACCTGAGGGCTCTTATTACTGAATCATAAGAAAGTTCAGAAGGCTCCGCGATGGGAAACAGTTTTTTGACAATATGGAATGCTGAGGGGCCTACACATGACAGTAAAAAGTGGAGTTTGACAGTACCTTGTATCCTTTGCACTGTGGCGTAGGCTTCAAACTGTTGCAACCATTCTGTCCATTCCTCTTTTGCTTCATCATACTGGTGAAATGGTGGAATTACTGCTGCAGAGGTACTTACGTATTTTGGGACACAGGTGCGTCCAGAAGTTGTTGCACAGTTGACAGGAGAGAGGCAATTTGTTGACTCTGAAACTGAAACATCTGCATGAATTGCTGTGCATCGAGCACAGGAAGCTGCGGCATAGTAGCAGTTGCAGTGTTAGTGGGAATTGACATATTGCAAAACCAATAAGAAGAATCAGTGCAAAAATATAGAAATTGACTCGTATCCCTGCAAGAAAAGTTCACAAAAGATTATATGCTGCAATCTTGGATCCTAGAATAAAATAACAAGCAAAATATTGGTGCAGTGTAGCATCAAAGATTTCTGTGTCCTCTGTATTTTTAATACGTCATCATGATGTGGTTCGTTGTTCTCCTCATTGCCAGTTGTTTTGTTGTCCTGGTCAGCCTCTGTTTCGTTGTTCCTGGCCTGTCTTTCAGGAAAGGTTCTATCAGGATGTGTGGACAGCTAAAACAACTAAATAGATTAGTAATACAAGTTTTATTTACTGAACTGTACAAAGATACTCAACTTAAAATCTCTCTCTGTCTCTTCTCTCCTCACGACATTGTCTTCTGTACGATGCTAGCTGCACTGAGTCCTAGTGACTGCCTAGTTCGGAGCCGAGTTCAGTTGGGCTCGTCCAGGTGTATGTCGGCCTAGATATAGCTGCTTGTAGAGGGCAAGCTTCTAGGTTTCTCCCTCCAGGATGTGTGGCACTGGCGTGCGGTTGGCTGTCGGTTGTCCGCTGCCTTCACACGATTGTTCTCAAGTGTCTGCCTTGTGGCACTGACTATACACCACAACACTTACAATCGCCTACTGGGCTCAAATGCGAATTTAAAGTATCCAGGGGGGCACGCAAACACACACACAAAATGATTTTAAAATCAGTTCAGTGGCATACATATCTAAAGAAGTTTGAATGGGCAAAATGAATATAGTTTTAAGTTTCTTCATTTCTCCACACAATTTTCAACTTTTTTTATTGTCTTTTTATTTATTTATTTATATGATATTTGTGTTGCTGTCACACCTGTGCTCCTTCGCCTGGTGAGTAATCTTCATCTATTTTTTGTATATATTTATTTATTTTTCCTCCAAAAGAATCTTTTTCGCCTTCAATGAATATTTGAAACACAAAATTTTCAAATTAGTCCTGCTGTTCTCTAGTAATTTGTTTACCAACACATTCAGCAGATTAATTTTGACCTACTTTTTCTCAATTTCATAAGCAAGTGTGCTTCCTGTTAGTTTTTTCTTTGTATGAATCCAAAGTAGAATTAATAGCACTGCTGTTAAGTACCACAGAAGCACATATTTCTCCTATTTCTGTGTGGTATGTGTAGTCACATGTCAGGGGTTACGTAGCAGACATAGTACATCACCATTTATGAGTTAAAATAGCACAATGGGGGAACATACAGCCAATATAATATGTGGAACAACCAGTGGGACTTCAATTCATCAATCTCGTTCGCATGGTGTGTACCTAACATTTGCTGCGTAACCTTTTCTTTGTATAGATGTGTCTCCTTTACTGTTTTGGTAATTGCCAGTGATCTTTTGGTTTCATCATAGATTGTAGTTTCCATAGTTGTGATAACTCACCAAACAGTTAGATAAATTGTAATAAAACTGTTAATGACCAGTCTGAGAACATAAACTATTCGATGTTTTAAAGTGGTGTACTATACAAGGGTTATCAAGTCAGCCATCATGATAATGGCTCTGAGTGGTGACCAAACTAGGAACTGGCACACTAGGAACCCTTTGAGGACCCCTATGGCCCTTTTGGACCAAAAATTTGTACGTTCTCTGGAAATTGGAGGATCATATTGAAATCATACATTTGTACGGTTTGTCAAGACAGCTTGTCATGAAAATGACATATAGTGGTGGTCATTTGGATCAGGGCCCTCTTGTACCTGAATTCATGATCAACGAGTTGTCCAAGATCCCTGCAATATATCTAGTCCCTTTTAGTGCCAGGTTCATTATAGTCCCCTCATGCATTTCTGTAAGTGTCAACTGGGACATAATGGGAAAATTTTGTTACATTTCAATCTTAGCATGACCCAGTGACGTCACGAGTGCTGGACTGCTGTGCACATCGCTCTCGATTTTTTGTATAATTTTAGGATTAAAATATTAATTTTTATTTCGTGATAATATTCAATATAAAGGTGTTCTAGAAAAGGAGTGTCAGTTATTTTAGCGTTTGTAGTGCCGTATTTGCTTTAAGTGGTGTTATTTGTGTTCGCGTGTGCGCCGGCATCCACGTCGTACTGCTTTGTTTACATCTGGTGGCGAGTGGTTCCAGCCGTAGCGGTCTCCGAAAGCTAAGTTCCAATAAGTGTTTGTGTTATTGTAGTTAAATTATTAAAGTGAGTAGATTCAGAAGGTGTTATCACGCTAGTTATTTATTAAATTTAGTACTTTTCAACAGGTGACTTGCTGTATTTAACGTAGTTGAGGTTGGGAAACTATAAGTTACGGTATTTGATAACTCTTGTACTCTCACTGTGTTTAGTTAGTTTATTAGTGACGCTTGAATTTGAACTTGTGTATATAAGCAATAGTGTAAAGTTTCAGTGGTAGTGTTATTTGTTCTTTTCTGATACTATTAGTTGTTGTTACTAGATTTTGTAGTGACTGAGGTTTGTTCATTGCTGTAGTTAAGAGGTACTTCCTAGTTCTTTTGTAGAAACGTAACTTAATAACTTAATTGTGAAATTTTACCATGAGTGAAAAATGTGGGCTCTGTCGTAGGGTCGTGCGTAGTGGGCTGCAGTGTGGGATTTGCAGTAAGTATTTTCATGGGGGGGAGTGCAGTGGGGAAGCCAGTGGGCATTGTGGTGAGGTTCTCTCCTGGAACTGTAGAATTTGCAGCAGGAATAAGAGGATAGAGGAGCAGGAGCGTTTGATCTGCGCCCTTCAGGTGCAGCTGAAAAACGCTGAAGAGGAACTAGGTAGGCTGAGGAGGGGAAGGGGGGATGGGGAATGGGAACTGGCAGTTGGCAAGAAGGTAGCTAGGAGAAGGTATTCAGATAGCTTTACATTGCAAGTTGCAAATAGGTTTGACCAACTGTCAGAGTTGAGTGGAGATGAACCTCCTGTAGCTGTAGGTGTAGGAAGTATGCAGCAGACCTCAGCTGTTAGGAAGCTGAAATTTGTAGAGAGGGCTCTTAGGAAGAAGGTTCTGCTGCTAGGCAGTTCTCATGGCAGAGGTGTTGGCCAACAGTTGCAGGAAGTACTTGGGAGTGAGTACCAGGTCACCAGCATAGTGAAGCCTAGTGCAGGGTTAGCTCAGGTCACTTGTAACTTAGGGGACTTATGTAGGAATTTTTCAAAAGAGGATAAGGTAGTTATAGTGGGTGGGGCTGGGAATAGTCTTGATAGGGATGGGGAATATGATATAGGTGGTGATCTGGAAAGGATAGCAACTCAAACTGGTGGCACGAATGTGCATTTCGTGCAGCTGTTTCAGTGTCATGATAGGCCTTGTCTTAATACGGCTGTCAGCCGTGTTAACATGGGGCTTGAGAAGGCGCTGATGATGGAGGGCATGGAACACATTGCAGTGGTGCCAGTTGAGACTATCCAAAGGTTGGATTTTACTAGGCATGGCCTGCACCTCAATAGGCACGGGAAGGGGAGGTTGGCAAAGCTCATAGGTGACAGTGTAGTAGGGGGTGGGGGTGTCACTCATGGAAAAATTCCTGTAGTAGCTGGTGTTAGGGCTGCACCTTTTTTAGACTGAAGACAGCTGATAGGTATTCCTGCTTAAAGGAAGTCCCTCTAAGAAAGGAACCACCTTTGACAAAGTCTAAGAATATAATTAATAAGGGAATTACTGTTTTTCATCAAAATATACAGGGTATCAGAGATAAAGTTAATGAACTGCTTATTGATACTGATTCTGACATTATTGGTATTTCAGAGCACTTTTTAAGTGGTGTGACAATTCAGAGACTTCCTTTGCCAGGATACAGGTTAGCTGCCTTCTACTCTAGGAGTTCCTTGCAGTGTGGGGGAGTGGCTATGTATGTAAAAAACGATTTTTCGTCGGAGTCAATCGATTTTTCTAAACACTGTACAGAACAGATATTTGAATGCTGTGCAGGAGTTGTTAATGTTAATGGAACTAAACTAGTAATAGTTGTTATTTATAGATCCCCTGACTCAGATTTTAAAATGTTTCTGCCCAAGCTGGAATTGGTTCTGGGTTCACTGTATAGGAAATATAAAAATTTAATTGTGTGTGGAGATTTCAACATTAATTGTGTAGGTGATAGCTCAAGGAAAAGTCAGCTGTTAGATCTATTTAAATCCTATAACATGATGCAAACAGTATTTTTTCCAATGAGAGTGCAAGGAAATAGCAGTTCTACCATTGACAATATTTTTGTTCATTCTTCATTATTAGAGGGGCACTCTGTCAGCAGAATAGTAAATGGCCTATCAGACCACGATGCCCAACTTTTAATTCTAAAAAGTATTTGTTCTCAAACAAATGTTAAACATAAATATCAACTACTCAGAAAAGTTAATCCAGTTGCAGTTGAGACCTTTTTAAGCTTAATTAAGGAACAAGAATGGCGGGATGTTTATAGTGCCGATAATGCAGATGATAAATATAATGCTTTTCTGAACACATGTCTTATGCTGTTTGAAAGTTGCTTTCCGCTGGAACAATCAAAACAGGGTACTTCCAACAACAGACAGCCAGGGTGGCTGACAAAGGGGATTAAGAGTATCATGTAGAACTAAGCGGAAGTTGTATCAAAATGTTAGAAGCAGTCAGAATGAAGATGCAGTAGCTCATTACAAACAGTACTGTAAGGTTCTGAAAAATGTCATTAAGAATGCAAAAAGTATGTGGTATGCAAAAAGAATAGCAAACTCTTGGGATAAAATTAAAACTATCTGGTCAATCGTGAAGGAAGTGTCAGGTCAGCAGCAGCAGGTAGAAGATATAACGTCAGTGCGTAGTAGGAATGTTTCTGTTACTGACAAGTTATATATATGTGCAATATTCAATAATCACTTTCTGAATATAGGAGGAGAACTAAACAAAACTCTAGTTTCTACAGGTAATCATATAACGTTTTTAGAAAATGCCTTTCCGAGGCTGTTACCTGAAATGGTCCTTCATGATACTTCCATAGGTGAGATTGAGTCAATAATTAAATCACTAAAGACTAAGGACTCTTGTGGATATGATGGGGTATCTAGCAGAATTCTAAAGTACTGTTCTCCATATGTTAGCCCAGTACTAAGCCATATTTGTAATTTTTCCTTTCAGAATGGTCTGTTTCCTAACAGATTAAAGTACTCAGTAGTGAAACCACTTTATAAAAAAGCAGAAAGGGATAATGTAGACAACTATAGACCTATTTCTATGCCATTGGTTTTTTCTAAAGTTATTGAAAAGGCTGTATTTTCGAGATTAATTGATCATTTCAGTTCACATAATTTATTGTCAAACGTGCAGTTTGGATTTAGAAGTGGTTTAACGACTGAAAATGCTATATTTTCGTTTCTCTGTGAGGCACTTGATGGGTTAAATAAGAGGCTACGGACATTAGGCATCTTCTTTGATTTAACAAAAGCGTTTGATTGTGTTGATCACAAAATATTGTTGCAGAAGTTGGAACATTATGGAATACGGGGAGTAGCCCACAACTGGTTCACCTCTTACTTTAATAACAGACAACAGAAGGTAATTCTCCGCAGTGTAGAAAATAGCTATGACGTGCAATCCCAATGGGGCACAATTAAGTATGGGGTGCCCCAGGGGTCTGTTTTGGGACCATTGCTGTTTCTTATTTATATAAATGATATGCCTTCGAGTATAACAGGTGACTGTAAAATAGTTTTGTTTGCTGATGATACCAGCTTGGTAGTGAAGGATGTTGCTCGTAATATTGACACAATAACAAATAATGCAGTTCAAGAGATAAGTTCATGACTTGTAGAAAACAAGTTGATGTTAAATCACAGTAAAACTCAGTTTTTACAATTTCTAACACATAATTTGACGAAAGCTGACTTTCTGATTACACATAATGGGCATGTGATAAGTGAGACTGAACAGTTCAAATTTCTAGGTGTTCATATAGACAGTAAGCTGTCATGGAAAGCCCATGTTCAGAATCTTGTTCCAAAACTAAATTCTGCTATATTTACCATTAGAACAATATCTGAGATAAGTAATTTTTCAACACGAAAAGTAGTCTATTGCGCTTACTTTCACTCACTTATGACGTACGGCATTGTTTTTGGGGTAACTCGCCTGATGCAAAAAGGATATTTCTGGCTCAAAAACGGGCGGTTCGAGCAATATGTGGTGTAAGTTCGCGGACGTCATGTCGACCCCTTTTCAGTAGTCTGGGAATTTTGACTCTGGCGTCACAATACGTTTTTTCTTTAATGTCGTTTGTTGTTAATAATATCAGGTTATTGCCACGAGTTAGTGGCTTTCACTCGGTAATTACTAGACAGAGGTCGAATCTGCATTTGCATCACACCACCTTAACACTTGTGCAGAATGGGGTACAATATTCTGCGGCATCCATTTTCAATAAGCTGCCACAAGAACTAAAAAATCTTAGCACTAATCCACACGCTTTCAAATCTAAATTGAAGAGTTACCTCATGGCTCACTCCTTTTATTCTGTCGAGGAACTCCTAGAAAAGTTAAACAATTAAGCTAATTCATTTTTTTCTTTATTGATTCTTTTCACTTTGTCTTAAGATTGTTGTGTGCAAAGGACTACTTAAAAATTTTCTATTACCATTCTTGTGTAACAGTTAATGTATTGACTTGTTCCATGACCATGGAGTCTCACTCCTCAATTGGGTCCTATGGAAAAGAAAAAACAATAAATAAATAAAAAAAATGCCGATCAAGGAAAATGCAAAAAATTACTCTTGCCACGAATACGAAAAGACTGCACTGGGATGAACAACTTGTGACGATACCGTTGGCCCTCTCATCTCAATGTTATTGTACGATACCGTCTGCGTCGGACCCGGAATCGTGTGGTTCAATAGTGATCTATGTTGCGTATGAAGTTAGTTACAGACGAAATAACCAGCCTAGGAATCAGTGTAGGACAGTGTCTCGGTCATACTGTGATTAAAACAAGAGATAGATTTCATTAATTAAGAGATTTGTATAAGACGTTTCCAGACAGTTCTGTAAACAATGCTTTTGCCATTGTTTATTATTTGAAATAAAAAGTCAGACGAATGGTAAAAACTTTTGTATCTACATAAAGACATTAAAATAAATAGCATTGTATATATGTTAGGCTCATAAACACGTTGTGTTGACCAGCTAATTGTGTAACAATTAATGTATTGACTTGCTCCATGACCATGGAGTCTCACTCTTCAATTGGATCCTATGGAACAGAAAAACCAATAAATAAAAAAAAATAAAAGAACCAATGACGTGGATGTGGCGAAGACCTGATCCCTGGGGTACTTGATTTTCACGAGTCGCCACACCTATCAGGATGGGGTACTCGATTTTCATGAATCCCCTTGGCTCTATCATCAGGATGTTTGATTTGCATGAGTGTAGATCATGTTTTTTACCCCTTGCATCTCTCTTTTCAATGTTTGACTTCATTATAATTCCTCTTGTGTGTGGTAGTCTTCAAAGCATGGCACTATGCATAGAAGGACATTACAATTGGAACAAATGATTGATGTTCTTTTTGTTTTCTTACATAAAGTGCATAACGGCATCTTCTTGCCCTTTCTCTAGGAAAATGTTGGCCTGTCAACTGAGTGGGAGGATTATTGTTGTAATTATAGTTTTGAATGGAATCAAGATTCACTAGTGGTTCAGCAATCTGAATTAATAAAATGATACAGGGTCCTCATTTTATATAAAACATGTGCATTAGTTAGGCAAAGGTGAATGAGGTGGAAGAAGAGTTTTTTGATACCACTCTATTGTTTTCCATACTGTCTCCTTTGTGGGTAATTGCCCATGTTATATAAGTTGAAGCTCATCCACAGTCATTAACATTCCCATACTGTGTTTATTTTTCCCATTTTATTGCCACCCATGTCTCATTATGAGTGACTTGAACTTTACTATGTGAGAGCCCAGGCGGAGTGGCTGAGTGCATTGAGGTGCTATGCGCTGATGCACGAGGCTGTTCCCCATCGGGGGTTCGAATCCCCCCTCGGGCATGGATGTTTGTGCTGTCTTTAGTATAAGTTAGTTTATAAGTTTAGGAACTGATGACTCCGCAGTTAAGTCCCATAAGCTTTACAAACATTTGAACATTTACTATGAGATAAATAGCATCCACATTAGGCAGCCCATTTTTATTCGCTTTTACCACACCACATGTTCCAGTATCATGATAATGGAGAAAGTCAGCTAAACTATGAGATGTATACTAATTGTCTATGAATGTCACATGCCCTTAATAAAAATAAGGTTGTACCAAGTGAGCAACAATATCCCAGTAATAACCATTTCAAAATTTAAACCAGTATCTGCACCTGTGTAAACAATAAATCCTGGAACAAATCCAGTTTCACAGTCTACGATCATGAAAGTTACAAAATTATTTCACTTCAGTGGAACATATTGCTCGAATTGAAGCCAACTCTTCCACAGAGGTTCCAACCATTACGATTTAATTGTAATTGTTACAAAAATTGTTTAAAATTATGAGTTTATGATTGGAGTGGTTCAGATTCCGATTTTCAGGTTTAAACAACAAATGGGTGTGATTTGTTTGCCGTCGGCAAAATTCGGTTCCTTTACAGTTCGTTCATGTGATGCCATCAAGAAACATCCTCTTGCATGTTGTTGTGCAAATCACCACTATGACAATAACTTCTACTAACTGAAAAACTGCATAATACGGCATACGGGATGAATCCACAAAGGCGGGCCATTGTGGAATCTAGCAGCAGCCAATGAAAATGAGGCATGGCACTTGATCCATACTTTTCTTAACCTGCAAACTCACTGAAATATCTTAAACTACACTTTTACAGTGGTGAGTTATGATTTTACGTTATCTTGTGTTTGTGGGCAATTTTAATGAGTAGATTCTTGTTCGGTTCTGGGGAAGAAAATAATTAGTTTGCTCCCCTAGACACAAACATTCCTCCTGTATACCAGGTGATGAGAAAGTCAGTATAAATTTTAAAACTTAATAAATCATGGAATAATGTAGATAGAGAGGTAAAAATTTACGCAAATGCTGGATTGACATGGAATTTTTTTAGGAGAAAAAAATGACAGTCACAGCAGATGACAAGCCAACAGTGTATGCACCGGTGCTGTAATACAGTTGTTTAAACAAGACTGGCATTCAAGTGAATCTTCCGATCGGGACTGATAGTGCCTCACCATAACTCCGGACATGCTTTACAGTGCTGTTCACATTATTCCCCGACTACAGCTATTGTTGAGGAATGATGGTGAACATATTGAGTATTTCCTGTAAAGAACATCATCTTTGCTTTGTCTTAATTTGTTATTGCTTTTCTGATCAGATGAAGTGCCGTCTGTTGGACATTTTTTGAACTTTTTTGTTCTAATGAAACCCCATGTCATTCCAAGCATTTGTGTTAATTTACACCTCTCTATCTACATTGTTTTGTGATTTATTAAGTTTTCAAATTTATATTGACTTTTTGATCACCTGGTACATCAGAATGAAGTAAGTAATATGCTGCCTTTATTTTATCTGCAACCTTACAAAAACTGTTTACACAATTTCAATGATTCCTTATTCACTTATTCTCCTTGGACCCCTTCCAACCCCCTGCATCCTGCTTATACATATTTGGTCGCATTACTATTTGCCTTATTCAAAAGTTGGAAACTCTGCTTCCATAATTACAGACTTTCATCATCCACAGATTTTTACCTAAAATAAGAGTTGCCGCAATTTTTTCTTTTAAGTAGTCTATTTCTGGCTTAATTATTTCCAATGAATGATTGGTAATTTCTTCATTATTATGCAAATGTAAAATTGTGGAGAATGTGAAGATATTTATCACATACCATTCTTTGAGAAAAACTGAGATGTGTAGTAAGGGATTTGTAGATCAATAGCTTTTCACATTTCCTGTACAGATGTGATCCATTAGAATTCAAAGACCGAGAAAGCGCTTGACCTCATCTTTTGTGAGAGGGTGCCAGACTTTCACATGAAGGCTTTTTGCCAGAGGACTCAGTGATTCACAGTGACTTGTCTCCTCTTAATTCTTTAAAATAGTAAAGGATCAGACAATGAAATATCTAGCAGTTTATTTTCTAAAATTATAGAGGGAAACTTTCCTGGTGGGATAAACAAAAATAAAAAATAGAAAAGAGATGACTTACCAAAAGGACCGGCTCGTCGATAGAAACGAATAAAATCACACAAACACACATACAAGCTTTCGCCGCCACTGGCAGCTTCTTCAGGAGAAAGAGGAAAAAAGGGGAGGAGAAAGGGAAGGATATGGGTTTTAAGGAAGTGGAAAAGGAGTCATTCCAACCCCAGGAGTGGAAGGACTTACCTTTTACAAATGTCTGTTTAGGTGTGTTTGCGTTTCGATATGACTGAGTGTGTGTGTATTTGTTTACCTTCCTTTTTTTTCCCCTAAGGTAAGTCCTTCCACTCCTGGGATTGGAATGACTCCTTTTCCACTTCCTTAAAACCCATATCCTTCCCTTTCTCCTCCCCTTTTTTTCTCTTTTTCCTGAAGAAGCTGCCAGTGGTGGCGAAAGCTTGTATGTGTGTTTGCGTGTGATTTTATTCGTTTCTATCGACGAGCCGGTCCTTTTGGTAAGTCATCTCTTTTCTATTTTTTATTTTAGTTTATTTTCTAATATAGAAATATCCAGACTTATTTCAAAGCTACCTTTAAAATGTTTTGTTGATGTTAAAAATTTAACATTCATCTTAACAATTTTCTACATCAGTCTTAATGCTGCCAATCTATTCACTGGATGGATCTTGTATATTTGGATCAGACACGCCACTATTCCAATCATTATTGTGAGCCATTTCAACAAAATGAGACTATGGTACAGGTCGAGAAAAATATTCATAAACCTAGGGTAGCTTCTACTACATTACATCCTTAAAGGCTATTTGGTCTTGGATTTTACTTACAGTCTACAAAATAAAACTCCTCATGCAAGATCCAATATATAACACGATGACAGATGATTATGATTCTGCGGGAATCCCAAAATCAGTTTTACAGGTACACAATTTCAAGCAGTATTTTTGGAAAAAAAGAAAAGTAAGTATAACAATTCTTTATGTTCTTGAACTTGGTGATAATGAAACTGACTGGATTTTTTCTTCTTTTTTTTTGGACATTCCAAGATGGTGAACCAATACCCTGCATTCACACTTGAGGTATCGATGTAGCTCGGACTAATATCAACGAAAATCAGTACTTTTAGGGTCTTCGGGGCCGATAACAAATACAACAGCAGAATTATGAAATTTCAAGATTGTGCCTGTCCACTTGAGGAAAAAACATGGAAACCATGACAATACAATTGTGGCCTGCCCATAATCCCAGAGGTAATTCTTACCGTGAGCATGCACGTACATGTGGTGCCCGCCTTTCAACTTCATGAGTCCTTATTTCTGAAAATCTGCCCTCCCTGCTTAGCTTGGCATGATGGGGGGTATAATTGAGTCATAGCACAATTTCCATTACCCCCTTAGTGGTCCAGGATCTCTGTCCTGGAAAAGTGTCCTGAATCCAGGCCAGTGCCATGCCATGTCATGCCAAGAGTTATACAGAGTCCCTGGTACTTATCCAAGCATTTTCGATCATTTTGTCCACAGTGTACCTTCGGAGCTGGACCTGGGCAGGGTTAAGGGCATGTTAAAATGTCTGTCCACATAGATTGGAGTCAAATAATCTCAGGGCTGGAATCAAGGGGGAAAATAAAATTATGTTTCCCTTAACGATATTGACCACCCCTTGGGCTTGGAAGGATAAAATTAGTAATCCAACAGTTTTTAACATGACTTTTGGACAAAATAAGAAGTTGATTTGAAACAAAAAAATTCCTAGCCTCAAAGGTTTAGTAACATGTTTTATTAGTTTGCTCACCACTTTGAATGCCTCAGCGACGACTGCATGGTGCACCAGTGTAATGTTGTCGGTTACAGAGCCTAGGGTTCTTGGCTTAATTGCCTGGATCATGATGGTCAAAATTTCCATGAAATAAAGCATGAATCTGAAGGTGTACTGCATGCCAAGGAGATGCATGATTGTTGAGGTGGAACAATCACTAGTGGGCACCCTTGAGGAACCAGCCACACCTCAGTTTAATAAGGATTATCTAGGCATGTGTGGCACTGTCTGGATGGACTGTTTCCCTAGGTGCTTGTGAGACCACCATGAAGCGTTTGATGGGTGCTGATGACCCCAATGTTGAGTGCCTTAAAACACCAATCATCATCATCATGAAGCATTTGAAGTCCAATGCTGGCATTTGAATGGCCTGAAATCAATGTGAGGTATGTGCCCTTTGATAGTTGCTCTGTACTAAAGCAAATGGGAAATCCTTTATGTAAAGAAAGTCTTTGTTTTTTGTTGAAAACTTGGAGAGGTGCAAGGAATGTTCAAAAAGAGCTCCAGGTCACTCCGATAATGGTCATCCCCTGCCCAGGCATGGGCATTGCTGACATGTTACAAGTTGTGTTATGTTCTTGTTTCAGCTACTCCTCACAAGAGCCTAAACATTGTCCAGGGGATTATTTTCCAATGTGATCTACTGTTGTAGTCTGATGATGAATTGCACATTAGCTTAGAGGGGAAAGGTATACATTTCATCCAACATGGCAGCAATCCAAAGGCGGCCTTTTAGGTTGATTCATTGCCTGAAAGGTGGGATGCACAACGCTATGTCCCTCTTCCTATGCTGTGCATTAAATGCTAGAGGTTCACCCGATGCCTCCAAATTTGATGTCAACCCACCTGTTGGAACTGTGAATGTGCATCACATGAAAATGTCCCTCGTACCTTTCCTCTGATCTGTGTTAACTGCAGACACCATCATTCCCCCTGCTCACCATATTGCACAATTTTTGACAAAGATTGGAAAATTATGGAATACAAGACCCCGAATAGGCCGAACTATTCAGAGGCAAAGAAGAAATATCAAAATCTTCACTCTGTGAGCAAGATTTCACCCTATGCCACAGCAGCTTTGCCACCCGATAGATCCCATCTGTTCAGCCAATCCCATAGGGCCCCCCAGGCCTGACTGTCTACACCTGCCCCCTTGGTTGTTGGGGGCACCTCTTCCTCCTCTGCTTGCAATGGAATACCTGTAAAAATACATGGAACATCGTTCCACACCCCAGAGCTGGAGATGAAAGAGCCTGCTCTGACTTCTCTCAAAATGAAGGGATTGTTTGGAACCCTTTCTTCAATGGTTTCTCACATAGGAAAAGTGGGTACCAGCCAATGGCTGAAAGCACCATCAACTGCTTGTCATAGGGCATTGAGGTCATCCTCAGTCTGTGAGACTGCAAAGCCCTACCAACAAAAGAAACTGAAAAAAACTGTGAGAGATTACAAAAAAGAAGAACATTAAGGAGACCCCAGAGGCCATCACAACACCGCACCACACATGTGTATCTGAGGATGAGGTGGAGATTCTAGCATTATGAGGACATAGTTGTTGATGGTGCCTCAAAAACAATGGATATAGATACAGTATCCTCTCAACCAGTGGCAGCAAATAACCCTGAGGTGTAAAAAGCTTCTTCGGTGCTTTCATGTCTGCCCAGAATGTCGATAACATTATACTCCAGTGGAATTATGCCAGTTTTTCCCACCAGATGGTTATGTACCACGAAATGTATAGGCTCACTGATATCTCAACTCTCCCCACCTTTGCTACTTACAGTTTTTAACGCCCATAACCCCTTGTGGGGTGGCACCATGCTCACTGGTCAAGGTAGAGGAGCCGAGTACTTACTATCCCCCCCCCCCCCCTTTTGTGTCTCATTTCCGTCAGTTGTCCTGGGTGTCAGTGGCCGAGAGACTGACACAGGGAAATAGGACGCACACCTGTGCAGGTACAGAGTCTGAGGTGACCAGCCAATGGGACAGCAGAAACTAGAAACACTAAGCTAGATTAGCACAAGTTGTATATTTTGTAGAAATATAATACATTACTTAACTTGGAGGGCAGTAGACTAGTGGAATGCAGATTCATAGTTAGATAGAGGCCTACCTACTGATGAGTCCTAGTGCCTGTCTTAATCCCAAGTGACCGATGCAGTTCAGTAGTGGCCACGAGCGGAGTTCCATCAGAGGGCGCTTGTGGCTGACGTTGTAAGAGCGCCACGCCGTACTTGCATGGTGGCGCATGGCAAAAGTACGTGGCGCGCACTTCAGACTTGTGCGACACCACACCCCTCCCCCCCAAACCGCCGCGCCGTCGTGGTGTAGGGCTGAGGGCCACAGCGACGGCACTGGGAGGAGGACCTGGGAGGGGGCGTTACTGGTGGGACAGGCATCGTAGCTGAGGCTGGGATCGAGACGCCATCCGCGCCCCGGTATCCACCTTGTGATCCCCCGGAAAACCCACCAAAACGAGGGGAAGGGCGCACACCTCCGCCCAGAGGGAGCAGGTCATCTTCTTCTGCGGTGCACTGTCCTGGAGTCCCACTCGGTGACCCTGGCAGCTGCGGCGGCAACGAAAGAGGCGGAGGGGCCGACTGCGAAGGAGGCGTGTCGACCTCCATGGGGAAGATCTCGTAGTCTGGGAACGCTGGACCCATTGGCGAACGATGTGACTGTGCTCCCTGGCGGTGAACTGGGTCTGGAATCAAGAAACCAGAGACAGGACCGCACGGCCTATGCAGGCGCAATTGGTTTGCATGGCGCCGCAGCTCCGACCCTGTGGAAGAATGTACAACAAACATATTGCGACCGAGCATGCGCTGAATGGTGCCCGGCATCGATCTGTTGAGTCCAGCCATCCTGTACAGCACCAGTGTAGAAACTTGAAAATGCGAAGCGCCATACGAACCGACTCGGTGCGTGGGAGGCTGCAGTAGGTGAAGGAGAGTGCGGTGACGGTGGCCGTGGAGCACCTCGGCAGGAGACAGGCCGTCACGTGGCATGCACCAATACGTAGGCAGGAAAATTTGAAGAGCTTGCTGCCTGGACTGCTGACCTTTCATCTTTTCCATGTGAGACTTCAATGTTCGAACGAAACGTTCTGTTCACCTTGGACTGAGGGTGAAAAGGTGCGGTGGTAATGTGCTGAATGCCATTCACATGACAAAACTATTGAAATTCCGCACTTTTCGACTGCATTTGGGGCGATGGTGTTTTATCATTATAGTGCCGAGAGAGTATCATCATTCCAGTGCTCAAACTGGGAAAAAACTCGCTTGATGCGGATAGCTATCAGCTCATCAGCTTAACCAACGTCCTGTGTAAACTGCTAAAATGTCTGATGGGTCAGAAGTTGTGCTGTCCTCTCGAGCCTACTGAATGTGTGCTGGGGCGGATTCTGCAAGGGTCGCTCTGCAACTGACAACCTAATATACCTAGAGTCTGCCATCCGGACTGCTTTTTTCCAGACGCCACCATCTGATTTGACAAAGGCCTATGACAAGAACTGGCGACACCACATCCTCACTACATTTCACAAGTGGGGTATCAAGGGCTTGCTCCTGATTTTTATCCATAAGTTTTTAGAACTCCAAACTTTCCGTATACAAGTTGACACCTTCTATAGTTCCTCACATTTCCAGGAGAATGGGGGCCCGCAATACCCTGTATTGAGTGTTTTTTACTGGCCATTAATGGCATAGAAGCAGCAGAAGGGTCATCATTATCTCCCTCATTATATGCTGACTATTTCTGCATATATTTTAGTTCTTTTAATATATGTGCTGTTGAACACCATTTACAGGGAGCCATACACAAGGTGCAGTTATGGGAACTTGCCCATGGGTTTCAGTTCTCTGCTCCTAAGACCTGCATTATACACGGCGTCAGACAGTCCACCCATACCCAGAATATTACATTAATGGCCATTTACTCGATCTTGTGGATACCCATCACTTTTAGGGTCTGGTGTTTGAAGAACAGCTAACATGGCTTCCACGCATTTATCAGCTAAAGCAGACAAGTTGGTAGCTCCTTAAGATTCTCCGGTGCCAGAGTAACACTGCTTGGGGTGCAGAACATTGTACACTGCTGTATTTCTACAAAGCCCTTTTTCAGTCTCGGCTTGATTATGGGAGCCTGGCATGTGGTTCAGCATCGCCATCAGCATTGCAGCTTCTCTAACTGATGCAATGTGGAGTTGGGCTTGGAACAGGAGCATATAGAATGAGGCTTGTAGACAGTCTGCTTGTAAAGGCTGGGGTTATTCTACTATTGCATCAACACTGATGGTTAACTACATTGCCAACATTTATGGTTGGCCTAACCACCCTAACCACAGTCTCTTTTTCCCAACCCTGGCACTCCTTAACCCACAACAGTGGTCGAGATCATGGATTTAAAGTCCATGTCCACTCCCTTCTTAGTGAACTAGAGTCTTTCCCCCTGCCACTTTCCAGTTCCATAAGCTGCCATGGTGTATACATAGACCACTACTTCAATTGGCATTATTGCAATTTCCCAAGACTCAGTTCACCCTGAGACCCTTCGTCGTCAGTTCCTGTCTCCTGTCTATTGTAGATGTGTCACAGGGCTCTGAAGTGGTCTACATGGATGGCTCGTTGGGTGATGGCCACGTTGGCTACACATATATCCATGCAGGACAATCCGAGCTGTGCTCCTTGCCAGATGCCTGAAGTATCTTCACTGCAGAACTTATATATCTGTTCCTGCACCAAGGAGTCCTCATCTGCAGCGACTCTGGGTGGAGTCCAAGCTGTCGACCAATGCTGGCCACACCATCCCTTGCTACTGGCTATTCACGAGTCCATTTCCCTTCTTGAACAACGTGGACAGTTGATAGCCTTCTTGTGGACACGAGAACATGCTGAAATAGCGAGTAATGCCATTTGCTTTACTGGTTTTAATTACATTTCGCATGTCCTCTTGTATCTCTGTATTTCTCTCCTGCCCTGTGTTGTCCTTTGTAACCTTGTTGCCTTTCTGCATCTATCTTTAATGTATGGTTTTGTTGAGGTACGTGTAATTCTGGGACAAGGGACCGATGACGCTTGATGTTTGATGTCTTATTTTCCAAAACAACTAACCGGAGACAACTACACTATTATCGATACGGCCACAGGCACACTGACAGTTAGTAGTCTTATTTCCTACATTACTTCAAGAGGCCACTTATTGTGAACACTAACACATGTCTGTAATCTGATTGTCAGAAGCGTGGTTAAATAATCGGCGCTTACGGCTTGTAAGACAGAGCAAGTATCGAGTCATGAGCGCGCTTCTATCCAGCAGACAATGTACCAAGATTCCGGACCATTTCAGATCAAACTGCTTCGCAGTGCCTCAGTACTTGTCTATGTATTGAGATGTAGAAATTCTGGCGGTCGGCATTGGAACGTGGAAGTTTTTACGCCGATGTTTCGACTTTATCAGTCTGATTGACGTCTACAACGTCAGTATTGAGTATTCGTTTATACAAATAAATTTCACATATTATTAAAGTTCTGGGAGCATTCTATTTAAGTGAAGGTGCACCCGCATTCTCAGTGACACCACCATAACAAAAACATCTGTACAAATAACGCCTGTATTCCTGATAAGTTTTACATTAATCAGAATTTCTCTCAAACTTGTCAAAGAGCACCGTACACGGTCCGAAATTTGACGATCGTGCTACGGTTTGACATAACGTTTGATCCTGTAAAGGCCAGTTCACACTGTCTGTCACGTCACGTCACCGCCCGTCAGAAAATTCCGCAATGTATTTCTAATGGCGGCATTCACAATGTCCGTCACCGGACCGTCACGTCACGTCAACGTCACGTCAGGCTTTCTCGAGAAGAATGTTTTGATGGAACGGCCGTATGCTAACATCGGAAGTTAATCGATTTTCGTCACGCGAATTACATGTTGCAGTCGACGATTGCACTGTTTATATGCAAATGTGTCTTATTCATCTTTATTTTGTTGTTATACTTCGTTATAGGGGTAAATCTCAAATGTTTCATGACGACTTAAATATTTTTGTCAATTGAGTGTCCCCCTCAAATCGAGGTCCGATAACTGAAAACAAACAATGGTTAATGTTACGAAACATTATAACAGAAAAGACTGAAGCAAACTGTTTATTTGAGTAAGATTGTAATTTGATTACGCATTTTAAATAACATTTAATTTTTTTTTTAACTTTAAGAGACATAACTGTGGGGTCATCAGTCCCTAAACTTACAAACTACTTATCAACTACCTTATACTAAAGACGTCACAAACATCCATGCCCGAGGGGGGATTCGAACCCCCGACTATAGTGGCCATGCAGACCGTGACTGGAGCGTCTCAGTCCCCTCGGCCACCGCGTCCGGCTAACATTTTAAATGAAAAAGTCAGTTCTAATTAAAGACAAAAATTCAGTTGTTTACGACGGTATTAACAATGTCAGCAGGCAAATCGTAATGGATAAAGTAAACAGGCGCTATTTATGCTCTTATAAGTATTGTTTGATGTTTTCAAATGTTTATTTTTTCGCTTGAAAATAGATGCTAATGTTTTGAAATGTTGTTTCAGTTGCCAGTAAGTTGGCCAGAAACATACACTGTAAAGTTTTCTTTGGCCGTCAATAACATTTAGCTTTGTTGTTTCATCAATTCTAGTATTAAACTGCGAGTTTCTACATTACAGATCGCCACTCATAACCTCACTTCCGACATCGCGTATTGAGATGGGCGAATTGACGTGAGGACACTGACGGACAGTGTGAATACAACTTGACGTGACGATGCCGTGACGTGAAGTTGACGTGATGGTCAGTGTGAATTGGCCAAAAAAGTGAAGTCAGCAAACTGCGCAATCCGCCATTTGTTTATGCCCTAAACATTGGTCGTATTATGTGATAGAGTAGTTCTAGTCACTGAAATATGCGTTACATTGGTCGCCTGGTCACGTGATGTCGGTATGCAGGACGTTTGTCCATAAAACGTCATTTCATCGCTAGTACAGGCTTCAGGCCAATTCACACTGTCCGTCACGTCACAGCACCGTCACATCAAGTTGTGACGTTGACGTGACGTGACGTTGACGTGACGGACAGAATGAATTGGCCTTAAAGATTCCTAAAGTGTAGTGCAACAGCCTCTACGTCAATGCAGTGAATTTGTTGTTTAAAACCGAGAGATCACAAACCACGGAAAAATAACGCTGAGCCAAATGGCAGTTACCGGCGAGTAGCAGCTTAGGGCAGCGTGGGTGCCGTTAGGACCGGCGCGCTGGCAGCGTCGTGTGAGTCCCGGGCGCCGCTCCGCCCCGCCCCGCCCTGCCGCAGCCGTGGAATGCCGGCCGGGTGCCGTTACCGCAGGCGCATACCGACACCTGACGTCTTCCGGCGCGCGCTGGCCGCCGCTCACTGTGCGGCGATTGACGTTCTCAGCACAATCGATTACTCACGGCGGGCGAGCGTCTAGTGCCAGCGTATAAATCAGCCGCCAAACGCTGGTGCCAGTGATCAATTGATTCTACCGGGTGTACAGTTCTAAAGACAGTGACGGAAAGTAAGGGCGGGTCCACACACAACGATCTGTCTGCGCAAATATCTGTGCAAAAGTGTGCGCTCACCACAGACATACATTACTAGACTGGCAATGCCGCATACTCATTGATCTCTATAAAAACTGGATTTATAACTCTGGTGTCTGAGCATAGAATTACGGCGTGCCTGTACATTCAGATGTTTTTCACACGTTTTCGCATTATCCGCCATGTTTAAATTTGGCATACTAATTTCTATCACTTATTACGTGACCAAGAATTGCTTGTTTACCTCTTGATTTGAAATTTATGTCAATTCAGGATGTAACAGGCTAATATGGAAGCATAATCCAAACGTATTTTCTTCTCATTTTCTTGTAAAACTTCACAGCAGCCATATTTGAATTTGGCAATAAACGAAATAGGAACATCTCTGGCTGGCACGCTCAGACAACTGAAGTTCAACATCCAGATAGTATAGAGATCACTGCGTATACAGTATCATTGATGTCAGTGAAGTCTCGCCGCCATATTTCTATTCTATAACGTGCGAGCAGTCGTGTGAGTTATTACAGAAAACAGTCGTAAAAATACGGATGAACTGACGTAACTATGCTGTCCTTAGAGTTTTGACATGTAGGCAATTCGTGTTTTGTATATGGCTGAAAATTTTTAAGCTCGAGTAAGCTTCAACACATACAGTAATGAGTTGCATTGATTTGCTGTTATTATTAATCTGTCACCAATTTCATTCAACTACGGATTTTCTTTCAGTAGTATGGTCATTATAAAAGTGTACCCTTATTCTTTCGAGAGTTCTTACGAAATCTATAGTCTGCTTTGACGCACACACTAATGAGTCGCGTTTCTTGTTTTTATTAATCTGTTTCCAGTTTCGATCAACTTCTGTTTTTCTTTTAATAGTATGACCGTTATAAATGTGTTATTTGTCGTGGACAACAAATAGCTTTATTCTTGTTAGTGTTTTTCAGATAACTACTTCTGCTTTAAATGTACATAACGGTAAAATTTTACCTATCATCTCCAGTGGCGGCCAGTGACCAGTGTGCTAAAATAGTACAAAAATAAACAGGAAACAAAATATACTAAAATAAAAAGTCAACCTTTGTATGATTGCCTTTAATTAAATATCAATTAATACTGTATTGACAGTAAGACCTTCAGGGGAATCTATAACAGCGCTGCCAACTGCATGTATTCACTGCAGTTAGTAAATTAACGTTTCAAAAATATTAATTTTATTTACAGAAATTAAAAATTTAGACTCAGAGGTATTTGAATACAAGCCTCACAGAGGAATTGAGAGACAACGCGCAAGACGCCTGAGTGAGCGCGCTATTTGACTCTGTAAGCCGCAATATTCGTCATATACTATTCTTCCGCAACCGTCACAAGCAGCGCGAAGAGAAATATTGATGTGCTGCAGTCGGTCTCAGCACACATGAGTCGCCAGGCCTGACGTCACGTCTGCGCATGCGCACTAGCAAACAGACGACTGCGCCGTCTCTCTGCGCACGTACCAGCGCGGCTGAATCCCACTTCAGCACACGGAGCTGGTTTCCAGCTATCGCGGCGAGAGCGCTCCAAAATGCGTTTTCATCCTTATTACTAGCATTCTAATACGCATTGGAAGGGAATTGGCATAATTTTATTGTATATCTGGCTCGTATTCCTAGTGAAAGGATGTAATTTTACATCGATTTCTCGCTTGCATTCGAAGAGAAATGGCATAATTTTAGCAATATATTTACAGTGTGCTGCAGTACATTAGCACCAGCCGCCACTGATCATCTCGCCGACCTCTCATGATTATGTTGGCAACCCAAGAAAATGGTAGAAAGTCTTTGCTTAGATGTTAATGTTAATATTTAACCGTACATAACATGTTCTTCTTATAACACGATTCGAAAATGCGAAAGCACTAGGTCAAATGCAAACCATGTTCAAACCAACTAGTAAAGCATACAACATCATATCGTGTCAGAAGATCGTAGTAGTACCGTACGGAAACTTTTTGACGTTAGGTGAGGCAAGATGGCGGCATCAAACTTCAGTCACAGATGCAAGTTTGCCAGTCTAGTAATGTATGTCTGTGGCGCTCACCAATAGTTGCGTGTGGACGGGTGTTTACATCGCTGCAAATTCTCGCGCCCGACATCTTTTGGCGAAAAAAGAAACTAGTTAGTATAGACTGCAATCGGACTGGCAAACGAATACAATACGATTTTTTTGTTTCGAAGTTTATTTTTGCCAGTGGCGGAGGAATCTTGTTATGGTCGCTGGTTGCAACGTTCAAACAAAACGCAATAAACAGAAAAGATCAACGAAATGTTCTAGGCAATGGCTGGTTGTCACATGTGATTTTACTTCGTGAGTTGAAGTGCGAATCAGATGACTGGCGTAATTTGCGAATGGATGTGGGAACTTATAATCATCTGTTGACACTGGTAACTCCTCGCATAATACGTAAAGACACTTGCATGAGGAGATAAATTTCTCGGTTAAATTGTACTGTACATAAATGTCACTTCTAGGTACTTTACCTCAACAAACCTTCTCTTAAAATGCTTGTATCGGGAATATCTTTAATGTGATGTTTCATTTTTCCTCCAAACATTCGTAGTAAGGTAAAATTAAATACGAAATCCGTCAAATACAATACATTACCTTGAATTCAAGATTACGCAGCGCGATGCTCCTTTGTTACACTGAGCACAGGACAAGTGATGTAGTCAGCCAACCACAGCACACTGTAATAGCTTTAGTCAGCCAATAGTCATCCAATATAACACTTCCTCGCCGCGGCAACATGCAAATAGGAATGCTTATCGTTCAATTTTCGATCTGTCCGCATCATGTGAGTTTTTTATTTTAATTTTGTGTCCTACAATGCCCGGAAGTGACAGTTATATACGGTAAAAGTTTACCGTAAACACACGATAAAAGTTTACCGTAAACACACGATAAAAGTATACAGTGACACAGATTTGCAGCGATTTCCTGTCCACGCGTTCCAACTTGTCTGTGCAGATGTGATTTGAACCCAAAGATTTGAGCAATTTTGCTCAAACCTCCAACTTCCAGGTTTGCGCACATCTCATACCTGCGCAAATGTGCTGTCCACACACAAAGATTTGCGAGGTGTGCGCAGACATATCGTAGCGTGTGGATCCGGGTTAATGCTATATCCAAACATGCAATAACATATTTCAAACGGCGACATTCACGTCACATGCTCACACGTCACCCATATTATAGTAGTGGATTTTGCGCTTTTGTGTCTTCTTAGTCTTTATTTTTATAATTTTCCTCTGTTTTCGTTACAAACTGCGAATCTCCAAATGTTCAATGACAATTTAGATATTGTTCTCATTGAGTGTTCCTCCGTAACGGGGGTCAGATATGGAAAATAGAAAAAAATAGATATTACAATAACAGAACAGAGCTGACACCTGCATTGTATGTAGGTAAGAACATCGATTTTGGTTGAACAAAGGACAATTCATACTGTCCATCACGCCACATCATGTCACATTCCATCAAAACAGTCCACAGTGCATTTCTAACTGCGGCATTCACACTGTCCGTTGCCGTTCCGTCACCTCAAGCTTTCTTGGGAAGAGAGTTTTGACGGAACGGTCGTCTGCTAACATCTGAAGTTAACCTGTTTTGGTCACGCTCACTCATGTTTCAACAGAAGTTTACACGGATTATCCGAAACTGTGACATCTTAACTTTTATTTTATATTATACTTTGTTTTAGCGGTAATCTGCAAAGGTTTCATGACGACTTCGTCTTTGATTTTTCTTCAATTGAGTGTCCTTCTAAAAGCCACATCATGGTTTATGTTTTACAATAGCACAACATAAAATACTGAATTAAAAAGTTTATATGAATATGATTGTAAGTTCATTAAACAATTTTCATTAATTATCATTTTAAATGAAAAATTCAACGTTCATGAAGGACAAAAACTAAGTTGTTTATGACGTTACTAGCTTATATGCCCGTGCTTCGCAACGGTTGTTAAAGAAGGTCCTGTGTATATCATAGTTCTTTGGTTTCCGGACGTAGGTCAGCAAAAACACAATCCTTGTTGGATCTCTTTGTCAATAAACTCAGTTCTCCTAGCCAAGATATCAAATTTAAGTAGAAGTCATTGTCGAAAACGATTAATGTTCATAAAGTTTTTCATACTAAGATTGAAATTAATTTAAGTCCGTGCTTCGGAACAATGTAAATTCAATGATAGGTTGTGTTCATAAAATTACACATTGCAACAGCAGCGCCGAAAGCGGCTGGCAAATTACATTTCTGAAAACGATGTTGGATAAGTGCGAATATTGATTTGTAACAGTTTTCACAAATATCTTCTTGAATAGGAATTTGGAATGAATTGTAAGACTGTGTGAATCATGAGACTCTATACAAAAGAGTTTCGCGTGAAAGTGCTGGTCATGATGAGATGTGACAACAACGGATGTATCTGATTCGGTAAAATTTTACTTTCTATCCTGGCGGCTTCGTGTTTTTATGTTGGCAACATCAATAACACGATATAAAATTATTGCAAAGATGACCGAACCACATAGGGTGTAGATAAATACTGCTGTTCCTGCTGTATGCTTGATTTCTCGACAAAATATTTGCGTGTCACGCGATTGGCTTATAACGATGTCACATGATTCTCGTTATTCAACATCTGTTGCCAACATTATCACAGGAGACCGCCGGGATATGAGTGGGACTACGTCGCATAGTTTTTCTTGACCCAGCTGTCAAACGATAACACCTTTCACAGCAGAGAGTGTCGCGGCTATATCATTAATGTATGTCTGTGTTTCCACCACGCTTCCACGACAGTGATCAATGTTCCACGAGTATTTTTATCTTTGAGTCTATCTGGATTTTTATCTTTGTTTTGTGTCTCTGTTCATAGTCGGTAATGTGTGGTTGACGGAAACATGTGATCTATTTTTAAAAAATGCGTATTTGATATTCCTCGTCGTTATTAAAGTCTGAAAGGACCGCATTGTATGACGATTGAAAGAATAAACAGATTTTTAACTCGTACCGTAAAGTTCGTAAGTCACAGAGTATATAGCTTTTCCTAAGAGTATTTATCGCATATTTTGCGAATTTTTGCTCGTCACAGTCACCCACTGCCACGCACCGCGACCAAACTCCCTTACTAACATCATTAGACCAAGGGCTATCTACCTCCACAACCACGAGTGGGTGGCAGTATGTGGTCATGGAGAAAAGTCTGTCAGCACGTACACACACAAGCCTTTTATATATAGATATAGATTAACGAAGCAAGAGGGGAAATTGTAATTGATAAAGTAGACAACTTCTACTTATTTTCTTATGCATATTGTATGATGTGTTACTATCTTAATATTTTCGTTTGAAATTAGGTGTCAATGTTTTAAAATGTTATTTCACTTCCCTTCACTTTAACACACTATGTCGCCAAGAAAAGACATTTTTAAAGTTTTCTTTGGCCACCAATAAAATTCAACGTTGTTGTTTTCCTCAATTACAATATTAATTTGGCGAATGGTGATGATGTTCCGCTGTATGCAAGACACCCAATTTTAATTATTTTTCCCAAACATGTTTCAGCACATTTTGTAATATCATCAGTAGAGTGGTTAATTTTTGTTCTGAAAAATTATAGTTACTGTACAATAGTCTTTTCAGGTACATCTAAATTGTTTTTGTAGGTTCATTCATTTTGAATTTTGCTTAGGTTATCAGTCAAATATAACTATTTCAGTTTAGTGAAGTTAGGCTTCGAAATACGAGTATCACATTTTTTTTTACATACCTTTACATTAGGCTACGTAAAAACTCATTAAGTAGCCTACTAATCTGTTATTTTGGTAATAGTATTTTACAAACTTGTCTCTGCAAACATAACATACAGTTTAAATTTCTTACTTTCCAATCTTCCGTTTCGAGAAAATGCGTCATTTCTGTTTAGTACTTACGATTCTTTTCCTTCTCTTTAGATTCTGATTGTTGTTGTTTCTTTTGTATTGTGTATATTATTTGTTTTCCACGTTTTGTTCGTGGTATGCATTAAGCCAGTAGTAATATTCGTCGTATGCTGTTCATTTGTCCTCTGGGTCTTTTGTTTTGAAGAGTTGCGCGAGAAATACGAGTGTTTACTGTCAGTGTCGTGTTATATTTGTCTGTTGATAGAGGAATGTAAGGGTGAAACAGTATTGTGGATGGGTTTTCTTCTTGTTTACATTTCGTATCTGCATATACATCTGCCTGTGTGTGTTTATTGGGTGTGTTGTGCTTTTCAGTGTGTGCGTAAGTTGCGAAAATATCAGGTGTTTGTTGGTATTTAGGTTTTCCTATGTTTCTGAGGTGGTTGTGTTAGTCTCTCTCTCTCTCTCTCTCTCTCTCTGTCAGACACACACAAAAACTGTCCACATAAATCCTCTATAGTCTCTTTCTGTATCTTTTACAAATACTAATAAAAACCAGCAATGCTTTGCTGTGGCTTAGTTTGATACGAACTGAAAAAGAAAGTAAATAAAAGAATTCTTGCATTCATGGACACACTGAGAAAACACATCAATATATATATATATATATATATATATATATATATATATATATATATATATATATATATATGATCTGCTCTGTCTTCCTGTGGCTATGTAGACTGAAAGGAAAGTTCGAAAAATATGTTTTCTCAAAAAATCATTACTTACTGTAAAACCAGTGGATAGACAAAGATTTTTGTTTATCCATTTTCTGCATAACCAAATTTATCATACAGTTTTACAGGATGTGAAGTATAGTTGCCATTGAGGAAAGCAATCGTGGACATTCTGTCCATCCTCTCCCCACATCCATGATTTACCATTTCCTCCTCCTGCTCTTTCTCCTCTTCTAAACCCACTCTAACCATATCCCATCTCTGTCCATATCCCCATTCATTTTATTTTCTTTTCTTTTCCATCTCCTCCACCCTTCTTAGTTTGTCAATCACTTCTTTCATCCCTAAATTCGTTTCCCAATTCCCTAGTTGTAGCTATTCAGAATCAAGAAATTAACAATTAGTAACTTAGTTCCATTTTTGAGGAAATGACGGAAAATATGCCCAAAGTTACTCTTATGTAAAAGTAAACGAAATAGCGACACAAAAAACATTACATACAATCATCGTTAGTACAAATGTAGTTGTGGCACTGTATCTACCCAATACCTGTATGTTACTGCAAACCAACCATTTAAACGTGAACATTCTTAGAATGCTATTTCATGAATCATTGTTACTTTCTTGTGTTATTTTTACCATTACTCCAGATCGGAACGCTTGGCAGAACTTCAAGTTCTGCTGTTGCACTTATTATAACATGTAGCCTGGGATTTTGAAGGAATTAACTGTAGCTGTAATCTCTCGTTTTACGAGAGAATGAATTAATAAAAGATTGAAGAATTAGTTTCTAAAGAAGCACCGACAAACATTGTTTCCTAAAGCTCACTCACCTGCAGATCTTTTGTACCAGGTGATTGGACTTCGTTTCTCCTTTAGGTGTTTTGTTGTCTAGTAGATGATTAAATTTATTTTTAAAAAAAGGGAACAGGAAGGGAATCTACAGACATGAAAGTCGATTGTGTCGGTTGAAATATATATATAGGGTGGTCGAAATTCCCGTTATAACCTTCTAGGACTTGTAGAGGGTAGTGAGAACATAACATTTTGAATAAGAACCCATGCCCGGAAACGTAATGTTTCCGTTCCACGACGGTTTCAATTCAGATGATTGTCTCATCCACTCCTACTTGAGGAATGTAATTAGGCGCAACCCAGTAAAATTTTTGCAATCAATCTGAAAAGAATACTGAATCGTTCCGTTGTTACTTAAGCATTTTCATTACGATTTACACCTTCTGGTTTACATTAGTCGACACCAAGAAGAACCCAGCATCTACGCTACCAGACGCAGCGTAATGATGCATTACAACAGTGACTCGATGTCGCGACCACCAACCTCGTCACTCACATTGTACCTCCGAAGCATGCTTTGGTACTGGTACACTCTCTCCAGTCCACGTGGAGTCTCTTCAATGTCTTGTGCAGCGGCCAGAACTCGTGCCAGCAGGTCTTCCTCTGTCTCTATAGGTGTCTCATAAATTAGGCTCTTCATACGACCCCACAAGTAGTAGTCCAGAGGGGTAAAATCCAGCGATCGTGGCGACCTCGCGGCTGGACTACCACTGCCTCTCCATCTTTCACCAAATAGTCTGTTCAGATGTCTCCAGAGAGCCAGTGAAAAGTGAGGTGGTGCACCATCATGCTGAAACCACATTTCCTGACGAAAATTCAGTGGCACATCTTCCAAGTACGGGTCCGGTACGTGTCGTAGAGAGACTAAGTATGCGGGACCTGTGAGCTTGGATGGATGGAGGTATGGTCTAATCACTTGACCGTCCAAAATACCTGCCCACACATTAATTCCAGACCTGTATTGATATCCCTGAACATGCGTGGCATGAGGGTTTTCGTTCGCCCAGACATGGCTATTTCGAGCATTCAGAAGATACTCCCTTGTGAACCTACATTTATCTGTGAAGAGAACTCGACGTGGAAACAGGAGCGGATCGATGCAACAGTGCAGGAACCGTGTGTATAAGGCGACGCGTTGTGGAAAATCTGCTGGTCCCATAGCGTAAGTGGTACAGATGTATTGTTGCTCATGCAGGACGTCCAAGACGGTACTGTGACTAACAGCCATTGCACACGGAATTGTTCAAGAACTCGTGGACGGGCTATTTTCAATGCAACGCAATACACCTTCTTCAAATTCGGGAGTGCTGCGTCGCCATGGAGCATCACAGTCCTGTCTCCTCACGGTGAAGGCACCCGTTTTTCGTAGCCGTTATGTAACTTGGCCAACAATTTGTGCGATGGAGTGTGATGCTGTGGTAAACGTTCGTGATATAGCCGACTAGCAGCTCGTCCGCTACCTCCAGCTTCGCCATACACAAGGAGCATGTCTGTATATTCCGGAAAAGTGTACTGCACCATGTTTGCTTTATCGTGATGCACAGGTATTGACTCAGTCTCAAAGCAAAGCAGACGATAAGTGGCATCTGGTGATCGTTTGACATAGTACACATCATCGTGTCTACCCTGTTGCATACCAGGACAGGGAACTCTGAGACGTTTCTTTGTCACTAAGCAGACGTTGACGAGTTACACAAAAATGTTTAAATGTTTGTAGAGATTATGGGACTCAACTACGGGGTCATCAGTGCCTAAACCTACAAACTACTTATGAACTAGCTTATACTAAAGTCGGCACAAACATCCATGCCCGAGGGAGGATTCGAACCCCCGACCGCAGCGGTCGTGCAGACCGTGACTGACACGACGCAGACCGCTCGGCTACCGCGGCCAGTTAAGAGTTGCACATCTGAATTGAAACTGTCGTAGATGGGTACAATACGTTTACTGACATGGGTTCCTATTCAAAATGTTATGTACTCACTACCCTCCACAAGTCCTAGAAGTTTGTAATGGGAATTTATGTGTACTCTGTAACCCCTCCATATCCTTTACACCTATCGTTTCTTGATGCGCCCTGTCCTTTGCAGTTTCCATCCCACTTGGATATCCGCCTCCTCCACGCTGCAAATCCTAGAAAGACAAGCCCTCATCCTCGCTTACCACATCCACCTTCCTTTCCCCACACAGATCATCTACGATCTCATTCCTTTCTCTCCTTCTAAAGTTTCTCGACATATCCGTATCCTCTACACCTCTTGCAAAATTGAATCCCATCATCCTGTTGTCTCTCCCCTCCTGCTGTACCCCAGGTCTTTGCCACGCCGGTACCAGCATATCTCTCCCTCCCTCCACATCCTCTCCCAGGGTACCTTTCGCCACCTGCCTCTCCCGGATGACACCCTCCGTCCTGATATTTTCCCATTCTATCAGTGCTAATCCCTCCCCTCCCCTCCCCATATATTGTGTGGCCCCCTCCACTCCCCTCCCTTCCCACCCCCACTTGGATCTCCCTTCCCCTCCCACGGAGTTCTTACGTTTTCCTTCCCCGCTCCTCCAACCCTCCCCCTCTCCTTCCCGCCCCTCCGCGCCTCCCTTCCTGCCCCTCTCCCCATGCAGGGTCTCAGTACTTTACTTTTAAACAGTGTTTTTAACAGTGCACCTTGCTAAAGTATTGTGTCAGTGTCAAATAGTTAGCGTGATTTTAATACTTCAGCAACCGCCGCATAGGCAGAAGAATGTGTTGCCGTGTTTTTTATTGTCTCTCTGTTGTCGTCACCATTAACTGTGCAAAATCTGTGTTTTTTTACCCACCCTAGCAGTTTTTAATACTGATTATGTGTGTTTTAAAGCCTTCATTTAATTGTTTTTACTTCGCCAATTATATCTTCTTTTTTATTGTTAAATTCAACATTTTTATATCCTGTTTTAAACTATCATTACCGACTGTCACACTCACATATACACTGGGCTGAAGGCTGCTTCCATCCTGCACCATGGGGCATTAAAATACAACAAAGAAAGAAAAAACTACTCTGTGTGTTAGACATAGCCCTGTCACAAGTTCTCATAAACAGAACAGTTGCTCACTTAATACAGCCATTGGGCGAGAAATATACTTTCTGTAGGAAAGTCGGTAATACATTGATTTACGCATTAGGAAATGAAGACCAGTCCTCAAGAGAGGTCACAGATGACAGAGAAGTAGGTATGGGTTATATAGATGATCACAGAAACAGGGGTCGGAGCAAGGTAACTATTATGCTACATACCGTTGTGCAGCACCTGAATCTGGCGGTAAAAATGTAGCAATAGCAGTATACAACCGTTACAACAGCAGAAGACATCGAAGCACGATACATCACGAGTCTGTCGCGGCTGGCTAAGGTAATCTGCATTCGAGGTAGTGAGAAGCACTTGCTACTCAACGGTGAGAACTGAAGCACGCGGTCTTTGCGACGTTGACACCACTAGAAACTGCAACGGAATTGGCTGGAGAGCTCCTCTCTAGGCTACTTAAAGACATGACCAGCGGAATAGCGTGCACTTCCGCGGTTGGACCCTTTAGCCAACCTGGAGAGGGGTAGTCGGTACAGGTGTTCCTGGCCGCCAACAGCAGCTAACTTCCGGCCTTCAGGTTGGTTGTCCTGTACTTCCACGAATTCCCAAACCTCGGCAACTCGTCTCCCTCCACCACTGCGTGCTTCCATCGTCGGTTTGAAATAACGACCAGGAAATGGAACTAGATTCCGTCATGTTGGGCGTTTTCTATAGCTATTAAATGGGGAATGCAAAAATTATCTTGTCCCCTCCAACTGATACACCTATGTAGCCAATAAAGTGGTAGAGTTTGTGGACATAAGATAATTAATTGAATCGTGTTAATGCTGCAATGAAGTTTGTAGAATTTGTAATTAATTAATTGATCAGCTTGTATTTGTTATCAGTTTGCTCGGAATTTAATTTGGAATTAGAGTCTATGATCATAAATAAGGTATTATTTGCCTGGCTCTCTCTTTATTTGTCCAAGGACTGTTGTGGACAGATGCTATGGTCTTGCCACATGTATTTCATGCTTCCCCAAGTTACAGTGCTTCAAACAGCAGGATATGTCAATGTGTGATAGGAAAGGTAACATCAGAGTTTTAAATATGAAAACATCTGCTTCCTTTTGTTACTATAAACGGCAATATGTAAACCTTTTTTTTGTGCACATCTGAGGCGAAGAACGTTTCGAATTATGAAAGCTACATTGGCCTAATCATATAATAATATTGTGCTCCATTCTTTTGTATCCCTTCCTCGTCGCCACTTTTGTATCCCATCCTCGTCGACACTTTTGTATCCCATCATAAAACGAAAGATGTTCAAATGTTTGTAATTCTATGGGACCAAACTACGTTGGTCATCAGTCCCTAGTCTTACAAGCTACTTAAACTAAGTTAAACTAACCTAAGGATAATACACATCCATGCCCGATGGAGGATTCGAACCTCCGACGCAGGAGGCCGCGCGATCCGTAACGTGGCGCTCGAGACCGTTCGGCTACCACCGCGCGCCGACGAAAGATGACCGACGGCGGAAGTAATCCATAGTGCATAATCATAACAAACGGGTAAGCTAGTAATAATTATATCCCACTGTTTTTTGACAAATAGGATTCCAAGAAGACTTTAAGCGAAAAACTCCATCCCTAATCGTAAGGTAAACTGCTATTTTAATTTCAACTTGCTCCTTGATAATACGAGGGTTCGTTCCGAAAGTAATGCAACGGTGGGCTCTACTCAGTGAAAACATGTCGCAGGACCTACAAATTATGCACTTTATTATTACCATAGCGCAGCAAACGTCTGAGCCCCAGCGGATTAGCCGCGCGTGCTGGAGCGCCGTGTTGCGGTGCGCCGTCGGGGGTTCGAATCCCCCCTCGGGCATGGATGTTTGTGTCGTCTTTAGTGTAAGATAGTTCATAAGTAGTTCGTAAGTTAAGTCCCTTAAGCCTTACAAACATCTGAACACTTTGAACAAACGTCTGATCTGCACGTTAGTGCTGTAACAAATATAACAGAATAGACAAAATGAATTTACGATTTTAGGTCCCAATGGGCACCGTATTAAATCAGAGGCAGATTTTCAAGTACTAACGTACTGTGTCTGCCCATTTTCATTAATTATCTGTGGGATTCTGCTGGTTGAAAATGTTCAAATGTTTGTAGAGTTATGGGGCCTAACTGCAGTGGTGAGCGGTCCCTAAACTTACAAACTACTTAAACTAACGTATCCTAAGAACAACACACTTACCCATGCCCGAGGGAGGACTCGAACCTCCACGATGGAACGACCGCGCGCACCGTAGCAGGGCGCCTCAGCGCACACGGCTATTCCGCCGCGGCTTCTACTGGTTCCCAACTGGTTCGGACCTGGTGTGCACCCGTAGTGAAGACAGTATCATTGGCCTTCTTCGTCTATATATATATATATATATATATATATATATATATATATATATATATATATATATATAGTCCCAGTTTAACTCCAGGCTCGTGCTCTTAGGGGAGTCGGAAATTGGCGAAATGCCCGAGTAATTCATGAAATTAGCAGAAACACTACGTTAGTAATGTGTAGATAAATTGAAAATGTGCGTCTGATGGGTGGGGTACAGGGTTGTCCATGCAGTCGCAGTGATCACTGTGACGCAGTGTTTCCCTTCACCTCCTAAAATACAGCACCGATTTCAACCAAACCTTGTAGGCCATGCAACAGTGGCTGACTGGCTGGCAGCTGTGACACAGCCGACTACCTCGTAGCGAAAAGCCATTCTGTTAGCGGTGTGACGTGGCACGGAGTGTTGTGAGGCCTTTTCTGTAAACAGTGGTGTTCCAGGCCTGACTGTGACACCAGATAACATGCGCGCCAGTGACGTCACAGACTGCCTGCAAACCCCATGGCCAGGAGCAGTTCCCATCAAATGTTCATATTTGTGAATCTATGGGACTTAATTTCCTTAGTTATTAGTCCCTAGGCTTACAAACTACTTAAACTAAGTTAAGCTAACCTAAGTCAAAACACACACACACACACACACACACACACACATTCGCAAGGGAGGACTCGAACCTCCGACGGCGAGCAACCACACGTTCCGCAGCAAGGTGCCTTTAGACCGCTCGGCCACTCCACCGCGGTACAGTTCCCATCACTCTGCTAGGTGGCACTGCTGCAGAGGTCACTTCGCCTCGTGCTTCTCCCACCATTCTTTTTTCTCGGGTACGTCATTCTACCATCCAGTACTGACATTTCAACAGCTCTAGTAATTATTATGTATCATTCACAAACTGCCTACCAATTTTGATCATTATCTGTTAGCCTAGAAGAATTTGTAATAATCAACAACCTAGGGAAGACGTTGCCTGATTTACCAAAGCTGTTGAAGTCAATTTCATTAGGTCAGTCGAAGTAGAAAGGTTCTTTCAAACTTTGAAAGGAATAAAATCATTCTTATTCAACTCTATGCTCAAAGAAAGATTGTAAGCCTTGGCAATACTTTCCATAGAAAGTGGTGGAGATCGCTGACTTTAATCTGCGGATGACTGATACATTTGATCAATAAGAAATAGGAGGCCAAAGTTTCAGCACAGATGGGGTAAGAATATGTGTAGTTATGAGTTACAATGTGTAATATGTCTCTTATTTCCAGTCTTTTTAAAAATTTCATAATGCACTCTGACAGATATTTTTCTGTCACTCAAATATCCTCAGCCGGCCGCGTTGGCCGAGGGGACTGAGGCGCTCCAGTCACGATCTGCACGGCCACTACGGTCGGGGGTTCGAATCCCCCCTCGGGCATGGATATTTGTGTCGTCCTTAGGCTTAGCTAGTTCATAAGTAGTTTGTAAGTTTAGGGACTGATGACCCCATAGTTAAGTCTCATAAGCTCTACAAACATATGAAAATTTTGAACTGAAATATCTCTAACTTTTCACGGGATCGTAAATTGATTTTGAAAAAAAATAAAAATAAATAAATAAATAAAAAAATAAAATAAAACACGTTAGGTTGTTGTTGTGTCCTTTATACAAGAAGTCGGGCTGTTTATATCACGGCAATAATGTCAAGAGGCCAGGTGTCGAGATAAACAATTTTCTCCCTTGTAAGCGTCTGATTTAAAAAATGTAACATGGAAACTTGAGTGCAGCACTCAACTTTAGGTAGTATCGGCTGCCATTGCAGTCCACTGCGAGGTACGAGGCGGAGGATACCTTGTACCGCTACTGGCTATTTCCTTTTCTGTTCCAGTCCCAAACAGAACGACGCTAATGTTCTGATGTTAGTAAACTAAACTACTGACGTCATCTGTCTCTAGACTTACAAGCTACTTTAACTAACTTATGCTAAGAACAACATACACACCCGTGTCCTATGGAGTACTCTAACCTCCGACAGGAAGTGGCCGCGCAATCCGTAGCAATGTGCCTTATACCGCGATATACTGTCGATACGAGTCCTAATTCCTCTTCTCTTTGTCGTCTTTACATGCAGTGTTTAAGTTAGCGGCAGTAAAACCGTTCTGCAGCCAGTTTTAAATTCCAGCCCTCTAAATTTTCCTTCACAGTATATCACGAAACCTCCAGCGATGACTATTTGAGTTTCTTAAGCATCTCTGTTAAATGTCTCAAGGAACACCTGACGAAGACGCCGAGTTACGACGTCGAAATATCGTGTGAGGAAGACGCGGACCACCGGCAGTACACCCGATCTTACAAGATGTCAACGAATCGCCGGAAAAGCCTACGAGATTACATCTCTGTAATACTCGTGCATTGATCGAACTTACCAGTTCGAAGGTTAGTCGCGAATAAATATTGAATATACGAAGGTCTGATAAGGCGCTGCAGCGAAGTGCTGGGAGCTCGGGCGGCAAAATTTGGCAAACGAGTTGGCGCGGTGCGTGCGGCGTATCCTTGACCTCCTTGCACCGCTGAGGCGGTCGCTGCTCCCTGCTGCCCCTCTGCCCACCACGTCCCAGCCCAGGGAGGGCCTAGACGCCGTCTTTGGACGTAAAACAACCACTACTCTCATATTATCCTCGATGCCCTCATCGAACAAATACTGCGTAACAGAAGAGACGTAACATGAGAAGCTTGTACCGACGTGGTGATCCAGTGCTTGTTCTTATAGATTACATTCCATTTCCGTGACGGCAGTCTGGATCTGCCGGCTTACCTCACCCAGTGAGCGAGTGTTTTTTCCTAACAACTTACCCGGGTATACGCTGTCTCGCGAGGAGATCTTAACTACGTGAGAACGAACCGCCACCTTTTTCCCCAGCGATGTATCCTAATTGAATCAATAAGAGTGCAGGTGGCCTGAGCGGTGTAATTGCCTCCTTTAGTAAACAGGCTTTTTCGAAGGAGGCCAGTCTCTGAAGAACGAAACTTTGATACTAGATAAACCGCTCATGGCTCACTGTGGCTCATATTCTGTGATGGTGTGGCTGTGTGGAATGAAAGGAAATGAAGAAAAAAATGAAAATAGCTGTCTGTTTGTCCGTTTTCTGCATAGTCGCAGCGGAGCGGCCGAGCGCATTGAGGCGCTATGCTACGATGCACGAGGCTGTTCCCCGCCGGGGTTCGAATCCTCCTTCGGACATGGATGTTTGTGACGTCTTTAGTATAAGCTAGTTCATAAGTAGTTTGTATGTTTAGGGACTGATGACCCCGCAGTTCACTCCCTGAAGCATGACAAGCATTTGAACATTTGACCTTTTTTTTTCATAGAGATCAGACAATTTGACGCATAATTGCCCACGAGAAAAGATGATTTTTCCATATTCTTCCCATCTCACACCTTTCCTCTCTGTATCTGTTCTTCTCCTCTCCCCCCTTCTATCTACATCCTTGTTTTTCCATCCCCTATCAGTTCACATCCTCCTTTCCTTCCTTCTTTCTTCTATCGCTTCTTCCTCCCCCACTCCTACTCTCTCACACTGCCTATCTTTTTTGCACCTTCTCTCTACCCATTTCCTCTTTGCTCTCTGTCCTTTTCCTCCTTTCTCGTCTTCCCGTCCATTTTCTACTCCTCCCCTCTCTCTGCTCACATTCCCACCCCTCTGTCTGTCCACCTCCTCTTCCCACCTTCTCTATACATCATCCCATAAACCCTACATATCATCACTGAGTTTTTTGCCAGACAGTAGGTAATATGTGCATGGTACAAATCGATCTGAAGGTAAAGGTGAAGCAGTCAACAATCCGAAGATTATTTTTTAACACCACAGTGCCTTACTAGGCGTGGTCCTGTTTGGAGGTGGTATGCCGTTGTCTTCCTCCGACCTTCGAACTGACTTCCCAGCAAGTTATACGGGGACCTACAGCTTAATGTGGATTCCGAAACCACGGTGCTATTTTTTCATATCAGCAACAATGCCAGAGGTGAAAGAAGTGGAAAGTGACAGTTAAAATCCTAGGACCTGGCGAGGATCGAACCCACGACCCTTGGATTTACAGTCTGGCACTCTACCACTGTGCTACCAATCCGCCTAAATCAAGCTAGGAGCTTGAAAAGAGCTGTTCAATATTTGTGTGACATACACTGCAAACATATAGGTCAGATTTTCTGCACGACTACACCATACGCCTCCAGAGAGGATGATAATGTTTCTATGATACTCAGTTGTGTGGATTGAGAGCGAATTTTGCCATGCAGTATTGTTTTCAGGCAGCTCAATGATTAGGACGTGACATCTCCATAACTATATATCATACAATGATATACCTTTGCAGGGACATTCAGTGGTATATGTAGCCTGGGAAATGCCTTGCGAATAGAATGATCAGTAAAGAAGTAATAAATTAAACCCACATTCCTGATGTGCAAGTTTTTCACGTATCTCAGAAGGTATCACGTCTCCTGAAGCATGTGTTGTACACTTATATAATTTAGTAGGAGCGTTCATCGGCATGCGTGGTACAGTCAGTAAGTTCTGAGTCTTGACGCCTGCAGAATAGGCACCCACACGACTCTATATGTGCATCCAAAGACTTGCCTGTGGTAAAATACACATACAACATGGTACGCAGAGCTATTCGACCCTTGTCAAAGTCGAAAATAACGAGTGTAAAAACAAAACGTGTGACATTTGGACAATGATTATTTGGAAGCTAAATTTATATGTAAGGAAAACAGAGTTTTTGTACTTGTCATCTCGCCATCTGCAATTGTTTTCACTATAATTAATTACCACGTAATTTATTATCAAACAGTGAACGCCAGTATAAAACTATATACTGATTTGAATGTATAAGCACCTGATGATGGGCACAAGCCCGGAACCGGTCGTATATTTAAGTAAATAAATCTTTAATTGTGACTGGTAGCGGTTTTTATTCTCAACCATTTGATAAGAACAGCAAAAACGTTCAACTACATTTATCATTGATAAAATAGAAAAGGAAACTAAATTCTCTTAATCATATAACATCAGTCAGCCTTTTGAATGGTATGGATCGCTAATTTATGAAAATACAAATACTGAATAAACGGAGGGGAAAATGCTGTGAGAATTAATTTCAGAAAGAAATTGGATAAGGCATACAAAACTGAAATGAATCTCTTCTACGGAATCAAAAGTGAGAAATGTTGCGACAGACAACATTATAAGAATGGCGGGAAATTACATTGTACATGATACGTCGACTCCGTTCTACTGAATGACTAGGCTGAAATAGTGATACTATTAATTTGTAGGCAACCCTTGCTCTAAGGAAAGATTTGGACGTGATAATTGTTTATTGATTGTGTGTAGCTAACCGTGTGAACGTCAGATTTAAAGTTCCACAGCTTATCGGACTTCTAAAAACATTTAAACTGACAATAGCTTCAACTAAGGAGAAGAAAAAACATTATTCATACACTAGTAGGTTATCAGATAAAGAAGCAATAGCTGCACAACTTATGAAATCGTAGATCCAAATCTCTTATTATTGTGAACAGGCTATTTTCCTGAACACATTTGTAAACATATAGCGGGGAGGAAACTGCGCCCTACAATGAAAACTGAGATTTAACTTTTAAATGAAAGAGGTTTTATTAAATAAAGAGAAGAAAATTTCACCTCACACGAATAGTTGTACGTAATCCAGAAGTCCTTAGAGTATCCACTATTCACAAAAGCTAAGAATAGAGAGACGACTAATGGTGTCCAGCCTTCTCCTTCCAAATCCAAGATTAATAAACAAACGGTGAAAAGACAGAGAAATACAAATTAATGACAGAACGCTGACATGTGATAGCAATGTCTATCAATATTTGCCCTAGGCCAAGTATTATTACAATTGCCAGATACTTTCAGCCAGGAATTATAACCGAAATCTTATCACTTCCTTTCTGAAGTCCATTTGGCAAGTGTTTAAGAGCAATGGAGATGCAAATTCCAGTATCTGAATATAATGCCAGCGCCACATTTATTTTACACCATTCCTAGAATTAAGCTGGCAGTTGTGTAACTACAAATCATATTTTAAGCACCCCGTTTACATGGGCTCCCAAAAGAGGATTTCGTAAACCGATTTCCCAATTCCACTTTTGATTGGTCATGTAAATACTCCAAAATCGATTCTGGAAATCCGATTCAGTAAAGCAGTTCTTCAGTTTCACAATCGATTTTCGTGCCCATGTAAATTCAGCCGTTTTTGGAACGTTCTTGGCTTGTCAGATTGTTTCTTCTTATTAAGAGGTTTCGGCTCATATGGACAGAGTTAGATTTTCTGCAGTGAAGGGGAAGTATAAACATTAGAGAGATAATACATTTTTTTTAAACTAAGTTAAGAGAAACATCGATTGTGCTGACTAAATCAGGAAATGAAACAGATGTTTTTTAGCCGTCATATTGAGTGGGCTAGGAAATCCACTTCAGGCTACAACATGTAAACTCGACAGCGAAAAACGGTTTACGGAATTCAGTTTTCGTCTTCCGGAAGATGTGTTGCATGTAAATGTAGTGAGTAATCACTCGATAGCATTTGTTTAGTCACACACAAATATTAAAAATACATTGTATAAGAAATTCATAAAATATGCACATTGACCATATTATGATCAGGAAAATTTGGGCCTGTATACCGATGTCTCACTACCACTGTAGTCCAACAAACCTTACTTAAAATCACATATTTTGGAAAGATATTTAAATTGGTGTGCAATTAAGACGACTTTCTTGGTAATACGTAGGCATAAATACACGGAAATACCAAATACAGTTTTATCGTCGTAATCTTTGAAATAAAGATGGCGGCTGTTTGTTTTGTTTCTGTGAGATGTAGCATCACAAATATCAAATGACATAACTTTGTGGCAAGGCAAAAGTGGCGACAGTTTAGCGGTGCCCCAAAATTCCGTGACGAAAGTCGCCGTTTCGTGGCCCTGGTCAACCTCACTTAATGTTTCCCATACACTTGACAAAATATGGTGGGGGTGTAGTCGAATAATGTTCTAATGTTTGTAAAACTTATGGGACTTAACTGAGGGATCATCAGTCCCTAAACTTACAAACTACCTTATATTAAAGACAGCACAAACTTCCATGCCCGAGGGGGGATTCGAGCCCCCGACGGGGAACGGCCTCGCGCATCGGAACATAGCGTCTCAATGCGCTCGGCTGCTCCGCCGCAGCCGGGGTTTAGTCAAGTCAAGACAAATATTGTATTTATTTTGGCCTGAATAAAACCCCACCATATTGTGGCAAGATGTGGGAAACATTTAATTTGTATAATGATATGCCAGTGTCTAAAGAAAAACAATTAGTCATGTTGGGTGTTATGTTACATAACAATTCTACAGATAAGATTGTCCACAAAATTAAAATGACAAACTTCTGTACAATCCAAGATCTATTTATAGTTTCTTGCCAAAAAATTTAGGCAGCTATATTGTGCTTAAAATTTCTTCTTCTTTATTCAAGCAATAAAAGATATTCACCCAAACAATAATAATTTCATTATGTTAAACGACATTACTTTTTATTCAGATAACGTTTGTTTTAATTCAGTGCCTCTGCTTCTATTCAGTATCTTTGATGTACTGAGACAGTTAATGTATCTGGAAATTGATTGACAAAGTTTTATAACCAACAACATTGTACTCACATTTCAGTGAGTCCATCATTTTCGTTGTTGTTGTGTCTTTACGTATGTCGCCATACGATCATGTTTACACATATATGCCACGCGTTCATGTACAATATTACCCGGCCACCACTCTCCTCTCTATTCCCTTTCTCTCTCTTTCTCTCTCCCTCGCCAGGCTTCCTCTGCCCTTTATCTCTGACGCCAGAGCTGATTGCAGCGATTGTGTACAGTCGCTCGGGCCGTGTGGCTATCTGGCGCTTGTCACATGCTCAGTCACCAGATAAGATAGCCGTTCGACAGGCGTCACTCTTCTATTCAAAATCAGTGCAATGGTTACAGCGAACTCATACTGGGGTCGACGGAGGTTCGAGTCTCCGTCCAAATATACAGATTCAGTTCTCCCGTATTTTCCTAAATTGATTAAGGCAAACGCTGGTATCGTTTCTCGCTAACGGACCCAACCGAAATTGTTGTTGTTGGCTTTTTTTCGATGCTGTCTTCGTCGACGGCCTTACTCTCTCTTCTCTCTTGTGCTGAGGCGATGAAAGTCATAGTAAGGCGATGTACACGGATACAGATGGTCGCAGTATCACATACACAATAGTTAGGCACTGCTCTTGTGGGGTTGTTACTCTGTAGGCGTGCGTAGTTGCACTTAACCAGAAAGATACCAAAATTTTAACAACACATGAAACATTTATTACGATTAAATGAATATTCAACTTTTCTGCGTTGTAAACGTAGAAGGAGACTCATAAAGTGAAAGTCCAGGCTTCGTGCATTAAATATCAAAGTTCCTTTGGTATCCGCGATAACTGCTAAGCGTTAATATAGAGATAAATCATGAAGCAGTGTTCCGCGTAGACTCCATCTGCTGAATCGTATCACTGCTGACTCTACATTAGCGGAAATTATAGCGGGAAGGCAGGAAGCCTGTATAGCACTGAGATACAGCGATCAAACATAACGTTGTGATCATCTACAAGAGGATTTCAATAAGTAATGCAACACTTTTTTCTAGACCAATTTTGGTTGACAAAACCTGGAATTACTTGTGGAACAACTTCAAACATTCCCGCTCCGCCTCGTATAGTTTCAGTTACTTCCGATAGGTGGCAGCGCTAAACGGAACTGTGACAATGGCGTCTGTAATGGAGGTGCGTTCCGCACAACGAGCAGTGACTATTTCTTTTGGCGGAACACAGGACATCTCATATATTCATAAGCGCTTTCTGGATGTCTGTGGTGAGCTGACAGTGTACAAACGCACGATGAGTCGTTGGGCAAAGCGTGTTTTATCATCGCCGCAAGGTCAGGCAGAACTGTCTAATTTCCCGCGTGCTGGCCGGCCGTGCACAGCTGTGACTGATGTAAAGTCGGAGCGTGTGGACACTCTCATTTGGGATGATCGACTGATCACAATCAAACATCTCGCTGCTGAACTTGACTGAACTCTTCGTTGTCCATGACAACGCATGACGTCTCGCAAGGCTTCGCATCCGAGAGTTCACAAAACTTCAGTGGACTGTTCTTTCTCATCCACTGTACAGCCCCGGTCTCGCGCCGTCGGATTTCCACACGTTTGTCCCAATGAAGGACGCAATCCGCGGATGATGAAGAAGTTATTGATTCAGTATGACGGTGCTTGCATTATCGACCAATGGAATAGTACAGTGCAGACATATAGGCCCTCGTGGCAAGGTGGTGTCATCCATAGCACTGAATTGAGATGACATTGAAAGAGTGTTGTATAGCTAAAAGATTGGGGAAGAACATGATAGATTTTAATACTGAATACTGAATACAACTCCGTTTTAGAAAAAAAGTGTTGCATTACTTATTGAATTCCCCTCGTACCTTGTAATAGCTGGCATATCCACCTTTGGCACGGATACAGTGATGACACGTCTTGGGATGGAGGCCCTGGCACACACAAGTCGTATAATTTTCCTCGAATTGTGGGGAAGGGGGTGGAGAGGGGACACAGAGCGATGAGCTCTGACGCCAATCACATCCCCAACTGGCGAGTTTGGCAGACCAGCACATCAGCTCGAAGATTTCACCACACTCCTGTTCCTGTTACATAGCGAATTCTCTTGTTAAAAATAGCGCTGTCGTTGAAAAACACAATCTTCACGGAGGGGTGCATGTGAGCTACAACAAGTGTACGATACTTCTTGCCCGCCAAGGTGCCTTGAACTAGGTTGAATAGCCCCAAGGATGCCCGTGTGAATGTTCCCTAGGAAATAGTTGAGCGACAGCTTGTCTCTGCCTCGAGTACAGGTGTCAAGTAGCTGTTTCCCTGGAAGAAGCACCCTCCCGTCGGCTTGATGAAGATCGTATCCGGATTGATCAGACCATGCAACGCTGTAAGCCAACGTCCTGTGACGATGGTCACTTGCCCATTTCCTTCTCAGTTGCCGATGTCGTGGCTCGTCGGCAGTGAGACCCCATGTCAGGAGTGTGTGGTGCACTGTGTGTTTGTGCTCTGCCCAACATTAAACTCTGATTTAAGTTCCGCTGCAGTTCGCCGCCGGTCCTGTTTTACAGTCTGCACTGCCTGCGCCGTCCGACTTCGGCTGCCAAACCTTCGCCTTCGTGGTTTATTCTTGGTTTTGCCACTGGTTGAAAACACCACAGCACTCGTCGAACACCCGAAAAATCGTGCAGTTTCCAAAATGATAGTGCCGAGCCTCCGGGACATCTCAGTCTTCCTACGAACAAACTCCAATTGACTGCCCGCCTTCTCCATTCTGCACACAGACAGCACGCTTACTGATACTTTATAACCTGGACGGGTGTATATGTGTAGTAAGATCGGTACGTTAGGTTTTGTGTTTGCAGTTCTCCTGTGCCCGCCCTCCCCTTTACAAGCACGGTAGACTCGTACAGTTTGTGGTGGCTGCTTCCAGCTCGCCGCCTCCACGGTAGACTGGCTCCCCAGTGACGCAGCCGCTGTGGCATTTGGCTGCCTGCCCCAGCCGCAGCCGGAGACGATGCTATCTGCCGGCTCTGAGTCCACGCCGTCTTACGCTACCTGGCACACGGCACGCTCTCTCTCTCTCTCTCTCTCTCTCTCTCTCTCCCTCCCCCTCTCTCTGCCTCTCTCTCTCTCTCACACACACACGAACTCCGCCCACGCTTGCCATGTTACGCGGCACGCTGAATTAGCAAATTCTCAGCAGGGAACCCCTTGTCCAGAAGAAGATTCGAATGTATCTGATGGCGCTGAATACTGTGAGTGAAGCGAATTTCACCGACGTCACAATTAACTGCTACACAGGACAGCCAGGAGCAGTGGAAGCAGATTGAATGATACATTGTATGTCACTTGCAAGAGCAGGCTGCGGGGGTTGGCGTGGCGGTTGCGTTAAGTCTCACTGATTGGGCACACTGGAACGACTTAGCTAGGTAACCTGTAGTGTGTCACAAGTGGTGAGATCGGGAATGTTTGAGGATAGTGTGGATTTCGTGGAATTCTGGTTTTGCAGATGTAACATGTTGTCGTCAAAAATTCTGGGATCGCTTGTTAGCATACGTCTTGGGCATAATGTCCTGTGACTAGTCGTTCGTGAAGAAACAAGCACTGCCAGTAATCCGCCTACTTCGATATGGGGCGGTTTTTACTTTTTTGTTTTCTATTTAATTTCAACAATTGGACATGCTTAAAACTACGCTGCTGTTCGTCCAAACCACAGCACACTAAAGAAAGAATTCAAATTAGGTGACATTTGAGGCCGCGCGGAAGTAGCCGCGTGCTCTAAGGCATCGTGCAACGAACTTCATATGTTCAAATGTTTGTAGAGCTTATGGGGTCATGGGGTCATGTCCCTAAACTTACAAAACTACTTATGAAATAGCTTATACTAAAGACGGCACAAACATCCATGCCCGAAGGGGGATTCGAACCCACGACGGGAAACGGCCTCGCGCATCGTAGCATAGCGCCTCAATGCGCTCGGACGCTCCGCCGCGGCTGCAACGGACTAGGCAGCCGCTCCTGCTGGAGGTTCCAGTCCTCCCTCGGGTATATGACAAAGCACATTTGTCCAACAATTTTATTAAGATTTGAACATTTTGATATATGCAGCAGGCATTGTCGGCGGTGAGAGATGTACAATCTTGTTCAGAAAATACAGAAGACCTCGAAGGACTAAGGATATAGGAAGTTCATACTCAAATGTTCAAATGTTTGAATAGCTTATGGGACTTGACTACGTGGTCATCAGTCCCTAAACTTAAAAACTACTTATGAACTAGCTAACACTAAGGACGGCACAAATATCCATGCCAGAGGGGGGATTCGAACCCCCGACCGTAGTGCCCATGCAGACCGTGACTGGCGCGCCGCAGTCCCCTTGGCCACCGCGGCCGGCGAAGTTCATACTCACAGGACATGTATATTAGTATGCAGAACTGATTAGTATTTGAAACATGTCGGCTTTAGATTCACTTCAACATCGACATCACGGCGCAATACCGCCTACCGCTAAAACGTGCCTGCGTCTCTCATTGTCAATATAAACCAAAGGTAACTGATCAGTCTGACCTGAGAAGGCGCGCAGGGTTCCTTGCAGACGTATGTGCAAATCGTACCGTCAAATCAGTGAGATTTAAAAATGGCGCATTATTGGCGTGAGAGGATGTGATGCACCCATCAGAGAAATTTCTGCTAGTATGCGACAACGTGTTTCGGCAATGCAACGGGTTTGTACAGAATTCCTCACGACGAGATGGGTCCAGCAGTACTACCCCGATCTCCCTCCGAGAAGATCGACACCTCGTCCGAATGGCATTGCAGGACATATCTGCGTCCTTCTGGGCTTGGCGCAATAGTAGAACAGAGGAACACATCGTACACTATCGGGGGTGACAGTCCGTCGACGTTTGTCACGACATACGTAATGTCTGCGTCGTCTACCTTTGACTGTTGTGCAGCAAATGATGGTGTATGCCCGCGGAGGGGTTTTCGTGGCTCGCCAAGACATTTACAAAAATCATAGGAAAAACAAAATTTCCCTTACCGCATGACTAAAAAAAAAAAAAAAAAACAAAAAAAAAAAAATATCCGTGAGCGTCTGCGCTACTTCGTAGTGCGTACTACCGACAGATGTCTCTACAGTTACGCAACCAACCAAGCTGCACGTGGGCGCGGTGGATTATGGGAGTACTACCATCGGCCACCACGAGCACAGGAGAAAGCACTGTGCATCCCTGCTGTTGGAGCAGATCTATGCTCCACGCGGTGGCTGATGGGAGAGCTGTATTTCTCTCGCGCCGAGTGAATGGTACGACGTTCAGAGCTATATTCTTCTTTTTCTGGTGGTTTACTTGTGTTTTTTTTTGTTTTTTTGTTTTTTTTTATTATTTCAGTGGAATCATTACTCCTGCGAAGAAGCGTAAGGTCGGTGATAAGTGCCGTCTGTTTATGAAGACTGGACGACGAAATATTTCTTTATTGATGCACGAAATAAAGCCGCATGCTTACTATGCCATGATACAGTTGCCGTATTAAAGGAGTACAATCTAGAAAGACATCAAAAAAAAAAAAAAAAAAAAAAAAAAAAGAAAAGAAAAAAAGAAAAAAAAAACGATGACCTTGGCTGCAAACTCTCAGATGAAAAACGAAAAATAAAAGCAGCGGAGTTGGTGAAACGCTTGAAGAAGCAACAAGCATTATTTACGAAGCAAACACCGCTTCAAAATAGTGCTATAGAAGCAAGTTTCATGGTCGCATATAACCTTGCTAAACGAAACAAACCTCTTTCGGATGGCGAGTTTGTTAAACAATGCATGGTAGAGTGTGCAAGTGTATTGTGCCCTGAGGTTAAAACCAAATTCGAGAGCATTTCGTTGTCAAGGAGGACTATAGCGCGGCGCATTATTTAATTAGTGACGAACTTGCAGACCAGCTAAAGACTGTGAGTGAAGATTTTGTGTGGATTTCACTGGCAATGGACGAAAGCACAGATGTTGAAGACACTGCACAAGTACTCATCTTTATCCGTGGAATTAATGAACATCTCGTCATCACCGAGGAATTACTTGGTATAGTATCCATGAAAGATAGAATCACTGGTCAGGACTTGTTAGAATCTGTTGTTAATTGTGTGGAAACAAGTGGCGTATCCTGCAACAAAATGGGACAAAAAAAAAAAAAAAAAATACAAGCCGAAGACACAGACAGTGATATTTTGAATTTTCAATGTATTTTACATGAGGAACGCCTCTGAAAGACTGCACTAGACTTAAAGCTTGTGGTGGAGCCTGTTTTTGGTGTTGTGAACACAATCAGAGCAAGGGCACTCTATCACAGACAGTTCAGATCTCTTCTTGAGGAGGTGGGGGCAGAACATGAAGATGTAATTTAATTTGTGAAGTGGTTGAGCTTGGGCAAAGTATTAAAAAGAGTCTGGACATTTCAGGATGAAATTATTTTATTTCTGGACACTAAGGAGATATCTCATGATTATGTTGTAAAAATAGAATGTGAGATACGAGATGATGTTTGCAGCTGATGTTTTTGAAAAACTTAATGAGCTGAATGTGACATTGCAGCGAAAGTGGTTGTTTGCTCATGAAATGTGGACACATATCAAAGCATTTAAAACAAAACTAAATCTGTTTGCAAAGCAAGAAAATGAAGGCAAATATTGTCATTTCCCTTTACTATGGAAACAGAAAGTACCTGGAAATGTTTCAGCTAAGATTAGGGATTATCTGCAGAGTTTAAAGGCTGAGTTTACTAGAGGATTTCAAGATTTTAAGAAAAATGAGCCTCATTTTAATGTTTTATCGTATCCCATCACTGCTGTTATTGACACTGTACCACAGGAGCTGCACTGACATGGAGGCGGATCACGCAGTGAAGGAAATGTTTAGCGCTGTAACTTTAGTTCACTTTCATAAATCTCTGTCAGCTGAAAAATTTCCATGTATCAAGAAATTTTCAGGCAAAATGTTCTCTATATTTGTATCGACGTATATTTGTGAACAAAGTTTTTCTTGCTTGAAAATCAACAAGAGCAAATACCGAAGCTGTTTAACAGACAGTAATTTGCAGGCTGTGATGAGAATATCAACTAGCAGTCTGACTCCTGATTTCAAAAAAAAAAAAAAAAAAAAATTGTGATAGGATGCATTTGTCCCATTAAACTTGTTTTAAAATTTAATGACTTAGAGATGATATTACGGGTTAGAAACAAACAGCCAGTAAATATTTCGCGCTAAGTTTGATATTAGCTCAAAACCTATAACCAGATTTCCTGTGTTTGCTTTGTACTGAATCAATTTCTTCTTTCTGCTTTGTAAAGTAGCTACGCGAAACGAGATACGTTTTCAAGAAAGCTTTCGCGATGAACAAAGTTACACTTGAGGCTTCCTGGCAGATAAAAACTGTGTGACATAAAATTGTTTGTAATGGTTGGGAGTACTATTTCTTTGTGTCTAGGAAAAGAATCAGATAAACCGTTTATCGAAAACACGTGAATGCGCCAGCCTGAACACAGCCCTTGAAATTCACAGTTTTTTCCCATAGTTAAATTCTTTAACTTTACTAGTATTGTCTGTGGTCGAAAATCGACCAGTTATGTTTACAATGATCACTGGGGGTAAAATTTTACGTATCATGTCGGCGGCCTCGCGTGATTATGTTGGCAACATCAGCAACACGATAGAAAATCTTTGCCCATTTCTTCGAACCACATAGAATGACTCGATTAGTGTATCGTACAGACCATGAAGTAAACAAATAGTGCTGTCCCTGCTTTATGGTTGACAGGTTCTTGTATGTACCCTCGTCCGCTCAGTAAAAATAATTGCCCTCGTAAAGCGAAGATTCCATGAGAAAACATCAGCGTTGTCACGCGATTGGCTAAAATGTAGACTCTCAGGATTCTCCCTATTCAGCATTTGCTGCCAACATTATCATAGGAGGCCGCTGGGATATTTGGTAAAATTTAACCGGCTCTGGGAGGTATGAAACGGTATCTTCTACGTCTTAAGGAAAATGCCTGACACAATAACAACAAATAAAAACGGAAGTATATACTTTTCATCCCATTTTAGAATTATATAACTTTTATTAGCCTAATATTTGAAATGGAACTACAATTTCGGTGTTCGTATATTTATACAACGCCAAGAAATAATGTTATTTAGATACTGCGATCCAGAGCTGACAACATGTCGACTTCGTAGTTCCACCCGTGCACCGCTACATGCCTCTCCCGGCGCATCATCATTTATATCGCCATTCTCGACTTCGTAGTTCCACTCGAGCACAGCTAGATGCCTCTCGCGGTGCATCACCCTTTATATCGGCATTCATTTGAAAACATTCATTTCCTTTGACCAGTCTTAATCACTGTAATAATGAAGCATTTGAACGGAACAAGAAAGTGAGTTGGGAGCACTCCATGTTTCGATCTTCACTTATTTTAATACTGCAGATGCGCTGCATTACAGCGTCTTTGGTCGCGGCGAATAGCAAATCAGTGAGCTGATTGTTGGAGAATGGAGAACTTGATCCAAGCTGTAGATAGGAAAATTTCTACTTCCTTTTACCACTTTTAATGGCTAAATGCACACATAATATTTATATTCGTGAAATCTACGCCAAACAATCTTCGAATTATGTAACTTTCATTGGCCTTCTAGTACGAATAAGTTAGTAATCTGTACCACAATTTTTGTGTTAGCGTATTTATATAATGATTTATGTATGAGTAAAACATACACAATAGCTCGTTTATCTCCCACACAATTACGAAACAATAAACAAATTTTATTTATTTTTATCGTAAATTACTAACAATTACTAGCAAGCTTAACACAACAAGTCAAATTACGTTATGTTAATTACAGGGATTTTGCATTTTTAAACTCAGAATTACATGCTGCCTGTAATTAAAAGTTAATTATTCTAATGCTGAGATTCTTTCCCTTCCCCCCTTCCTCACCACCTCTCTCTCTCTCTGTTAGCGTCTCTCTCTCTCTCTCTCTCCCTCTCTCTCTCTCTCTCCCTCCCTCTCCTCTTCTCTCTCTCTTTCTTCTCTCTCTCTCTCATTTTCCGTCCGGGTTGGGGCACGTGCCCCTGTGCCCCCCCCCCTCTCCCACTGAATCCGCCCTTGTATCCTACGATAAAATTCCTCTGTAATTCTACTCTTGTTACCCGGCAACTTCTAATGCTGCCGTAAAAGAAATAATTTTGGGAATAACGTTTGAAATAGTTGTCTTCCTTAGACAGGAATGACAGAAAGAATGATATATATTTTCTTCTCGACAATATATATATATATATATATATTGAAATTAAATATGTAATGATATTCGTTTAGTTTTCTTGCGTATATTATTATTAACGTTCTTTGAGCAGACGATATTGTTTTCTTTGTTTTACTTCTTCAGCAAAAACAAATGAATTTCTTGGCTGTCCGACTCGTGAAGATCCAGTCCGCACATATGAAGTGATTAACTGATTAACCTTGTGCATTGTTGCTAATAATTGAGAATAGAAGTCGAATGGGGAACTGCAGTCGTTTGAAATCAATTGAAAACAACTAAATTCATCGCTAACTTTAAAATCATCAAAATACAATTTTATTTTTAAATATCATGTTAACTTGTGCACCAATGTATCAATAAGACGATGTATGGAAGGAGCAAATTACACTGAAAATCAAAAGGCAAACACACAGATTTATATAAAAGTACACAATAATCTAGCGAGATCACCTACCCACACAGAAACGTATCAACAAAATCCTTGGTAAAATTGGACGGCAGATAACTTACCAGCAGAGGCACTGACTTTAAGAAATACAAATGAAACTAAATGTTAATTAAGTGAGGGGTTGGTCACCAAAAACATGGTTAAAAATTCAAATACCAAAAGAACAGACCCTGACAAGCTGAAAATTTAATACTGAAACGCATGTGTTTATAAATAAATAATTTCACAGACCATTTCAATGTGTTTGTGAATGCACTTGTGTCTAGACTGATACTATACAGTGAATAGGAAAATTGATCACACTGTCTGTGTTAGGGTATTGTGATCAGTCAGCGTGGTATTGACTGATAGCGATATGTATGGCTCTGTTAATGCGCTCATGTAGCCATAATGTATATCTGACTAAATTGCGACTTCAGTTGACAGATACAGGTATGACACGGAAATTAATTTCGTGAATTGATAATTAAGAAACTCGTTAATTGTTTGAAATAGAGATCAAAGTCCGATTACAAGCGAGAAAATGAAATGAATGTAGGTTCTTGTGCAACTTTATCAATGGCTGATGTGTATCTAGACACGTGCTGACATCAAGACTTAATTTCACAAAAAATTATTATGCTGTGATCAAGTGGTGAAATTATTTTTAGTGTTTCGAACGCTTTCCACTATTAACAAGATAATTGGTTTCGATATAATAGCAATATGCAAGTCGGAGAATAAGTAGTTAATTTAAAAATGTGTTAAACGAACTTATAAACTCACAAGTAAGCGGTCTTTCCTATTCTTGATGTCAAACATGAATAAATAAATTGAATTTCACTCACCTCTTTGCGTCATCAGCCAGCCCAAGCAGATTACGAGCATTAACAAAAGATGTAATTTGTGAGAACAAAGCGCGGTATTATATTTTGAATGTGAACAGTTGGTATCTGATTTTTGAACAGAAATTTAAATAAGACCAATTCTGTGAAATCAAGGAAAAGTACTGTATAATTGTAATTGTCGAGTATTGGTGTTTCCATACCACAATGCAATGTTAGCGTGCTTCTTTCATTAAATGGATCCTACCAATTCTGTTGAAAAATCAAGATCAAATAAATTATTACAAGGTGTGTGTACATTCATGTGCATATTGGACAGAGTAATTCTAAAGCTGATAAGGTGCATTCTCTAATCGTAAAAAAGGAGACAGGAGAAAGATAGGTGTAAAGGATGTAATTTGATTATTTTTGAATAAGCCTTTCTTTTGTTCAAAAGGTCACCTTTCTTTAAAATTAACACTGAATATCCTGTAATTACTCCAGTCTACTGCGTTAACGGTACAGAAATGTGTTCAATTTATTAGACTAAAGAATTTTTTTCGAAAACTATATTTATTACACATTTAAATCCATATACAGACTGTCTGAAAAACTTTATATGCATGCGTTGTTCTTGGTTTAGTGTTTATAAACTTTTCATATGAATTTTAATAACATTCTCATGGTACCAGATTTGCTCTAGTTTCTCCATGAGATCTTGTTTGGTGGTTATTGTAAATTGCCTTATCCTCTATTTCACAATTCCTCATAAATATTTGATGGGAGTCATATCAGCGCTATCCCCTGGTCAAGGAAACGCTTTCAGTTGCTTTGCTTCCAAACACGTTTGGCTTTGTGGCAAGGTGGCCCATCATACATAAAAATGACATCTTTATTAGAAAACAACTCATTACTTTGGGGTAAAAGTTCCTTTTCAAGGATTTCTTTATATTGTACAAGCCTCATTGTCTCTTTAACAACGCGTAATCTACCAGGATGTTTCAAGGACGCTCCAGACCATAACAAAATTTGGATGCTTCACACATTGCTGCACAAACGCTGAGTTGAAATCTTCTCCAGGTCTGCGACGGACATACTAGGTGCTTTCTTCCATCACAGAAAATACAGATTCATCACTGAAGGATACCTGAAGCATGTGCACAAAATTAGATAAGATGGGAATAGTAGCATAGGAGACCTCAACAGTCCCAAAATTCATATGTGCATTTCTTCGGTCCCAATAAAACATCGCTATTTCAAGCCTGAATTCCTAACTTCAGAGAGAAGACCAATTTAATTTACCACATCATTGCCCTTGCCTTAGCACACTCCTCACCTGTACACTCCTGAAGTTTAAAATGTTTTCATGCTTGTTAAGTCATTACATTTCATTCTACCACTTTCAAACAAGATACTTAGCTTTTCAACATTACGATGTATGGGGGTTCTGCTTGCTGCAACATTATTCTCCTGGGGCGTCGTGATAGAAATAAATACTCGTAGGTACAATTTTTCACTTCTTTAATTTGCAATCAAACTGCTTCTCCACCAAAACATTACAACTTCAAAATATATACAAAGCGTCAGAACGGTAGTACTTCCATTTCAAAACACAGACTGACATAGCTTCCAGTGCACTTTAGAAAAGCCAAAACACCAACTCCCTCCACGCAAGGCGGTGAGGCAAATATATAACATCGACAATAATGACATTATATTATGCATTGTTCATAACAATTGAATATACTGATTTACAATTACCAAGCACACAAGTAAAACATTTCATGTACACAAAAACAATCACAATATAAAATGAAAACTATACATACAATAACTTTACATGGCACATATATTTTAAGACGAAATCTCCGATCTTTCTGTTGACAACAAAGTGCGACGTTAAATGTCAATTAATTTGTTAATGAGTACATCATACATGTTCCTAACATATATTTAACTATCAAATATCTTCGTAATTCTCAAAATAAGTTCAAAATCTCACATCAGTCAATATATACAAAGAATTACAATATTGAAATATCGACTATTAGATTAATTAACACAATTAGCTGGTCAACACAACTTGTTTATGAGCCTAACATATATACAATGCTATTTATTTTAATGTATTTATGTAGATACAAAAGTTTTTACCATTCGTTTGTCTATTTATTTCAAATAATAAACAATGGCAAAAGCATTGTTTACAGAACTGTCTGGAAACGTCAAATACAAATCTTTTAATTAATGAAATCTATCTCTTGTTTTAATCATAGTATCGCCGAGACACTGTCCTACACTGATTCCTAGGCCGGTTATTTCGTCTGTAACTAGCTTCACACGCGACATATATCACTATTGAACCACAGGATTCCGGGTCCGACGCAGACGGTATCGTACAATAACATTGAGATGAGAGGGCCAACAGTATCGTCACAAGTTGTTCATCCCAGTGCAGTCTTTTCGTATTCATGGCAAGAGTAATTTTTTGCATTTTCCTTGATCGGAATGCCTTTACATCACATTCAAACAACCACCTCCTCCTTGTCACAGGTGAAACATCAACACCAAAATCTTTCAGCTGATGGCTCAACTCTATAGAAGTAAGTTTACTGTTCTTTGTTGCCGCGTTTGTAAGTCTTCTCATTTTTCTGGGACAGATTTTTCTTTTACATCCACATTTTACTGTTCAGTGTCGCTTGTATTCACCACCTTTCTTCACTGAGAGTTATATTCGGTAACGCTTTTCTGCGATATTCTCATTCTTTCAGCAATTTGTTGCTCTGTCTACATCTACATGGGATACTCTGCAAATCACATTTAAGTGCCTGGCAGAGGGTTAATCGAACCACAATTATACTATTTATCTCCCATTCCATTCTCGAATAGCGCGAGGGAAGAAAGAACACCTGAATCTCTCTGTTCGAGCTCTGATTTCTCGTATTTTATTCTGATGATCATTTCTACCTATGTAAGTGGGAGTCAACAATATATTTTCGCATTCGGAGGAGAATGTTTGTGATTGGAGTTTCGCAAGTATAAGGATTTTCAGCAAGAAGTGTTACCATTGCCGAATCTTTCGTAGGTGAAATGTCTTTTGTCTTTCGCATAACCTCACTTTCTTTGGAAACTCGACGATTTATTACTATAGCTTCAAACATACAAATTCAAAGGGCTATTAATGTCCTGTTATTGCAGCAAGAAGTTGATGGACTAAATAACAAACTGAAGTACACTAGAGAAACAAAAATTTACTGTGAACGCAGTTTCAAAGCAAGTACACAGACAACTGAGACCAACACGTTTTGGAGGGAAAATTACAAATGTTACCAACTTTCCAAAATTCTGTGATCTGTGAGTTGTTCGGAAGGGAAATTTCGTGGCATTAGTCAAACTGTTTGTAATCAGAGACAAAATTTTTAAAACACATTACACCTTTGGATGGCTTAAGCAACGGAAAAGTCATGCTAAATTTAAACGAACACAAAATCACCATGATTGGCGATCCTACACAGAAGCTCGAAATTTAGCGAGGATTTCAATGCGATATGCCTACAATACTTTTCACAACAAAAGTCTTTCTCGAAATTTTACTGAAAAACCAAAGAGATTTTGGTCATATGTTAAATATACTATGGGTAAAATACAAACAATACCCTCACTACTTGATAGTAATGGTGATCCTGCCGACGACAGCGCTACTAAAGCAGAGTTACTAAACACAGCCTTTAGAAACCCATTCACCAAAAAAAGACGAAACCAATATTCCAGCTTTCGAATTACAAACAGAGACCAAAATGAGTAACGCTGAAGTAGATATCATTGGAGTAGTGAAGCAACTTAAATCACTTAACAATAACAAATCTTCTGGTCCGGACTGTACTTCCATTAGATTTCTATCTGATTATGCTGAAGCGATAGCTCTTTACTTAACAGCCATATACAACCGCTCTCTCAAAGAAGGATCTGTACCAAAAGATTGGAAAGTTGCACAGGTCACACCTACATTCATGAAAGGCAGTAGGAGTAATCCACTAAACTACAGGCCTATTTCATTGACGTCAATTTGCAGCAGGGCTTAGGAACATATCATGTATTCAAATATTATGAATTATCTCGAACAGAATGATCTATTGACCCAAGGTCAACACGGATTTAGAAAATATCATTCATGCCAAACACAAGTAGCTCTTTACTCACACGCAGTGATGAGTGCTATCGACAAGGGTTCTCAAATTGATTCCGTATTTCTTGATTTCTAGAAGGCTTTTGACACCGTAACTCAAAAACGGCTTTTAATCAAATTGCATGGTTATGGTATATCGCGCCAAATTTGCGACTGGCTAGGGGATTCCCTTTCAGAGAGGACACAGTTTGTAGTAATCTATGGTAAGGCATCGACTGAAACAGGTGATATCGGGCGTTCCACAGAGTAGTGTTGTTGGTCCTCTGCTGTTCCTTGTTCACATAAACGATTGGGGTATAAATCCAAGCAGCTTTCTTAGCTTGTTTGCAGATGACGCCGTTATTTACCGTCTAGTAAAATCATTTAAAGATCAAACCAACTTCAGAACGATCTAAATTAGACATTACTATGGTGTAAATATTGGCAATTAACTCTAAATAATGAGAAGTGCGAGTACGAAAAGAAATCCGTTAAACTGTTTGCAAGATTAATCAATCAAAAGTGAAGACCGTAAACTCCACTAAATACCTAGGAATTACTATTACTTCAGACTTAAACTGGAAAGAACACGTAGATAATGTCGTGGGAAAGACGAACCAGAGACTGCGTTTTATTGATAGAACCCTTAAAACATGCAACAGAATTACTAAAGAGACTGCGTACACTACGCTTGTCCATCCTTTTTTGGAGTATTTCTGCCCAGTATGGGATCCTTATCAGGTGCGTTTGACGGAGGACATCGAAAGAGTCCAAAGAAGGGCAGCTCGTTTCGTATTGTCGCGATATAGGGGAGACAGCGTTACGGAAATGATACAGGATCTGGGATGGGAATCATTACAACAACGGCGTTTATCGCTGCGTCGTGGTCTATTTACGAAACTCCAATCGCCAACATTCTCCTCTGAATGCGAAAATGTATTGTTGATTGGCAGTTACATGGGTAGAAAAGATCATCAGAATAAAATACGAGAAATCAGAGCCCGAACGGAGAGAATCAGGTGTTCTTTCTTTCCGCGCGCTATTCGAGAATGGAATTGCAGATAAATAGTATAAACGTGGTTCGATGAACCCCCTGCCAGGCACTTAAATCACTCATTTGCAGATTATCCCATATAGATGCAGATGTAGGTACAGATTACAGTACATACGATCTGTAGACAACCTAGTCGCGTGACGATAATTAACGATGTTCTGTGAAAAATTCTATTCAAGATTCAGGAAGTATGTAGAATCTGATATTACATTAAAAATCTATCATAACCTGTCATTGTTATACTATAATGACAAACGAAATTAGTATCAAATGTTTGCATCGTATGCGAAATGGCATTGATTTAAATTTATGAATAATGCAGCAGTGATCTGGTACAAAATATGTATCATTCGGGTTATTAATGAAACAATTAAAACCGGACTGTGTCCTATTTTTCCACCATAAAACTTAAGAGTGTCAAAAATAATCGTTTTGTCTAATAATTTGAAGACGTCTGTACTTAAAAATGCAAAGTGCAGTAAATAAACCAGAAAACAAGACATACCTTTTTCGAACGTAAGCAAGACAGTTCATAGATTATCTTCACTAATAATGAAAGCTAGTTCAAATTCAGTAATCCTCCTTTTCTCACAAAGAAATATATGCAAATACAATGCTATTACCGTCATGCTTCACACGAGATTGCTGACTTTTGCAGCCAGCACTGTACACAACCCACCCACCCACGCAACCACACACACACACACACACACACACACACACACACACACACACATACATACACACTACTTCAATCTCTCGCACGGCCACCAGTGTAACCAATGATTATTGCTAACTCTCTCAAAAGATATGCTTTCTACAAAGTGACCGTTATCTTAGCAGTGACAGTAGCGGTAAAGCTTCAATATGGACAGTGCCTGACTTCGGACAGCAGTAAAATAGCGAATGTGAATTAATGTATTATAAAGTGTGCTGACCAAGACTAATTTAGACTGTGTCGGGCGGCCAGAGATGGCTGACGTGTGTGGTTGAGTGTGCCTGAGCGATTGTGTGGATGAGTGTTCTCTGTCTGAGGAAGGCCGCGACCGATAATTTAGAATTGTGTTTGTGTGTCTTTTGTGTCTACAGGCGGCTTAACGTTCGTCTTTACGGTGAGTTGTTGCCCGTCTACTTATTATTATTAACAAATTTTAGTCAGTATCACTGCTGGCCACAACCGACTAATCACATCTGTAGGCACACCAACAGCATAGAACAGCTCACTCACGCAAGCAAAATTCGTTGCTTGCCAGTTCCTTTGTGGAAAGGGCACGGTCATGCCTCAAGCGAACTGCACCCAGCGTCGTCGCGTAACCAGTCTCCGACGAGCATACTCGAGACCGTTCCCCTCGGAAGTTCAAATTCTCCCTCAGGCACAAATGGTTGTGCTGTCTTTAGTGTAAGTTAGTTTATAAGTTTAGGAACTGATCACCCCGCAGTTAGGTCCGATAAGCTTAACAAACATTTGAACCAGCGTACTCTTCTTTGTTGCAGCTATGCCCAACAGGGCGCTTCCTCTGCCTGCCCTTGTTGCTGGCTCCCTATTGCGCCTCGCTTCCTCTTCTTCCACCCACAGTCTAACCCAGACAGTTGCGAAGTGACAAGTTGCTATATTTCTGTATGTTACACATTTACTGGTCACCAAACGTGATGGGCAATATGGAAACTAATGTAACTATTGCTGTTAATGACAGTCTATAACATCAAAATGTCAGAACAGCGTAATACATATGGCTCCAATAGCAGAATCGTGGTAGTATCGTCTAATGACGATTTAAGAGCAATCATTAATTGCAACATCACGTTATCAGGTTCCGAAGGAACTGATTATGATTATATTCCCGAACTCTGGGGGTACTTTAACGTTGCAAGTTTATTAATTTATTTTAAGTTTAGGATATTTTAATATATATTGAAAACTAAATACGATTTTTACATTCTTGAAGACTAGTTGCTAGATTTCTTTATAAACGCCCTTTTCGCCTTGTCCTTGCCTCTATTCCTTGCATACACATGTCATGATCTTTTTACTTACTTGTCAGGTATCAAACTATGTATCTTCTAGAACGTGACGTGCTAATATTAACAGTTCTACAGTTTATACGTCGACATATTATTTATTTGTAGCTACACGTTCACTTTTTTTTAACTAGTAGGAAACCGGCAAAACATGTCAGTGTATAGGGCTATAGTTTTGTGGAACTGAAGTACTGAACTAACCAGACTCTACTGAAATAGTTGATTAACTGCAATCGGGACATTCAAATATAAGTTTTATACGACACTAATATTATTAAGTATTAGTTAAGTTTTTGCGATGCTCATTAAGAACTGAAGTTTCGAAGTGAATGAATTGTTGAAGATTTTATTCCTTGCCTTAAAGTAAATGAACACTTGCTATTCGGAAAATTATATTTTTGATAGCTGCTACAACTTATAGCACCTAAATACGATGATATTTTGAATGCGCTGCTTTACTCCAAATACACATTCAATACATAAGCGCTTCGCGGTATATCTGTATGCCCGAGCCGCTGCCGGCCGCGGTGGCCGAGGGGACTGAGGCGCTTCAGTCACGGTCTGCACGGCCACTACGGTCGGGGGTTCGAATCCCCCCTCGGACATGGATATTTGTGCCGTCCTTAGTATAAGGTAGTTCATAAGTAGTTTGTAAGTTTAGGGACTGATGACCCCGTAGTTAAGTCCCTTAAGCTTAACAAACATTTGAACATACAACCCGAGCTGCTTGGCAGTGCTGCAGTTGAGAAGTTGTGGAACTTCTCTAGGTGTTTCGTGACTTGTTTACGTCGGACTCTGTTCCACATATCGTCGCTAAGGGGCCTACTCGCAGTGCCGCCAAGGAGCTGCTCACGCCTGCCTGCCGGGCCGGTGCGACACCACCTAGAAGACAAGGCCGTACAACAGGCCGTGCTGCGTCATACTGACCAGGCCGCGCTTGGGCACACCCCCCTGCCTCGTAGCGGGCAGCGAGTGAGATCGCGGCCGCGGCCTGGTCAGTATGACGTAGCACGGCCAGTTGTGAGGCCTTGTCTAGGTGGTGTTGGCCGGTGGCGGCCATTTTAATCAGCCGCGGGACCCTCTGGTCTTATGATGGCACAAAGCCTGATGCCCTACCACAAAGTTCCTACGGTGTTGCGCTAAAGAAGTGCTGGAGACCGTCACTGAGCGAGCGCGTTCCTAAACAGCGGAGCTTGCTAGTGGCATTGTGGCCATCTCACTTTATACCGTACTCCTACCAACAGTAAGCCGCGGCGGAGTGGCCGCCCGCCCCCCCCTCCCCCCGGGGGCTCCCGGTTCTTTCGTGAGTAAGTGCGTGGCGAGCACGGGGCCCGGATCTAATGCAGTCTTCCTTCCTACTTCACTTCCCGGACTGCATTTCCTTTCCCCTCTCCCTCCTTTCCTATCCTCAATCCTCCCCCTCCCCACCGGGAGACTAATAACCTCAGTAGTTTAGTCCCCCTATCCAAAGAACCCAAACCCCGGAATGGCCAAGCGCATTCAGGCGCTATGCTCCGATACGCGAGGCCGTTCCCCGTCAGAGGTTCGAATCCTTCCTCGGGCATGGATGTTTGTGTTGTGTTTAGTATAAGTTAGTTTATAAGTAGTTTGTAAGTTTAGGGATCATGACCTGGCAGTTAAATTCTATAATCTTAACAAACTTTGAGCATTTTGAACAACAGTAAAATAGCCATGTGAGCTAGAAAATCCCGTGGAAGTGAAATAAAGATCAATATCGAAATGTGGTAGCCTAACAGAATCTGTAGTATTTCCTCAGAGAAGAACTGAGAAAAATACGCACTGCCCTCACATGACACACTTTTTTGAATGCAGAAATTCTGATTAAGCTCTTTTCAGACGTAAGAAGATGCGACTCATTCTTCTGCTATTAACATGAAACATCGCTCTTCTTCTTGTCACGCTTATATTTTCTTCTTTGTAACATTTAAGTATTGCCTCAATCCCTTGTAGTTCTGTCGTTGAAGCCATAAGCGATACGTACTAACATCTTAAGAAAAATAAACCTAGCAGACCTTATTTTGGCGCCGAAGCAACTAAACAGCATTGCAGGAACTGTTTACCCTTTTTTTCGTACGTATAGGCGTTGTATACGAAAATAACACAACACGGTTGAATGATATTGTGGGAAAGGTTGAGTATGTGTGAAAGAGGAAGAAAGGGGAAGGGGGTAGCGCTTGAAAGTTTCCCACCGGTGTTGCGGAATCCGTGCAGTAGGCCGTGGGTGGCAATTACGAATTTTGAAAAGTTGCTCGTAAAACACCTTTGTATGACAAATGCGCCTTTCTAGTGACTCTTGGAACCACATTTTATCTCGAATTTGACACAAAGCATGTTCCGAAATGTGACGACAACACGGCGTAGAGCAGAACTTATGGTGACACCTCTGTAATTCATAATGCTCCACAATTTACTCTTTCAAAAACGTTGGTATTGTGGTATCTAACAAAATTTTAAAGGAGTATTCATTTTTTATATTTCGTTTCTAGGTACATTATAATTATACATTAGCCTCAGTTCTGAGATAAAACAGTTTTCAATACTACAACCTTCCACAATAAAGTTCGATGAAAGAATTCAGATGGGTCGATCGGCCAACACAGGCGAAAGACAAACGCTACCTGCGTAGCGGCCGGTGTTGACAACCTGTCCCCACCGTAGTTCAGTTGAGCACCGTGTGTGTTCCGTGTTAGAGCTGTTGGACCAAGTGCTTGTTCAGTGCGTTGGTTCTGAATTGAGAACAGGACAATGAACGATCAAAGGCTCAATTTAAAGTTTTAAGCTTGACAACACACCTATGTAAACGCATGCCATGCTGGTACGGGTTTATGGGGATCCATCAAGTGTGTGTGTGTGCGAGTGGTTCGCCCTTCGAGAAGGCCGGGAAAGTGTTTCTGACAATCCCTGCAGTGGACGACCGGCTACCACCCTCAGAATATTAAGGAAGTGAGGACATCAATCAAGAACGATCGTCGATTAACTGTGCTAATGATAGCGGACGAGCTGCATATTAACCGTGAATCCGTGAAGCAAATCCATACCCAGAAGTTAGGCATCAGGAAAACGTGTTGTCGTCTTGTGCCACATCACTTAACTGACGATCAGAAGCAGGCACGATTAGAGGCTTCACGGAATTCTGTCGAAACGGCGGATGCGATACCCAATTTCTTGAACCGTATAGTCACTGATGATGAAATCTGGTCTCTCTGGTACGAACATGAAACGATACTGTAAAACATGAAATGGCGTTTCCGACATCCCTCAGCGGGAAAAGGTTAACAAAACCTTGCGCATCAGCTTTTTCGATAGTCACGACATTATCCACAATGAATTTCTACCTGCGAGAACGATGTTGAAAGCTACAAGGTACTTTGAAATATTAACTAGTTTCATAGAACGTCTACACAGGGTATGACCCGAGTACGCGCAAAGAGATTCCTGGTTTTCTGTATTTTTTGCCTCTGAAAACTGTGTAAAATGAGCTGCAGTACCTGACTAAGCTGAATGCTGCATATTAACCGTGATGATAACGAAAATAAAATCGCCCCTTCATCGAGCGAAGATATCAATCTCTAAGATGTCAAAAAATCAAATGTTTTCGCAGATAATATTTTTATACTCGAAAGGTAAGATTCAGACCGGCCTGAAAGCCGCACTTTTGCTAGCAAAACATTGCGGTTTTTTGGTTGTACCTTATTAACGGAAAAAGATGTTCGAAAATGGAAAAAATGACGTTTCTATACAGCTGTCTACACTCTACAGGATGTATTCTAAATATTTGCATAATTTGCTATATTTAGGTATTTGCGACTCATTGTGCCAAACGGCTAAAATCGGGTTTTGTGAATTTGTGTAAAAGAATGATCGGTTTGAACCTCTGGATCTCGGCAACGAATAAAGATATCGAAAAATTTTAAATATTTATTTGCAAATATTATTTTAAGAACACATGATACAAATTTCGATTATTTGTAATTAATAGAAAATAACGAAGTTTCTACCCCCACAATTTGTGTCTGTCTTAGAAACCGCTCATAACTAAATGGTGCTTCCGTGAACCTTATAAAGCCCACCATAGATCATACCTAATGTGCAAAAACTTACCGATTTGCCCAATCAGGATGGGAGTAAGACGGTGTGAAGTACTTAAAGTTTTGACGCTGTACCGTAGGTCAGAGAAAGATGGTGTAATTAGGACCATAGTGCACAAAACATAAAGCTACAACTTCATTGACAAAAAGATATACTGAAACAGGGTATCGTATTGTAGAGGTCAGTAGGAGTGCCAAAATATGCATAGCTTACTGGCTGCAAATGTGGAAGTCCGTCAGTGCACTTGCGGCGTTTAGTGTCCTACTTCCGCCAGGAACAGCACGAGACCGCGGCCACCGTAGCGCCGCAGAAAACAGGCCGGGTTGCGCATGCGCAGTCCAGTTGCACAATGCGCCTTGTTTGGAGCAGTTGCGTCATTTGGATCGCCGGGCAGTGTTCTCCGCTACAGGCGCTCTGTTCTGAGCCGCGGTCTGCGGACGCGACGTCTGCAGTCACTTGTTTGCTCACGGCGCTCTTTTGTTTCCACAGAACAAGATAGCGCATTGTACGGCGCGTGCTTGTTCGAGCAAGCCATTATCGAAATGTCCAAGTGTGCCCTCTCAAAGGTTTATACGCCAACTAGCACTGCCGATGATGATGTGACAGAAGAAATTTATGAAGAGGTAAAGGAAATTCTTGGGACAGTTAAGAGAGACGAAAACTTAATTGTAATGAGAGACTGGAATCCGGTAATAGGAAAAGGATAAACTGAAGGAACGTGATGTTCTTGAGAATTCCAGAGGGAGCTTAAGGCAACAATTGGCAGAAACGGGGGAAATTAAACAGCAGAAAAGGAATGGGTAACTTTAAGAGACGAAATAGTCAAGGCAGCAGGGTAGAAAGGCAAGACCTACAAAAAATCCTTGGATATTACAGGAAATACTAAATGTAATTGAATATATTCAAATGCGGATAAAGCAGGAGGAGAAATGGAGTACAGACTGAGAATGAGAGGAAGTGCAAAAGGGTTAAGCTGCAGTGGCTAGAAGTCAAAAGCAAATCTGTAGAATAATGTATAACTAGGTGAAAAATAGATACCGCCTACAGGAAAATAAGAGACCTTTGGAAACAAGAAAAATAGCTGTATGAACATCAAGAAAGATGGAAAACCAGTTCTGAGTAAAGAAAGGAAAGCTGAAAGGTGGAAAGAGTACATAGAGGTGCCCTAAAAAGGAAATGAAGCCGCGGTGAAGTAGCCGAGCGGTTTAAGGCGCCTCGCTGCGGAGCGCGCAGTTGCTCGCCGTCGAAGGGTTCGAGTCCTCCCTAGGGCATGGGTGTGTGTGTTTGTGTTTATGTTTGTCCTTAGGTTAGTTCACCTTAGTTTAAGTGGGTTGTAAGCTACGGACTGATGACCAGTTTGGTCCGATAGATTTACAAACATTTGAACATTTGAAGGAAATGAAATTCGAGACAATATTGAAGGAAGAGGAAGAAGATGAAGATAAAATAATAGACACTGTACTGAGAGATGGATTTGACAGAGCACTGAAAGACGTAAGTCGAAACAAGGCCCTTAGAGAGATGACATTTCCTTAAAGCTGCTGAATTCTCTGGGAGGACTAGCCATGAGAAAACTATTTCACCTAGTAAATAAATAAGATGTATGAGACAGGCAAAATACCCTCAGACTTTAAGAAAAATGTAAAAATCCCCATTCCAAAGAAAGCAGGTGCAGACAGGTGTGAAAATTACAGACCCATCAGTCATGGCTGAATTATTTACATAAGGAAGGAAAGACTGACAGATGCTGACCTCGGGGAACATCAGTTCGAATTCAGGAGAAATGTAGGAAAGGAGACAATACGAACTTTACGGCTTATTTTAGAAGATAGATTAAGGAAAGGCAAACGTACATATCTAGCTTTTGTAGTTTTGGAGAAAGCTTTTGACAATGTTGATTGGAATGCACTCTTTCAAATTCTGAAGTCAGCAGGGGTAAAATATGGGGAAGGGAAGGTTATTTAAGAATTGTACATTAGCCAAACAGCTGTTGTTAGAGTTGAAGGGCATGAAAAGGAAATGGTAGGGAAGGGAGTAAGACAGGGTTGTAACCTTTCTCCAGTGTTAATCAATTTGTACACTGAGCAAGCTGTGGAGGAAAGTAAACAGAAACTTGGAGAAGTTCAGGGTGAAGAAATAAGAATATTGCGTTTTGCTGATGACATCGTAATTCTGACAGAGACAGCAAAGGACCTGGAAGAGCAGTTGAACGAAATTGATAGTGTGTTGAAAGAAGCGTATAAGATAAACATTAACAAGGCCAAAACAAGGTTAATGGAATGCAGTCTTAGAAAAACAGGCGATGCTGAAGTAATTAGATTAGGTAAAGAAACAATAAAGGTGGTAGATGACTTTTGTGACTTGGTTAGTAACGGTCGTAGCACATAGTATATGGAATTCAGAATGGCAATGGGAAAAAACCGTTTTTGAAAAAGAGATATTTGTTAACATCGAATATTAATTTAAGCGTAAGGAAGTCTTTTCTGAAGGCAATTGTGTGGAGTGTAGCCTTGTACGGGAGTGAAACTTGGACGATAGATAGTTTAAATAGGAAGAGGATAGACGCTTTTGAAATGTGGTGCTACAGAAGAATGCTGAAGAGTAGGTGGGTAGATCGCGTAATTAATGAAGAGGTACTGAACAAAATTGGGGAGAAAAGGAATTTGTGGCGTACCTTGACTAAAAGAAGGGATCGATTGGTAGAACACATTCTTAGACAACAAGGAATTTAGAATTCAGCGTTGGAGGATAGTGTGTGTTTGTGTGTGTGTGTGGGGGGGGGGGGGGAGGGGGGAGGGGGGGGGGAGGGAATCGCAGAGGGAGATCAAGAGATGAATTAGTAAACCAGTCTCTGGACTGAAGACCATAACAGAAGTGTGTAAAACGGACAATTTCTGTCGCAGGCACTACCTGCTTTCCAGTTATATGTAACAGTCGTTGCTGTTATAGACAAGCATCTCTTTGAAAGAGGTGGTTGTTGAGGCGCACAGTTTCCCTAGCGACACTATTCGACGAACAAATGTTCAAATGTTTGTAAAGCTTATGGGACTTAACTACGGGGTCATCAGTCCCTAAACTTACAAACTACTAATGAACTACTTACGAACTAGGACGGCACCAATATTCATGCCCGAGGGGAGATTCGAACCCCCGATCATAGTGGCCGTGTAGACCGTGACTGAAGCGCCTCAGTCCCCTCGGCCACCGCGGCCGGCTTCGACGAACAATTTACACAAACAGTAACCAGTGAAATAGCCGAATTTCTTTACCAACCCACCGTTCCATCCGTAGATGACTTTGAGCTCACCAAAAAGATAACTGAAGAAGAAGTAGCAAACGCTATTATGTCAGGCAAAAACTCGGTCCCAGGAGAAAACAGACTACAAAGACTGCACTTAAGAAAATGTCCCCTACAAACAGTCACACCTCTCCTGACACAACTCTTCAACTTCTGCCTCGACAATGACACTATTCCCACAGCGTGGAAAAAGACGAAAATCATCATGATACCCAAGCATGGAAAAGCGAGAACAAACCGAAAGTCCTACCGTCCCATTTCATTACTAGACGTACTGAGAAAAACATTTAAAAGAATAATAACTGACAGACCCACCACCTACACAGACAAACTACTAATCATCCCCCACCTCCAGTCCGGTTTTCGTAAAAACCATTGAACTAAAGACCGACTACTCAGACTCACCACCGACAAAACCAGACACCTAAACATAGGACAATGCACGCTCGCTGTATTTTTAGACATCGAGCGTGCTTTTGACAAAATATGGTATGACGGACTTAACTACAAATTGCTGAAATTCGGCATCCCACCCAAGATGGTTAAGCTGACCAAAGCCCTTCTGCAGATAGACTTTGCCAAGTGCATGTCAGTTGCGAGACCTCCTCCCCATTCTCTCCCCAAGCGGGAGTAGCACAAGGTGGAATCATCTCGCCACTGCTGTACTCATACACGACAGACATCCCGACCACCTCAAGACCGCACGAACAAGTACAATTTCACGGCGACGACACAGCGTACTGGACATCAGGACCATCAACAACGACCATCAACCAAAACACAACCGAATACCTAACACGACTACGGGTTTGGATGCAAAAATGGCGCGTCATACCAAATCCAACGAAAACACAACTAATACTGTTCAAACATCGCGACATCCCCAACAAAATAAACCAATCCCCAAACAACATCTCACTCACGCTGTGGGGAACCAGACTTTACTTGACTGACACTGCTAGATATCTGGGCGTCATACTTGACAAATATCTCAACCTTGGAGAACACTTAAAACAGATATTGATTAAAGCCAGACAGCGACAAAACCTAATAAGGAGAGTCCAGGGAAAATTTATCGGCTGCAGCGACAAATCGTCCATTAACACCTACAAGACATTTGTTAGGCCATTATTTGAACACCCCGCAGCTCCCCTAGCAGGCATGATTCAAACGCAAGCTGAAAAGCTATACCAAACGGAGAGACTACCACCAACCACACCCAGAGTAGAAGCCTACGAAGAAGCAAAAATCACCCCCCTGCAAAACAGACTTTCTTCACTCCGTGCAAGATATGGTCGCAGAGTACTCACAATACGCCCAGACCTAACACCAATCTTCACAACACACCGCAGACAAAAAACCAAACCAAAATAAGAAAACACCTACCACCCAAGAACAATTACACATAACACACTTTCACAACACCAGGACATAATACTAAATCACGAAAAAGCAGCACAGATACACATCATAGCAAATCACACACCAACACTTCCACACCTACAAGCGCTGGATCTGGACCCTACCCTAACTCCAGAAGAACAAAGGAAGCTCCCAATCCCATCCCACAGCACATACTTCACCCAAACTCATCCAAAATCCAAACTCTCTGTAGATTCAACTAACTAACTATATATATATATCTATATATATACTGTAATACCTCAATATTCTGACAAGAAGAAGTAACAGAAAATTGTACCAAAATTGTGCAACAATATTACACAACACCTCTACACCATAAAACCTAACTATAAATCACCTAACTCTATATTATAGAATAAAAAACAGCAGCACAAATATTGTAATCAAAAAGTGCTCAAGGCCATTGAGAGATGGTGGAGGGTCTGAATGGCATAGGGCATGTGCAGTTGGAGTTATACGGGGTCCCTATTACGTATAGATACAACTCTGATGGTTAACACGTTCGTACGCATCCTGGTTGATCACCTGCACTCATTCATGTCCATAGTGCAATCAGAGAGACTTGAGCAATTCCAGCAGGACACTGCGACGTACCACGCCTCCAGAATTGCTGCAGGAAACACTCTCCTGAGTTTAAACAGCTTCGCTGGCCACCAGATTCCTCAGACAAGAACACTATTGAGCATACTTGGTACGTCTCGCAACGTGCTGTTCAGAACGTCTGTACGTCTTCGTATTCTTACGGATTTAACGACAGCCCTGTAGTATGCATGGTGTTAATTTCCTCCAGCCCTACTTCAGACATCAGTCCATGCCACGTCGTGCTGCGGCACTTCGGCGCGCTCGCGCGGGCCATATACGATATTAGGCGGGTGTACCAGTTTCCATGGCTTTTCAGTATATTTGCTTCTTTCTTCCCAGTTAATCACACCTTCTTCCTGTTTTCAGGCCTTATCTGTTTTCAGTCTTGACGGGCTATCTACTAACCACTGTGCCATATTACCATTAAGGGAGAGGGGGTGATAGGCAATTTCTCTTGTAAGTACATCAAATCACAGTCCATGAAGTGGATTGTGGAGTATTGATAGAGATGACTGAAGCAAATGACTAGAAAGAGTGCTTGGAGGTCCGTGTTCAATGATTTCATCATCTCTAAACTTCGCCTATGTTACATGTCATCTGCTGGTGTACCTAGCTGCTTCAGTCGTTTGTCTTAGGAGTGAAGTAACGCCAGCGGGCTGGCCACCTCATAAGGAGCGACATTTCGGGCGCGACTGCAGCACAGCCGACCTTGTCTGGCTGCCTTGCTAGTAATCTTCCCGGCCTTATAATCCCCCCCCTCCCCCCTCACGGCAGACGACGCACGCACGCACGCACGCACGCAAGCACACACACACACACACACACACACACACACACACACACACGCACGCACGCGCTCACACGTGCAACTCGCCCACCTGCGTCGTTAATTCGACACAAGCCAAGCGTCCCATGATAATGTGGTACACGTGTCAAGGTCAGACTGTACGTCCTATCCTCTAACAATCCCCTGTTCCATAAGAAGAACTCGATAACTCTTAAACTCGTAGGCACTGTAACCCTGAAATATCGGCATGCTCGTAATCCTCCTGATCTCTTATCCACCGTAACCAGTGGCCTATATTGGGGGGCGGGGCAAGGAGGGGGAATGGTGAAAAAAAAGTTTTTTTTAAATTTTTTTTTTTAAACCAGGTAAGCTTTTTCTTTTTGGGCATCAGTCTGAGATACGATGCCACAACGACATTTACCATAACATTTAATGTTTCTCATTCGTGCAAATAAACTGTTAGCAAGTAAGGCAAATGGCATAGATCACATTCCTTCCGGATTTGTAAAATCATCGTGAGAAACGATTTATACAAGTGTTCATTTGTAGAATTTACGAATCTTGATCCAAACCATCAGAATTTGTAAAAGCATCTTACAATCAATGAATAATGTGCAGAAGTTTGGATAAGAAAAGTGATACTACATTAAATGTAAATAAATTTGGCTGGAGGAAAGTTGAAAGCGGACAATGAGATAAGTCCGACTCTGCCCTTGCTAATGAAAGAGTGAGTTGGAAACATGGAGTCACGTTCATAGGATTTGTTAACCTGAGAATTGAAAAATAGTTCTAAGTGTTCGAAACTCTGAGGAAGATAAGTGCAGTCAATGCGGAAAGACGAATGACATACGACATGTACAAAAACAAGCAGAGAAAATTAACGGTAGACGAAAAATAAAGTCCTCTGTTTAGCGACGGGCTAAGAGGGTGATGTAGTCTTCCGCCCCTGACGGAAGTAAAAGAATGGTGCAGAAATGGCATTAAGAATCGCGGTGAAAAATCTGAGTAATTGCATTCAGGACGATGTTGCCATCCTTAGCTGAAGCATTTACTGTATGATTTGTTGAATATAGTGATTAGTTTAATGTCCACAAAATTTGGATTGATTGTAAAAATAGGTGCGGTGGAATAGCCGTGTGCGCTGAGACACCGTGTTGCGGTGCGCGCGGCCGTTCACCGTTGGAGGTTCGAGTCCTCCCTCGGACATGGGTGTATGTGTTCTCCTTAGTTTAGTTTAAGTAGTTTGTAAGCTTTGGAGTAGTAACTAAGTAGTAAAGTCTCATAGATTTACAAACATTTGAACGTTTGACTGTAAATGGTACATTTTATCAAAGTTGTTGCGGGTAGCAGAAATAAGACTGGCGAAAAACGTGACATCTAAAGTGGGTAGTAAAAAGTAGACGAGGTTGAGGAATTCTACCTCGGAAGCAAAATGACATATATGGGTCGAAGCAAGAGGGACTTGAAAAACAGAATAGCACAACGAAGATGATATTCATGACAAGAAGAACACTGATAAAAAGAAAGGAGATTATGACGGCGCATATGTTAAGAAATAAAGAATGTTACTCCAGAGAGCTGTAGCGGGTAAAAACTTCATGGAGACACAGAGATTGCAATAGGGGACGCAACTTGTCTTAGTTACCTCAAATGGGGAGGAACTGAAATATGGTTGCTTATAAACTGCATATCGAAATTACTGAAAACTATGTTATGAATTACCAATCGTACAAATACTAGGAATTTATGAAAGGTACCCACCACATTCATAGGAGTTCTCCTTGAGTGAGCGAACACAATTTGTATGGGAGCTGTACATATTAATCTGGTATTAAGCAGCTAAATCAGATTTATATTGCAATGGAATATTTATTGGAGATTTTACGAGAGACGGCTATAGTCACTTATGCTTCCTTCAGTTACCTGTCTGTTTGGTCGGGGAATATTCGAGTGAAGATTTTGATGCTGTGGGAGGGACCAAAATGTATAAACATCACAACCCCTGATTAGCTGGAGAACGCTGCTGCGAAGGTGGAACATTACTAAAGCTGCATGATACAAAATCCAGCCAGTCGCAGTAGCGAGTCGAATTATTTTAAGCTGTAGTTGACGCTGCAGCTAAAAGAAGCATTAGCCATTCAGAACCTGGCAGTGACTTTTCTTAGACTTGAATCAGTCGCGAGACATACTGCATTCCATTGATCAACAAACATTCTTCACGTCTAGAAGCTTCATCCTAGGTATCTTCTAATGCAACAAAATACGGTTAAGTATTCGATACATCTGTTTCGTTGCGAGTACTTTAGAATCGTATAATTCTTTCGATACTTACTCGGTATCAAAATAATGCTGTGCAAGCAGAGGAATTTGTAAATTATTACTGACTTAAAAAACAAGGTAGAAGTGTTGTGTCCAGTGGCAGACCGCCCCGGGCCTCTCGTCTTGTGGGGCCTCCAACAGACTCCAACAGCCTTAGTCCGCCACTGGTTGTATCACCTTGGTTCCAAGGTCTCCTAGACAGTGACTTGGAATTTTTACACTGTAAGAACAGCACGGTTCATTAGATCATTAGATTATCCATAGATCTCACTCAACCCGCACAAAGACGTAAACAGCCATGCACGAGCAGGGCCAATGCGACGCAGTGGGTAAGAAGGCCGATCAGTTGCAGCCGTACAACCTGGAAGGAAGTACACTGCCTGTGTTGACTGTCGTTCTGGCTTGCCTGGAAGGTCAATTCCGAAGTTTGATCGTATCCGCATTGTTACTTTGTGTAAGGAAGGACACTCATCTAGGGAAGTTTTCAGACGTCTCGAAGTGTAACAAATCGATGTTGTTCGGACCTGGAGGAGCTACAGAGATAGACCAACATTCATTGACTTCCCCCACTCTTGCCTCCCAAAGGCAACACATAGCAGCTGATGATCGCTTGTTATTGATTTAGGGTCAGAGGAACCCCGGGAGGAACGCCATCATACTAAATAATGATTTTCGTGCGACAGCCCGTCGTGTTTCGACTCAAACTGTCCGTAATAGGCAGCATGACGAGCAATTTCACTCCCAACGTCCATGACGAGGTCCAGCATTGACACATGGACACCGTGCAGCGCGGTGCTGATGGGCCAACAGCATGCAGAATGGACTGTCAGAATTGGCATCAAGTCCTATTCACAGATGACTCGCATCGGCGGGTTCAGCAAGATGGTGGTTCACTGATGTTTTGGGGTGGCGCCATGTAGGGTCACTGGTGGTCGTACAAGGCAATCAATAGAGTATACGGCACGACGTATGTGCAACAAAATCGGCAGCATTCCAGTAAGGGATTCGTCTTACTGGACGCCATTGCTCTTTCTCATCGTGCACATTTTGTGAATACGTTCCTTCATGACGACGACATGGCAAGATTCGAATGGCCAGCACGTTATCCAGACATGTAGGCTACGGAACATGTCTGCAATACACTGCGAAGGGCTGGTTTTGGACGAGGGAACCCACAAACCAATCTGAGAGATCTACGCCAATTTGCCGTTTTGGGGAGTGGAACAACTGGATCAACAGTCCCTTGATGATCTAGTGGCAGTATGCGACGATGAACGGAGACGTGCATCACTGCAAAAGGATGTGTTACCGGGTATTATGGACACGTGTCTTGGGTTGTTGTTGTGGTCTTCAGTCCGGAGACTGGTTTGATGCAACTGTCCACCCTACTACATCATGAGAAAGCCTCTTCATCTCCTCTTAAGAACGGTAGCCCACATCCATTTGAATCTGCTTCCTGTATTCATCTCTCGGTCCCCCTCTGCGATTTTTACTCCACACACTTCCCTACATAGCTAAATTGACGATCCCTTGATATCTATTGTGCCCTACCAGTCGATCTCTTCTTTTAGTCCAGGTACGCCAAACATTCCTTTTCTTCCGAATTCTGTTCCTCCTCATTAGTTACGCGATCCAGCCACCTAATCTTCAGCATTCTTCTGTAGCACCACATTTCAAAAGTCTCTATCCTCTTCCTGTCCGCACTGTTTATATCCATGTTTAACTCCCATACAAGGCAAAACTCCACACAAATGCATTCAGAAAAGACTTCCTTACGCTTAAATTAATATTCGATGTTAACAAATTTCTGTTTTTCAAAAACGGTTTTCTTCGTCATGCCATATTTTATTTTATGTCCTCTATACTGTGACTATCATGTGTTATTTTACTGACCAAGTAACACAACTCATCTACCATTTTTATGGTTTCGTTAGCTAAACTAATTCTTTCAGCATCGCTTGATTTTCTTAGACTGCACTCCATTACCCTTGTTTTGCTTTTGTTTTGCTCTTATTATAAAAAACCTCTCAACCCACTGTCCAATCCGTTAAACTGTTTTTACAGACGCTTTGCTGCCTCTGACAGAATTACAATGTCATTGGCAAAACGCAATGTTTTTATTTCTTCACCCTGAACTTTAATTCCTTCTCCAAATTTCTTCTTGCTTTCCTTTATAGCTTGCTCAATGTACAAATTTAATAACATTGGAGAAAGGCTACAACCCTGTCATACTCCCTTCCCAACCACTGCATTCCTTTCACGCCCTTCAACTCTGATTACTGCTGTCCGGTTAATATACAAGTTGTAAACAACCGCCCGTTCCCTATATTTCACTCCTGCTTGCTTCAGAATTTGAAAGAGTTTATTCCATTCAGTATTGTTAAAAGCTATCTCCAAATCTAGAAAAGCTAGAAATGTCGGTTTGTCTTTGCTTTATTTTATAAGATAAGCCGTAAAGTGAGTATTGCCACCCGTTTTCTTATATTTATCATGAATACAAAATTCATCCCCGAGGTTGACTTCTACCAACTCTTCCATCCTTCTGTAAATAATTCGTGTTAATATTTTGCAACCATGACTTATTAAACTGATGGTTCTGTAATTTTCACACCTGTCTGCGCCTATTTTCTTTGGAATGGGGATTATTACATTTTTCTTAAAGTCTGAGGGTATTTCGCCTGTCTCATACATCTTACGCATTTGTCATGTCTGGCTGTCCCAGATACTTCAGTAGTTCTGAGGGAATGTCGTTCACTCCAGGGACCTTGTTTCGACTTAGGCAGTTAAGTGCTCTGTCAAATCCATTTCTCAGTATAGTATCTCCTATTTCATTTTCATCTACTTCCTCTTCCATTCCTCCAATGTTGTCTGAAGTTCATATCCTTTGTAGAGCCCCTCTATATATTCTATCCAGCTTTCAGCTTTCCCTTCTTTGCTGAGAACTGGTTTCCCATCTGACTTCTTTATATTCGTACGGTTGTTTTTCTTGCCTCCAAATGTCTCATTAATTTTCCTGTTGGCTGTATTCTTCTACAGACTTGCATTAGCGTTCTAGCCACTCTTGCTTAGCTAGATTGCACTTCTTGTCAATCTCATTTCTTCAATGACTGTACTCAATTTCGCCTGTTACATTTATCCTTTCGTCAATTAAATTTAGTATTTCCTGGGATATCTAAGCATTTTTGTAGGTATTGGGTTTTTACCTATTTTGTCCTCTGCTGCCTTCACTATTTCATCTTTCAATGCTACCCATTCCTCTTCTACTGTTTTATTTCCTTCCGTTTCTGACAATAGTTGCCTAAAGCTACCTCTGAAATTTTGAAGAACTTCAGGTTCCTTCAGTTTATCGAGGTCCCACCTCCTTATTTTCCTATTAGCCTGCAGTTGTTTTCAGTTTCAGCCTACAGTTCATGACCAATAATACATGGTGAGATTGTCCCTGGGTAAGTCTTACATTTTAAAACCTGGTTCTGAAATGTATGTCTTACCATAATGAAATCTGTCTGGTACCTTCCGATGTCTCCTGGTCTCTTCGACGAATTCAACCCCCTTTCATGATTCTTAAACCAAGTGTTTGTTATGGTTAAAATATGTTCTGTGTAAAAATTCTACTAGGGGCTTCCTCTTTTATTAATTTTGCGCAGTCCATATTCACCTACTATTTTCCTTCTTTCATTTCCCTACTACCGAATTCCAGTCTTTCATCACAATTAAGTTTTCCTTTCTCGTAATTGTCTGAATAATTTCCTTTGCCTCCTCATACATTTCTTCGGTCTCGTCATGATCGGCAGAGCTAGTTGGCATATAAACTTGTACTACTATGTTTGGTATTGGATTTGTATCTATCTTGATTAAGATAATGCAATCAATTCGCTGCTCATAGTTGTTTACCCGCATTCCTATTTTCTTATTTATTATCATATGTTGAAATGTTTGTTAAGCTTATGGAATTTAACAGTCAGGGGTGATTCGAACCCCCGACGAGGAACGCCTCAGGCATCGGAGCATAGCGCTTCAATACGCTCGGTCACTCTGCAGCGGCCATTGTCAGATGTACTCCTGTAATACGCCCAACTGATTTTGTATTTATAATCCTGTACTCACCTGACCAGAAATCCTGTTCCTTTTTTCACCGAACTTCGCTAATTTCCACTATATCTAACTTGAACCTATCCATTTCTCTTTTTAAATGTTCTAACCTCGCTACCCGATTAAGGGATCTGACATTCCATGCTTCGATCTATAAAATTTCAGTGTTGTTTTGTGCTATTATCGTAAAACTAGTCAATTTCTCTTTTCATGAGCAATAAAGAGAATTAAAATCTTGTATATCTCTATTCTGTTTTTACGTGAAGGGTAATGAACCCCTAGTGTCGCGGTTATGCAGCATTTTTTTTCTTTTTTTTGTGTTTGTAGGTCTAGAAAACAGGCCAAGAATGACGTTAGCAAAATTAAAGTCAGAAGCGCAAAGCCGAACGGCAGTCTATGAGAGGGGTGAGGCAGAAGTAGCAGAGTCCATTTCCACGAAAAAGAGAGCGTAGCGACAGCCTGTAGCGAAGATTAGTTGTAATAGCTTCCAGGACGGTACTCGAGAGAAAGTGGCTCTACGGTCTGGGGTTACGTCTTATAAAGGCTACTAGGACCAATCAGGTGAAGGCGGAAGGGTACAGTTCCGTTTTTCGGCTGGTCCCGCGCCACCTGGTAACATAGTCCATGTTAGTGTAGTACTAGATCAGGGGTGGCGCGTGAGCTGTCAGAGGGCAGTGCGGGCACTATACGAGGTGCAGATCGCCACCCCTTAAACTCAACATTTGCATAGTATTTGAGGAAGTATTGCCTTAAAGACCTATCTCGTGCTATACAAAGATGCCATGGAGTGAGTACGTAATTTCAGTTTATAACAATCGGGTCAGATAGAGATACAACACAACGTCAAAGGAACAAATCTTCTTCTTCTTCTACGTGAACAGGTCTAGTGGAGCGCACGCTGCTACAAGTCTCCTTCTCCATTGCTTCCTATCCATTGCTATATCCGCCACATGTCCACATCTCTTTGTGCTTGTTTCAAGTCTTCGTGGAGGCCATCCCTCTAACACTTACTTGGTCTCCCTGAGAGTTTCCTTTCTGTAGGTATGAGATCCAGGAACTTCTGAGGCCATCTGCTACCTTCCATCCCGGCTACATGCCCGGTTCAATGTAGCCGCTTGGCTTTCATCGTGCTTGCTATGCTGTGCTGTTGGTACAATTCCTCAAGCTGTTGGTTGTGCCTGATCTTCCATTGCGCTGCGTTTCCATCCAAAATAGAACCGAAGGTCTTCAGAACTTTTATCTAAAAAACGAGGAGCCTGTGTATGTCCTGTTTTCGAATACTCCATGTCTCACAGCCATACGGAACAATAGGCTCGATCAGGGTTTTGTACATTCAAATCTTGAAGTGTCTGGAGAAACATCTGGAGCGAAGCAGTTGCTCTAGGCTGTGATAAGATCGGTTGCCAGGCTTGAATTCTGGCAATAATCTCTGCATCACATGACGAGTTCTCTGAGAAAAGAGGCCCCAGGTATTAAAGTTCACGCAGTTTCTTGTAGGACTAGTCTCCCACCTGCAATGGCTGTAGGTGACCAGCAGTCTGACCACGCGTCATGACGAGATACTCTGGCTTCGCTTCGTCGATCAGTAGCCCAAATTTTCTGGTAGCCTCTAGTGCTGTGGTCATTTGTTTCATATCCTTTTCAGATGTAGAGGGTAGACAAATATCGTCTGCATACGCCAAGACTGCCAATCTGTGCCCTTCGATTTCAATCTCTTTGTTGTTTTGGTAGGTCTCGCGCACGATCTTCTCTAGGGCAAAATGGAACAGAATGAAGCCATCTCCTTGCCTCAGACTGGCCATAATTTGAAATCCCTCAAATATCAGATTTCCCATTTTAACCTTAGGATGTGTTTCGCTCACACAGATCCTTGTCAGATTGATGAGTTTCTCTGGCATCACAAACTCCCTTAAACAGTTGAACAGGTTCTTGTGATGTAGGCAGTCAGAGGCCTTTTTGAAGTCTATAAATGAAATAAACAGTTTTAACTGCCTTAGAGTGAAGATGTGACTACAATTCATCATCCTGGCCTGAAACCTGCCTGGTATTCCCCAATCACCGATTCTGCCACTGGCTGAATTCTATGTGTGAGGCAATTGGACAGCATCTTATAGCAGGCGTTAAGCAGGGAGAGTCCTGTTTCAGCTTGTCGCTCTTCTTAGGGATTGCACATATCAGAACTGTTTACCATTCTGCTGGTAGTTCTTCTTTGGTCGATATTGCTTATATCAGTCGATGTATTCTTTCTGCAAGAAAAGAAAGAAAAAAAATTGCATGACGCTGTAATGAAAACAGCACGTTGGATAAGTTGACAGCAGGTCATAATTCTGTCGTTCAGTTCATTGGTGAGGAGGGAAGATGTAGACGGGCTAATATTAATCAATAAAGGAGAATAAACTATCATTTGTCTGGTCACAAACACGACACAGACATAATAAACATACAACACATGAAGTTTTATTAAACAATTATTAACATAATACATATACTGTTACTGAAAAGTGATAAGTTCAGAACTGACCAAGTACGTATGAAAAGCAAAGAAACGTGTGTTTTCATCAGTCTTTAATTCTGTGACATTGTTATCGGCTTTCTGCCGGATTATGACGTCATCCACACACGATATTTCGTCGAGCTATCTGCTCGGCATACTCAGGTGTGAGAGCTGAAGTAAGACTAACTCGCCGGAACTGAGTTCAACCACAGTCGAACAGAGTCATAAAACTGTATAGGGGAAAAAGTCCAGCTTATGCACGAGAGCCGGCCGCAGTGGCCGAGCGGTCTGCGGCGCACCACTCACAGCCTGCACGGCCGCTACGGTCGGGGGTTCTAATTCCCCCTCGGCCATGGATGTTTGTTTCGTGTTTAGTGTTAGCTTGCCGGCCGCGGTGGCCGAGGGGACTAAGGCGCTCCAGTCACGGTCTGCACGGTCACTACGGTAGGGGTTCGAATCCCCCCTCGGGCATGGATATTTGTGCCGTCCTAGTTCGTAAGTAGTTCCTAAGTAGTTTGTAAGTTTAGGGACTGATGACCCCGTAGTTAAATCCCATAGACTATACAAAGATTTGAACATTTAGTGATAGCTACTTCATTAGTAGTTTGTTAGTTTAGGGACTGATGAACCCGCAGTTAAATCCCATAAGCTTTACAAACATCTGAACATTTTATGCGGGAAGGGAAAATGTCGTAAGACTGGAGAGTGGATAGGTGGAGGGCGAGTGGAATGCTCTGGTGGAGGTGCGGTAGCGGCGAGGATCAGAGAGGAGGCAAGTGTCTGGCAGGAAAAATTCAAATGTTTGTAGAACTTATGGGACTTAACTACGGGGTCATCAGTCCCTAAGCTTACAAACTACCTATCAACTAGCTAAGACTAAGGACGGCACAAATATCCATGCCCGAGGGGGGGATTCGAACCCCCGACCGTAGTGGCTGTGCAGACCGTGACTGGAGCGCCTCAGTCTCCTCGGCCACCGCGGCCGGCGTGTCCGGCAGTTTCGCGACCCTTTACGCTGGGCTCCCCTCTAAGCATACCGGGGAATGCCAAAAGCGTGTACACAAGTATCGACGGTAAGGCTATCATACATAGCCCCAGTGTTGAAAGCCGGCGTAAATGATAAATATCTATTCAGTACAGTTATTTGCTGGTCGAGTGACAGACCGTCGTTTAAATGTCTTACTACTGCGCCCAAACGACATCACGAACCGGCAGGCAACCACAGAAGAATATCATATGATGTTACGCCGAGAGAGCCTACGTTGTGGCACAATCTAATTCAGTTTAAATGGGAGGCTCTTGTAAAGTGTTTCCACTAGTTTTGTTTTTTACACGATTTTAAAGCAGTTTTCGACACCGATAATGCAATTCTAATGACGCGACGTGTATAGGCCGCCTTCGCGCGTTCACGCCAGCAGCGGAGAAGTGTTAGCAGGCAAGTGGAGGGGGGACTATTTGTTGGCAGCGCCCGCGGTAAGCAGTTTAGAGAGCGGATTTGCGTACCCCTGTATAACACTGTGTCTGCTACTCGTACGCCATTTCTGTTTTGCGGGATAGTCGATTGTTAGCTCCGTAGGCACAACGGTGTTTGTGGAATTGCGCCGTTGGAGGTAGGCAACTTGCATGTCTGCAGAATGTGTGGGTATGTGAGCTGGCAGGGGCCGACTGGCCTCTCAGCGTTATAGTCCTGCGTGGCCGAGGAAGCAAGCGAGCACAAAATGCGTCCAGCACAGGTGAAGTGAACTGGCTACCAGCAGGAATAATAGCAGCCGAGCAAACGAGGCTTGAGAGAGTCTACGGTTTCATCTAGCCTGACTATAGTGGCCTAGAGCAGTGCATTTTTTCCTGTGAGTGACTAGAACCAGCATTGAATTTCTCTTTCTTGCCTGCCTGGTACCATGCAACTATAGTAGGAAGTAAGAGTGAAAGAAATGTGTAGCCTACACATTAAGTAACGTGAACACCGATATGTACCGTACAATTAACTGCGCTAAATTGTTGGTTTCCAGTAGTGAAAGAAAAAGCAGTTGTCAGAAATCTCACACACAACGCGTTCAGGGATACCAATAGTAATGAAGCTATTATTGCAATATTTTCAGCATTTGTAATAAAATTGTTTGATTGGTTTATGCTAACAGCTTATAAAATTTTACAGGAGGTGCAAGGGCTAAAACTGAGTGGAGAGTCTCCTACGTGATAAAATTGTAACTGCTTCCAAAGAAAAGATTGATGTGTTCTTCTTATCGCCATTACCTTATATCAATAGGCCTGATATAAATGAGAAATGTAACTAGTGTTGTAGTCTGAGTGAATAGTGTCTTACCGCCAAACAGAAGTATGTAATTTGTACTGTAGTATTTTGTACAAGAGTCATTACTTGATCTTCTCCTGATAAATCTTCTCATATATCGAACAAGCAAAAATAGCTAAGCATGTAAATATGTAATATTCTTTGTATAAAAGGTAAAGCAGTCAACAATGCGGAAGATTGGCTTGAACACCAAAGTGCTTTACTAGGCATGGTCCTTTTTGGAGGTTGTATGCCGTTGCCTTCCTCCGACCTACGAAATGACTTACCCAGCCAGTTATAGGAGGACCTACAGTTTAACGTGGGTTCCGAACCACGGTGCTACTCGGTATTTTTCACTTGAGCAATACTGCCAGAGGTGAAAGAAGTGGAAAGTGACAGATAAAAATCCTAGTGCGTTATGGCAGAATAAATCTTTTGTTTGCAAAAGCGTCTTATTTCCTTTCTGTTATTGGTCGTAATTATATTATTTATTGTGCCTGGAAAATGGATTCAGAAACGTTACTTTTAAAAGAAGGCAAGAATAGATGACACAATGAAGACGGCAGAGAGAGAGAGAGAGAGAGAGAGAGAGAGAGAGAGAGAGAGAGAGAGATGTCAGATTTGTGCTGCTGTGCAGTGAAGCGAGGCGAGGAGAGGCAAGGCGAAATTCGTAGTGGCCGGTCATGCTCGGTTACTCGCCTGTCCAGAGCCCGGACAGGCAGCGAGTACCGAAGCGAGCCGAGTCGTGTGGGCCCAGACACGGGCGGCTCGTCTCGCCTTAACCAGGCGAGCCGTAACCGGCCAAACGTAGTGCACTGCAACACTCAAGCCAGCGGCTGGCTGTTAAGGCTGCCGGAAATTAAATTAGCTGCCTGCTGTACCCCGGCTCAGTAGGAGCGCGTCAGGCACTGCCTGCTGGTGCAGGAGCCGGCGGAAGCCCGCTGCCGGACTGTAGGTGCAGGCGCTCGCGAGTGGCACAGCACTGTTGGCAGTGCTGGGGGCGGCTGTGGCAGTGGTCGGCGTTGTGGTTCCAGTACTGGCGGCGGCACTGCTTTGGGCGTCGACTCCTATGGTTGAGCCGCTGAAAGAACGACTCTGACAGCTAGCGGCTATGTTGCCAATGCTGCTACGCGGCTGTTTGTTGTTACACCGTGTCAATCACCGGCATACGAATGTCACGTCCGAATATTTTTGAACCGTTGCTATGTACTACTAAAGCGTGAACGAACGATAACAACCACGAAGTGATGTAAAACACTTTTTTCCAGTTAAAAAGAGAGGTTTAGAAATATATGTCGAGTTAAAGTAAAGCTTCATATGTTCCAGTATTCCTTTAAATATAATGTATAATTTAGTCTTCAGCCAAAGATCGCTAGTTGAAGAATTTTGTTCATATATTTCATCTTCTATAATCATTTCCACAAACTCGGTGTTATTACTGGGACACTGTATTCTGGCAGTCTGCCGAGAGGGTAAACAAATACGGACTACCACTTTACAAGTAGTAAAATCGCCTCTTCCAGTGAAATGATTTGTCTTCTTACATAAAAAGAAGTGTTTTTTTGCCTCATTCGTTTACTGCCACAGTATAGTGTCCGAGTAATATCATCAGATCAGTTTCGACAGCCATTCTATTGGTCACAGAAGTGACTTTCTTACAGTTAGAGGACAAAGCCATCTCACACACGTCTGAAATTAACGACACATAACACGGCACGAACAAAACCGGTAACAATGAACACACGACAGATGCTTTGCAGCGACTGAAGCATGCCACCCCCGCGTGACCTTGAGTGGCAGGGTGGCAACGCGATACCGTTACCCCGGCAACGTTTAGGGATTCCAGAGCTCAGGTTGGTGGTTGAGTGTACCCCCCCCCCCCCCCCCCCCCCCCACACACACACACTCTGTGGCCCACGTGCGAGAACTGTCAGGGTCATTCTTTCGGCGGCCCGACTATAGGAGGCCGGGTTGGCAACAGCAAGTGCTGCCATTGGCAACGTCCTGGTTCGGATTTTGAATTCTGCCAGGCTGGTTCTCGAACAGAAAGTGCTGTCGTTGATTGTGGTCCTGATGAAGAAAAGGGATCAGCTAGAGGAAAAGGATGCGGAGGTGCATCTGTGGCCGGCAAGCGCGGGGCGTGTAGATCGCAGTTGATTTTGGTGTCTAGATACCAAGCGGTCTTCCAATCGGACATCTAACAGCTTCGTAGATGTAGCTCCATATTGTCGTGCAGTTTGGAACAGCGGTTGGTCGAGTTGTTATTGGAAATATTTATATATTCACCAACAGCCATAAAATGTGATTGAAGTTGATGAGCCAGGGCGAAGATGAAACCACCTGGCCCAGATTGGGCAACGAGTAGAGTGTGAGGGAGGCCCTGGAGGAGGCGCAGGGTGCGGCACAGCTGTAGGAGGGTCTCGCTTGTCGTCCAGTCGATGCGGCCCTGTGGCTACTTAGGAAAAGGGCGAGCGCCTCATCTGCAGGAAAATAACAGGAGTATCTTTTCTTTGCATCTCCTACTTGAACGTGAATAATGTCACGAAAGATTGAGCAATGCAGGTACTTTGCGAAGTCTCTGCAAAGCCTGCTTTGAGTCGAAAGACAACGGCAGGCTGTGCGAAAGTAAGCGAGAAACACAGTGGAGCCCCTGGCAGCGGGTGTCGCCACCGGCTCGTCAGCTTCCGGGACCAGCACAGTGCAGGCTTGTGCCCGGGTTTCACACACAACCACACTCCTTGCTGTAGCAGCGTAGGCGCACCATCCGAAACACTCACCATCCAGTTAGTAATTGCTTCAAAGACAAACACAGGATTGCCGCCACCGATGCTTTCAGCAACGAATTTCCGCTTACTTGTAAACCACAAGTTACACACACACAAACTACAAGGTAACGCTAAGGTATCGCATATTCACTTCAAGGCTGTCACCTGTAAAAGGTGTAAATCGCACCCCTAGAAGATTCTGATAAGTCGTCTCTAAGCATTACTCGCGGCTCATATAAAGCTATAGGTGGCAGCAATGCTAAAGGCAGCGTCTGTACTGTATTCACTTTGCCACATGGAAGATCCATTTTTCCTATTGTTTTAAATATATGTTAAAGATGGTTAATAAAGTGTAATAAACCGTGTACAAAATTGCTCTTATCTGATAGAGAAATACAGAGAAATAAGAGGATGTGTAATGTAGTTATGTCATAGGTCTATCATAATTCAGTTTCACCCTGGTTCGTTTAGAATGTGACAACATATTGCCACATACTTCTCAACAAATATATTATTGGTGCCCCCTCCCTTTATTGTAAACCTCGATCTATTGTGATTCTTTTAGTCACCCTATATATATGCATGTCACATGTATATCCCGTCAACATGTTAATATACTTTTTAGTAATGGCTCCCTTGTAAGCCGTGGCATAGTTGCTGTTTATGACTCAATTACCTTTTTATACAATGCATTTTATTGACAGTAATTTTACCATTGAACTTTTACATATAGAATTTAGTTAAGTTTTCAGTAGCTTAAGAATAAGTAGATCGTGACGTATATTATTTATCTAAAGTACCTGGCACAGCAGGTTTATTACAATACCCATAGAGGAGTATTACAGTACACTTTAGTTTATACGACAATTTTGTAAGTACGACGTAGTGTAGCATATGTATGCACACACACACACACACACACACACACGCACACACACACACACACACCTGTACCTAACCTAATGAGTTACTTAGATTCTTCTTCTTCGGCCACCTTTGGACCACGTTAATTCACATCAGCTTCCTTTCTTCCGTTCTTCCTCCTCTTCCAGTATTCTTTCACTCTCATACTTTGCATCTTTCTTCGCTATTCTGTCCACGATGATTTCGTTCTCGGTCTAGTTCTGTCCTCAAATCCTGCAAATGCCTGAATTTTTTTACTTAAAAATCACCCTGTTGTGTATTTCTTGATCCCGTATTCCCATTTCTTCCAGATCCCTTTGTACTTCTTGGATCCACCGTATTTTGCTTTTCTTGTACAACAATAATTGTGAAATTTGCTGTATTAAGCTCCCCTGGTCCATTCTGCAAATGTGTCCAAAGAACTCGCACCTTTATTTCTTCATGATGTCGGATATTTTTTTTATTTTGGAATAGAGTTCCTGGTTGGATCGATTTCTAAACTGACCGTCTTCTGTTCTTCGAGGTCCTAATATTCTCCTGAGAATCTTCCGTTCCACCAGTTCTAGCCTCTTAATCACTCCAGTGCTTATTAGGTTGAGTGTTTCTGCTGCATATAAAGCTCCAGGGCGGATCACTGTCTGGTAATGTTTCAGTTTTGCATTGATAGAAATATTCTTCTTATTATAGATGTTCATTGTCAGTTTATATCCTAAATTAATTTTGTTTATTCGTGCTTCCATTGCATCCTTTTCTGTCAGTCCGGTGTCTATACATTCTCCTAGGTATTTGAATTTTTCCGCCTTCTGAATTTTCCCTCTGTCTATTGCCATCTATCCAGGAGCTTCCGTGATGTTTGTCATATATTTTGTCTTCTCGATAGAGATCTGTAGGCCTGTTTTAGCTGCTTGTCTCTGAGGTTCTTTGGTTTGGTTCACTGCCTATTCTAATGATTCTGACAGTAAAACAATATAACCCGCGAATGCAAGGCAATATACTCGTATTACTTTTTTCTTGCACCCCAGACATATCCCGCCCACTCCTTTCATTCCTTGTCGCCACTCCCTGATCACCTTGTTTCTTAGATTATGCATGATACACAATTTTTTTTATTAAGATGATAATGCTTTTAAAATAATCATGATTTCCTGTATGTCTGTTATGTCCATATGATGCAAATACCTTAGAGTTCATAATGACATCATGGAACAAACCCATTGGGATCCCAAATTTATGCATTATAAAACACACCTAGGGATAAATACCATTTGATCTAAGGCACATAATTATTGTGGTTATGTCACGTCTGTATATTATTGATATCCCAATCTTTATTGTAAACCTCAAGCTACTAGGATACATTATAACGACATGCAAGGTGTTATTACTGTATATATTGGCATGTCCCATGTATTTCTCATAAATATATTAATACCCTTCAATAATTGGTCCCTTATAACACATGGCGGGAGCCTACATATAGTTGACGTTTTATGACATTATAACTTTCTTATATAATGCATTTTATTGATAATTTTACCATTGACCTTCTACATATATAATTTTAGTGAAATGTTTAATAGCTTTAGAATAACAGATTTTGATGTATATTACTCATGTCAAGTACCTGGTATACCGGGCTTACTCGAATTACCCATAAGAGGAATATTACACGCTGGTTTATACAACAATTTTGTAAATGCGACATGATTTGTAACATATGCATTAAAAGAGATATATTAATTTCAGGTTATTAACAGTATGTGAGAACCCAACAGGGCAAAGACTACATTTCGATATGTACGTACGCAATAGCTCTGTCTTTCTGCATATCAGTGCTTTATGTACCTTTCACTTAGTGACTCTTTCGCAACCGATGTGGACATGTTTATAGTAGATCTAATGATATCGTTAACTTCGCCATCAATGCTTATATTTTACGTTTGTATTACTGAATACAACTGTACCATGAAAATTGTAATGAAAGGATGTAGCTAAAGCTATATATGACAGTGTGAGATATAGGAGGTGTGTACCCATACGTTTTTTGGCATATAGAGAAAAAGATTTTTGTTATGATGTTTAGTAAATAAGATTTTCTGTAAAACTTTGTTTATAGAAGACGACGTCTGAGTAACGTCGAAACCGGTCAGCCTAAAAATAAAAACACGATCTTGGATGGAAACCTGTACAAATAAATTACCGTGAAGAGTTTATATAAAGTCTGTCAAAAGTGTAAACTTTAATGAAATGATCCAGTACGTCTGATACGCTTCGAAGCTATCAGATGAAAGAGAAATTTTCACGACTGTAAACAATATTTTCCAAAAGGTCTTTTCAAAGAAAGTTGTTTCTATGAAAAACGATTCTTCATAATTCGTGAAGTATATGAAATCCTTTTATGATAATTTTAATTCTAGTTCTTCTTCAAAATACGAAAATCACAATTAACTCGACATTGTTAAAAAAACAAGATCTCATTTGAGGAAGTGGAGAAAATGGTCAGTAGATTACAGTGTAATAAAGCGGCTGGGGTGGATGAAATTAAGCCGGAACTCGTCAAATCCAGTGAAATATCAGGTCTCAAATGGAGTTTCAGGAGTAACTTGTCACCACTATGTTCATACTATTCATGGATCATATGTTGAAAACAGTAGGCTGGCAGAGCGGGATCAAAGTAGGTGAAAACAAAATAAGCAGTCTCGCATATGCGGATGACTTAGTTGTAATGGCCGATTCGATTGAAAGGTTGCAAACTAATATTTCAGAGCTCGATGAGAGGTGCAAGGATTATGATATGAAGATCAGCATCTCCAAAACGAAAGTAATGTCTGTGGAAAAGAGATTCAAACAGATTGAGTGCCAAATAGGAGGAACAAAGTTAGAACAGGTACACAGTTTCAAGTGCCTGGGATGTATTTCCTCACAGGATGGCAACATACCGAAAGAACTGGTATCGCGGTGCAGCAAAGCTAATGCAGTGATTGCTCAGCTAAGCTCTATTGTCTTCTGCAAGAAGGAAGTAAGTACCAAGACTAAGTTAGCCGTGCACCGCTCTATCTTTCGACCAACTTTGTTGTATGGGAGTGAAAGTTGGGTGGTTACAAGTTACCTTATTCATAAGGTAGAGGTTACAGATATGAAAGTAGCAAGAATGATTGCAGGTACTAATAGATGGAAACAATGGCAGGAGGGTGTCCATAATGAGGAAATAAAAGAAAAACTGGGAATGAACACTATAGATGAAGCGGTTAGAGCGAACAGACTGAGATGGTGGGGTCATGTTACACGCATGGGAGAAGCAAGGTTACCTAAGAGACTCATGAGCTCGGCAGCGCAGGGTAAGAGGAGTCGAGGTAGACCAAGAAGAAAGTACTTCGATTTGGTGCAGAATGATTTTGAAGTTAAAGAGATAACATCAGACGAGGCATCAATGTTAGCATTGAATAGGGGATCATGGAGGGATTTTATTAGAGGTACTATACTCCAGACTGAACGCTGAAAGGCGTAATTAGTCTCTAATGATGATGATGATGATGATGATGATCATTATTTAGTTGTGACAGGCATCATCTTCATATATTGTGTCCGCGTGTGTATTTGTATTGCATACAAATCTACTCTCTTATTCCAACCTTTACGACCTTGAAACTGAGAGGAAAGTCACTATCTTCATAAAATATCTGATGGACCTAAACAAGATCTACCGGTTGTTGTTGTTTTCCCTATCTTGATGAAATTACGTACACTTGACCTTCAAAGTAAGATATAAAATTTCGAAAAGTGCATGGCGGAGAGTACTTTACTTGTGTACTTTTACAAAATCCACAGAGATAGGCGGAGAGAAGGGAGGAGACAAGCGGATGTTGAAATGTACAAAGGTAGAGGAAGAGGTGGACAGAGAAAGAAGCATCAAACCAATACTAGAATAAATAAATATCCGGCCATCGACGGGTTTTCAGCTGGTTTCATAAATAAATAGAATAATTTATGATTTAACTGATAACATTTTAAAAGTACACGAAGTTATTACAAGGGATTGAATTTCCGTCGCCCGTATGTGTCAGGTGAGTCCGATACAGGTGCAACCCTATCTCTACTCTGCTACAGCTTACAGACTGACCATCATGTCAGCTAAGCTTATCATTTCACTGCCCTTGTTCTCGGAATGTCCTGCCTAGTGCGTTACACTATTAACTGGACTATTCTCACTGAAAACTGAATTTCCGAGTCCCCTTGTAAAGGAGAGAAACTGCATAAAGGTGCGGAGCTGCAGTGATTAACATCAGGGTGGACGGAGACAGCGCCCGAACTGTCTGTTGGCAGCTACGCGAGTCGCTCTGACTCTGAAACAGAACACATCAGCCATCTTACGTGACGACTCTTTCCATGTTTTTTCACTTAATGCGACCTTTACCACCGTACCACCGTCGTACGTGTTTTCACAATTGTTCAAACTGCACGAAATATCAGAACTAGATGTTTTTAGAAATTTAATCATATGACTTGCTGTCTTGTTGGCGACTGCACTTCTGCAAGTAAATTGTCTTGATGAAATAAATTGAAATATTTCTTTTTTAAAATTACTTTTCTCAATTTTATTTCCAAAACTTGCTGATACATTTCACAACAAACTTTACAAAAACCATGACTACTTCCAGTGTTCAAAGATAATAACAGCACGTAGTTTCTTACACATCAAACATTACGCTATGACTAACTGGCTCATCGGTCATCGGCGCATTTATATATACTCCAGTTTACAATAATTTCTATTGTTTGACACAATTACTCTTACTGAATTGTAATTGAAACTTTAAAATTGAAATATTGAACAACAATGGTAAATTATTACAACGAATTATGGTATGGTCACACAGCACCAGAAATTGAAATCGAACAACTAGACGAGAAGAGTTTAGAGTAAATACAGTCTAACGAATTAACATCTGTACTAATATTACTTAAGAACAGAAAAGCATCAGGAAAAGATGGTATTAATGTTAAATTATTAAAATATGTAGGAAAGATGCTACATCGACGATCACTACATTTCTTTGACGTATGTCGGAAGAAATAGAGTATTCCCAATGACTGGAAAACAGAGTGATATCAATTTCTTAAAAAGGAGGTAAAAGCATATGCAGAACGTAAAGAGGAGTAATTTTACTAAACTCAGCATTCAAGGTATATGTTTAGATTTTTAAATACAAAACTTAAAAATATAACAGAAGATGTACTGCATGATGAACAAATTGGTATTAGGAAAGGACGCTTCGCAATAGATGCAGTTTTTATTTTTCAGCAAATAACAGAAAAACGGAGACAGTGTAATAAGAGAATAACACATTGCTTTTGTTAATGTAAAAAAAAAAAACACTTTTGATAATGTCAATAGACTGAACTTTGCCAGATATTCGAAGCATGTAGTAAATTCTATAAAAGTTTACATTAAAACACAAATGTCTCTCTAGATCTGAATGTGAAAACGACTAATGAGATACCAATTAACAAAGGAGTACGACAAATTCGCTGCATATCTCCAACTTTGTACAAAATTTACCTTAATGAAATAATAAATATATATAAAACAGACTTTCTGAAAGGTGTCTACCTGCGCAGGAGCATTCTTTTAAATAACGTACTATATGCTGATGATACAGTGATTCCAGCAGATAAGGAAGATGACCTTCACAAAGGAATCACTAAAACAAATAAATGCAAAATTTGACATGAAAAAACTAAGACAATGGGCTTCATGGGGAAACAACAAATTAGAACCAAAATATTGATATCTAGAAGGTTTTAGAGCACGTAAACCATTTTAAGTATCTCGAGTGTGAGATGATATTAGGATAAAGTAAAGATATTAATATTAGGCTTATTAAATTCAGCCGGATATGTGGAACAATTAACAGAAACCTAACAAAGGAAAATAATAATAATAAAAAAATTAAAATTACAAAATCGTTGCAGTCCCCACATTGCTCTACGGAAGTGAGACATAGATGATTATCAAGAAGCAAGAAAGCCGTATTCAGGCACAAAAAATGAAATTCCTGAGACGAGTTAAAGGTTGTAGAAGAGAAGACAGGGTAATAAATCAAAATACGAGTATTAGAGAAGAACTGCAAATATTTAGCCTAAATGATGAAATTCGAGATTACAGAAAAAAAAAAATGAAACGAACATGTAGAAAGAATACAAAATGAGAAACCTCCTTTAAAGACAAGGAATTGTAAGTGCCATGGATGAAGAGAGAGAGGAAGGTCCTGACAGTACTGAAACAGGCAATTCCTGCCTAGTACCTGAAAAAAGGAGAAGACTTTAAAATTGTAGATATAGTCATTATTAAAATTAGACATGTATGAATCCCGATGACTTCACTGTGCAGAAGATAGTATTTAAATCTGTTGTTGTTTCTTTTTTTTTCATTGAAATGATACGAAAGTTAATTTGGTTGCAATTACGTCACAAACTTGAGGAAACTACATAAAATTCGATACAATATCTTTACTGGTACATCAATGTTAGGATGAACATGAAATGTGTTAAACGATTTGTAGATTTGCTTTTCAAAATACGATTCTTCATTAACTGAATTTTAATTTGTCCTTGCTTGATTGACACTACATTATTGGTTTCCCATTATTGCAGTTAGATTGCAATACATAAATACATATGATGAATATTCCTACAGTTTAAATGTGAAAGACACATATGTTTTGTGATGATCACTAGTGAAATTAAAATTCGTTATGCCAATATGTCATTCAACAATTCCTTCCGTTCAACAGAACCTGTAATTCTGCACTTCCACTGAAGACAGCAATGTCGTCGCAGAATCTTATCATTTGTATCCCTTCACCCTGAATTTTTATCCAACTCTTCAACCTTCCCTTCATTTCCATTTTTGCTCTTTCGATGTATATACTGAACAGTATGAGTGGAAGACTGCATTCCTTCACACTTTTCAATTCGAGCAGGTCGTTTTTAGCCCTTCATCTTATTATTCGCTATTGGTCTTCCAACAAATTGCATGTTACCCTATTCTTCTCAGACTTTAACATGTTGTACCATTTTAAATTGTAGAACGCTTTTCTAACTTTCTATACGCATCTTGATATTCCTTAAATCTTGCTTCTACTTTCAATTATGTCAGGATCGCCGCTACAGAGACTTTTCCTTTCCTAAAACCAAACTTAACTGATAGTGAGCCATCTTTTCCATTTATTCTCGTCAGTCAATCTGAGCCGCGATGGAGTGGACAAGCGCTCTAAGACGCCTTGTAGCGGAGAGCGCGGTTTCTCGCCGTCTGAGGTTCTAGTCGCCCCTCGGGAATGGCTGTGTGTGTTGTCCTTAGGTTAGTTTAATTAGTTTGTAAACCTAGGTACTAATAACCACAGAAGTTAAGTCCGTTAGATTGACAAATATTTGAACTTTTCAGTTAATCTAACTGTGCGGTGTACACTTACCTCCCATTACTATGTAAACGATGAGCAGCAATCATACGCAAATATTTATTTGTTATTGGTGCCTCAATTTCAACGTTAGCTTCAACATGAACATCGACAAAATTTATACATTTTAAACCACGTTTTAAAGCATTAATGATGCTGCTCATTATTCACATATTATAACAGTCGCTGAGCACGGTGATCCAGTATGTCATCAAACTTGATATCCTTAATGTCTTAGGAATTGAGTGGATGATATTTTGCTTTCACAGCACGTGTAAATTGTATCACTTTCATTTCGGGTCTTCAGCTGGTATTTGCAACACAACTTGCGACAAACAGTATAACTGTATCTAATGTAGTTCGTTTTGAGTAATTTTTGTGGGAATTTTTAGGGCGCCGCATAGGAGTAGTCGCGTAGTCTAAGGCTGTATGATACGGACTGGGTGGAGGTTGGAGTCGTCCCTCGGGCATGGGTGTGTCTGATGTCCTTAGTGTAAGTTGCTTGAAGTAGTTTGTAAGTCTAGGGACTGATGACCATAGCAGTTTGGTCCAACAGGTTTACAAACATATGAAGGTTTGAGCTTTTTAGGGAAGGATTTCGTCCCTAGTGACACGAATTCCTATTCGAGTCCTTGCTGAATACTGATACCGAAGGAACTGGGTGGAAAAAACCACAAGGAAGCCGGAGGTACTGTTACGTCTGGCATATCCCGGATGACAAGGGATTCAGAAATTATACTGAACTGAACGGGATGGCAAATGGCAATGATGAGAGCTGTAACAACAAACCAACCAACCGTTGACTCGATGGGCACAATAGCAGCAAATGTTTGATGACATGGTCACAACATGTGGCAGTGCTGCGTGCTGCATCTGAATGGACCCCCAGTGCTGTGGAGGTGACAAATGTTTAGTGAGGTGGACAGCAGACTGAGTACTAACATTATACCAAAATTTGTTTGGTGAAATACAATTTCTGTGCAGTAGTTGCCTCGTATGTGTATTGTACGGGGTTGTTATACTTGAACTTTCTCTGTTTAACACGTTACTTCACGGAAAATAATCACGCAACGAGTACCAAACAATAACGCCCACAGTATGGGGGTGCATGCTTTCAATGCGTCAAAGCGCAGTCGTTCAGTTCCATCTATGGTCTCCGCGTGCCACGACCTGACTGTGGATCGTGTTCCACTGTCTGATGCATCTGACCAGTCGCGGTGCTCTTGTTGACGTGTCAACATGAGCTTGTACCAAAGGAGCGGGGCATTAGTGGTGGAGCTCTGTTATCAAAACAACAGTAGTGCTGCTGCTGCACTTCGAGGACATCGCCAGCTGAAAGGATTACGGAAAGGTGCTCTTTGTCCACCTGCTGTGTGGAGCTCGATTAACTTGGAATCAGCTAGAGGACTGGGTGTCGCGGTCGCTGCGGGTAGAGTCCGACGGTCGGTTGCACCACGCGTGGCTGATAAATCGCTGTGCTGCGGCAGACAACGCTGCGCGCAATTCCCGGTCGTCGAGCAGTGTGTGCTGTGTCAATCACAAGGAGTCACGTGCGTATCGGATTTTAAAAATGTTTGATATTTGTGTTTGTTTGTGTGTTCATAGAAATGTGGGACCAAACAACGAGGTCATAAGTCCCTTTGATATTTGTAGTACGTGGAGTTCAGAACTCAAGTAACAATCAGTCAAAGCCACTTGACGTAGCTCTCAAAAATTCTTGAGATAATCGACTTTGAACTATTTCAAATACCCGAACTACCATTAATTATTCAGTTGCTGTGTGTGCTGTGTCACTCACAAGGAGCCACGTGCGTATCGGATTTTAAAAATGTTTGATACTTGTGGTACGTGGAGTTCAGAACTCAAGTAACAATCAGTCAAAGCTCCACAATCGGTAATTCTGTGTGCCCACCTCACCAGTCGCAGAAAAATTAGCTTCGTCTGTGTTTGGGGTGGTCCAGCGTCAGCCCTCGTCAACTCCAATCCTCTCCAGAGAGCGGAGAACGAAGTCCCAACGTCGTTGTGCTCGCTGAGGTGCACGCTGCTGTACGATCTTGAACGGATACCATTTGAGAATGGTTTGAAGCATCTTCCGTACAGTGAACCATGCGTTGTTCAACAGCCAGGAACACATGGAACAACAACGAAGAAATCCGATCAGCGACCACAAGGAACAGAACAAACCACACAGCAGAAAAAAAGTGCAAGAGTTCTGGCCTTACAATCATAGCATGGTGGTTCGAATCTCGCCCCGACGGATTTTTTTTTCCATTTTGTTCAATTACTTATAAAATTTCTTATCGCAATTTTTACGAAAAATGTACTTATTTTTGTTTATCCGTAATTCTCTATAGTTTATAACAGGGTGTTAACAAAGATGGTTTCAATAAAAAAACGTGAGATTTTTCCAGTAAATGCTACACTATTAGTTGACGACGGTAGGCTTTGATTGTTCAGTTTCTGAAGATCAACGACGCTGTTGTCGAAAAGTCATCTCCTTAGCTACTAATGGCTTTCCGAGCAGTTAACCTCCTCAACCAACCTTTTAGGCGACGACAGGGTGTTCAGTTCGTCTACATACGCATAAACAAAAACAGCGAAAAAATATCTGTTACAGTGGGATTCGAACCACCGACTCCATGGTTGGGAGCCCAGAACGCCACCATCTTAGCTGCACCGACGGATCAAATGTTTGTAAAGCTTATGGGAATTAACTACGGGGTCATCAGTCCCTAAACTTACAAACTACTTATGAACTACTTACGAACTACGACGGCACAAATGTCCATACCCGAGGGGGGGATTCGATTCCCCGACCGTAGTGGCCGTGCAGACCGTGACTGAGGCGCCTCAGTCTCCTCGGCCACTGCGGCCGGCGCACCGACAGATGGTGCATCTGTTTTAATTATTGGTACTTGCGAAACTTCAAAGTCGATTTTCTCGAAAATTGTTGAGAGTTGCGTCGAATGGCTTTGGCTGAAGTTCTGAACATCACGTACCATAAATGTAAAAAATTCTAAAATCCGATTGTCATGTGGTCTCCTTGTCAGTTCGACATCGCATGGTTCACTGTACGAAAGGTGCTTCGAACCATTCTCAAATGGTATCCATTCAAGATCGCCCAGCAGCTTGCACCTCAGGGAGCACAACGACGTTGGGACTTCGTTCTCGGCTTTCTGGAGAGGATTGGAGTTGACGAGGGCTGGCGCTGGACCACCCCAAACAAAGACGAAGCTAATTTTTCTGCGACTGGTGAGGTGGGCATACAGAATTATCGATTGTGGGGATCTTCACCTCTAGTCACCATGAAGGTCCTCTGTATGTTGAACGTGCCACGGCTACGTTCATCATTGGCAAATTCTGTTTTTAACAGGTTGGCGCTCAAGGACCAAAGGCATGCATGTGACTGGCTAGTGTTACTGCCATATGCTTCGCGCGCATCTCATACGCATGTCACATAAGAGAGAAACGCATTGAACTCAACAGTTTTCATGCAAGACGGAAGTCTTACTGCACATCGCTCGCTCGTGAAGTTCGAGTGCCTCTCCGAGACACATTTGGAAATGATGGAATAATCAGCCGATCGTTTCCAGATGCTTGGCAGGCACGGTCACCTGACCTCACTGCATGTGATTTCTGGTTATGGGGTTCCTGAAGGACAGAGCTTACCAGCGGAGCATTCGCACATCTGCTGATCTGAAGCGCAGCATGTCAAGAGAGGCAGCCATCATAACTACGGACACGCTTCATTGTGCTATGTACAATGCATCATGGATACTGATTAGCGCCATATTGAGCCACTTTGTATGTAATGGCATGATGTATCGTAGCAACACATTAAAGAAAATTCGATTGAATTGATTCTACATTATTTTTCTTCCCCGTGTCCTTGACATATTGCCACCAAGTTTGGTATCCGTAAAGTAATCATTTTCCGTGTTATAACAGGGCTTTTAATTGTAACAATCCGGTATATGTCAGCAGATCAGTCGACCCGTCAAGCCGGCATACACACAAACTCAGCAGCCGTGCAAGTTGCCTACGTCCATCGGCGCAACTCCGTGAACACAATTATCCCTACAGACGTAATATTCTGCTGTCCCGCAGAAAAGAAATCATTTAACTGACACTGTATGGTAGTTTACTAATATGGACTACATTTTCTAGTTGGCGCGGGCTAACTAAAAGATTGCCACCTGTAGCCTTCCACCTTCACCTGACTGGTCGTAACAGCTTTTATAAAATTCAAGTGTTTGTTAAGCTTATGGAACTTAACTACGGGGTCATCAGTCCCTAAACTTACAAACTACTTACTAACTACCTTATACTAAGGACGGCACAAATATCCATGCCCGAGGGGGGATTCGAACCCCCGACCGTAGTGACCGTGCAGACCGTGATTGGAGCGCCTCAGTCCCCGCGGCCACCGCGGCCGGCCAGCCTTTATAGGACGTCACCGCAGTACCGTTATAAGACGGAAAGTGATTACTTCACGAGAACAAAACTTACAAACTAAATTAAACTAACCTATGGAGAAACACACACATCCATGCCCGAGGGACGATTCGAACCTCCGACATGGGAGGCGATGCGCAACATGGCGCTCCATACCGCCCGGCTACTCCCGCGCGGCCATCAAATATTAATTTAAGCCTAAGGAAGTCGTTTCTGAAGGCATTTGTGTGGAGTGTTGCCTTGTATGGGAGTGAAACGTGGATGATAAACGTGCGGACAGGGAGAGGATAGAGGCTTCTGTAATGTGGTGCTACAGAAGAAGGCTGAAGATTAGGTGGGTGGATCACGTAACTAATGAAGTACTGAACATCATCAGGAAGGAAGTGCACTGCCATTGTTAACTGTAGTTCTGCCAAGCGTAGAAGGTCAATTCCTAAGTTTGATCGTGTGGACATTGTTGCTGTGTGTCAGTAGGGACTCTCATCAAGGGAAGTTTCGAGAGTCTCGGAGTGAACCAAGGCGACGTTGTTCGGACGTGGAGGAGGCTCAGAGATGCAGCCAGTGTCGATGACTTGGCTCTCACTAGCACGCAGACTGGATCTGAACTTGGCCGGATGGCCTAACTGCTCAGGCGAACACAGTTGTGACTTGTAAAGCTTAATGAATACATACAGAGAAATATCTCTTTCAATAGAATCACGACATAATTCATAGAACATTTACTGCCGCACCCACCTCTCACTGTACACCCTTACCCTTCAGCGACAAAGATCACAAGTTTCGATTTTCTTTTAATTTTTCCATGATAGGAGGGCGATCTCTTTAAGTATTAAAATGCCAAGATGGCAATTAATTAATTTATTTTTCTGACAGCCGGTTTCGATACACTTAGGGTACCAGCATCTGGTCTCTTGTGTCGTATTGTCTGATATTAAATGCTACGTCAAACATAAAACAGTTAAAATATTTAAAACACGTTCTCCATTGTGTGTCATGTTCACAGATCGCCTTCTTACAACTAACCAGGCTGGTACCCCAAGTGTATCGAATCGAGTCGTCACAAAAATAAATTAAGTAATTGCGATCTTGGCATTTTAACACTTCAAATTTCGATTTTATGTTCCATATACTACATATCGGCATAAGTCAGTAGTCATGGTGAATAACAGAGTCATTATTTTGAGATGCTGTAGCCGCAAGGTTGAGGCAGTTGCACTGTTCTGCTTGGTGAGCGTGTTTCGAGCATTAATTAATAAAGCATTTAATGATGGGTGGCAATGAATATAATTCCTATCAATAAAGTTCTTCTGGGTATGATACCGTGTCGTCATTTTGTAAACTTTGCCGACGTTTCGGCCACTATTGCAGGTGGCCTTCATCAGGGTTACAAAATGACGACGCGGTATCATACCCAGAAGAATTTTATTGATAGTGACAACTGCCGCGGAAGCCTACGTTTGCAATATAATTCCTGTCCCACAAGAGTCACGTGCAGTTCTGTGTTGCCGGACACTTACGAAATACGAAATACGATGTGACATGAGAGACGGAGTTGGATATTTAGTGAATATGCTTCAAATAGCATTTTTGGTACTTCGAGTTTGATTTACCTTCATATTCTTTACTAAAAATAAGCAACACATTTTAACACAGACATACAAACACACACACACAGGCACGCACACACAGTACCACACCATGCGAGGTGGCGCAGGGTAACATAGTGGACTCGCGTTCAGGAGGACTGCGATTCAAACCCGCCTCCCGCCATGTAGATTTAGGTACTCCGTGATTTCTTTAAATTATTTCAGGCAAATGGCGGGATGGTTCCTTCCTCAGAAAAAATTATACCAGTCTATGTCCGTCTCTAATGATCACGGCATCGACGGGACGTTAAAACGTAATTTTCCTTCTCACCCTATTCGCCTGACCATCGCAGGTTTATCAGGTTTATCACCCATTGTCACGTTGAATAGTATCGGTGCAGCGCCAAATTATAGCTACGTTGCGACTCAAAAACAGGTACTATTTGAAACCTTCGGTGGCGGCAGGTTTCAGTGAGATCAAAGAACATTACCTGGAAAGTACCGAAGTACCGGTCACAATTAAGCCTTAATAGAGTTACATTATTCAGTAATGATTATATACTTAAGGCATTATTAGGAATTTCACAATTCAAGGTAATATATAATACATTGAGACACCAGAAAATGCTTTTTAATATTCCGGCTCATCAGAAAATATAGAGATATATTTACTTTTGATGCAAGTGGGCAGTAACTAAACGTCAACATTAATTGGTAGTGCTGCAGATAAGCTGGATAGGTCGCAAAAATTTGACAGCTAAGACGTCATACACTTCACGAATTTAACTACTCGTTTCTGATGTTCAAAAATGTTCAGATGTTTGTTAAGCTTATGGGACTTAACTACGGAGTCAGCAGTCCCTAAACTTACAAACTACTTATGAACTAGCTTATACTAAAGATGGCACAAACATACACACCGGAGGAGGGATTCGAACCCCCGACGGGGAACGACCTCTCGCATCGTAGCATAGCGCCTCAATGCGCTCGGCTTCTCCGACCATCGTGTCGCGGCGAATGTGTCTTCGCTATAGCCGGGAGGTCCTCCTCAGCTGTTGCGCTTCGGGACTCGCCACCATCGCGTTTCAGCTGAATGTTTTGTCATATGCAGAATTCGAGTCTACGCACCTGTCTCTATACCACAAGTCCCAAAGAACGCCTCTAGAATCTCGCCTATATGGAAGTTGTCTAGTACTTCGCCTGGAAATATCAGCCAAAACCATAATTTGGAGAAAGTCCTGGAGTCTTACTAGGGGATAATCCGCTGGTTGTGGTGTGAATTTCGTGATAGTGTTCAAAGAAGGTTCAAATGTTTGTAAATCTATCAGACCAAACTGCGTGGTCATCAGTCCGTAGCTTACAAATTACTTCAACCTAGGTAAACTAACCTAAAGACAACAGACACACCCATGCAACAGGGAGGACTCGAAATTCCACGGGAGCAACCGCGCGATCCGCAGCGAGACGCTTTAGACCGCTCGGCTACTCCACCGCGGCGATGGATAGTGTTTTTGATCTTGTGCAAGACTGTTTAAGTGTTTTAAACGAGAGTAAACGGTATTTGCAAAGTACTTCTCCACCATGTGGAGGCGAATAACAAGCACCAGATGCTTTGTAGCGTTTAATAGTGTCCTGCAATTTGTGTAGTGGGGTAATAAAAATACCCGAAAATTGATCGGTGTACAGGTAAAAACCTTCCAGATCGATAAAAGCTTATACGTTCTATCAACTTTTAGTTTCTATTGTCTACCTGTAAATTACGTGGAGATTCGTAATACTGACACCGGCAAAGACTACATAAGTAGTACATTTAAAAGCTACATTAACACAGGGGAAACATACTTCTCTCCCAATCCAGAACATTTTTCTCCACAAAAGGGACGCATAGGGATGCTATACAGGAAATAATGAGAAAAGTTAAAATTCCCGATTGTTCTCGTCCAGAAGCATTGACAGAAGGTGCAGAGCTATAAAGGAGTTGGAATGCAGGAGGAAACGAAGATACGTAATGGAGTTCGAGAACATACCTTCCCTGTATCTTTCGAACTTCTGGCTGGAACGGAAATACGAGACGCCGGTGTGGATATAAAACTACGAGTTAAAAAAATTACAGCGGAGAAAATTAAAGTTACACATAACAAGAATAATAAAGAACGAGTAGTATTCTGTGTCTAGATGTAAATAACCTTGTTTCCTGTATGTGCTAAATGTAGTAAAAGTTTTGTGCTGTAAAACTTGTGTTCTTATTTACTATCTACGGAAGCATAAGATTAAAGGTACTAACTCTGTTGTGCGAGAGGATTACCGTAGGATGTATGAATCTCTGCAGTATTTGTCGGATGGTTTCTTATTCTTGTCTGTTGTTACAATCAATGTAATTCTATCTTCGTAAAAATAGCTCTCGTGTATTCGGAATCTAGTGCGGCCAGGAATAATTAAACCGATAGCTTCTCTAGGTCAGGTGCGAGCGTGGAGAGGTATGTTTACATGTATAGGACGTACACACGCTCCAAACCGGCGTCTACGATGAGTCAACAAGTCCGCTCTCACCTGCAGCCAGAAATAGCTTGGAATGTGAGTATGCATGCTAGCTTGCGCGAAGTACCTAGTTCGAACTGTTTAGTCGTGCAATACGATGCAACGCAGATGTGATCCACAGTTGTGGAAATGCATATAGACACTTAGTTGCATAGTTATGTGCAATGATGTGGGGTATTTATATCTTCTTTTAGCTGTGTTTACGAATGGACGTGTCTCGGTAGCGTATCGGAGATGATTGCAGTGGTAAATTAATGTTCTTTGGTACGATAAGCATCGAGTTAGATAACTTAAAGAGGATTAGTTACTTACGTTGGAAGGTGCGTTTAATCGTATGTTTAGTCTCTAAAGGATTGCTCTCGGAGATCGATAAAAAAATCCGGTTTTGTATTAGTTCGAAATGTTGTAGACTATTTTGCGTTGCTGCTTGTAAGGATTATATATAAGAACTTGGCTTTTGATCTAGATCTTTTCTTGTTAGCTGTTCTGTGCGTGTGCACGTCGATCATTTTTTACACTGTGTTACAGATGTTTATCGAGAGTAATAATTTGTTAGAAGGAGTGGAATACGATGGTGGTTTGTGCACGAATGCTCGTTAAACGCACGAGGTATATAGTCTATTGACTGATAGAAAGCGATCCAGAAATATTGTCTGCCGGGCTATGCATTGGAAACAAAGTTGTGGTTGGATGTTTGGGGCGGATCAAGCAACCAATACAGTTATACACCAATACAGTGCGCTAGTTGCAGCCAATGGAGTGCTTGTGTGGCGAGGTATTGTTATAGATGTGTAGATCTACCTGCGAAGTAAATTCAGCAACTTCGATACTGCAAAGGCTGGAGACTTATCTCAAGCGTTCTTCGTCTTAACGAAGTTACTATTTCTGGAATACAGGGGGGAAATATGTACGTCTTGTGGGTATATATCTTATAAAGTGCAACTAATCGATATTTTTAATGGAGGTGCCATCATCTATTCTACAGCAGCACCTTCGTGTAGATGGCTTCTATCTCCTGGATTTGGATCACACACGAGATTGCGAAGGGCTTTTTCTTTTCAACCGAGTGGCGTTCGTATCCGAGCATGACTTTCGGATGGAAGGAGCAACAGCAACGTGGTTGCGGGTGAAGACAAGCCAATTGAAACGACTGCTTCACATGGTTTGCGTCGAATGGTAGAATAAAAATAAATTTGTCGAAAAATCACGAGCTTTGGCGTAAGCAAAGTTATCGGTTTTATAAAGCGCCCAGACAGTTGATTGTTAGCACTTACATTTTTTTCGCTGGGTCGAGAAGATGGCATTACCAGGATGGAAGATTGTGGCTATGGATCTGTGCAAGAAGATTGTTTAACTGTTCTAAAAGAAGTGCGCCGTTGTACTATGCGTCGCTCCCTGTTAACATATGCTTTTAGAGATCAGTTCTTCTGCAATTTCATTAGTTGGGTATTAAGAGTACCCGAAAATTGACCGCTCTCTCAAACATTAAGTTTTAGTTTCAACTGTAAATTACATGGAGAGTTGAGCAAGAAGCTATATCTTTTTTAACATTCCAGGACTTTATTCTCCGCGGACGTAGATACTGCCTACGTTATTCGACAACTCCTAAGAAGAAGGGTACAGGAAAACTGGGTTATATGGCGAAGACACAGGCTTTAAAGGATGCTATTGTATATGTGCAAGCCCGATTTAAACAGATAGTGTGGAGAAATCTAGCTACTATTACGTCTTAAAAAAATTGCTTTTACACAAAACAGGCGGGGGGATTGATCTCGATCCGTTGTATTGACCGAAATTAGCGGAACACACGAGAAACGTGTTTGTACTGTGTGTGACTCCCATCCATTCCTTAGAGAGCAGGTTATGATCGATGTATGCGGGCGTTGGTTGCGATATAAGTGTTTCCGAACATTACGTTGCATGTACTCAGTTGTACTGTAACAAACAAAAGTGTGAACACTCCATGTCCTATAAAGGGATCAGGTGTTGCGGTGAGTAGGTTAGCATCTTCGTTTGCGGTAGACATCTACTTGTAATTAAAATAATAAATCTTACTGTAAACCATCAGCTCTTTATTATTTTTCCAAACTTCTACCGGTTTCGGTTATAAACCATCTTCAAGGAAGAGAACTAGACAGACTGAGTGCAGTACGCCCCTGTCCTGGATGTAGGGATCGGCTGGTGGGGGGCGGTATTGTTTAGAGATGTCGGTGCGGTCAAGACGATCGTCGCGGTATTGTTTGTTCTCGCGGGTAACGCGGGTGGCGGCGTCCTTTGAGAAGCGGTCCGGCAATTGGCCGAGCGGTTATGGGTGGTGGCGTCGGCCAGTTGTGTGGCAGAGGGTGCGAGTACAAACATGTCGATGGGGTGGTGGATGTCAATCATCTTTAAGAGCGAGGCGGTACCCTTTGATTAGCAGTCAGACAAGTAGCATCGATGACAATCAAAAGGACCTAAATGTAAACTGTCAATCATCCTGTCCTTCCGGGAAGTGCGCTATTGACCTGTCAATCATCCTGTGGCGGCATCCTTTGATCAGTTGTCCGGCAATTGGCCAAGCGTCAGGCGCCATTGACACTATCGTCGACGGGCGATTATCGGTGGCGAGATACACCCACAGCCGTACAACTGGCAGAACTAACTACCTTTAGCATAACAGTTGTAAATTATAGGTAGCGAAAGCTGGACAAAGCCGGAGATAAGTTCATCAGAAATTTTTACAAAGGGTCAAATGGTATTCAGAGAGGATAAATTGAATAAAACAGAGGGTGGCATATTTTTCGCTGTCCCAAGCCGATTATCCTGTAGTGAAGTTGAAATAGAATGTTCCTGTGACTTGGTAGGGGTTGAGGTTATACCTGAAACCGGAATAAATAAACAATTAGTTCTTTTTACGGAACGGCTCAGTCAGATGATACAATTGCAGAAATTTTCAAAGAAAGTTGTGTCAAATTTCAAAAACGTACCCAAAGCATACAATTTTAATTGGTGGAGACTTTAACTTACCCTCGACATGTTGGCAAAAATACATGTTCAAATCCGGAGGCTAACATAAAACATCGTTCGAAATTGTACTGAACACATTCTCAGAGCAATTAGTTCATGACCCCACTTGAATAGTAAATGGTTGTGAAAACATACTTGACCCCCTAGCAACAATGCAGGACTGATAAAAGAGCATCAAAACAGACACAGGGATTAGTAAACACAGACTTGTGGTAGCAAGACTGAGTATCGAAATTCCCAAATCTACCAAAATTAAAGTATACCTAAGTGAGATCTCAGGCAGTTGAGATCTGAAAATGTAAGTTAAAAGGCTTACTGCTGCTCTAAATGACTTTGCGAATGGCCACAATACTTGTGCAACGGAAATTTATCAAACTGCTCACTCCTTAAGGGAGCAGCCAACGTTTTAACAAACACAGGAAACAAAAAAAAAAAAAAAAAAAAACCAAAATGTTAAAAAAGGGTATAGATAATTAAACATGGGATGGGGATCATGAAATTATAAAGCAGAGGTTTGATACTTTAAATCATCATCTATTCAATAAATTCAAAAACAAATAAATGTGGGGTGACCAAATTAAGCACAATAAAGCACACACCTTGTACAAAAGTGCATTAATATCATGAAGTTTCTGCCCTTACTAAAGTCGTTCCTGCCCTTAATAAAGTTGTTTCTGCCCTTTATTAATATGGAGGTAACGTGGGAGGAAATTTGCAAATACACAGTGGATAAAGGCAAGCACGTTCATTCACTCACAGACACATGCATAATGCTTGCGACACATTACTTATGTGGCACCACTTGATAGCAGCGGCAAAACAAAGCGTCGGTGGCGTTTTGACTAGATGTCGGGTGTCTTGAAGCATTAATAAAAAATCTACTATGCACTAAACGAGTTCATGTGTGGGGAGACAGCAGCATATTATCTGTAAGTACCAAGTGGTGTGCGACCATGGTGAATTACATAAAATTTACAAAAATAAATTAATTTACAAGAAGCAAGTAAAGCACACACAAGAATTCATATAGAAGAAAGCTAGTATTAGTAAAAGCATAGCTGAAGATCAACATAAAGAGTGTTACAAAAGCACATGGTGCAATCGGTCATACCAAGACAGGAAAGATGGAATCAAACCAGAAAATCTGAGAAACATTTAGCATACTTGCAGGTACACACACAATGTGAAAATGTTAGTTAAAAAAAAGCAAGGAAATTCAAACATAATAGTTTACACAAAGACTGAATGCCACACATGTGAATTCTAACTTGCAAAAACTGGACACAAAATCATCATCGGAATGAGAATGCTAATTCTAAATTTACACCGAATTACTCATCTTCTGTAAGTGAAGAAACACTTCGCCTCACATGGTGAAAGAATTACTCAAGAAAACTATCACTGATAAACCAAGACTGCCTGATCGCAAAGAAAGCAAAGCATGCCATCCCCTCAGCATGATTTGACGATGTACTTACTTCAACAGACGCAGCAAGAGTGAAACGTAAGGCCACGCCAGAAGCCTTCCCTACCGCACACCAGATGTAGAGCGCGTTCAGAGCATAATGTCTACCAACTCTTTCTACCTGAAGAAGGTAATACCCTCTTCTAAAGCTCCAGAGAGGTCTCTTTTGTCACTTCTTTCGACCATGATTATGTTGATACTACACTAAGAACAGGCCACCTCGCCATCTTGCCAAGTAAGCTTGTCTCTGGCCACCCAGCAGACGCCAATGCGTTAGTTACGAAGCCATGCGTTCTTAACTAAAGTAAACGAGGCCTAAATCGCAAGGCAGCGACTGTAATCCATTAAAAGCCATTAAAAGCAACCTTCACATTCACATGAACACGTAAGTTCAATCTCATGGGTGGAATCATATATAAACATGAGGCATTGATCATTAATAAATGAATAAAATAATTGACATTCAAATGGACAATATTAATGGTGGAGAAACACTTAAGAGTAATGAATATCTCAAAATGGAACACGACCACACATTCAGTGGACGTTTTTCAATCTATTCAAAAAAGCAGATAAAGTTTCCCTGGGTGAGAATCTCCAGACTTTCAAGACCCGAAAGACTGGCACACTTTTACAGAAATTCGAAATTTATCTCGAACTTTAATGCCTGAAGCTTGTAATAGTTTTCTCAACTAAACTGAGTCTCTTAATCCATTAGAGAATTCAGAGAAATTCTAGTCATATATAAGGTATACTAGCGGCTAAACACAACCAATAGCTTCACTACGCGATAGCAGTGGTGATGCTACTGATAGAAATTATGCTTCAGCAGTTCTTCCAAGCTCAGCTTTCCGAAATTCCTTCACCAACGAAAACGAAGAAAATATTCCAGAATTTGAATCAAGAATAGCTGCAAGAGTAATTTAGAATCATTTGCCCTTGGAGTAGTAAAGCAAATTCAATCACTGAATAAAAGCAAGTCTCCCAGTCCAGACTGTATACCAGTTAGGTTCATTACAGAGTATGCTGATGTAGTAGCTCATTACCTCGTTACCATATATAACCGCTCCTTCAGCGAAAGATCCATACCGAAAGACTAGAAAGTTGCTCAGCTCACTCCAATATTCAAGAAAGGCAGTACGAGTAATCCACAATACTCGATAATATTTCGAACTTGCCGCATTTGACACAGCTTCCATTCTCATCCCACTACCTGTGTGATAAAAATTTACAAAACTCTGGTATTATGTGCTACAGTTTTTGACTGCTTGTCATGAGTCACAGCCATTGTTCTACTTGTGTGTACTTGTATTATTCTCCGTGAGGAGTCTTGTGCTTTTTCTAATGATCTGCAATGGTAGTGTCATAATACCCGTGTTATGATGAAGTCTCCTGTGCTACAATTTCTGTGTCAAAATATCGTGTGTATTGTTGACGACATTCTACTCTGTGTTGTGTGGTGTTGTTGAAGTTTACACCATGTGTATTTCATTTCCATTATACGTGTTTAGAAACCTTTAAATGTGCAACAACATATGTATTACAGAATATCTCCTGTTTCATATGATTAGATGAGTGTAGTTTCTGTAGGAGTAGACGTCCTAAACAACTCAATGAGTCAGATCACATACGGATAAAAAAGCCATGCCACATTTAAAATATTTTTAAAATGCATACACAACAACAAGTGAGCCGCCCCGTCATAGCACGGTTGCAATTTATTAACGAAGAAAATAAGAAGGGCGCTTACCATTAAAAATATTTCGTGTGTTTATTTTATAACATGCGAATGTCTCTAGTGGTTGAAGATCTGCGTTGTTAGTAAGTTTATGGAGAAGAGAATCATTTATCACTGTTTTTAATTCTTTCATTGCAAAGCTTGGCGATTAAAGACAGTTTTTATCTTCCCGTCGGAATATTTATTTGATTCAAACTGCTGTCCATCTTCTCTTCATTCCTTTCTCTGTTTATCTCCTCTTCCCCTCTTCGTGATATGTCCTTCCCTCATCTCGTGCGCCATCTCCTCTATGTCAGTTTCCTGTTCAGCCTGTCGCTACACACGTCCTCTCCTCCCCTGTCCGTGAGAAATTACAATTGTCTGTCAGTTGATGTCAAAGCCTATTGCAAGGTACCTCTATGTGCAGAAAATACATGTCATTTCGATGAAAACGTACAATCATGTGCCAACTTTCATGATGATTCATCAAACTTTATCCAAATCTGGTGTAAGGTAACCTCCTCCGTCCATCATACGCTATGGGATGGAGTATAAAAACCTTTACCATGACAAATAAATGTGCCAAATAACATGCGTATCTTTCAGATATGTAATTCCTATGGTTAGTTATGATGAAGAGTGCATTCAACAGAATTTTTGCAATGTGTCGGAAATTCCCCTTTCATTTTTAACTGTCCCAAATTTGGTTGCCGCGCGGGCGAAGCCGAGCGGTCTGGAGCGCCACATTGCGGATCGCGCGGTCTCCCGCGTCGGAGGTTCGAATTCTCCCTCGGACATGGATGCGTGTGTTGTCCTTTGATTAGTTTAACTTAGTTTAAATAGTTTGTAGGCTAGGGACTAATAACCAAGCAGTTAAGTCCCATAGATTTACAAACATTTGAATATTTATTGTTGTCTTAGAACAATTTTGCCGATCTCTTTGGCACTATTTTTGGCTTTCAAAAGACATTTCTGATCTGCGCTAGTAGATATGAAGGGGGTTCAAATGGTACGAAACGACACTATCGGTACAATTGAAGCCTTTGTTCAAAAGTAATCACCACAGGCCTAAGCATGACTATGCCACTGTTTAACGAGCCGAAGCAATCTCTGATCACAGAATTCCTGTGGCTGTGACAAGAGCCAGTCCTCTACAGTCTCCTTCAGTTCGGTGTTCGACTTGAAGCGCTTCTCTTTGAAATGTTTCTTCAGCGCAGCAAACAGATGGAAGTCACAGGGAGTAATTTCCGGCCTGTATGGTGGATGTTCAAGCTGCTCCCCCCTTGAACTTGGCCAGCACACTTTCTGTGAGCCTGGAGACGTGTGGACGCGCGTTATCATGATGCAGAATCACTCCCTCCGTGAACAGCTCAGACCGTTTGCTGTTAATGGACTTGTGTAGGCTACGGAGTGTCTCACAGTACACGTCACTATTAATGGTTTTTCCGTGCTCGGACGTCGACAGAGACGGCGAGCATCTCCTAGTCTGCTAACGGCACAACCTTGACCCAAGATCTCATACTACATTAGCCCAAAGCGGCAAATTCAAATAGCAAGCCGTTTGTTTGTTAAGACGTTTCGTACTTTTTCATTTCAAGACCCCTCGTAAATGAAATAAATCTTTAAAAGCAGACACTTTGCGAAAGTTTTATGACTTTGTTGCTCTTACACGCTTTGATAGAAAATATTGACATTGGATTTAGCTACTTACGATTTGAAACTGATGTAGCATTTAATTTTTAATATTTGTAATCGTATTCCACAGTTGATAATCCAGTTTCGTATGTTTCATCACAAAGATAAGAAATTTCCAACCTTTACAAATAAAATATTTAAATCTTCAATACCGTGGTAATAAATTTTCGTGTTTGGCAACTTTTTTTTCTTTTTTCTTTTTTTTTTTTTTAATTTTCCTTTATCCCTTTAGCTGAAAAAAAACCCGTAGTTTCTTATACTCATGGAAAAGAAAAATCATACGAAATTGGTTTAGCATTTTCTGCACTAATTTGTGGAGAGGTTTGCACTGTGGAGGTCACTAGCAACCGTAAGAAAACAACACGACTGTTTTACAGTCTAATAATTGCTATGCAAGCCTTTTGTGGAGAGATGGCGCATAAAACCATGCGGTATGACGTAAATTCATTTCGTGTTCCTTGTGACGTAATTGGTGTAAACTGTTATTTCGTTTTTATTCGTTATTACTCCTGTACACCATCAGATTCGCCTTTAAGGCTGCATTTTCTCAAATGCTGTTAACAAGTTACAGGTATTGCGTCGTTTGTGTTCATTGTCCTATTCTAATAATTACAATGCAATTTAAAGTGATTACAAATTCAAACGTCTGCTGTCGATCGTGTCTTCAGTCGTCATGTCGACGAAGAAAAGCGAGCTGCACGCGCATCGTTACCCCACGGCCGACTGTCATGCCTTCAGAACTCGCGGGCAGCCCTGATCTAGGGGGTAAAATCTGTAGGGGAAGAAAGACTGGAATACATCCATCAAATAACTGTGTAAGGTGCAAACGAAGAAGCTGGAGGAGTTATTATATCCCAGGCAAAAATTTCTTTCCCTCCAATGAAATTCGCTGTTACGTTAGGCAATGAACGACGACTTTGGAAAGTGACGTGAAACGATATTTACTTGTTCCTTCCATGTCACAGACGCTATTTTTATTTGCCGTATATCTCACAGTTTTGGTTTTATAACTCGCAGTAAACAGTTTCATGGATACAGCAAATTGAAGATGAATTACAAAATCATATCTGCATCAACTTATTATAACTAAATGTAATTAAAATCATATTACCATTGATAACCAAACATGTGGGAACTGGTATATAAATCATAAAGGGCAAAATGGCGTGGAGTTGCTGCAGCGTAATGGGAAAGAGTGCTGGATTACCAAGGAAGCGGTGCTGTGTTCAAACCTCCTCCAAATAAAAATATTTTTTTTTAAATCTTATCGTTTGTAACACATTGTAGAAGTTATTTATCCACAATACTTTGTGGGATTTTCTTATTCACATAATAGTATTATGTTATTCAGTAATCTTATGTGCTGTCTTGAGGAGTTGGTAACATCGATTTGGTGACTTATGTGTGACTGAACAACGGAGAATGAAATTACTGCTGCAAGTGGTACGATCAGCAACGACATTTGTGTTCTTCCTTCTCACAAATATTTGACTTTGTTCCAAATATGTTGCGATTTTCGAGAATATTGTTGGAGACAAAACTATGCGAACGTTTAAATTGCTGCTACAGTAAGTGAAACGAATATAAATGACATTTAGGCCCACACTATTGGCTAGTCAGAAATATTTGGCTATTTATTTCCGAATATCTCGTGATTTCCGAGGGTATGGAAAGGCTGATATTTCTTGTTCAAAGTGTTCAAATGTCTATAAATCTATCGGACCAAACTGTGTGGTCATCAGTCCGTAGCTTACAAACTACTTAAACCTAGGTAAACTAACCTACGGACAAACACACACACCCATGCCCCAGGGAGGACTCGAACCTCCACGGCGAGCAACCGCGCGCTCCGCAGCGAGGTGCTTTAGACCGCTCGGCTACTCCACCGCGGCTGATATTTCTTGTTTTCCCCCAATATGTTGCTGCTTAGTTTCGAATATATCGAGATTTCCGAGAGTGTGCTTAGCCCGATATTCTTTGTCACCAATATTTGGTACTTTGTTTCTGAATATGTCACGATTACAGTGTGTGAGGTTAACTAAGACACTATCAGGATAAATTTAATTTCTGTTTCAAGTGTATACAAAATACTCAGAACAACATCGTCTGCTGACATCTCTACGTCCGTACTGCCTGAACGTTTTAGATCTTTGCCTAATGCCAACAGGTAGTATCTCTGGGATAGATTTTTTCGCCTGGGATATAAGCGCACGTAGAAGCTGGAGGCTGACCCCCTGGTCCACCCCATCCTTACCAACCCTGGGCCTCTGCCACGCCTCTACCGAGTTGTACCCCCTTCCCTTCATCACCACACCCTCCATGTCCTCTCCCAGGGTAATTTCCGCCCCCTCTCTGATGACGTCCTCCGTTCCGACATATACCCGTCCTACCAGCTCTGATCCCTCACCCATAGATAAAGTGCCCCCTCTCCCCCCTCCCCTTCCACTCCCCCGCTTGGCTACCCCCTCCCTGCCCTGGAGTCCCTACGGCTCTCCTCTCCCGCCCCCTTTCCCCGCCGTTTTTCCTCTCCCCCACGTTTCCCTCCCCCCCCCCCCCCTTCTCGGGGTCCTGGATTGACAGTTTTAACAGTGCTACGTCAAATGTTGTGTGCTGTGCTCCAGTGAAGTGTGTGTTTTTTAACTGCGTCCACCGCAAACAGATAAGTGTCGCACCTTTATTTTAATTAGTGTCTCCGTGTACTCGCCGTCCTGTGTTATTGTCGTCCTACAAGTGCTTTTTAGGTCACCGTGGCTCCTCATTTTTAACTGACTAAATCTGATTTTGATCATCTGTCAACTGTTTGTACTTCGAATTGTCACCATGTCTATGTCATTGTTCCTCCGTTGTTTTTTCGCCTGTCTCGTATTTTAATTTTCATCTCATCCACGTATTTTATTCTCTCGGCTGAAGAGCAGCCTCTGGAGCTGCTGCCAGCCTACCGGGGTAATAGCTGGTGTGGAAACACAAAAAAAAAAAAAAAAAAAAAAAAATGGAGGCTGCCCCAGGAAAGGATTTGGCGTCGAGCCGCACGGATTGAGGCTGTTAGCGACGAGCTCCCACGGTGCGGCAGAGGATGAGCCGAGCGGAGCACACGTTTCTGGCCAGACGGCGCCTGTTTGTACACACTCGATTAGCCTCGTTCTCGAACACCGGCGCGGAGTGGGCCTTGCAGACGTCTGCGGCCCCTCCTCGCCGAACTTGTTTGCGTGTCTCAGAGGAGTGTGGTAAGAGCGCGCTGGACCGAGGCAGTGGGGGGTCTGCGTGAGGTGTTTACGCGGCTAATGCCGGTTTCACAAGCCGCGAGATTACCGGTCGCGCCGGCGCTTTCGGTTGGCTTCTTCGAAAACCGTGACGCGCGCCTTCCTGCCATCTCTTCATGGACTGGGTCCCGGAATCCAGAGACACTGCAGCCGGACACGGCGCCTGAGGTAGTTTGTTGCTCCGTGACTGGTACCAGACAGCAATTAGCCGGGCTGCGGGAGCTATCAGCGTGACAGGATCCGCTTTAAAGAAGGAACTGACGTCACGGCTTTAATACAAAATGTTCAAATGTTTGTATAGTCTATGGGACTTAACTACGGGGTCATCAGTCCCTAAACTTACAAACTACTTATGAACTACTTACGAACTAGGACGGCACAAATATCCATGCCCGAGGGGGGATTCGAACCCCCGACCGTAGTGGCCGTGCAGACCGTGACTGGAGCGCCTCAGTCCCCTCGGCCACCGCGGCCGGCCGGCTTTAATAAATGGTGATGAGAGGTGCAAGTGATGCTCTAGAGGATCTATCGTAATCAGTATTACGAATGAGAGTGTGAGTTCGTTTGTTATGCTGTCACGCCCTAACTACTCTATCGATCATTATAATTACAACCAAAGATTACGTTTCATCGGCAGAACGCTTCGAAGATGCACCAGCTCCACCTAAGAGAATGCCTACATCACACTTGTGCGTCCTCTACTGGAGTACTGTTACCACTTGTGGGACCCTCACCAGGTGGGACTGACGGAAGATATAGAGAAGTTTCAGAGAAGGGCAACTCGTTTTGTTTTATCAAGTTACGGGGGGGGGGGGGGGGCAAGCATCACGGAAATGTTGAACGAATTGGGGTGGAAATCATTAAAATAAAGACGTTATTCATTGCGGCGTGATCTGTTTGCGAAGTTTCAATCGCCGACTTTTACTTATGATTGTGAAAATATTTTGCTAGCACCCACCTACTGAGGGAGACATGACCATCCCAATAAAATAAGAGAAATCAGACCGAAAACGGAACGATTTAGGTGTTCTTTCTTCCCGCGCGTTATTAGAGAATGTAACGGTAGAGAAAAGTTATGAAAGTGGTTAATGAACACTCTGCCAGGCACTTTAATGTGATTTGCAGAGTATCTATGTAGATGTAGATAACATTTTTGCATTCACTTTGTGAAGGGTACGTAAATGGACATAGAGTAACTTTCGGCTAGTAAATAAATAAGTAAAAATGTTTGCTACATAACGAGCAATGTCCATTTGTGTGTTTCTAAACCTATAGTTTTAGTCCGATCTTGATAAAATTTTGCACACTTGACCTTGAAACCAAGTGGAAGGTCACTATCTTAAAACAGATCATCAAAAAATGTTCAAATGTTTGTTAAGCTTATGGGACTTAACTACGGGGTCATCAGTCCCTAAACTTACCAACTACTTATGAACTACTTACAAACTAGGACGGCACAAATATCCATGCCCGAGGGGGGATTCGAACCCCCGACCGTAGTGGCCGTGCTGACCGTGACTGGAGCGCCTCAGTCACCTCGGCCACCGCGGCCGGCAACAGATCATCATATGGTGCTTGGTGGAGGATACTTCAGTTATTACAGGAAGGAAATAAGCGTATGGTTTGAAGTCCTGTAGACAGCGCGTTCATTAGAGACGGTGCACAAGCGCGGATTGTTTGATTAAGGAGGGGAAAGGAAATCCGGCATTTTCCTGCAGCCACTTAGGGAAATCACAAAGTTGACTTACAGGCTTCGACATCAATCTACAGTTTTATTTCGATCTCGACTAAATTTTGCACACTTTTCCTTAAAAACAAGTGGAAGATCACTGTGTAGGCTACATAAGATTTCGTGTGGTACACAGTGCAGGGGACGCTCTGACAGACTTCGACCCTGAACGATCACATCGGCACATGCATGTATGTTTTCATGGAAGTTTTCATACTCCGCAAGCACCGTAATATATATGTAAAACTTTTATTAAGAAGGGAATCATGTGGACTGAGAGAGGCGGAGGAAGAGATGAAGACAGGACGAAGAAGAGACAGCAGAGAGAGGAAGACGAGATGCACAGCGAGAGGGGAGAGCGGAGAGCAGACGTAACATAGGAGGAAGAGGAGATAGGTAGAGGGGGTGAGCAGATGGACATAGGAGGAGAAGCAGGACGTGGCCAGCGTAGAGCTGAGACTTCTGCCAGTCGAACACAAAGACGCCGGAGTTATTTTGATATCTAGCAATTGTCCACACTTTAAAATAATTCTCCGTAGCCTAAGTGGAAGGACAAAAGTAATTTGACAAGTTCAAATTTTTATTGAGATGTGGTCAACAGCCGTACGATATTTGAGGAAATGCATACCGTAAACCATCAGCTGTTTATTATTTTCCAAACTTCTACCGGTTTCGATTATAAACAATCTTCACGGAAGAGAACTAGACAGATTGATTAAACAGGTGCATTATATGCCTCCTTATGCATACTGGCATGCATGTAACACAATAAAAATAAATAAGACGTCACTAGGCATCAAGTCTTGATTAAAAACATAAAAGCAATGCCAGGCTGTGTGATGGTGAACCAATGTCTCAACCTTGATGCCTAGTGACGTCTTATTTATTTTTATTGTGTGACGTGCATGCCAGAATGCATAACGAGGCATATAATGCACCTGTTTAATCAGTCTGTCTAGTTCTCTTCCGTGAAGATGGTTTATAACCGAAACTGGTATAAGTTTGAAAAATAATAAACAGCTGATGGTTTACAGTATGCATTTCCTCAAATAATGACTAGTTTAATTTATTAATTAGTTGCACTTTCTTAGCCGTTAGGCTAATACAACAGATTAATTGGGTTTACAAGGCTTTTGTATACCACCATTCCAGCTTAAATTTTACCTAAGTGTAATCCTTCTGACTCAGGAAATTAATGTCTTAGGGCCGGTTTGTCAATGTCTCGTTAAGTTTCAGTTAATATTTTAACTTGTCGTTAGCAGAGACACGTTTGTCAATGTTGCGTTATGAGTTAACCTGACATTAAAAGACCTCAAACTGGACGTTAAGTAATCGAGTAAAATTCTGCTCCTTACACGGCTAACGACAAGTGAGAATATGTATGAAAATGACAGGATTCCAAAGCGCAAAAATACCGCAATATATTCACGTGATAAAGACCGATTAATCGAACAAAGTAACAGAAGCAATACAAGTATAAAAAACTAGTATGAAAAGCAGCTTTATTGGAAAATTATATAATCATATTTCTCGCCCCATCCATGTCCGTAGCGATTAGATGAGTTTGATATATTGAAGATACGCATCATAACCTTAAAATTATTATTGCGATATCAAAATACAAACTTACGGGTAACGACTAGTTAAGTGAGAATTGATATGATGAAAACAGCTGGAATAAGAGATTTGGTTGAATATGACGACGATGTCAATATTTTGGACGATCTAGAGATCATTGCCCCAATAAGGCGTCCTAGACGTATTCATGTTCGTTCAAATAATTTTGAATGCTGGAATGATGCAGAATTTGTTACACGATTTTCGTCTTCGAAAAGCCACTTGGGAAACGCTCCATGACCATCTGAAGAGACCAACAGACAGTTATGTATTTTTCAAGTTATCTGTCGTAATAGAAAACAGAATACATTATTTATGTCTGTAAACTTATTAATTCAGTATTTACTTATGCTTGTAGCGCCTTCCTCCGATCTACAGGAACAGTGCATTTCGCCTATATGCAAGTTATTGCTTGCACTAAGGTACTATGCAGTTGGCAGAATGTTATCGTACTAGTCCCTAAGCACTTTTGCTGTCCTACACTTCCATTGACAGGATTGAATACATTTGCCACAATGTCGCTTCCTTTTCCTTCCATGTCGCAGCGTCGGTTTTTTATATTCCAATGTGTTCTTATATTTCTCTATTAAGGACACAAGACTCTCGCATTAACTTCTTGTAAAATTAGAGCTTCTTTCACGTTTGTTTGCCATATCGCCAAATAACAACAGCCTGCTAACCTCTTTCCTGATAGTCAAATATGACGAACAGCTGTTTATTCAGACGACACTTTCATTTGTTTCTATTGCCAACATAATAGAAATATATCGTAAATTCTCATTTTCTCAAGGTTAGCAAACGAGAGGTGTATCTGTCAATCACAAACGCCATACACTTAACAAGCACATTTAGCTGGAAGTTAAAGGCATCTTCGCCGCCAACAGTGGCCGAGCGGTCTGCAGCGTGTCAGTCACGGTCTGCACGGCCGCTGCGATCGGGGTTTCGAATCCCCCCTCGGGCATGGTTGTCTGTGTCGTCTTTAGTGTAAGCTAATTCATAAGTAGTATGTAAGTTTAGGGATGGATGAACCGACCCTAAATATTTGTAAATCTGACTTAACTGCTGCGGTTATCTAGGCTTAGAAACTACTTGAATTAAAGTAACTTATACTAAGGGCAACATGTACACCCTTGTCCGAGAGCGAACAACCATGCGCACCAGCAAGGCGCCTTAGAACGCTCGGCCACTCTGCCGCGACTGACACGACAAATTATACATCTACATACATACTCCGCAATCCACCGCAAGGTGTGTGGCGGAGGGTACACTGTACCACTACTAGGCATTTCCTTTCCTATTCCACTCACAAATAGAACGAGGAAAAAAAGAATGCCTAAATGCCTTAATACGAGCCCTAATTTCTCTTGTCTTTGTGATCACTACGCGAAATGTAAGTAGGAGGCAGCAAGATCGTACTACACTCAGCTTCAAATTCCGGCCCTCTAAATTTCCACAACAGAAATTCCCGAAAAGAACGTCGTCTTTCTTCCAGCGATTCCAAATTGAGTTGCCGGAGCATTTCCGTGACACTCGAGCATTGGTCGAACCTACCAGTAACAAACCTAGCTGCTCGCCTCTGAACTGCTTCTATGTCTTCCTTTAAACTGATCTGCTGCGGGTCCCAAACACTTGAACAATACTCAAGACGTGGTCGTACAAACATTTTCTACGCGGTCTCCTTTACAGATGAAGTACATCTTCCCAAAATTCTCCCAATAAACCGTAGGTCGGCTGTCCGCCTTACAACTGTCCTTAAATGTTCGTTCCATTTCATATCGCTCTGCAATGTTAAGCTTAGATATTTGAAAGACGCAACTGCATCAAGAAGCTCACTACTAATGCTGTATCTGAACATTATGAGATTGTTTTTCCCACTCATGCGCATCACCTTACATTTTTCTACATTGAGAGCTAGCTGCCATTCATCGCACCAACTAGAAATTTTGTCTAAGTCAACCTGTATGCTATTACAGTCAGTTAAAGACGACACCCTCCATACACTACAGCATCATCAGCAAACAGCCGCAAATCACAACTTACTTTGTCCATCAGATCATTTATATAGATAGAAAATAATAGCGTCCTATCACACTCCCCTGGGGCACGCCTGACGATACACTCGTCTCTGATGAACACTCGCCGTCGAGAACAACGTACTGCGTTCTATTACTTAGGAAGTCTTCCAGCCAGTCACAAATCTGTGAACCTATTCCATAAGCTCGTATCTTCGTTAACAGTCTGCAGTGTGGCACCGCGTCGAACGCCTTTTTGAAGTCGAGAAAAACACAATCCGCCTGTTGCCCTTCATCCATGGCTCTCAAGATGTCATGTGAGAAAAGGACAAGCTGAGTTTCACATGAACGATGTTTCCTGAACCCGTGCTGATTCATAGAAAGAAGCTTTTCCGTTTCGAACTGAGAATATGCTCCAAAATTCTACATGAAACTGGTGTCAACGATATTGGCCTGTAATTTTGTGGGTCAGTTCTCTTGCCTTTCTTATAAACGGGAGTCACCTGCGCTTTTTTCCAATTACTAGGAACTTCGCGCTGAATTAAAGATTCGCGATAAATGCGAGCTAAGTAGGGGGCCAATGCCGCAGAATACTCTTTGTAAAACCGAACTGGTATTCCATCCGGACCAGCAGACTTTTTCGTATTTAGCTCTATCAGCTGCTTCTCTACACCGGAAATACCTATTACTATGTTCTTCAATTCGGAATTAGTACGTTGATCGAATGGTGCTACATTTGTGCGGTCCTCCTGCGTGAAAGATTTCTTAACGGTTAATTTTAGAACTTCAGCTTTCCGTTTGCTTTCTTCTATTACTGCCCCGGAATGATCAACGAGTGACTGGACAGTGGGCTTTGACCTGCTTATCGATATTACGTAGGACCAGAATTCAGAATTATTTCGGGTTCTCGGAAAGATCTTTTGGTAAGGTATGACTGTGGTACTTATTGTATGCTTCGTGCATCTCTACTAACTTTGGCCTCTCATCATTTGCGCTTTTTTTTAATCTTTTGAATCGAGAGTGCAACAGTCTTTGCTTTCTCAGCAGCTTTCTAACATTATTATTATACCCCGGTGGATCTTTTCCATCCTTAATCGTCTTTACTGGAAAATATTTCTCTGACCCTTCATTTACAATGCATTTAAATTTAGTCCACAATTCCTCTACATCCTTAGTCCCGGAATTAAACGGCGCGCATTCATTTTCTAAGTGCGTTCGTAACATTTGCTTATCGGCTCTTCCCAACAAAAACACGCTCCTAGCCTTCTTGATTGGTTTATGAACTTTGGTCACCATCGACGCTATGACGATATCATGATCATTAATTTCTGTCTCTACACAGACATCGTTAATAAGTTCAGGCCTGTTCATGGCTATAAGGTCTAAAATATTTCCATTGCGCGTGGGTTGCCGGTTTAACTGCTCCAGACAGTTTTCGGCGTAAAGGAAATTCCATGCGATACTCTTAGTACAATTTCGAAATTTCCTGGAAGATTAAAATTGCGGGCCGGACAGAGAATCCGTGGTCCCTGGATCTCCGTCAGGCACACTGTTGTAATCTCATAGGAAGAATACCAATAACCAGATGGGGCTATTCACAGTTTCTCATGGTGTGAAACCAGGTGTCAATCTTGACAGCGATCCATCAGGTCTTTTGAATGGATGTGTTGAATCAGTAAAAGAAAACGGTAAACGTAAGCCATGGCAGCGAACGAATCAGGACAGCTGCTAACGACTTCCCTCGTTACCTTGAACGCGTGATTTGCTTCCTAGTAACCATTTGGTCCTCGTAGAAGTTACGGCAATTACCGAAATGGTGCTGAAGATACAGGTTTTTATTTGCTGGTCTTGGACAGAATCTAACATTAGAGTCACGAAACTCTCAGGTAAGGTCTGCAGCTTCGCAACAGCAGCGCTGCGAAGCGAAACGTTTGTGTATTCAATGCGTATTTGCAGTGAAAGAGCACATTCAAAATATCACCCTATTTGGGACCTTATGTGGCGCTTTAATTAGAAGTAGGTATAAAAAGTATATTTCAGAGACCCCTCATTTCTATTTGCAAAGAATGATGAGAAGAATGCTGTTACGAATAACAAGTGTTCATTTACGGTTAGTCGTACTTTTAGACAAGGAAGAAAATATTCTGTGGCCGATGGGACTGAGGCGCTCCAGTCACGGTCTGCACGGCCACTACGGTCGGGGGTTCGAATCCCTCCTCGGACATGGATATTTGTGCCGTCCTTAGTCTTAGTTAGTTCATAAGTAGTTTGTATGTTTAGGGACTGATGACCCCGTAGTTAAGTCCCATAGACTATACAAACATTTGAACATTTGAAGAAAATATTTAACCATTTATTCACTTCGAAACTTCGGCTCATAAGGAGAATCGCAAAAGCTTAACCACTACTTCATAATATTGCTGCTGTATAAAACTAGCATCTAAACGTTCCAATTTTAGTTAGTCAATTAGTTCAGAAGAGTCTGCTTAGTTTCTTACTTCAGTTAAAAAAAAATATAATCCTATACACGTACATATTTTGACGGTTACCTACTAGTTCGTAAAAATGAACGTATAGCTACAAATAAATGATATGTCCGTGTACGAACTGTTAATATTGTCGCGTTGAAATTGAAACAGGCTTGACTTCGAAGGCAACTGAACACAGCACTTATACTGAAAGCAGATAAGCAGATTTATTACGAACTTAACATACACGCAGCACTAACTGCCTCTCGGGCAGAGTGCTCTGCTATTTATCCACAGACACAATCAGGGCCGGCGCAAGGCACGTGCGGAACGTGCGGCCGCACGGGGCGGCACTTTCCGAGGGGCGGCAAATCTGCCACCCCCACTTTTTTTCTGTAGTACAAACTCAACGTTCATTCCCAAGAGGGGATTCGAAACCAAACCTCGGAGGGAGCGGCATCGGGAACTGTAGCATGGGCGTCTCGACTACATGCCGGCCGCCCCTGTTGAACAAGGGCAGGGAGGGGGGCTAATTTCTTGCTCGCCACTGTGGCAGAGCCGTCGTGTTTACGCCGGAAGGGAAGCAGTCTGGCGCACACGCTAGTATTCTTATGAGTGGAGCGCTGCCAGCCTGTTACGCGCCGTGCGTTTACCCACAACTAATTTTGCAGAAGACGAAATATAATTTGGAAATTCGAATGCAATTTCGGTACTGCGGTTACATGTTAATTCTGAAGCAATTTTGCTAATCCCTTCAATGGCAGTCGAGCGTTTTATTCTTCCCGCTCTATGGAAAAACATTTCTTGAACATTACTACAGTGAAACATGTTCAACACCGACAATGCCTAGAAATATTCCGAATGGGTAAATACGCTGTGAGTAATTACAAGGGATAAAGCAATGCAATGTACAACTTATGGGACTTAACTACGGGGTCATCAGTCCCTAAGCTTACAAACTACTTATGAACTAGCTAAGACTAAAGACGGCACAAATATCCATGCCCGAGGGGGGATTTGAACCCCCGACCGTAGTGGCCGTGCTGACCGTGACTGAAGCGCCTCAGTCACCTCGGCCACCGCGGCCGGCAAGGGATAAAGACACTGACAGTAAGCCTGGCATAAGTTGGGTTTCGACGTATTTTTGAAAATGTTTGCTATCCGTTTCTGAGTGATAGTCGGACGTTTTGGTTTTTGAGCCCTGAAACACCTTTCTCTGACTGCCTGAACACAAACTATGTCGGGCCCGGTGGTTTTGGGGTAAGGCGCTCGACTGGAAACCGAACGGTCGCGGGTTCGAAATCCGGTCGGACTACGGAATTTTTCAGTCTGCACTTTAACCCATCCTTCACCTCTCAACGATGTGAGGAGTCGCCAGAAACGACACGTGGTTCGGATTCCACGTTAGGTTGTAGGTCCCCTTTCCCCGGTTGGTTAACTGGGGTAGGCTAGGGACACGCAAGTCGCCGAAGTGGCGTCCAATTGAAAGACTTGCACCAGGCCAATGAGCCACACTAAATTATTATTATTATAACACAAACTATCACCGACACGTTTGTGTGACAATACTACTCATACACTATCACTTTGCCAACAATTACTGTAATATGCGTGTGAATCCATGTTGCGTCTAAGGAAACTACTGGTCGCTTTGATTCTGATGAAAACCTGAGAAAGTATGGTCTTTTAGCAACAATGCCTTCTCGTCCAAGCGAAACGAAACGTTAATTTTGACACCTTGAAAATCCATAGACAGAACATTACTTCTAAGGGTTTCCTTGCTAGCTTTGAAGCACATTTCTGTTTGACAAACGTTGTGCAGTTTTCGCAAAGTTCGTATTTCTTTCTATTGTTCGTAATGCTATAAAAGTTAATGCCTGGTAATACATTTATCCATATCATAGGTCACATACTTATTGTGAGCTTCTTGCTTCATCTTCTTGGGCACTAGTTTAACCGTAGCATCGCTGTACCTCATCACGTGACCTAGTTCCTAGCACTACCACGTCACCACTTCGCCTTTCCAGACAATAGGCATTGTTGCATTCTATACAACGAAAACTACAGAAATTGTTTCGATAGTTGGCCGAGAGAGTCAAGACTGGTCAGAAGCACTTTCATTGCGGTTCACAAGAACAGAAGAATTGGTGCGTCCGAATTTCTTGCAACTTGGGATGTAAAAGGTAAGTGCTTTTCATGTAACGTACAATTAGTATTGCGCATGCACGTTACTCATAAGTTAGAATTTTTCTCCTTCAACAATGCAGAAGAGGAAAATTTATTTTTCTTATGATCTGTTACTTAAAAAAATGGCAACTCGGCAAATAAGCACGCGTTACCCCAATATCTAGAATGGAAATAAAGCGCAGAAAAGTGACGTGATACGGCGATGACTAATTTGTTACCCCTTATTCCATACTCAGACATGACAGAACTGACACATGCAAATTACGACAGATGGCGAGTGTCAGTTCTTTGAAATGAATAACCACAGTGCATTGCGTTAATATATTTCGACTAGCATCAGTACCCGTCGATTCCCGAGTGTGTATTTATTGCATTATTCTGTTACTCCATCTCCTTATTCTTCTTCTTTCTATTGTCTTCCACCCCACTCTTTGGCCGTTTCAACTGTTTTTATTTTCCAGATCTTCAGAGATTTCTGGCACAGAATGGCTTTTCTCAATGCTTTGAGTTATGTTTACATCTATACCATCATGCTGAACGTAACTGTCGACATGACGGTTTAGATGTAAGCACATATTAAAAGCTTTGAAACTAGCTACTCAGTGGCCGAAACCTAGGTAGATCTGAAAAGTAAACCAAAAATTGCGGTTGATTGCTGTCTACGGAGGGGGTGGGGGGCGGCAATTTAGCAGCTCGCAAGGGGCAGCACTTGTGCTTGCGCCGGCCCTGGACAGAATGTACCAGAAATTAGAAGAATAGTTAACATAAGAAACAAGTAGAGTTACAAGGGAACATAAGAAAGATGTAGAACATTCTGGAATTGTTAATTACAAAGAAATAAATATTTTACCGGTGAACGGGATTGAACTGGCGACCTTTAGCACCGCAGTCGGTGACGCTATACCCTGCGCCACGCCGGAAGTCGGTTTACGTGGTGTCTCGCGGCAATATTAGCACGTCACATTCTCGTAAATAATAGTTTGATAACTGCCAAGTAGGTACATCTACATCTACATCTACATACATACTCCGCAATTCACCGTAAGGTGCGTGGCGGAGGGTACACTGTACCACTACTAGGCATTTCCTTTCCTATTCCACTCCCAAATTGAACGAGGAAAAAAAGAATGCTTATATGCCTCCGTACGAGCCCTAATTTCTCTTATCTTGTCTTTGTGATCTTTACGCGAAATGTAAGTAGGCGGCAGCAAGATCGTACTACACTCAGCTTCAAATTCCGGCCCTCTAAATTTACTTAACAGAAATTCACGAAAAGAACGTCGTCTTTCTTCCAGCGTTCCCCAATTGAGTTGCCGGAGCATTTCCGTGACACTCGCGCATTGGTCGAACCTACCAGTAACAAATCTAGCTGCTCGCCTCTGAACCGCCTCTCTGTCTTCCTTCAAACCGATCTGCTGCGGGTCCCAAATACTTGAGCAATACCCAAGACGTGGTCGTACAAGCGTTTTATACGCGGTCTCCTTTACAGGTGAAGTACATCTTCCCAAAATTCTCCCAATAAACCGAAGTCGGCTGTCTGCCTTATTCACAACTGTCCTTACATGCTCGTTCCATTTCATATCGCTCTGCAATGTTACGCCTAGATATTTGAAAAATCATGATAGATACTCGTAAGATACGGAAGCAAAGACAAGGCGAAATGTATGTTAATAGTCTCTAATCCCCAACAATGTAAAGTTAGTGGTTAGCTTTAAACACACAAAAATGTACAGCATAGTGTTCGCGAAAAAGACTGGTGCACCGTGAAAGAACACACCGAGCACTCAAATCTAATCATGATCAGTTCCTTTTGACCTTGAGCATATCAGGTTGCAATTCATTTCTTCTCTTAAAACGTTTTTGGATGATACAATTACGACTCTGCTGCTGCCGACCGGATGTATTACAATGCGCTGACGTTTTTTTTTTTTTTATTATAGACTGTCATTAAGAGAATTAGAGATATTACTTCAACGACGTTTTCGTATTTGTATTGGAAAATTCACCACCACGTTTGGTGACTAGGAAATATGAATGTAACAGTATTAAATTAGTAACATGACAGTATGTATGATGCCATTCTTCTGTTAATATAGAAAAAACGTTTGTAAAGCTATGGCACTATCCTCGAAAACTACTTTATCTTGTGTCAAGGAAAAACATACACACACACACACACACACACACACACACGTCTGAAGGAGGACTCGGACCTCTGATGGGGAGCAGCCGCGCACTCTGCAGCATCTGTTACTACGGACTGGCCGCTTGGAGCGTTAGCATCTGTTCAGCTGCACTTTTTCCTCTTTAGATTTTCGGGACTGACTGTATTAGACTGTGGAATTCAATTTACGAGCATACTATGCAAGTGCACACCTGAGGATACCTTGCACAATAATGATTTTTCCTGTTCCACTAGCAAATGGAACGATGAAATCTACTACCCTTACAGTACAAAATTCAATTTTAGGTGTACCAGACTTTTTGTTGCAGCTGACCTACCTAACGGATTATCAGGTGACAAAAAATTTACTATCGATGATTCACGTATTAATGACCGTATTTAAAATTTCCAATGTTGACATGATCTACTCATTAAGACACGTAAGACACATATTAACACGTTAAGGTAAATATAATTATTACAAACTGTGTGTTTGCCTTGAAGCTGATGGCACTCAAAATTATTACACTTGGCGATTTCCAACGGACTGCACACATGTAATTCAAAACTTTTAAGATATTTTTCTTGCTGTTGGCCCTCCTCAAGCCAATGATGATGAACGAAAAAAACCTTATAGCTTTCTATATTTTCGCAGTTCATGTTGTGAAACTTTAGCATCTGTCATGACGTTTTAATTTATTACTTATTAACTATTCGCAACACACTTTACAGACAGAATGCTTATTGATCCTCTTCACGGTTTTGCAGCCCGATTACATCATTCTCCTAAAACGTTATTTCAGCGGTCGATCATGAGATACGGCGACTCCTTTATACCCCAGGAACAGGTAGTTAGGCATGTGGGAGAAGCTAAAGAACTGATCATTGCAAAGGGAAGAAAATTGCAGCGCCACCGCGGTAAAAATTGACGAAACCCATGAATCGCAAATTAAGCCAATCGAATTGTGCAGAATTTAGTATAGAGTAACTTTTGTTTGAGAGCTACTACACAGGAAAAAAAGTTAAATAAAATAAATATAACTCTTAATTTTGAAAGCATTTTTTTGGAACAGCGAACTTAAATTTTTTAAATAATTAAAATAAGGCAGTCTAGATCGCAAGTTGTTGCGCTTATTACTGGCAACCGGTTTCACTTCTACACAACCATCTTCAGGTCTTTGGCATCTTGTAGGTGGACGTTAGGGGTGGCCGGATCAGGCATCAACTTGAGCCTTGACGCCTGCTCCGGCCACCCCTAACGTCCACCTACAAGATGCCAAAGACCTGAAGATGGTTGTGTAGAACTGAAACCGGTTGTCAGTAATAAGCGCAACAACTTGCGATCTAGACTGCCTTATTTTAATTATTAAATAACTTTTAATATTGAAATAGAAGTGCTGGGAAGAGAGAACAAACACCTTTGTCATTTCGAAATTTATACAATTCCATTTTATTTTTAAAAGTGCAGTTCCGTCCGATTAAAACTCCTTGTATTACAATAACCCCATTTACGAGCAATTACTTCACTAATAAGCTCAATTGTTTAAATACATTAGACTGCAATAACCTTGTAAAGGGAGTTTATATTCCGATTGAATATATAATAATGAAAGAACTCAGGCAAGACACAAGATGCCTGCAATACAAACGCAATGAACCCTTGGAGAATGTAAGTATTGAAAAACATGTACACTTAATAACAAGCCCAACTCAATATTTTGAGGTTTGAGATAAATGTAACTGGAAAGTATATTTTGTCTAGAGATGAAACATACAGCAAGAGTTTACAGGAATTGCATATTCTTTCCAGTGAGCAATCAGTAAGCTATCATATTAAAATTTCTACTTCTGTGCATAAGTTCTCTGATCATATGAACACATTTTGCTACCAAGCCTATTATGCGGGTATTCACCTTCTTATAAGCAAGAAATAAAGTAGAAACACCACCGTGATAGACGACTAGCATCGGAAATTTAAATAAAAATCATAAAAGGGCAGGTTACAAAAATATTCAATCAGTTACCAACATTTGAAGATCACACCCTGCCGCTAGAGAACTTTAACCATAACCTGGAGGTACATAACAAGATCAGTCACTCAGAATTGTAAGATCCCAATGCTGAGGCATGTAACGCCTCTAACAACATCTCCCAGATAACGGGCCCTTTTCAAACAACACCACAATCTTAAAATGATGAATAAGGTTACAATAAAATACATCAGTTGTATAGAAACAATGCTGATTATGGCAGGGAGAGGGGTGTCTCGGTTGCTAGCCACCCAATGCCCACGATCCGGGGTAGCTACGGCAGCGTGGGCGACCACAATGCAGAAGAAACTTAAATGCCCAGATGACCAAACAATAATGCGCAAGTTGGGTAAATTACTGGCTGACCCGCTAACAGAAGCACTTGCTACTCCGAAGGATTAAGATGCCAGAAGGAAAGCGCCATCGCCTGAAAACTCTACATCTGTTACCACAAGGCGTAATAATTAAGTCCAGAATTTGTGCCAATCCAGACAGCAGCCGAGTAAGTACTCCCAGTGCAAGACAATGACAAGCTCGCTCCACTAACAGGCCTTAAACCGGAACAGGGTGGGCGTCAAGGAATTACGAACGAAACATTCTATGGAGCCACTATTGGTTATTAGATTTTTTATTTATTTATTTATTTATTTTTTTAAATAGATACTTCGAACACAGTCTAAAGATACAATTCTTCATATGGCTCCAACTTCATATTCTTTTGTTGTAAAACAATTAATGGTGGTTCGAAGAACTGTTTGAGCATGGTATTGCATCTAGGGATGAATATGTAGGTGGCGAGATGACAATTAGTTTCGCTATTATTAATACCAAATAATTTGTTTTCAAACAGTGAACTGCACCAACATGCTACACATGTAAATTCTGAATGTTGTAAGCACCTGAAGGTGGGCACAAGCCCGAAACCGGTCGTGTTATAAATAAATAATACCATCTTTAATGTGACTGGTAGCGGTTTTTATTCTCAACCCTGCATGAGGAACAGTCACGGAGTTCAAACACATCCATCATGGATAAAACACACTAAATGATTTGTATCACAATTGAATTTCTTCAAAAACGTCTTCCAAAAAAGCCGAAAAGTGAGATAAATAAAGGTCACACTCCCCTGTTTGCGTCCCACTTTCACAAATATTCCGGGCATAAAGTATTAAAAATTTATATAATATGAACAATAAATGTTATCATACAAATAAAGTATTGCAATTATGTTTTAATTAAAGGTACGAAGCGTATCAGCGGGGCAGAATAAAGCACTTCAGGATGCCAAAGAAATTATTTAGAAATTATTGTTATGATTCTCCACTCCGAGGAGTGGAGCGGGCTGTTTGAGATGCGTCCCATAAAGAGTCGCCGTTCTATTCAGCCAATTATCAGACAAGCTGATAGTCGGGCAAAGGGGATTCCACTTGGGAATAAGTGGAAGGGGCTTACCAGTTCCGGCATACACCTTGCAACCAACGAAATCCTCCCGAAAACCTTGGTCGGAACCAAGGAGGTTAGAATCTCTGGAGATGCCCCAACACTAAGAAAGTGAAGCCAGCAAACTGCGCCTTCCGGCATTTGTTTGTGCCCAGAGCATTGGTCGTATTATGTGGTAAAGTAGTTCTAGTCGTTGAAGTGTACGTTATATCTAAGTAAATACTCCGATGTGAGTATCAATTTAGTGGCAATACCCAAAGAAGGCAACTAAAAATCCTTTGGTCACAACAGCATGGCCCCCTGGCTTCAACCAATGACTGCTCCCAGCATGGGGAACACCATCTCCCCTTATTCCAGCCTCCTTGGTCGGAGCCGGGAGATTAGCGCCGACTTAATTTATTTCTGGAATGTTGCTTCGGGCCGGCCGCGATGGCCGAGGGGACTGAGGCGCTCCAGTCACGGTCTGCACGGCCACTACGGTCGAGGGTTCGAATCCCCCCTCGGGCATGGATATTTGTGCCGTCCTTAGTCTTAGCTAGTTCATAAGTAGTTTGTAAGCTTAGGGGCTGATGGCCCCGTAGTAAAGTCCCATAAGTTGTACAAACATTTGAACATTTGTTGCTTCGGGCTAAAAATGAATTATCGGCAGTCTGGCATCGGGCGCCCGAGTCACTCTCGTAGTCTCGTGGGAGTGGGTGAGCTGTAGAGGTGGGCAAGAAATCCCGTACCTGTTATAAGTAACAGAGCAATGAGAAGTAGCAATTTTCACAATAGCAGCTTCACAGAATTTAGCTGGGATTTCAGTAACAGTTAAGGCAGCAACTCGGATCCAACGACACGTGCCATCTGGTGGCCGTCCGCGTGTTAACTGGGACTGAGCCTGGGATTTCTGTGACAAATAGCAGTTTACAGTCCCAAGTAGCAACGAAAAATAGCACTTTAGAGCCATCTGTTGGCGAAAGTTTGCACTTCTTTCTTACAGTAAAGGAACTTTGAGGACGAGGAGGGGTCCATTTCGCCTCTGGTCGTCTAAGGATGTATATCTTGTTTATGCCGAGATGAAGCGATCACGGACGAGCGAGCTATGGATTCATTTCACTGCTCTTGATGACGTCTATGCGAAATGTAAATTTTGCGCCAAGAAGTTGGCGTATAAAAGTAGTATAACGAACTTGAAAAAGCACATTGAGAGGTCGCATATAAGTGTGAGCATTGCGACAACTCCTTCGAATTCGAGATTTGCTGAACTTGAACATGTGCCTGTGGTGCCAGAGCAAGGTATGTTGCAGTGACATTGTATTGTGTGGCTTGTGTAATTAACTTTTATCGGTGTTTTACCCGATTCTTCTCTCTCTCTCTCTTTTTTAACAGCTATAGTAATACCAAGAAGTTACTTGGTATTAAGTTCTAACTTTTGTGTCCCAGCCTCGTCGCCGCTTTTGTGTCTCGTTCCGTTGTAGGTGTCGGTGGCCGAGTGGAATGAGACCGACACAGGAATAAGGAAGCACGCTTGTGCGGTGTGGAGGAGAGCAGCCAGAAACTAGAAACACTAGAGTAAATTAGTACGAGATATATATTGCACAGAATTTATACAATACTTAACTTTTACACAGTACTGCAGAATGTTGATACATAGTTGAGCTAGAGTCCTGCCTAGTGCCTAACTGATAGCCAAGTCTTCACTGGTGCCTATCGGATTCCGAAGTCTTTACTGGTTCCTAACTCAGTCCCAAGTGAACGATGACGTTCAGTGCTGGCCACGAGCGGAGTTGTAGCAGAGGGCGCTCGTGGCTGTCGTCGTAAGAACGCCGCGCCGTGCGTGCATGGCGGCGCGCGGCGAAAGCAGGTGGCGCGCACTTTGTACTTGTGCGACACCACACTAACCCTCCGTTGGTGTCTCAAGGCCTTACTGTAAGATTCCTTCAGCATCACTGAGTATTTTTCTCGCAATAAAAGAGCGTAGTGAAGTAAATTGTAGCATGTAGTGCAATAAGCAAGGTGCAATACAGTTCGTATATTCCATTGTTAGAAAAAGTTATTTATAGTATTGAAGGACTCTGTGAGAACGGTTCACACTAGCGAAAGATTAAGTAGTTGATATGGAAGTGCTGTACTCCCAATCGGTATTAATGGAAATTTGAATGAGATACTCACCATGATTCGCGACTGGAAACTGACAAATCCCAACTAAGGATAACAGTTATTGAAAAGTAGCAGTAACAGAAATCTATGTTATTGAAAAATCACAGTTTTTCCCATCTCTAGTGAGCCGCACCAGGGAGCGCGGTTGCATTTGAGTACAAAAATATAAAGGGAGCCGGCTCTTACATATAGCCAAAAAAGCAGATCGTGCCTGAGAAAGAAACTGCCAGTTTGTTGTTGTGGTCTTCAGTATTCAGTCCGGAGCAGTGTTGCCAACCACAAGTAAGTAAATTCTGCTACGGCCACGCTCAAATTCCGTTACATTCCGCTATGGGCACACTCAAAATCAGCCACATTCCGTACAACATCAATTATAATTTATAATTGCACGACTTACCATCGATATACACACTAAATAACATGAAATATACATACTAAATAAAGAACTTGACTATAAAGAAGTATATTCCATACTTGGTTATTTACGATCAACTACGTCAAGTACAAGTCTGATGGAGCAGAAAATCCAGTATCATTTAGAAGAATGTAGTTTGATGCAACAGGTACTTTATTCCTTATATGGTATTTGAACTTCAGAAGGTAAAAGAAATTAAAAGGGGTTATTTGATTAGCTTTCTTAAAATAACATGAAATACATGAGTTTGTTATTACAGCAATATTTTGGTCACCTTGTGGTAGCTGAATCCAGTAACTGGATATTCTGGGATAACATATTGAGTAACACATATACATTTAAATTGTTCAACTTCTCGCCCTGCGTGAGGGATGAATGTGTGATGACATTGACTTCAAGAGTTCTGATAAACGAAGTTCATTTAGTCACACACGACGTCACTGTCATTGCTGACAGATGAAATGAGACACTAGCAATTGTCCCGAAATTCTTATATTCTAATTCGTTGCTCGTACTGTAAAGTTCAGATTCCTAAAACACATTTGCAATAATAACATTACATCAGTAGTGATATCCATTGTCATTGTGTAACTTGTATGACTTCAGAAGAATTTTCTTGCTTGAGACATTCTTGTTGTACCATCCCATTTTACATTTATTTTATTTGCAATGAATTCAATGGCTCCACTGCCTCCAGAAAGACAAATATTGCAACCCAAACTCCATAACATGTAATCGATGAGTAACAGTCAAATTACAACAAAAAATATTGGCAATGTATATTTACACAACAAACTAGCGACCCATCTGGGCTTCGCAGGGCAGCAATATATTAATGAATTAAATGAGAGGTGCTCTTGTCGAAAAAAAAAGCGTAATACTTCAAAACATGTCTAATTGCCAGTAGTTATTTGATTCCGTCAGTCATTTCATCTAGAAGAGATTCATCCAACCGAATATTTCCTAAGATTTGAAACAAAGCAATTTCAGTACAACCTTGTCTTTATTGATACGAAATCGAATTTCAAATTAGTGAAAAAATGTTCTAATGTTTGTAAATCTAAGGGACTTAACTACGTCGGTCATCAGTCCCTAGACTTACAAACTACTTACACTAACTTTTGCTAAGAACAATACAAACACCCATGCCTGAGCGAGGACTCGAACCTCCGTCGGCGAACGATAGCTGGGCGTCTTAGTACGCACGGCTATTCTGCCGCGGCTCAATTTAGTGAGTTGCCTCTGTTGCAAGAGAGATTCCTTACTCATATGAACTATTTATCATGGAGTTAATTCAGAATTCATTGTACTGACAGTCATTTGTTGGTGTTTCTAATTCATTGATCATAACATTTGGTGATAAATGACTTTTTTTTGGATTTAGTTTTCTGTTAGGACATCTACACTTCACTCACTATCCACCTCCTCCCCTCTTCCTCATATAAACGACGGTAGTGTAATGTACATGCAATGCACATTAACATTTCGTAAATTACGTATTTATTTCATATTTCTTTTGTCCATTTCCTGCATCTGTTTGCCTACACCTCTCGTCTATCTACCTGTTCCTCTAGTCCCCCTCTCATCCCGCTCTTCTTTCACCTCTTCCTCCCACCTGAACATACCCTCCTCCAACGTCTGCCAATCTGTCTCCCCCACCCCTATCTTGACCTATCACCACCACACATCTACGTCAATCTGCTACTCTTCCTTCTCTCTCTGTACACCTTCTCTTACCCCTTAGCTATAAGGAATTACAAATGTCTGTCTACTTTCATGATGATCGGTCAAACAATGTTCAAATCAAATGTTTGTACAGCTTATGGGACTTAACTACGGGGTCATCAGTCCATAAACTTACAAACTACTTATGAACTACTTACGAACTAGGACGGCACAAAAAACCATGCCCGAGGGGGATTCGAACCCCCGACCGTAGTGGCCGTACAGACCGTGACGAGCGCCTCAGTCCCCTCGGCCACCGCGGCCGGCGAAAAAAGATACATTTCAATCTTAAGTGTTTTCAGTAACTGTCTGTTCATCTATTAGAAATCCCTAATCTCCTAAACTACTTCACGGATTTGCATGGAGCAACGTCGTTTCATAAAAGTCGAAGGAGGGAAGTTGTTTTAGATGTAGTTTATGTTTGAAGTATGGATTGCGTAGTACAGCAAACAAGCGATAGATGCGCTGTAGTGCACCAAAAAACTAATAAACACCGCCGCTGCATGATAAGTATGGGGTAGTACAACAAGGAAGCGAACGTCTGTGACAGAATTAAGCAATCTTATGTCTACGAATACCGACTAACATTGAACATAGTGTTACTGATTTCGCTTTGTGTATTAAATACTTAACGACATTTCTTTGCTTATTTTGGCATGTTTCACCTTTTGTATCAAAAACCTTATGAAGATAGATCGTTCTGGACAATGACTTTTACTTACATTTGACATCTTTGGTAGGACAACTGAGTTTATTGACAGAGCGATCCAACAAGGATTCTATTTTTACTGACAGAGGTCCGTAACCCTAAAAAGCCATGATACACACAAGCCCTCCTTCAACAACCGTTGCGAAGCACGGGCATATAAGCTAGCATTTGTATAAATTTAAATCAATTCCCACATATATGAAATACCGTTACTTGAAAACGGCTTGACAAAATTGACTGGGTTCAGTTTTTTATATTCCTAATTGTAATTTGTATGGAGCAAAAATTCGGGAAAGTTTCCTAAACAAATTGGAAATTTCTGCAAAAACTACTCATCACGCCAAAGAACATGAGCCAGGAAGTACTGCACGCAAGTGCAAGCTATTTAAAAAATAAATCAGAATGCTGTTCATTTACTATAAGACTGAAAAAATGATTTTACTTAATAGATATTCGTGTATAAGCAAAGTTAATTTATATTTATACGTCGCAGTACTAACGGAAGCAAGTAATGTCTGCCATAATTTTTTACATTTCCTTTATCATGAAATATAAAATATGTACTAGTGCAAATGTAATTAAATTGTTAGATTCAGAATTAATGCTGATACCAAAAGATAGCTGGCAATGCAGCACAATCTAAAGATCCGTTGTTGCTGGCTTTTGCGGAAAAATCCAACTGTTGGAGTGCAGAATGCCGGTTTATTAAGCTTAACCCAGGGCCAGCTCAAAATCATAAATCTGATGAAATTTAAATAAATCGGCAGATCTCAGGGACGTGATAAATTATGAAATGTTATTTCTCTTATATATTCCGTGAACGGAATCGGTTTTAGCATCCTACACATTTCCAACAATTGCATCCCTACCGCGCCAGGATGGAGGTCTGCGTAGTGCTGAAATAGAACATCACATAATAGTATAAGTTTTGTAAAATTATGAAAAGAAGGTCAAGGCTGTTGAAATCATCACAACGCATTCGGAATTTCTGTACTAAATGATTGTTGCAAAATCATCTTTTACTAACAGACACTTACGCTTTCATTCTGTCGAATGTTTTCCACATGAAAATGTATTAAAGTTAAGAGAAGTTAACTAATACGTGCTATCAGTACATGGTCGTAAACGAGAGAGAGCGATCTTTCTCTCCGCGCTCCTGGCGCTAGCTCAAGACAATTGACAACTGAAAATATTCATTTTTATTATCTCTGCTTTGTGGTTAGTTAAAATAGTTCTTTGCACTCGGGGTTGTCAAATTAGTTAAATAGCAATATCATTTGCCGTTAATCTCTCACAGTTTTTTATTTATAATTCGTGTTAAATTTAATTAATTCTCACTTACATCATTTCTTATTCCCCGTAATATTATAGCAGATTGCACGGACGATCCTGTCTCATGATCGAGCACTCCCTATGTCGGCTATGAGTTGTCGTTAGCATTAGGTTCTTTAAATAGTTTGTAAGTGTAGGGACCGACGGCAGTTTGGTTCCTTAGGTTTACAATCACTTGAACACTTTGAACGATTGTCTCCTCTGTACACTTGCTCTTCTAAGTAGTTTGGTCGATCTTTTAACCGCAAGTTGGAGGAACTGTAACACGTGGGCAGGTATAGGGTAATGTGGACACAATTTTTCTTGTTGGTATTTGTAGGACTCCAGTCTGTCAAAGCCTCCGCTCATGTCTATTTCACTCATCCCTCTTTAGCTCCCCCCGCTATTGTCTCCATCGATTTGTCTTTACTGTTACTGCTCCTTCCCCCACTATGACTGTCTGCTCTTCGTCTTCCACACTTAGTGACTTCTCTCTTCTACCGTCACTGCCTCTTTGCCAATCTGTTTCAGCAAAAAGGGGCGAATACGTGGGCACGTCAAAATTCTTGGCGGGGAAGCCGTAATAAGGGCTGAAGCAGCTGGTTCTCCAGTTTTCTTTCTTTTCAATACAAGCGTATTTGCAATAAAATCAAGAAATTTCCAGTTTGGTTGGCTAATGAAGTATTTATTTCAAAACTGTACATGTCGGTTTCGTTCCTTTGATGGAACATCATCAGTGTACAATGTAAGTCATGATGACTCTTGTACCCTGCATAAAACATTTAACAGTCAGGTTCTGTTAGATTTTTTATGCCGAGTGCATGAGACATCATGACTTGCATTCTACATTGATGATGTTCCATCATAGGAACGAAACCGACATGTACATTTTAAAAATAAATACTTCATATAGCCAACCAAGCTTGAACTTTCTTGATTTTATTACAATCTGAGTTGGGCATACACAATCTCCATTACGCGGGCGAATTACAAAAACATATTTGCGTTTTTGTGCTACGACAGGAGCGTTCTTCTGCTGGTTCCCTTCTTTCGCTTGCTATACAACAGAGCGCTACTCATGTAAGGCCAATTCAGTAGATCAATAAGAATTTGACCGCAATTTCTATGCTTCGACATGTTATACATACGGTGTGACGAATACAAAAATAAATTTATTTACAGAGGGAAGATTTCAGACTGTATGATGCCTAAAATGAAATTTTTTCACAGAATATTTTTCTTCAAATGAAATCATAACTATTTTCTAACGGTCAGCAAGTCCGCTTCGCCGTAAGTTTTGTTTCCACAATTTATGTAAAGGAAACTCGCCAGTTACATAATTTGTATTTATTGTGATGCCTCTATTTGTGGTGTCCTTTTTCTCCTGCCATGTGGTTTTGACATGATACTGCAATCGGGGAATAGTTTGAATAATATATATTAAAATGTTATTTCTACATTATTTTTAAGAATGGTGTTTTCTACTTATAGATTTTGTGCATTTTTCATCGTAGAGAATCTCGTGCCTTACATAAATAGTAATAGTAAGTTTATGTAATTCCTCACAATAACTGTAAATAATTTGTGACAAAACTGTAACTTCTTTGAATACATACCATCTCCGTGTAAAAAAAGTAACATTTCTAAACGTATAGAAACTCTTTGTAAATCTGTGCCATATTAACATTTATTTAATTAGTTTGTTTACAAAAACAGTGTAGTGATGTTCTGTATATGTGTATATGAATATGAAGAAGGCACAATACCTGTAAGTAGAAGCTTAAAAACACCAATGTAGAAATAACATCCATATATATATATATATATATATATATATATATATATATATATATATATATATATATTATTCAAACTATTCTCCGATTCCAATATCATGTCTAAGCCACATGGCAGGAGAAACAGAACACCACAAATGGAGACATCACAATAAAAATAAATAATGTAACAAAAAGCAACTGAAGACGGCAATAAAGTATCTAAACGTGTAATACTGAGCATTAAAAACAAGTGTCTGGTGCGTTTTTAATTGTGAATAATACTCTTTCAGGCTTTCAAAAAACATCGTTAAGAAGAATGAAATTTTCTTTTGTTGAAACTAATTTACAGGAATACCCATCATCGAAAGTGCAAAGTCTATGAATGTAACCTCGATTATCATCAGAGTGTTTCTTTATACCGTGTTGACTGCAGAACATTTCGACACAGACACGATTCATGGCAATTGTGATAGACAGACTCGTGAATAATGCAGAATCTTTGTCACAGGTATACTGTACGCCGATGTGTCAAATACCAATTTCAAGTGCAAAAATTTCCACCAGAAACAACATTTTCTGTGATTCCTGACGTTTATAAATATTATTGCTCAGTTACTGGCGACTAATTTAGTTTCGTAACCTCAAAACCCAGAACCCTTGCTGTACGTTCACTACATTAGTTAAAACTACAATCAAATCTGAGACCGGATATTACGCGCGTAATTTACTTGCATATGTCCGCTAACTGAACCTGCGGATCTCGGTAAGAGATTATATTATAGAGAAATCAATGCTTTCCGGGATCATCTTCTTCAAAACATATAGTCAAAATTTCAACGATTTTCCATGAATAGAAACTGTAGATATGCCCATCAACACCACTGGTACTTCGATAAAAGTGATTATTTTTCTTGCGTGTAACGGGTACTTATTTCCAAAAACTGGAACCGAATTTTGTAGATATACTTCTAACAACAAACAGATAAGATTAGAGGCAGTTACTAAGCATCAAGGTATCACTCTTCAAAAATCAGTTTTTCGCATGTGGCACTTTCAAACTTTCTTTATTCGCGCTTTATCGTGTACGGACAGATATCTCGAGAACGAAATGAGATACCATTCACGGCTTCTCTTTCTCTTTGCGCATGCTCCCGCACATGCAGGATCGGCTTTGTTAAATCCGGATTTGGCACGTTAATATTTACGGGTTGGCCGAATGCCCCGGTATGAAACGTGTACACCAAACGTCTACGTATATAGTGTTATATGAAGAAAGTGTAAAGTGATACGAAAGGTTTCCGAATCGTGTAACTGATGCGGGACTTGGGGACCAGGCCCGTATTCACTCAGGGGGATGTTGAAGACCGCCTAAAAGCCACATCCAGGCTGGCCGCTTTCCGACCTCCGTTAATCCGCCGGACAGATTCGAACCGGGGCCGGTACGCCTCCCCGTCTCGGGAAGAGGTGCGTTAGACCACACGGCTAACCGAGCGGTTTAGATACCAATCTAGTCTTAACATTAAGTAATTGTTTAATGATTTCTGTGGGAGACTCTCATAAATGACAGCTACAACGTCCAAAGTACAATTTGTAACTCATGCCTGCATGTCTGAGGAATACTACAGTGGTTTCATCGTTTATACTGACTCTACAAGTTGTATTGCAGGCCAAAAGAAAGAGCCATCGGCAGTAACGTATCTCCCTGCGTGGGAGTCTAACGATGTAGTGTGCCAGTACTCACGGGTAGCAGACACGTGTGGCATATGGAAATCTGCGTCGTTTAGGTAGGCGTGCTTGAATAGCGTAATGGTTAGCGCACCCGGTCGCAAAACCGCGTAAATGCGGTTACGAGTCCTGGTTACACAGAAATTTTCGTACGTTATAAATAAATTATACAGCTGAAATACAGTGGTCAAAATAATGAGGGGACCAAAATCAAATGTTTATAAATCTATCGGACCAAACTGCGTGGTCATCAGTAAACTAACTTAAGGACAACACACACACACACACACCCATAACCCAGGGAGGACTCGAAACTCCGACGGCGAGCAAATGTGCGCTTCGCAGCGAGGCGCCTTAGACCGCTCGGCTACTTCGCCGTGGCACAAGGGAATCAGTTGACATATCGAGGTACTCAAATGTTGCCTTTCTGACGCTTCTACAGAGATTCCAACCGAATTAGACAAGCAGGTGGGTTCAGATCTTGTAGTGAGCAAGTAGAGCAATACAACAACTACGTGAGTTACTCGAGGCTATGGCGTGGAGAGCTATAGAGGTGTTGAAAGTGGGACAGACACAGATGAAGGTGTTTGCAGATATTGGACTGTAGTTTCCAGGACCTGGACGCGATTTCATACTACAGGAACCGTTAAAAGAAGTCAAGGCCAAGTTAGTGCACGGGTAACATCAGCAAGGGACGAACGTTCTCTCCAGTTAACAGCTCTTAGAGACAGGAGGCTGAATGCAACTCAGATGAAACGCACCCTACAGGCAGCAACAGGACGCGCGATATCAACACAGAAAGTTCGAAATCGCCTTCGGGAATGTGCCGTCTATGCCACGGAGGCCTATTGTGTGTGTTTCCGACACCGCTTAGCACGCAGAAACTGGGCGAGAAACATTAGTGTTGGAGTCGTAATGAATGGCTCTGGGTTCTGTTCACAGATGAGTGAAGATTCAGTGTTCAGCAAAACAATCGTCTTTCGTTCCTGTAGAGAGAACGTGAAACGGGGAAGAATCCTGCTTATGTGCAGGAAAGTTCACCACATCATGGTGGTGGACGAATTGTGTGCGAAGGAGTCAGTATTGGCAGACATATGGACCTGTATATCATTGAGAATGGCGCTTTGAATGCTGAGTTGTATAGAGACGAGATCCTTCGGCCTTTTGTTGTGTCCTAGGCTGGGCCCCTTCTGGTGGAGGATAAAGCTCGTTCCCACAGAGCTGTACTGCTGACAACATGCTTGAAGCTGAGGGAACGACTGAAGTGGTCAGCTTGTTCACAGGATTTAAACCCGACTGAGCACGTCTGGGATGCAATTGACAGACGCGTTGCAGCCAGACCTACACTTCCCAATGGTTGCAGAGCTCAATATTGCACTCATGGAAGAACGTACAAAAATCTATCAAGAGTAGATTCATAACCTCATACTGTATCGTGTGTGATATATTACGCTATTGTTTTGATCAGTATACAGCTAGATTCTTAACTGCGGATACCTCGCTTGCACGGTGAGTATCGGCAGGTGTATGGTGACGCAGTAGGCAAGTATGCCAGTCTGCGTTGTGGGGACGTTCGAGACGGCGGGAGCGTGCCCACTGCGCCATTAGGGCCGCGGCCTTGGCGTCGCTCGGCGTACAATGCAGGAGCGCGACCAGCGGCCTGCCGAGTGGCCGAACCTGCGCATCGAGATGGGACTCGCGCCGCTGAGCAGTATTCCGGACGAGTTCTGCCGAGGCCGGCCTGCGCGAACAGGCGTGCCGTACTGCGCACTGCGCCGTTTCCTTAAACCTGTAGCAGCCACTGCAAGTCCAAGTGCCAAGTGCTCGCATTAAAAAGGCTGCGAGACAGGACGCAGTCTTTCATCGTCACTATCTAATATATAAAGCAGGGTGTGCGTATGTATGTACGTGTTGCATACAAATTTACAGTTTTGATCCAATCTTTTTCAAATTTTGTACACGTAAGCTTCAATCCATGAGGATGGTTGCCGTGAGTGTAAGAATCACGTACGATACATAGTTCACGAGATATGACATCATAAACAATAAGATGCCCAGAAAACTGCTGCATTTTGTGACAATGCTGCTCATTTTCTCCTAAACCACTGGACCGATTTCAACCAAATTTGGTACACATAGTCCTTACCGTGATGTAACTATTGCTGAAGGGTTAAGAATCAAGACACATGGTTCAGAATATATGACGTCATAAACAATAGGAATCGCAAAAAACTGCCTTATAATGCAGCGAGACTTTATAAATACGCTATATGAGAATGAGAGTACTTAGCCACTTGCAATAAAGTTTAAAAAAATTTCAAAGCTTTATTAAACTTTTTCTCGCTGACAACCATAGCAAAACGATGAAAGGAAAAAAGTTTCTAGCTTACTACTTTTCCGCTGTTTATGTAGTAAATCTACGGCATTCGGTATGAAGTTACAATTCATAATTTCTATACTATAAATTGTTGCCGCAGGAAATTTTACAGACAGTATACACGCATATAGCTGAGTGTACTTTCTAAATTTTATCACAGTACGTCATGTAGTTCTTGAGAATATGAGCACATGAACAGTAACGTTCATGGAAAACCGCCACATCATGCACAAAGTTTTAATCTATTACTTCTTTAATACTAACTGTATTCCCAAGAGATTTTAGTCATACATCCATTATACAAATGAATATATACCCGAAAAATGGCAGGGAGAAAGAAATAAATACCCGGGCAACGTTGGGCTTTCAGCTAGTTCAATATAAGCGACGGAGCGATGGCGGTTTAAAATGATAAGTTCGACAGTAGAATCAAAATTTAACATTACAGGATATCAGTGATAACATACGCTGTTGGCATTACTATCCTCAGTGAAAATGGTGAAGAATTACAGGCTCTGTTGAATAGATTAAATCATCTACTGAATACAGAATATGCACCGCAAAAGGAGAAAAGTATTTAGAAAGTGTTGTTGTGGTCTTCAGTCCAAAGACTGGTTTGATACTGTTTTCCACGCCACCCCAACCTGCACAAACCTCTTCATCTCCGAATGAGTACGGCTACATACGCCCCTTTGAATCTGCTTCTGTATTCGTCTCCCCGCCTCCCTCTGAGATTTTTACCTCCATACTTTCCTCCGGCGCGCGGAAATGGCCGAACGGTTCTAAGCGCCATGTAAAAAAAAAAAGTTCAAATGTTTGTAGAACTTATGGGACTTAACTCCATGTAAGATACTGTGTGGCCGCTCCCGGCGCTAGTTTGGCTCCTTTCTCGAGCCTTGTCCTTAGATTAGTTTAAGTAGTTTGTAAGCCTAGGGATTGATGACCACAGTAGATTGGTCCATACGTTTGAACATTTCCCTCCAGTACTAAACCGACGACTTCTTAATGTCTGAAAATATATCCCACCAATCGATCCCTTCTCTTAGTTAAGACAAACCAGAAATTTCTTCTCTCTTCATTTGTGCTTAGTCTCAATAGTTAACCGGTCTACCCATGTAATCTAAAGCATTCGCCTCCAGCACCAAATTTAAAAAGCTCCTATTACACGTTTACACATGTTACTGTCCATTTATTTTAATGTTTCAAAAAACGTTATCGTCCTAATTTTACTGTTGTAAAAATCTACACTCCAGACTAATGCGTCCAAAAAGACTTCCCAATTAATATCCGACGTCAAGAAATTTCTCGTTTCCAGAAATACTTCTCTTCCCATAGCCATTCTGCATTTTCTCTACTTTGCCATCAAAAGTTATTTCGCTACCGAAAAAACAAAAATCATTTAAGTCTTATATTGTCTCGTTACCTAATCCAATTCCTTCAGCATTCCATGATTTTCTTAGACGAAATTCCATTACCTTTGTTTTGCTTTTATTAGTGTTCATCTTATGCCCTCCTTTCAAAACAGCCCTCCAGGACCCTTTTCTGTATCTGAAAGAATTACGGAGTTTCTTGAAACGGCACAGTTTTTCTCTCTCTGAAATTTAATCAAGTTAGGGAGATGCTACAACCCTGTCTTGCTCCCTTCCCAACCACTGCGCCCATTTCATGTCCTTCGAATGTTATAGTTCCTGCCTGGTTTTCGTGCAAGTTAAATCTAACTTTTCATCCCTAAATTTTACTCCTCCTACCACCAGACATTGAAAGATTTTATTCCTGTCAACTTTGTCGAAAGGTTTACTTTACGTGTACAAAAGCTAACATTCTTTAACGTATCTTCTAAGGTAAGTCATAATTTAAGTGCTACGTCATGTCCCTACATTGCATTCAAGTTGCTCAGTCCACATTGTCCCCCATGTCGGATTCTACCAGTTTTTCCACTTCACTGTAAATAATTCGTGTTAGTATTTTACAATGTTGTTTTATTATAGTGGTAGTTTCGTAAGTGTCACACTTGACTATACTTGCATTCTGTTCAACTGAAATTATGGTATTCAACTCTGAGGCACATTTCCCCAGTTCCCTACATCTTCAACACAAGATGGAAAGACTGGCTCTCTCAAGGATATCTGCAGATCAGGCGGAATGTGATCTAATTCAGGCCTCTAGTTTCGACTAAATTTTTTCTCCTATAACATCTTCATCTCTCTTAAATATCTACAATAATGCACCACTTTCAAGTATTTTCCCCCTGCGTAGCCCCACTATATACTCCTTCCAAATTCCAGATTTCCCTTGTTTGATATGAGCTCTTGATATTCATGCAGCTCTTTCTTTTCTGTCCAAACGTCTCTTCTGTTTTACTGTAGGTGGTGTACTTTTCATGTAGTTGTTATACATTCTTATGCGAAAGCATATTTGTCCCTAGCCTCTCCTGCTTAGGCAGTCTACACTTACTGTCAACGACATTTTCTGTTCTCCCTTTTGCTTGCTTAATTTCCTGCATTTTATATATTTCATATCACATTAAGATTCAGAGCTGATTTCAAAGGCTGGAGAATATTATTCAGCGCATCTTCTTTGCCTTTTGAGAAACCAAATGTAATTTTTTTTATATTTCAGAGCCATTCGACTATTTTAGTGTTTGTTTTCGGCCTTAGACCATCTTCAAGTGATACAGTTTAATAACAGTCAGCAGATTTGAGTTATGATGATTTCGTGTGGCATTTATAGCCGTTAGACCCAAACTGGGGACGTATTGAGCAAATCCTCTTAGCTGACGCCACTTCGGCGACTTGCGTGAATAGAATTCAGTGTGACTTCATTATTGACATCGTAGAATAATAATTCGAGCAGAATTAGGTCAACCAGGGACAATAATTAGAGAAGATCAAATTTATAATGTAACTAGCTTATGTGCTCGTGATTCGCAACGTTTTTTAACAGGGAGCTGTGTATATCATGGTTTTTTAGGGTTCCCGACCTAGGTCAGCTAAAACAGAATCCTTATTGGATCCCTCTGTCAAAACTCAGTTCTTGTGGTGTCGCACAAGTACAAAGTGCGCGCAACCTACTTTCGCCGCGCGCCGCCATGCACGCACGGCGCGGCGTTCTTACGACGACAGCCACGAGCGCCCTCTGCTGCAACTACGCTCGTGGCCACCAGTGAACGACATCGTTCACTTGGGACTGAGTTAGGAACCAGTAAAGACTTCGGAATCCGATAAGCACCAGTGAAGACTTGGCTATCAGTTAGGCACTAGGCAGGACTCTAGCTCAACTATGTATCAACATTCTGCAGTACTATGTAAAAGTTAAGTATTGTATAAATTCTGTGCAATATATATCTCTTTCTAATTTACTCTAGTGTTTCTAGTTTCTGGCTGCTCCTCTCCGTACCTGCACCAGCGTGCTATCTTTATTCCTGTGTCGGTCTCATTCCACTCGGCCACCGACACCTACGACGGAAACGAGACACAAAAGCGGCGACAAGCCTGGGACACAAAAGTGGCGACGAGGATGGGATACAAAAGTTCTCATAACCAAGATGTCAAATTTAAGTAGAAGTCATTGTCGAAAACGGTGAATGTTCATAAAGTTTTTCATACAAAAAGTGAAATTAATTAAAGTCCGTACTCTGGAACGATGTAAATTCAATGTTAGTTTGTGTTCTTAAAGTTAAGACAGCGGTGTTCACAGTTCAAAGCTGCTTCAAGGTTTTCAACAGCACTCTCATCTTCCAGGAATTTTCTTAAGCTCACTGGAATACAGGAGTGTCTTAGCAGTAAATAAGACACATACATACAGTTGTATGTACATTCGAAATTATATCACAGTACGATACTTTGTTCATTAGATATGAGGTCATCAACAGTAATGTTAAAACCGCCTCATCACGAATCATGTTTTAATCTATTACTTCTTTACTTTTAACTACTTCTTTACAGCGAGTACCCATTATTCCCGACATATCTACCTTTTAACCTTAAGAGACTGCAGCTTCTAATGAGACTTACATTTTCTATTACGATTAATAAAATACAGGGCACTGTATTCAATACTGTGGAATGGATTGACATATCCATGTTTCTCACACGGACAACTTTATGTCGCTCGTTCAGGGGTGGACTCACCAAAGAATTTATATCCTGGACAAATAACAAAAAAATAATTTTTGTATTCGGGTTTTGAATTAAATGAATGTTACAAACTATTTGTATTTTGATTACTGCCTTTGTTTGGAAACTGCACTTATAATTTTGTACATTAATCAAGATTCTCCCATGAAGGTAACATGATTTTAGAAAAGAGGAAATTGACAGAAAGAGAACGGATGGGAGACTATTACCTCTAGGATGAAATAAATAAATAACCGTGCAAATACGGGTTTTCAGCTAGTTATCTATAAGGCTGACCAGTGTGCAAACTTTATTTAACTCTTCGAGGGTGGATTGATAAGTCCGGTAGATTTGCATGAAAGAGCGAGAAATTTTCGGATCCTGCACTGTTGTTAGTAAGCCTGATATTTCCACGGATATAACAACAATTTTCGAACAGCAGCTGTTATTAGTCGATTGTTGGTAATGGCATAGTTAGTTGCTTAGGATGGAGAAAAACGAATTTTGTGTGGTCATTACACATTTTCATTTGGATGGTTGGACAGCTGCACAGATCAAATCCGAGTTGAATGAGGTCCATGTGGTTCTGTACCAGCACTGAAGACCATTTATGTTTTGATCAATGAGTTTAAACGTAGTTGGAGAAGCACGGAAGATGAAGCACACTCTGGTCGGTACGTTGAAGTCACTACACAGGAAACCATCGGTAAGGTGCACGATATGGTACCTAGAAGATCGAAGATTAAACATTGGCAACTCAAATGAACGAAAGCATTATATCGTCCACGAAAAAGTGGCCACGAAGAAGCTGTGTGCGTGATGGGTGCTGCATCTGCTTACTTTGTACCAAACACGAAAACGAAAGAACATATCTGCTTAGAATCTCACATTGTTCAGGCGCAATCCACAGAACGTTTTGCGCAGATTCATAACTGTGGATGAAACTAGGATCCACCATTACACTCCACAGACCAAACAACAGCCCCCAGAGTGGGGAGTGTGTACCAAAGAAGGTGAAGACTGTTTTGTTAGCTTGAAAGGCGATGGCGACTGTCTTTTGGGATTGCCAGGGTATAACACTGAAAAAGGCAGATCCATAACTGGGCCCTATTACGCTAATTAATTGAAAAACTTCGAAGATTGGCACGGAAGAGTGCTGTTTCATCAGGACATTGCTTTAGCCCACACAGCAGTTATCGCAATGGCAAAAGTGCGCAACTTGGGATTCGAATTGGTTCATTACCCACCCTATTCATCAGACTTCTCTACGAGTGATTTCTTTTCTTATATATAAACTTGAATATTTGGCTTTGTGGGAAGAAATTTTCATCGAAGAAGTGACCGCCGCTGTGGGAGACTATTTTGCAGAGTCTGACACAACCTACTTTGCCGATGGGCTGAAAAAATTAGAAACTCGCTTGACGAAGTGTATAGCCTTCAAGGAGATTATGTCGAGAAATAAAGTGAGTTCTCGTCTTTAAAAAAAATTTGTCTGATTTTACCAGACTTATCAAACCTTCTTCATGTTGTTGTTGTGGTCTTTAGTCCGGAGACTGCTTTGATACAGCTCTCCACAATACCCTATCCAAGCAAGCCTCTTCATCTCCACATAAGAACGGCAGCCTACATCTGTCTGAATCTGCTTACTGTATCCATCTCTTGGTCTTCCTCTGCGGTTTTTACCCCACACACTTCCCTCCAACGCTAAATTCACAATTCCTTGGTGTCTAAGAATTCACAATTCCTTGGTGTCTAAGAATGTGCCCTACCAATCTATCCCTTCGTTTAGTCAAGGTATGCCAGAAATTCCTTTTCTCCCCAATTCTGTTCAGTACCTCCTCATTAGTTACGCGATCCACCCACCTAATCTTCAGCATTCTTCTGTAGCAGCATATTTCAAAATCATCAATCCTCCTCCTGTCCGCACTGTTTATCGTCCATGTTTCACTCCCATACAAGGCAACATTCCATACAAATGCCTTCAGAAAGGACTTCCTTGGGCTTAAATCAATATTCGATGTTAACAAATTTTTCTTTTTCAAGATCGCTTTTCTACCCATTGCCATTCTGCATTTTATATCCTCTGTATTACGACCATCATTTGTCATTTTACTGCCCAAGTAACAAAACTCATCTACCTTCTTTATTTTTAGTACCTAATCTAATTCCTTCAGCATCACCTGATTTTGTTAGACTGCACTTCATTACCCTAGTTTTGCTCTTGTTAATCTTCATCCTCTATGCACCTTTCAGCACACTGTCCATTCCGTTCAATTGCTCTTCCAGGTCCTTTGCTGTTTCTGACAGAATTACTATGTCGTCAGCGAAACACAATGTTTTTAATTCTTCCAAAAAATGTTCAAATGTTTGTAGAACTTATGGGACTTAACTACGGGGTCATCAGTCCCTAAGCTTACAAACTACTTATGAACTAGCTAAGACTAAGGACGGCACAAATATCCATGCCCGAGGGGGGATTCGAACCGCCGACCGTAGTGGCCGTGCAGACCGTGACTGGAGCGCCTCAGTCCCCTCGGCCACCGCGGCTGGCTTAATTCTTCCCACTGAACTTTAATTCCTTCGCCAAATTTCTCCTTGCTTCCCTTTATAGTTTGCTCAATGTACATATTGACCAACACCGGAGAAAGGCTAGAACCCTCATATGGGTTGTTAAAACTGGCGCGTAACTGGTATGTACTTTAGTATCGATGAGGCAGTTAGCGAGTGTTGGTGGAGAGTCCTACGCGGGCAGTGGTCACCGTGTGAAGCTTGTCGCGGCGCAGCCGTGCAGCCAGCGCCGGCCCATGCGCCGCATTCCGCAGTCGCCATCAGGATGGCCGCCACGTCCCGCTGCCGGCGCGAGCGTGTCCAGCCCACACCACAGGCCAGAGCAGGGCAGAACAGCAGGAGCGAGGCGGGCGCCTGCAGCGGCGCCTCTCCTGCTCCTGTAACCTCTCACACAGGGTACTTATAAATGGTGGAAAAAATCGAATTTTTTAAATGTATTAAATTGGAGTCATAGCGCGGCCGCTTAATATAGGCGGCAGTGGTCGCAGCGTTGTAATGCGCATGCGCGACTTAGGTGAGACGGAACATTTTCCGCCTCAGTTTGAGTTCGCGCCTAATACTTGGCGTTTGCCTTCTGCCGGCCCTTGCTGTGTGGCGGCGCCTCTGTTCTGCTTGTGCGCTTCCGCGCCCCCTATTTGGTGGCGGCGTCGGGCTGAGCCGTGTTTGCGGGCAGTACGCGACCGGCAACTGGAGACTTTGTTTTGACCTTACCGCCGCCCAGGAGGTTGTCGCGTGGAACAGCAGTATGTCGTGCCACGGAAGCCTGTTAGCTCCGATGAGGCATGTCCGGAAGCTATGAGGGAGGAAGGAGAAAAAGGTCTTGTTTGCTACGTGCCTCAGCTGGCTAGCCTTCATTCTGTCTTTCTCAGACAGTGTTTCTGCCTGGTAGTGGCTCCGTCGTAATTTTGGACCAAAGTTGAGTACTCCTTTCGGTTTTACTGCGTGTGCTCCCGGTGGCGTGTGTTCGGATTGAGTCAAGCTGGTAGTTGTTCACCCTCCCAACCGATCGTTTGCTAGCCCACTTGTATTCCACCGTCTGTGGAACTGTTGCTAGCTGTTGTGGGTGTTGTGGGCAGACTGATCGAGACTGGGTTGGTGCTCTGTATGGCTACGAACAGCCCCAATTTGGTGGGTTCCTTGGCACCTTAACATCGGGCATGGTCGTGTTGCTCTTTTAAGCAAGTATAAGAGTGTGACTTTTGTATTGAGACTTATGTTTTGCAGTATTCGGCGATTTTTTTAATGTGGATTTTAATGTAAATTAGCCGTACTGCATGTGCCCAAGCATTTTGGTTATCACACTCTGATGAATTTTGGCAGCTAGTGTGGTAGTGTTGTATCTTACGGAGTTTTGTCAGATTACCACATGCAATTGCCTTCTAAACTAAGTTGGTGTGGAAAAGGAGGGACTATTGCTGCTGCACATGCCCGTTTTGTTGTAGTAGGGCTTGATAGTGTAATTTACAGAAAATATGAAATCAGGAAAGGAAGAAGGGGCTTGCAAGAAGGTTTTGTTCTTGTATGGTTGTTCCGTACCGGTGCGAGGCGCCACAAGGGCGCAGCAGCGACCGGACGCTGTGGCTGCAGGTAAGGGCGGCCGCTACCTGCCAGGCCCTCGCACAATGGAACGGCCGGCTCTGGGCCGGTGGCGGGACTCGGCCGGTGACCGCCAACCTGTTCGGACGCATGTGTATCTGCCTCAAAATGTAGCGATTCTCACAAATACAGTCCACTTTTACCAGAAATGCACTTTTATTTCTTAACGCCTTTCCTTTGCAACGAATGATTGCATTCGTCTGGACTGTGGAAAGAGCGAGGCAGCGCAGAATGTCCGCACGTTTTGCGGCTGCCCACAATGGTGTTTAATTGTATTTAGATATAAGAAAGGAGGTACATGCATGTACGTTTATTGTTACGGTTGAGTGGGATTTTCAGTGGGGTAACTTTAGTTGATAGGCGATTAATCGCGGTCGCTAAGACCGGTTTTCAGTGCTGTTAGAAGCACTCGCACTCTGTGGTGCATTCCACTAACTGCAGTTGTCTCCCCTTTGCTGGGAGCGGCTCGGTGGAGTAGCCGAGCGGTCTAAAGCGCCTCGCTGCGGAGCGCGCGCTGTTGCTCGCCGTGGAGGTTCGAGTCCTCCCTGGGGCATGGGTGTGTGTGTTATCCTTAGATTAAGCTACGGACTGATGACCACGCAGTTTGGTCCGATAGATTTACAAACATTTGAACATTTCTTTTCTGGGAGCGGGTATTATATGCTATTGTGTATTGATATATTGTGTTTTACCATGGTTGTGTATTAATCCTTATGGTATTTGCAGGTTTTATTTCTAAGTTATTAGTCAGGCATCTTGTGTGAAAATTCAGAGCCCGTCAGGCCGATTGCATTTTGATTGCTTGTGGTCCTGCCGAGTTGGCATTTTGAAGTTTACGGTCCCTCAGGCCTGTTGTGAGTTAAATATCTTGGTTGTTGATTAGCAATGATTGCAAAAGGGAAAGGGGTGCCGCTCAGGCTCACCTCTCAATTTTTAATCTTATTTATTCTGTTGAGTGTTTTAATATAAATTTTAATTTTATTTTGGCCCTTCAGGCACAGTTAAGGCTCATTCGATTTTAGTTGCTGGCTGTTTTGCCCTTGACGCTAGTGGCCTACTCTTACGTGTATGGGCCCTTCTGTCCGGAGACTATTTTTGCAGCCCTAAGGCTTTGAAGCAGTTACTTGTGCTACTTAAAGAGAATATTGTCTGGTTGATTGCTGTAAATGATTGTCATTGTTTTAAGGTTAATAAATTTGATTGTATGTTACACTTTCGATCGCTTCCGCTAGCAATGGACCTTGCTTCCTCGTCCGGTTCCTGTGGCACCTGGCTCTGTATTCCTTGCCACCCCCCCCCCCCCCTGGAGGCAGCATATGGGCGCTCCCGCGACAGGGAGGGGTGCTGCTGCCAGCCTACTGGCTGTATCGCTGGTATTAAAACACAATAAAGAAAAAAAGAAAAAAAGAAAGGGAGGGGCGAGGAGGAACGCCGGTTTTAACATTTGCGTTGGAGCTGGTAGAGACACCAACTCCTAGCTACTCGAGCCCTGGCGGTTACGCACGAATGGTCCCGAAGCACCTCGCCTTGCGCATGCCCAAATCCTCCATGAAGTCAACATCCACCCTTCATTTTTGTTTTTTGGCGCATTGAAGTTTCATCAAAAACACTTGAGATTTGGTAAACTATGAATGAAAGACGCATCAACAGTAAAAAACCTTCAGACGATCCGATCATGTATAATAATAAAGGCACTATTCTTCAGCTAGGAAGAACAGCCGTGTGGTTACCAGCATCGCGCTGCGCTGTTGAAAGCAGTGGGTTCGAGACCGACTGCAAACTTTTTTTTTTTAAACCGAATCTTCTTTTTAACAGATACGGGAACAACAATGACTTTTGTAATATTAATTGCCACATATTTCGTCATTTTAGCAAAAGTGTCGCAATTTTAAGGGTAAATGACAGCCGCGGCCGAGCGCATTGAGCGCTATGCTACGATGCGCGAAGTCGTTCCCCGGCGTGGGTTCAAATCCCCCCTCGGGCATGGATGTTTGTGCTGTCTTTAGTATAAGGTAGTTCATAAGTAGTAAGAATATGGACTCATGACCACATATTTAAGTCCCATGAGCTATACAAACATTTGAACATTTTATGGTAAATGAAAGATACTGAACTGTTTGAAAAGATGTGAGGGAGAGCAGTCTTTGCGCATGCCTATAGTTAGGAGGGGGTGCTGCTAACAGTGTCACGTGACCTGAAGGTAGCTTGTCTCTTCATCTTTCATTTTGTTACAGTCACTTAACAGTGTATTCAGTCACTGTGTGTTAGTGTTCACGTGCATATTCATATTTTCTAGGTGTTTATTATCAACGAAAACTAAACAACGTTCTATATCTTTTAGAAATAAATTACTCAACTTTAAGCTTGGAACGAAAATTTGAAAGAAAGAAGATTGCTAGGTCGACACCGCAGCTCGAGTTGAAGCAATCGCAAACAAGCAGAGGTAAGACATTGTGCAGATCTTTTAACGATAATATATCTAAAGGGGGGGGGGGGAGGGGGTGTGGTGGTACTAGTTTTTTAACGAACTCTGATTTCATTAACAAACAACCTTTTAAATGACCGTGACTTCATATCCGAAGTTAACTAGTACCAAGTCATAATAATTATCAATGCCGAAAATTTCAGCTTCCAAATTATTCATAATAAATTTCTTCTTGACTTGAATATTTAAAATATTTCAGGATTGCTTTCTTCAATCAGATTCTAAAGTTCGTAAACCCTGAGTAAAATTTTAGTTGAGGGCTCTACAGGAGTTTTTTTGTTTCACAGCACTCTTATATATCTGCATTAGATAAAACCATGTCAACTTTCGTGCAACTTTAGCGACATGTTATTACTGTGTAAGTCTTTCAAACCACATTCGAACTTCACTTCAGATAAACTCATTTACATATCTTGATGCAATTTTTTTTTTAAATCAAAGATTCTCATCAGTAACTTCATTAAAAAAAAACTTTTATTTTACATGTATTTGACGTAATTCATCCACACAATTCAGTATTACAAATCAAGATTGCAAAGATACTTCCTCTCAATACGGAATACAAAAAACGACTAAATACTTTTTCATTTACAATTTACTTCATATTCATTATTAATATTTAAACAAAAAAGTCTATCGCAGTCCGCAACAGCAGGCAATGGGCCGTATGAATAAAACGGAGTATCTACTTTATACTCTGGATTCCAGAGAACATACTCAGGTTCGCATGAATAAAGGGAGTCGGAGAATATACTTCAGCCGAGTATGTTCTCGGCGTGAGTAACGGGGTGGGAGAAGTTGCTCACAGCAGAGAACATTCTCCAATTTCATATGAATAAAACTACAGAAGTTTCTCACGACGGGAGAACATTCTCAGTTCTCAGATTTCTGGAGTGAGCTCTATGGCATACTCCGTGCTGAGTAACTTCTATTAAGGTTACATTTTACTGAGGTTTATAATAAGAATGACAACAATTTCGTTACTTAGAAGGCAAAAACAAGTTCCTTTATATGTAGTCTTTAAGAGATACGAGGGGATCTATAAAGTTAATACAAATAAAAACATTTTGTTGACGAGTATCTTCCTTCGGAAAAATCGTGTGACACTTCCACCATTTTATACGAGAGTGATGTAAGAGCTGTTTTCATTACCGACATAAAAATGAAACCCAAATGGATTCAGCTGCGTGTTTACTCATTTGTTTGGCGTGTATATTTACAATTGTAAACAGTCACATAGCAAAATAATATTGCTTTAAAATAGGGTCTATTAGTATGACCTTATGCCGTTAGTTCCAAATAAAGTGTATCCCAGGACTTCACAGTTTCTATCACAAAATAAATATTGCTGCAATACCAGGTAGGCCTACTGAAGTACTGTTTCTATCCAAACCGATTGGCCTATTTATGATGCGTTTTCTGACTTCGTAATCGTAACTTCTGTGATGTTAGAAGTAAGTAAACACGTCAGGAAAATTAATAACTGATTAATTACATACCTAGTAGTCTGTTTCTTTTTCAAAATCGCATGGCCTAACGCTTATGAGCAAACCATTGGGTGTCATATTTAACAAGACCTATCTCATGTTAGAACACTCCGACAGCATTCCACGTTGTAACAGATGAATATGTGATGCATTCTTAAAATTTCGTTCGCAAATTGTGCTAACCCTACTTCATTAACAAACGAGTTTCTCGCGTGACGAAAATTTTGTATCGCCAGCAGAATACATTTTCGTAAAAAGTGCATATTTAGTCTTAATAATATGATCCTTCAAAACAAACTAATATCTAAATACAGTACAGTTCTTTCTGAACACGTCGATGCCTACTCCATATTTGTACACTTAATAATTTGCCTGATTGGGCTAGTTTACAGAAATACACGACTGGACAGCTGATCTGTGGCGGACATGACCCGCGGAGAACTTACTCAAGTAGGAGGGGAGGTAGCGAGAATGAACTACCTGCTCAGAGCATATGCTTCGAAGTTTTTATTCATACGAAATTGAGATCTTACTCAGAGAACGTTCTTTTGCTCTGAGAATCTTCTGTGGAGCATATGCTCTTTTTTATTCATACGACCCAATGTCTTGTAGTTCAGCGCGCCGACCTTCGGCTAATCAACGATAGCGACCAGCTTTTTCTCGCTGACGTCGGCTGAGAACTCGTCACTGCGTACTGCTGCAGCACTGTCGTTACACATGAAACAAACAAAATCAAATAAAATTCACACAAGTATATGTTCTCAAACATTAATAACATTCAAAACAATATATTCCGTAAGTACTGAACAACTGCGAAATTGAACTTTTATGAAGAAAATAGTGGACGGGTAAATACATGTCCCACTACAGGGGGAGCAAACCGGATCGCTTTACCCTGGCGCCACTCTTAATGATGCGCCAAATTGTCTCTTTGGACGTTGAACGGGAGGGGAGGGGGCGGCGCCACTATCAAGTTCCGGCACTCAGAGAAGGAACCCCCAGTCACCTGAAGCAGCAGCCGCCACTGTGTGGCAGGCGTGAGTGCCCTTTATCGGACCACTCGTACTTCCGCCGCCGCGCCGGCCGTCTGTTCCTCTGCGAGCACGCAGTTTCCCGGCAGCTGTCGTTTTCGCCGCCTGTCGCGGGAACTGTAGCGCTGGGCGTGTTCGTGTTGGGGTCACGGGCGTGCGCCCCGGCGGTCGCAAGGTCGTGGGAGGCTGTAGCGCCGCTTTCTCCGGCGGAAGTGCGCATGCGCAGACACGACAGGCCGTAGGAGGCAGGGGGAGGGGGTTGTCGCGCCAGGCGAGGCTGCGGGCAGGAGACACAGCTGGCTGGCGAGCCACCGAACCCACACTGTGCTCCGGTCAAGGGCCTTTTCCTCAATTCCGAAATTCCGCTCTCGGCTCGCTGTAAATGGTGGTAGAAAGGTAAGCCTGTCCTCAACGCGAAGGTCCTTTGAATACAGCAGTGTTTAAATCGACTTGCTCCTACTGCAAGTAGTAGCTCTCAAGGCCTCTGCGGTGGGCAGTATCTGTCTGATGACGTGAGGGGAAGAGGAAATGGGAGTCATAAAAGTTTTCATTGGTGTTGCCATGTTGGCTGTACTTACTTTCGTTGTGCACCGCTAGGAAAAATCAAAGACCTTGTAAAAATAACTAGACTCCCTAACGGCACTGCTGTCACGGGATAATGTGAACCTTCGCCCGGCCGACATGGTAATGGCAAGCATCACATAAATACGAGTGTTGTTAGCAGAGAAATCGTGGATTAAATAGTTTCTGCGGAATAAATACAAAATTGACAGTCACATCTGTATTGTTTGACTATCACAGTGTACATGAAGCATGATGGTGAAGAGCTGCTCAGCGTTTAAATACATCAATAAATTTAAGAAAGGAAAAAAAGATCGAATACTGTATTCCCATTTATATTTCTCAGGAATACAAGTAGCCCTACTACTTGTGTTCTGAGATAGTTAATCTTGCTTAACAGACTGTTAGTCAAGACAATATAGGATTGAAAGAAAGAAATAACAGGCTTTTATAATACTGGTAGCTCTTAAAAACGAGCTACTGTAGGCAGTACTAGTGGACAGAAAGTTCAAAAGTTTCATTTTATGATTGTGTAAAATAACTATTGGGGTCACGAAATCAGTTGCCTCGCTGCAGTTCGAATTTTTGTTTATGAAATTAATATTAGCAACTTGTAACGCAGAATTTAAAGGTAATCTGCTTTACATATATGTATATCAACTGAAGAAGGAGTTTGCAGTTAGGGACTGATAACCAAGTAGCTGAGTCCCATAGATTTACAAACATTAGAACATTTAGTTAGATGCATTAGTTAAGAAAAGTTATCGCATACTGCGTGTTCTTAAAAGAATTTGGTAGTGGCTGGTTGCTGTATCAGAAGGTGCACACGCAATAGCAAACTGCGCTGTGGATGCCAGGGTGCCAGCCGCAGTGGCCGAGCGGTCTGCGGCGTGCCAGTCACGATCTGCACGGCCGCTGCGGTCGGGGGTTCGAATCCTCCCTCTGGCATGGGTGTTTGCGTTGTCCTTAGCCTTAGTTTAAATTAGTTAAGTAATTAGTGTATAAGTCTAGCGACAACGGTTTGGTCGCATAAGACCTCACACACATTTGAACATTTGATGCCAGGGTGCAACCAAGCAGTAGTCAGAAGCCTACATTGCCATAATGTAGTGTGTTGTGAGCGAAAACATGGTTCATATATTCGTGACATTCTGTCAGCCACTAGAGACGATCTAATTTGTATCATAAACAGAAAAAAAGTTAGGCTTGCCTAAGATCGCTCCAAAAATCTTTATCTTGATTGGCAGTTCCATGCTGCAATCAGGTCTTGCATATTACGAAAAGCTCATGATAAGCAGCTCAACCACTAGTATTACTGTTAGAAAAGAACACAATACCAGTATCACAGTTAAAATTAAGCGAAGTGCTGGAAGAATTATATCTCTAAACGACGTGATCAAACACGTATATGAATTTGAAGATGTCAAACCTTAACTTTTCCCGGCGTATTGAATTTTCATACAACTTACAGGTATGGCACTGGGTGACGTCGTCGACCACCGCCGATATTTCGACAGCAGCACACCCATACTTGCTCAAGGCACAACTGCACATAGTCCCCCCCCCCCCAAAAAAAAAAAAATAGTTCAAATGTTTGTATAGTCTATGGGACTTAACTACGGGGTCATCAGTCCCTAAACTTACAAACTACTTATGAACTACTTACCAACTAGGACAGCACAAATATCCATGCCCGAGGGGGGATTCGAACCCCCCCTCCCCCCACATTGCTTCCTTGAGTGCAATTGTGCCTTAAGAATGGCAGGATATGCTCCTGTCGAAATATCGGCGGTGGTCGAAGACGCCACCCGGTACCATACCTGTAAGTTGTTTGAGAATTTGAAGGTAGGTGACTCACGAAAGACTAATTACCATGATCCATACATGAGCGTGGTTCCACTTTATAATGAACAAAGTCTTTCGTACTAAGTCCACTCTGCACGTAAATATTGAATGAAATGAAACAAAAAAATGTTGTCATAAAACACTTTCTATTAAATTATTATATCCTCTATTGAATTATAACACTGAATGAACCAGATTAAACCTCTCCTCATGCAGAAAAACGTCCACTGTCCAACTGAAAATCTTGTAGTAAGTTCTACAGACCATGCCCGTATACATACAGGAGTACACTATCCGAGAGCGTAGGATATAACACGGGAGAGTTATTCAAGATATCAACAGAAGAGACCTTTCATTAACCCAGATAGCGCGTAATTATTTTTGTTTTAATGTTTTTCTCAGAAGCTATTAATAACCTTCAAATGACTGCACAAGATCATTATAAGTGATTTTTTTCACAGTCACATTAGTTTTGTAATACTGCCCTTCTTTCTGGAATGACGTCAAAATGAATGTTTTATAATTTTAATCTGATGCATCATTATTACGAAAATAAAAAAAATCAAATGTTTGTATAGCTTATGGGACTTAACTATGGGGTCATCAGTCCCTAAGCTTACAAACTACTTATGAACTAGCTAAGACTAAGGACGGCACAAATGGCACAAATGTGCACATATAAATGTCTCAAAAATTGAAGAAAGTTCAAGAAATATAAACCCAACCACGAGGAAGTATTCAGTATATTCTGTATGAACCTCAACTTTGCAGCAGTAGCCAACCACTTTGCAATCGACAATACAAGCTTAAAGTGATCTGCAGTGGAAGCAGGTGATTCAAAGAAATAAAATATGACACTGTGCACGAATTCTTACAGACAAGAATAAAAAAAAAAAAAAAAAAATAAAAAAAAAAAAAAAAAAAAAAAAAGCTGCCGTTGTCATCCTTCTGGAAGGACATCAGCGCTATCTGGGTTAATATACTCCACTTAACTGGTGCCTTATCTTCACAGCTCTGGTGTCATAAGAGAAGATCGGATTTCAGTCCCCCGACTGTCACCTGGATTTAAATCTGCGTTTGTTCTAATCTTTATGAAATTTTGTACACGTAAGCATAAATCGATGAGGACGGTCGCCGTAAGTGTAAGAATCGCGTACGATATATAGTTCACAATGAGATACGTGAAAAACCGCTGCATTAGCTGGTCATTTTCTCCTAAACCACCGCACCGATTTCAACCAAATTTGGTACATACATTCCTTACCCTGAGGTAACAATTGCTGCAGGGTTAAGAATTACATACGACACATGGTTCAGAAGATATGGCGTCATAAACAATAGGAATTGCAAAACTGCCACATAATGCGGTGAGACTTCATTCACACACTGTATGAGAATGATAGTACTTAGCCACTTGAAACCAACTTTAGACATAATTTCAAACCTTTATTGAACTTTTTCTTGCGGACAACCATAGCAAAATGATGAAAGGAAAAAGTTTCTCGCTTACTACTTTTCCGCTGTTTATGGAGTAAAACTACGGCATTCGCTATGACGTTACAATTTATAATTTGTACACTACAAATTGTAGCCTCAGGAAATTTTACAGTCAGTATACAAGCACATAGTTGGATGTACCTTCTAAATTGTATCACAGTACGACACGTAGTTCATGAGATTTGAGCACATAAACTGTAACGTTCATGGAAAACCGATTCAACACGCACCAAGTGTTAATCTATTAGCTCTTCACTATTAATTGTATTCTCAAGAGATTTTAAAGTCATACAGCCCTTTTACAAATGAATGTATAACTGAAAAATGGGAGGAATAAATAAATAAATAAATACCCGGGCAACGACGGGTTTTCAGCTAGTACAAAATAATAAAAGAATGTTAAAACACTGGAGAGTTATTCAAGAGATCACAGACCTTTCCTTAATATACTCCACTTAGGCCGGTAACGCACTAGGCAGCCAGGCTGCGGCAGTCAAAATATTGAGCAGCCAGATGACGGCCAGTTGTGTCCAATCGGCCGAGCCACATGGACGTGGAAGATGCGATAATCGTCCACCTGTTGTGTCAAAGGAAACGCAAAGCAAAAATGAGGCATTGGATTCATCCTCTGCTTGCGGAGTGGCACTCGAAGGGTTTATTTAAAAATTACTTCAAGGATCTACCCAGATCGCTTTTTTACAAGGGTGCCGAATCTTTTGATAACCTTCTGGAAAATATAAAAGAATCTTTAACTACCGACTGTCGCGTGCTAGGCGCTTCATAGAATGTACGTTTGGCATTCTGGCAAATAAATGGAGAATTTTTCATCGCCCAATAGATGTTCGGGAAGAATTTGCAATTGCCGTAATAAAAACATGCTGTGTTTTTCATAACTATGTGCGAGAAAGAGACGGCTACAAATTTGAAGACACACTGTATGTCCCTGTCCCTCCAGAACTGGAAGTTTCCCCAGGTCCTGCGACAGCAGGGGGCCGTTCATCAGCATCAGCATATAGAGATTTATTTGCGGATTACTTTACGAATGAAAATCCGCTGGAGTGGCAAAACAGAATTGCATTGGGGTAGTAATTAGATGTTATGTATGTAACTATTGTTGTTTCCATGTGAATTAGTGTGTATTAAGTGTACAATGAAACCCTCTTCTTCCTTATTGTAGCTGTAAGCAATTTTTTCTATGTAATAAATAATAAATAACTTACCGAATTCATTCTTTTAATTTTGAGACATGTTCTCCTCACACATTACATCTGCGATTTCCTCCCACCCCCTTCTCTTCATATCACAATCACTATATTGCTCACAAGACACATCCCAGATTTCTCTTCGTCTTTGAATGTCATGAATAAATTTCTGTGTGTCGAACGTCATGACAACTTGGGCCGGTAACGCACTAGGCAGCCAATGAAACAACGGTGGTATACGCAGGCCGCTACAGACACTGGGCAGCCAGGAATTGGTGGCTGCGGCAGCCATCAGAACGCGGCCGAATGCACGGCAGTGGCAGCCAGCGCCCACAGCGAGCCTCGCAGTGAACGCGTGTGCTTGCCAGCAAGCTCCGCGCACTTAACGAAGCAGCCAGACCTTGTTTCCAACTTGTCATGACGTTCAACACAGAGAAATTTATTCATGAAATTCAGAGACAAAGAGAAATCTGGGATGTGATCGTGATGTGAAGAGGAGGGGGAGGAAATCGCAAATGTAATGTGTGATGAGAACGTGTCTGAATTTGAAAATGAAAAAAAAACTGCTTACATACATAATATGTAATTGCTACTCCAATGCAATTCTGTTTTGCCATTCCGGCGGATTTTCATTCGTAAAGAAATCCGCAAATAAATCTGATGCTTATGAACGGCCCCCTGCTGTTGCAGGACCTGGGCAAACTTCCAGTTCTGGAGGGACATACAGTATGTCTTCAGATTTGTAGCCATCTCTTTCTCGCACATAGTTATGTAAAACACAGCATGTTTTTACTATGGCAATTGCAAATTCTTCCCGAACATCCATTGGGCGATGAAAAATTCTCCATTTATTTGCCAGAATGCCAAACGATTATCGCATCTTCCAGGTCCATGTCGCTCGGCCGATTGGCTGCCAACGCTGGCTGCCACCAACTGGCTGCTCAATATTTTGGCTGCCGCAGCCAGGCTGCCTAGTGCGTTACCGGCCTTGGAGACAAGGTGTGGCTGCTTGGTCAAGTGCGCGGAGGTTGCTGGCAGCCACACTCGTTCACTGCGAGGCTCGCTGTTCTGTTGGCACTGGCTGCCCTCAGCCAGCTGCTCTGTGCTGCCACTGCCGTGCAGTCGGCCGCGTTTTGATGGCTGCCACTGCCGCAGCCACCAATTCCTGGCTGCCCAGTGCGCTGCGTTCCGTCAACCATCATTGTTTCATTGGCTGCCGCAGCCTGGCTGCCTAGTGCGTTACCGACCTTAACTGATGCCTTCTCTTGACAGCTCTGGTGTCATGAGAGAAGATCGGGTTCCAGTCGCCGGTGCCGCCACCTGGCTTTAAATTTGCGCGTGCCTGGCGCTTGGGCGGCGCTGACCTCGGTGCAGGCGGTCGTGGTCCTGTTGTCCATCTTTGGGGCAGCCCCTCACTCCCCGGTGAGTCAGCCGGGCGCAGTCCTTGCGGCTCAGCTGGCAGACAGCGGCCAGATTGGCCAGATGACCTCAGCGCCGTGTTTCCGATCCCTTCCCAGGAAACGGAGGCGCCGTTCCCTGCCTGCTGCGTACAGCGCGTACGGCCGATAAACGAACTATCGCGCAGATTAGCTGCGAGCGTTCCCTTGTACGGATGTAGGCTCAGGTGAGCAAGTGGAATGCCGTCGAGGAGTCAGGGACGAACTTCGAGGCCGGCCGATGTTTACGAGCAAAGCGAATTAACTAGTTTACTGTTGTTCACAGGATTCTCTTCTTCTTTTTAACAATAGGGACTGAGCGAATAATGAGGTTTCTTTCTTCACACACATGTTGTTGGGTGCGATCTGTTTTTCTGTGGAGCCTTGGTACTGTTTCGCCAAGATCGCTTTTTTATCTACAACAGTTATCGGTTTCGACTGATCTTGCAGTCACATCAGATCTGTGACACTCATGATGACTGTTGATCAGGCGAAACCGGTAATTTTTGGTAGATAATACAGCGATATTGTCTTTCGAATTAATAAACATATTTAACTTCATTATTGTTACAAGCACTTGCTTATTACTTAAGTACAAAAAATTAACATTTTCATTGATTGGTTTAGGCAGATCGGTTACAACAGACAATGATCCATACCTTCACTACACTCATGAGTGATATCCACAGTTATCTAGCCTAGGTATCCACTCTATAGCCGCGGTGGAGTACCCGAGCGGTCTAAAGCGTCTCGCTGCGGAGCGCGCGGTTGCTCGCCGTGGAGGTTTGAGTCGTCCCTGGGGCATGGGTGTGTGTGTGTGTTGTCCTTAGGTTAGTTTACCTAGGTTTAAGTAGTTTGTAAGCTACGGACTGATGGCCACGCAGTTTGGTCCGTTAGATTTACAAACATTTGAACATTTCCACTCTATAGTATGCATCCTGCTTTGTTTTCCTCATCCGTTTATACCTTCGACTTTGCGATTCCTCTCCAACTCGTGTCTTCCCTCCCTGTGACACGCACATCCAATTGAAAACCTCCGTGCATCCTTTACATTGGGCGACATGAAACGACAACCCCATTATTTCCATTATGTTGCCCGACATATTGCCGTTGCAATTCATTGTAAAATATTTGTAATTAAGACACATGTATAGTATTGTCACAAGCCAACAGTCGCTTTCTTTAAGTTATTAACCGTGTACAAAAAGTTTCGGCGAACTATGTCACTATTTCATGTACGTATAGTAAAATACTAACAATAAATCAATCGTTTTGAATGTTTTGAGTTGAAACTTTATTCAATGATACTGTCAGAAATCACAACACTAAGTAAGCCAAGTGGGACTGGCCTGTTTTGCTTTCATGAGTAATAACTTTATCCAGTTGAGTGAAGATAACATTCTGAGCTACATGAAACTTGTTACTGGTGAATGCAAAACTGCCCATTGCGCATGGATTACTTACTGCTGTGATTGCTTTCTGTAATAAATAAAATTTCACTTTTAAAATGGAATTTTTGACTATTAGTGAACGTAATATTCCTCTTTTAAGATTACTGTTTTTGATACAGTTTCAATTTAAGATATTTAATACAGCTGATTTCTTGCAATTTTGTTTTTATACAAGGTATAGGCACTTGAGTATGGCAACGTAGTTCGCCGAAACTAATTCTCCAGCTTTAAAATACAAAACATGACTGTTGGCTTGTCACCATTTGTACACGAGACTGAAAAACAAATAACCCATTACTTCCGCCATAGTTTTCAGTCTCGACATGATTACAGTACGTACAAATGCACTGTCCCCTGAACAATTACTCTAATGGCACCCTCTTGCAGGCAGTGAAACCCCTTTCGACTTTCTCCTGTAGCGCAAGACCTAACCCTCTTCCTACCATGCCCCACATCATGAACGCTCGTTCCAATCCTCCGCCGCGGTGGCGTGGCCGAGCGCATTGAGGCGCTGTGCTATTGTGCGAGGCCATTTCCCGTCAGGGGTTCGAATCCCCCCTCGGGCATGGATATTTGAGCTGTCTTTTTTATAAATGAGTTGATAAGTAGTTTGTAAGTTTAAAGACTGACGACCCCGCAGTTAAGTCCCTTAAGCTTAACAAACATTTGAACATTTTCCAATCCTCTACTACTTTTCCTCCTCATAACCTAGGCCTGCCCAAATGTTCAAATATTCAAATGTTTGTAGAACTTATGGGACTTAACTACGGGGTCATCAGTCCCTAAGCTTACAAACTACTTATGAACTAGCTAAGACTAAGGACGGCACAAATATCCATGCCCGAGGGGGGATTCGAACCCCCGACCATAGTGGCCGTGCAGACCGTGACTGGAGCGCCTCAGTCCCCTCGGCCACCGCGGCCGGCTAGGCCTGCTCGATCGCACCAAACACGCATCCCATGTTTTGCTATCACAGACCCTGTCATATTATACTAGCGTCATTCAAATGTGGATATTTTAACCTTTCCACTCCATAGTTATCAACTCCAGAATTCACATGCTTCGTTAGTTTTTCTTCTTTTCTTTTTTTGTTTCTTCACAATATCAGTGCAATTGTAATTACTTTAAAAAGCTTTGTAATATCTTATTCAATGTTTCAGATTCATTTATCATCATTGTCAAAATCGTAACTTAAGCGCGGCGAGCCGGCCACGGTGGCCGAGGGGACTGAGGCGCTCCAGTCACGGTTACACGGCCACTACGGTCAGGGGTTCGAATCCCCCCTCGGGCATGGATATTTGTGCCGTCCTTAGTGTTAGCTAGTTCATAAGTAGTTTGTAAGTTTAGGGACTGATGACCCCGTAGTTAAGTCCCATAAGCTATACAAACATTTGAACATTTTGAAGCGCGGCGTGGTATACAACTATTCCGTTCTATCATTTGGACTAAGGATGAATATTTACATTTTCTCTATATGCCTTAAGTGGTCTTACGGCAACGGCCGAAGCAGTTCCATAATGTGGCACGGTTTTATGTGCCTGTTCTCCTTTATTAAAATCGTATTTTGATAATTAAGGTGGTGTGGAGTGGCTGAAGGGCAGTTCCCGCATAGAAATGGTATTCTAGACAACTTCACAATAACCTGAAGATGCGTCTATAACGACCTGAAACCAAGAGTCACTCTTATAAATAAATGTGTTACACTGCTCTAGCGGACGTCTTCCTCATAAAGTTTAAACGTGTATGAGGATCCGCGCATTTCAAGATAAAAATCACTCTATCTGAGCTATTTTAACTGTACAGTATAATCATAACCGCAACAGGAAGCGTGCCACACAGCTTCTGGTTTCACGTTGCGGTGGACAGCCGTCGACCTGTTGATAGCTAAATCCAGCAACGTGATGATCCACTGCCTGAAAATAAAATAAAAAAAAGAAATAAAAGAGATATATAAAAAATAATAAATAAATAAAAAGTGTTTTGGTTCGCGTTGGGTGACCTATTCGCCGCAAAAGATAATTCAACAGTGGAAGAAAAAGAAATAAGTATGTCTTGTAGCAGGACTAGTTTCTTTGACGCTCGGACATTTTCAAATACAGTAACCTGATGTCCAGTTTCTTTATAGACGTCTGGGTGTTTATCCAGAAACACTGATCTGAAACTGATCGTATGTGAAGTCACACTGACACAAATATGCGACTGAGACCTGAAATGAAGAACAAATAGAATTTTTAAACTATATATAATGACAGTCGAAGTTACACAGAAGAATTTTATTTTATTATAGGTGACCGGTTTCGGACACATCAATTGTAAACCATACGGTAAGCAGCCTATAACAACATACAGATAACTGGCCATATGATTTAAGTGTGTGGATAGCTGAATATCCGCGAATGTTAGTCATCAAACTGCCAAGTTGCTGACTTAACCTTCGGAATGCTGAAAATGAATATTTTTGAAACTATGTTATTTTTTAAAAAGTATAATAATGTAATATCGATAACGAACATAGTACCATAAATGGTACCGTACAACATATGGTATAGGCAGCAAAGTTATTGGATATAAATTCTATATCAGTACAGTACTCACATATTATGAGATGACAAAAGTCATAGGATACTACCTAAAATAGCGCCTGGTCTCCTTTTGCTCGGGGAGGTGTAGTGGCTCGGCAAGGTATTAACTGAAGAAGTCGCTGGCAGACGATGCAGCCATACTGAGCCCTGCTGACTCTGTAGCCGTCCATAACTGTGGAAGTATCGCCGGAGCAGGGCTCTGTGTGTGCACCATCTCACCTGTCGATAACGTCTCTAAGTGTTTAATGGGACTCATACAACGCGAACTGGATGGCAAGTTCACTCTCTGGAATTGACCAGCGACTTCTAAAAAACCGATCGCAACTACGTGTATCCCGATGACATACCGGCCGAGGTGACTGAGGCGCTTCAGTCACGGTCTGCAATGCCACTACGGTCGGGAGTTCGAATCCCCCCCTCGGGCATGGATATTTGTGCCGTCCTAGTTCGTAAGTAGTTCATAAGTAGTTTGTAAGTTTAGGGACTGATGACCCCGTAGTTAAGTCCCATAAGCTTTACAAACATTTGAACTTGTTTTTTTTATTTTTTATTTATTTTTTTTATGACATACCGCATGTCATCTGTATCTATATAAAAGCAAAAGGAGACTCATTCAGTCACTCACTCACTGACTAAACACGAAAACTCGAAAACTACTTGACCTGTGAAGCTGAAATTTGGCAGAAATGTAGATTATAGGTAGAAGACGTCAGCTAAGAAAGGATTTTGCGGTAGGGCTTATAGTTCAGGAGATATGACGTCATAAACAATGAAAACTTCCCCATCTTGCGGCACGTGATAGTGGGACTTCATCAGTCCACTATTTGAGAACGAAAGCACTTCGCGATTTAAAACAAACATTAAATATAATATTAAACCTTTAGGTAAGTTTTTATCGCTTACAACCCCAGAAAAATGATGAAAGGAAAAAAGTTTCTCGCTTACTACTTTTTCGGCATTCATGCCGTAAAATTACGGCATTTGTCATGACGTTACAATTTATTACTCATACACTATTAATTGTTTTCAGGAGAAATGTTACAGACGGTATACACACATAACACTGAACGTACGTCAGTATTTTTTTCATAGTACGACACACAGTTCATGAGATATGAAGTCATAAACATTTAGGCTCATGTAAAACCTCCTCATCAAGCATGGCGTTTTAATTTATTATGTGTTTCCTACTGACGCTATTCGCGACGTACTTTGCAGGCATTTTACATATACCCCACTCAAGTAGTTGATGGAGCAGTCGGGTGACATGATCTGATGGGTGAAAATCATTTTTGGATGCAGACTGCAGAATTCGTTCGAGAGGGATGGTACTTCAGCTGTGGATTCATTAATTATTATGAAAATGTCATCCACGTATCTGTAATAAAAGAATATTTTCTTGCAGATAGAGGAGGCTTGCATGAAATAACGGTTTTCAAGGGTATTCACAAATATATCAGCTACAAATTCCGCCAGGCAGTTTCCCATTGCAAGGCCGTCTGTTTATAAAGGTTATTATTGAAGGAGAAGTAATTGTACGACGTAATGAGGCGGAGGAGAGAGATGAGCTCGTCGATTTCATCTGGATTTAGTTTGCCATATCTGGATAGGTTGTCAAAGATGATATCTATGGTCTCTTGAACGGGAACATTCTCTTTGTGTCAAAAGAGAAACCAAATAGGCAGAGGATGGAAAAGATTTGCCGTGTAGTCGTGGAATTAAAGTTTGTCGGTTGGAATAGAGTAGGTAGTTTCGAAGGGGAAAAATTCCTTGAGCATTTTTAACGGGAATTTGGAAATAGGTTCATCAGGGTTGCCTCTATAGTTCGCAATGGGTCGAATCAGGAAGAATTTTTTTGTGGGTCTTAATTTGGGAGCGGAGGGTTGGGATTCTTGGATTCATGACTTTGTATTTGTAATGATTATCAGGGCAAATTATATTGGTGCGGTTAAGAATGCAGGCTTGTAACTCTTTAACATAAGTCTGAGTTGGATCATGGTCTAACTGTTGGATGGCATTTTCATTAAAAAAGCTAAGAGTTTTGCTAATATAATCAGCTCTGTAAGCAATAACAGCTACGCTGCCCTTGTCTGTAGGCACAATAATGGCATCATGTTCTTTGAGCTTCTTGTTTATGGACATAACAGTTTTTTTTATCTTTACTAACGGAATTGTAGGATAACTGTCTATTGATTAATTCACTTGCCTTACATGAGATTTTTAATTTTTCTGCTTTGTCATGAACTGCGCGACCTAAAGCAATTTTAAAGTCAGCAGTGAGATCGGTAGTACGTTGCTCATTTAAAATAGGTCGAATGTTGAGCTTTAGACCTTTGTTGAGAAGCACATTCTTTTTAAACGGACAGTTATCATTATTAAGGGTCAATTGCCAATTTTTGCTCCATACTGAAATCTTTTTTCAGCTTGTGACTTTACTAATCGATAAATGAAAGCATCATCTATAAACAGTCTAAGAGAGCTACTCAGATTGTCTCTTAAATCACTTGTAAATATAAGGAACAGCAGGGGCCCTATGACAATTCCCTGTGAAATGCCAAATAATGCTTCTCTCCTACTTCATAACTTATCGACAATTATAACGTACTGACGCCATTGTGTCAAGAAATCACCAATCCAATCGCACAACTGTGGCGATATTCCATAAGCACGCAATTTAATTAGAAGACACTTTTGAGGTACAGTGTCAAAAGCCTTCCGGAAATCTAGAATACGGAATCTATTTGACATGCCTTGTCGATAGCACTCAACACATCATGTGAGTAAAGAGCTAGTTGTGTTTCACAAGAACGATACTCTCTAAATCCCTGTTGACTACGGGTCAATAGGTCGTCCTCTTCGAGGTAGTTCATAATATTCGAGGAAAGTATATGTTCTAAAATCCTGCTGCAAACCGACGTCAATAATATAGGCCTGTAATTCTGTGGATCACTCCTATTGCCTTTCTTGAATATTGTCGTAACCTGTGCAACTTTCCAGTCCTTGGGTACGGAACGTTCGCTGAGTGAGCGGTTGTATATGATAAATATTTATGGAACTATTGCATCAGCATACTCTATAAATAACTTAATTGGTATACAGTCGGGACCGGGAGACTTACTCTGGTTGATTTAAGTTGCTTTAATACTCCAAGGTTATCTACTTATAAATTACGCATGGTGGGAGCCGTTCTTGATAACAATTTTGGAGTATTTGGTTCGTTTTCTCTAAATAAGGAATTTCGTAAAGAATGAGGAGCTAGAGAGAAGGAAAGAGAAGGTGGACGTTAAGATAAAAGGGAAGGAGAGGGACTGCTACAAATACGTATCCGGGCAACACCGGGTTTTTAGTCAGTTGTAAATGCTTTGTTTGTGTTGGGTGTTGACATTACTTGGTCTACCTCCTATACGTCTGCGTGGTGTTTCCAGCCCTACCACCAGCTCTTACCAACTGAAATCGGGACGCACCATATCAAAATGTCAGAATATTTGTAAATCTAAGGGGTTCAACTTCGTTCATCATCAGTCCCTAGGCTTACAAACTACTTACACTAAGTTAGAGTAAATTACGTTGAGGACAACACAAAAACCCATGTGCGAGGGAGGACTCGAACTCCCGACGTGGAACGGCCGCGCGCACAGCCGCGAGGCGTCGCTGTGCGCTTAGTCCGCCCGATTCCCAGGCAAGGTTTTGCAGTCATGTAGGCTGCAATCGGCGTGACCTGTAGCCCAGAAGAGGCGCTGCGCTCAATGTCGTGGTGTTGGCAAGGGCACTCGAGTCGATCGTCTACTCCCACAGCCCATTAACGCCAAACTGCACCACATTGTCGTCGCTGATATGTTAATTCGTCGTACGTCCCACATTGATTTCTTCGCTTATTTCTCTTAGAAGCGACAACTCACGCATCTCCGCTGTCGTCGATTATTAAATGCACACCGCCAGTCGCTGCATTGTCTGTGGAGAGAGGTAACGTCTCAGATTTCGTAGTTTCGACACAATGTTCACACTGTAAATGTCGAAGCATTGAGAATGTCCCATGAGTCAATTGCTTTCCAAATCTGTTAATTTCCCATCATACGACCACAATCATGTTCGAAACCGTTACACGCCGAGCACCGAAGTACAAATGACAGCTTTACTGACTGCTCGAGTAGCTGCGGTACGCGGTGATACCGCAATAGTATCTTTGCATATCGCCGTCCAGTAACTTTTGTGACCTCAATAGAATGTGAAATTTGAAATTTTGCCGGCGAATCAAATGAGCGAGTAATATTGATGCCCCCACATATGATTTAGCCAAAGACGTTGCTTCATTGCTGAGACCATTGGTTGGCAAATGTGTAGCTTATGTACGGAACTGCCGATTTTATCAATAGACTGCGGACTTTCCATCTAAGTAGTTCGGATATTTTAGTAAGTTTTGATGTAGTATCCCTTTTTACAATGTACCTCTTGCTGATTTCTTTGCGCTAATTGGTAAACAGTTTCAATCGGACATCACTGCTTTGTTCTTTCACATTCTTTCCTCGACCTATGTTATGTTTAACCAAGAATGTGTTGAACAAACGATTTCGCCATGGGTAGCCCATTGTTTTCCCTGGTGGCTGACGTTTTTGTGGAGAATTTTGAAGAAAGAATGCCGTGGTGGAGTGGCCAAGCGCATTGAGGCGCTATGCTCCGATGCGCGAGGCCGTTCCCTTCGGGATTTTGAATCCCCCCTTGGGCATGGTGTTTGTGTCGTCTTTAGTATAAGGTAGTTTCTAAGTTTAGAGTCTGATGACCCCACAGTAAGTCCCTTAAGCTTCACAAACATTTGGCATATGCGATACAGTCAATAAGTTCTGAGACTTGACGCCTGGAAGATAGGCACCCCCACAGCTCGGATTGTGTCACACGCTGCCGCATTTCACGGCGAATTACACTGCGAAAACGGCCCAGGATCTCCTTGCAGCGGGTTTTGTTTACCGTTGCACCGTCTGGGCGAATTCCATGTGATCGATTCAGTTTTAATTAAAAAACAGTTTCAACATCACCTCGCCTTTTGACCTCTCTAAATGCACATAAATAATCGCAAAACACAGTTATGTGCATGGCAGAGGATTATTCGAAGCGCTTCCATTCTCTAACAGAGCACAGGAAAAAGGAACACCTAAATCTTTCCGTTTCCGATATGATTTCTCTTATTTTATTACAAATATCATGTCTCCATATGTAGGTGGATTGTAACAAACTATGTTCGCATTCGGAACAGAAAGTTGGCGAAACGAATTTCGCAAATAAATCTCTCCACAAATACTATTTCTAAGCGTCTAAGAAAAGAATCCAGAGAGAGAGAGAGAGAGAGAGAGAGAGAGAGAGAGAGAGAGAGAGAGAGAGAGAGAGAGAGAGAGAGATAAACTGTTTACCGAAAACACTTGAATGGCCAGCCTGAAAGCAACACTAGAAATTCACGATTTTTTCACGTAGTTAATTTTATTTACGTATGAATAAAACATACACAGTAGCTCGTTTATCTCCCCAGAAATCACTAAACAATACACGACTTTATGTTTTATTTAGTTTTATCGTAAATTACTGCCAAAAAGAGGAGAAAGAAGCAATTAAATGGAAGCAAATCACTAAACGTCGATTTGCATTACGTTAATTAATTACAAGGATTTTAATTTTTAACTCAAAATTACATTCTGCCCCAGTAAGCAAAAGTTAATTAGTCTTACGCTGAGATTCTCGCGCCTCCCTCCCACTCCCCCCTCTCTTTCTCTCTCACTTCTTTTTTTTTCGGTCGGGCTGTCTGGGGGTGATTACACCATGTGAGTGAAGAGCTGCCCGTAGCTGTGAATCACTTTCTGAATTCGTGTTGACTGTGGGTCAATAGGTCGTTCTCTTCGAGCAGTTCATAATGTTTGAGGAAAGTATATGTTCTAATATTCTGTCCTACAGTCTTGTAGTAGTTTCGTCTGCAGTGGCGTTTTCCAGGCGGCTGATTATCGTTTCAGTTGCGGATCGTAAATGAAATACAATGTTTCGTCTCCGGTTACTATACAGTTGAGGAAACGTCAGATCATCGTCTGCACATCTAATGAGGACATCCTAGTCATCATGCGATCATCACTTTGGTCTTGCTACACGATCCGTAGCACACCGTGCCGGGTAACACGAGAAATGTTGAGGTCGTCCGTCAGAATTTTGCGGCAAGTACCATGACTGACCCATACTGCCGCTGCGAGACCTTCTACCGATTAGGAGCGGTAGCACTCAACGTTCCTTCCCTGCACAAAACGTTGGCGCCACCTAAACACAACACTGCGACGCAGAGAGTCCTCACCGTACACCTGCTGCATCATTTCTATCGTTTCGGCAGCGGTTTTGCCTAATTTCTGAAAGAACGTGATGTCTGCCCGTTGCTCAAACTGACATTTAAAGGTCCGACTGGCGCATTCATTCACCGTCCAGCAATGACCGTACGTCTGCTTCCAGTGCACGCAATCAACTCACTCTTGCAGAGGCGAGAGATCAAATGTTTGTAAACGTATTGGGCCAAACTAAACTGCTACTCTCGTCAGTCCCTAGACTTAAAAACAATTTATATAATGATGTTAAAATGGCTGGAAATTGCTTGAATAATCAAAAGATGTTATCAGTAGATTATTTATTTTCAGTTCACAACATGTTTCGGGCGTTGGCCATCACCTGGTGATCTGTCAATAAGATACATACATAGCCAATTAAGTATATACAAAATTACTTGCAATTTATAATCCCCAATAACTGTTTTAATGTCCCTAGATATCACCAATTTGTATACTTATATACCTATAGCTGAAACCTTACAACTAATTCGACATAATCTTATTACACACAAAAAAGTGAAACCAGCATTTGTACAAGAACTTGTCAATACTATAGAACATTCCCTTTCATTTAATTACTTTTTAATGGGCATACAATATCATCAACATGATGGTCTAGCAATGGGTTCAAGTCTTTCTTGTATTCTTACTGAAATTTTTATTAATAGTTAGGAACAAAAACTTTTTGCAATGCAAAATGAGGTTAGTAATAAAATTATAATTTACAAGTGTTACATTGATAATATTTTCATCATCTTTAATGGAAGTAATGAGGAGGCTGACAAACTACTACACATTTTTGACAATTTGCACCATAAGATAAAATTCACCTTGGAATATGAAGTTGAAGGCTCTCTTAATTTTTTGGACTTACAAATAAGAAGAAAAAACCAAAGATTAAGTAAAACAACGACAACAGATATCATTATTGCTGCAAATTCTAATCATCCTCCATCCCAAAAGAAAGCATTTTTTATCTCTATGTTTCACAGGGTAAAAAAATTGCTCTTGATCAGGAGGCTACTGATAGGGAAATCTGTACTACAATACAGATAGGAATAGCCAATGGTTTCAAAGAATGTGATATTAAGAAAATAGGTAAAAGGATACTTTCACATTCTAATGCAAGCAGCACAATAAAAATTGAAAAACATGATGTTAAATACGCTACTATGACTTATGCAGGCCAGTTATCATTAGAAATTAGTAATTAATTTAGAAAACATAATGTCATAATAGGTTTTAACACATGTAATCATTTGGGAAAATTCCTCCGCCACAGTGTTCAAAAACCTGTTAACAAATTATGTTATGGTGGAGTATACAAGATTAAATGTGGGACATGTGACAGTTTCTATATTGGGCAAACAGGAAGGGAATTTAAAATACGATACCAAGAACATGGCAGTGCACAAAGTACCCATTTGCGTCAAAATCATCATCAACTTCTAAATATCGAAAACAATTTGCAAATTCTTCGTTATGCGAAGGATCAACTACATAACGAACAAGTTAGCAGCACAAGAGACTGATTTTTCCAAATTTTCAAAGTAATATTTTTCAGTAATTAATTTTGAGGATTTCATTTTAAAAAATGGTATTTATTTTATTTTTGATATTTGTTTAAAATGATGCACTTTATTTTGCCTTGTATCTTGAATAAATAAGGCAACTGTTCAGCCTTTAACTTCCATGTTACTCACATAATAATTTGCCATAGAATCTTTATTTTCTAAAATATTTTATATATATATTATCTTTATTTTGTATAAATATTCTCTTAATATTAAGTGATGTTTATTCTTATTTGTCAATACATAACAACAGTATTTTATATGACAAATTTGAATACACCAAATCTAAATTTATATAATATCGGTATGTAATTCCAAATTATGTAAAACTATAAAAAATATTTCACATGTTAATTATGAATTGCAAATAATTTTGTATAAACTTACTGTAATTGGCTATATATGTATCTTATTGACAGATCACCAGATGATGGGCTACGCCCGAAACATGTGGTGAATTGAAAATAAATAATCTACTGATAACATCTTTTGATTATTCAAGCAATCTCCAGCAGTTTTAAAATCATTATAAAATTTTTACAATGAAGGTTGCATACCTCTATCAAGACTTTCAGTCTAAAATAAACTTACAAACTACTTACACTTAGGACAACACACACAAACACGTACGCACATGCCTGAGGGGGGTGGGGGACTCGAACCTCCTGCAGATCCCGCAGCATGGCGCTTAGACCACGCGGCCATTTCCCGCCCCTGGGGCGAGAGACTGACTGACATGGTGCCGCACCACGCCCCGCGTATGACGTACAGTACACCACAGCGACGTCATGCGGTCGGTCTCATGGGGTTGGAACACTTGCGCGGAGTGACACTTGCGCGGAGTGACACTTGCGCGGAACCCGGGGCCCTTGGGGCGGCTAAAGGCTTTTCCTGGGTACAGGCACACCAAGAAGTCTAGCACTGCTGTTGTCAAGTTTCCACACTGTCAACATAACACGAAAATCAGTGAAATTGCACAACCCTTTGCAAGCTGAAGAGCAATATAGTAACTTGTTCTAACTACATATTAATCCGTTGAGTGTTCCTCCTGTAAACAAAAAGGTATTTTAATAGTGATAATGTTTGGAGAGTTAGTCTCTGCTACTACAAGACTATGACTGTCCACAGTCATACCTCCTAAAAGCATATTATTCAGAACACTGACCATATCAAGACACCTGCGCAAGCAATAAATATATTAGGCATCCTGCACAGATACGTTGATGTAATTGACCGCTATGTAGTTAACCCCACTATCACGCAACTTCCATCTCTTTAAAAATAGCTACTATGCTTTTTAATAGGAGATGTAACCTTAAACCTTCAATTAAAAAACGTTAATAATAAGTCAATGAGGATTTTACATACTTAAAGCGTTTATTCGTAGACCCCAAAACGATTTGGCTGTATTAGAATTACAAATACATCTAAGAAATATATGAAATACGGAATGTGTAAGGGAATATATGAAATACGGAATGTGTAAGGGAATATAACAGACCGAAAAATGCTAAAGATAAATTATATTTTCCATCACCGTCATATAGAACCATTTTTACTCCGAACTTGGCATAAACCAACAGGGAGAAACAAGTTGTAAGACTTCCAGGAAAAATGAAGCGAAATTGGCAGCCAATAGTTGGTTATAAATTGCATTGCCTGTTAACTGTATAAATATAAATTACGGAATACGCGGAACTACTGTTCAGTACAGTCAAAAAGGTCTAAGGTAATAGGCAGTGGTTTACAATCAGATATCCGTATCACTCTCCTCCTCAAGAAGTCTGCGTGAAGATTTATATTCAGAACATTCAAGAAAAAGGTGTTGAAACTATAAGAAGCAGCTCATTTACTCAGGAAGGGAAAACGTTATGGTGCCCGTAAATTTGAATGGCTGTATCTCTTGTAGTAACATTTAATTTTTGATAAAATGTTAAAATCTAATATACCAGATTTTGTTTTTCTAAACTCAGTGCCAACTTTTTTTTGTCGAAATTTTTGCAGGAAGTAGTCTTGACGTGATTTCATACTTCTATGCATTAATATTATCAAATATGTAATTTGTGTCACAAATTGCGCGACCGGTCCGGTCGGGGGTTCGAGTCCTTCCTCGGACATGGGTATGTTTGTTTGTACTTTGCCTAAGTTATTTTAAGTAAGATTAAGTAGTGTGTAAGTCTAGCGACCAATGATCTAAGTAGTTTGGCCGCATAAGACTACACATATACATGTAATTTATTTATTTCATAACCACATTTAAGTACCAATAATTAAAGAAACTTAAAAGAGAAATTTGAAGTAAACACTGAAAACAAATGATTGATATTTCTCATAAGATGAATGCACACAATCGTTGACTTATGTGATGTGAATGTACCTACAAATTCTGCCATATGAAAATTGTAGTGTGAGTCCCAAATATGTTTTTTCTGTAATAACATTAAAAACATATTAAAAATTCAGAACTCGAAAATCAGTGAAGTTTTGGACTTGAAGCGTTTTGTATTGCTACATCTTTACATAGTAGACACGATTTTAAAATTTGATTGCTATCGCCAAAGTAGACGAAACGTTAAATTTTTTGGTGTAATCTTCGCCGTGTAGACTGTATGTTGTAGAAGTCTACGTCGAACCTAATCATACCTCTGAGGAGAGAACGTTGTTTGCACTTCTCCTGCGTTTCCAGTCGGCTGTGCTGTGCTACGTAACGACATCGTACCGTTCCACTTACCGAGAGCTATATATGTATTGGTGTGATGTCTGTTCTTTCGAAATAAGACATCACACCAATATATGTATCATTTAGACGCAAAGATTCTGGGTTCTGTTTTCATCGCTAACGCGATTAACAACGTTAGACCTCGTGTGTAAACAAAATGTTCAAATGTTTGTATAGTCTATGGGACTTAACTACGGGGTCATCAGTCCCTAAACTTACAAACTACTTATGAACTACTTACGAACTAGGACGGCACAAATATCCATGTCCGAGGGGGGATGCGAACCCCCGACCGTAGTGGCCGTGCAGACCGTGACTGGAGCGCCTTAGTCTCCTCGGCCACCGCGGCCGGCGTGTGTAAACACTTAAAGAAGGTTATGAGTGCCACTGGAAAAATGCATAAGTAACACCTGTTGTTTGAGACTTGAAGATGACCTGAAATTAGCCGAAATCGATATCTCATAATAAACATAAGGTGTATCTGTCTATATTTCATAATGTTATTCCTAACATATTTAAAAGCTGCTCAAAACCACCTACAAAAAACATTTATAATGAGATTGTATATAATTCCACGATCAAATTGTGTTTTAGTTATTTGTAGTAATACACCCAAAGATCTGCCCTTGCTTTTAGTGCCTTGATCAGCTGTTTATTTTTAGAGGTATTACTAGGAACAGGAAAAATTCGCATTTGCGATAAATGCGAATATATACATGCGAATTCTGACTCAAAATGCAGTAAATCCGAAATTGTAGTTAGCAACGGTTGCGCTCAATTCCGATTTCATCACATTCCTCTTCACATAGTGCTGTATTGGAAATCGAGTGATATTTGTATGACGTGTTATCTCCCTGTTGAATGAGGCTGTGATATCTCCGGGCCGTTACTACTGCTCCACCTCGCTCGGTGGGCCTTTCCCTGAATACGGCACAGGTAGCGGCTGGAGGGCGAGGAGTAGGGGTGGTGTATCCCTACTTCTGGAACACCCTGTTCACTACCTGCAGCGTCCGGGTCTCCGCGCAAGTGTCTACACATTCCCTTTCCGCGCAAGTGTCACTCCCCGCAAGTGTCACAAACTCGGTCTCATAGTCAGGTCCTGCGCATCCGTTCTGCTGTTTAGCGACGTAGTGCGGCAAGTGTGTGGTCAGAGGAGAAGGAATGGCCCCTCAGGCAGACTGTGTGACCGCCCCTGCTTTATAAACACTCTGCCCCGCTGTTTATCGCTGGCCTATATATTTCTAGAAAACTTTTCTTCTTTTTATTGACCGATATGTGTGCGCTGTCGCTGTCGCACGTAGCCCGTCTGGCCGTGCTGTCTGCAGTTTAATTCCCCTTTATGTCGCGTTGATCCTGCTCATTTTGAACACGAGGTTCTTCTATTGCGGATGTCTCTCTGTGTGGGGTGAGTCAGTGTCCCAGCGCGTGTAGGTGTGCGTCGTGCTGCTGCGGCCACCGGTTCCCCCACGAGCGTGACGTATGGCTGCCAGTCCACTCGTCTGGCTTTCTCCCACCTCACTTGCTGCTTGCAGCTACAAATCACTGTCCTCCGACACGCCATTGTCATTGTACGTGCTGTTACATGATATATTCAGCACAAAGCCATAAATTTACACTTTCACGAATGGGAGTCGGGGCGTTAGGAACAAAATACGTACTCGCAGAATGATGAAAAAATTGGATAAAAAAAGAAAAAAAAAGAATAAAAAAGGAACCCTAATTTTTGACCTCGTGCCGAGATAGATTTTTACTAACGTATGCTGATAATGTTCAACCTCTCATGCGTTTAACAGGCACAACTACACGGCTGCCCATCCGAAACATAACACCAAGAATGACCGCTGCTAACGCAGTCGTATTTGTTTGGGAGATAACATTTCACATAAACATCACATTACTGTAAATGCAGCTCCATATCAACTGATGAGGATAATGACAATTCATCAAATCTAACTGTGTAGAGGATTGATAATAACTGGCGACCCGATGAAACTCGGTTGTGTGTATGTGTAATTTGTTTAGAAAGTGTGAAATCTTGTCTGCATTCGAACAAGTATATGTCACTGATCGTGTGTGGCGTGACTGTTACAGACAATATTTACCAACAAAGCAATGTGGTGACCCTGTCTATTAAATAAACTAATTAGTATGCATTTAAAATTGATTCTGTCCTTGAAATCTATTAAACACATCTGACACTGAACCTCGTAAAATCGCATGTTATTGTTTAGAGCGCACCGGGTAACTCAGTAAATGAAGGCAAATTGTTAATGATACAATTATAATTAAAATCGTAATCTGATTAAATTCTAATCCCGTGTATTTGAAAATCAATGTGAGCTAAGATTATTTCAAGATTATTTTTAGCGTACACATTATACTAGTGACGAGGCTATACTCAAACAATTCAGCCGCGGGAACCAAGAAAAATAAGTGTCTATCTGATTGCTGGAATATTTTGTCAGCTTTCTATGAAATAATACTACAATCAGAATATTCAAAACATCAATCAGTCGTCAATGTCACTTAATCTGGTGATGTGCAACACACAGCAATCGCTGCACTGTCACAATTGCATTTACGTAATTTCAAATCTCATTATCTTTAGAAAAACACAACTGAATGCAAATACTTTCTTTCTTGCAAGACAAATAAGTTCTCCTATAACTATTAAGCCTATTAATTAAACTAACAATGTGATCTTTCATTAATACAACAAAATTCTCTATTCATGTATTTCACTTTGACTACCTGCGTGGTACTTTTACTCTCACTAGTTATGCAGATTGTTCTCATTAATAACTGTGCTTTCACTAAAGTTCTTATCAAATTGTAAGTCAGAGCACAATAACAGCAGACAAAATTAATCTTCAAAATGATGAAAGGAATAGAAATTGGTAAGTGACTTCAGGTTAAATCAAAATTACTAACCTTTGTTAACTAACTTCAATAAAAAACACTAAGCACTTACTGCAACAATAATCACACAATACTAAAATTACAATAATAAGTACAGAAAATTTACCTTTATCTTTCAAAGAGCAAATGCGTAATCTCAGCTAGTGATACGGCAGACTTTTGTCCTTCCAAACCAATTGAGTAGAAATATCAATGCAATCCGGGTGTCTAACAAGTACATTGAAAGTGAAATCGAAATATCACAAAGAAATGGAATGTGCCAACGTACAGCTCAAATACAGATAAAAATATACCCCAAGGCAGAATAACTGTTGAAATTCTAATAAAAATATGCCCATGGCAGTTTGCATGGCAGCCTTCCGTCTCACCTCCGCTCCACCACACTATCAAGTTGCTTGTTGCGCTGGAGCGGCCAGAGGTGGTGGTAAACGTAAAAAAAATAATTTGTTATCTTTTTAACAAAACCAACGTATGTACGTTGCGTCTTCAGCCATTAAGGTCGTACATGATAATGTGAAATATTTAACACATTAACCCCGTTTATGAACTAATCAGATGTTACGCTAGGTCATTCCTCGTAGGGGGTTCGATCGACCTTATTTGTGCTGTCTATAGTATAAGTTAGTTCATAAGTAGTTTTTACGTTTAGAGACTGATGACCCCGCAGTTAAGTCCCATAAGCTTAATAAACATTTGATTTTGAACAATGAGTGATAATGGCTGTGGATGCGCAGTTGGGGAACAGCATTTCACGCTGCTTCCACATGATAGCAAAGTTGAGCAGATAGTGCAGCAGCGGTTGGCGTATCCCATGCCAGTCGTTTAGTGGTCATCGAGGAGACATTATCGATAGGCAAGAGGTGGAAAGCAGAGACAGGCCGAGACAGCACTGCAGTCCAATGAGCGGCGGGGCGAACAGTGCGTGTCACGTGTTTTTAGCGTATTATCCTGTTGCAGTGTGGTCGCCAGGAAGCTCAAAGGTGTGGGAGGAGAACAGGACCCAACACTGCAGAGATGTGACTTTGGTAGGTTACTGTACAGGCTATGCTTACCTGTATGGAGATGCATAAGGCAACGATTCAAGTCTCTCACCACGGTGTCAGCCGACCCGACATCTTGGAGGTGCAGGCAGAATCAGGATTAATCGATAACAATTATAATAAACATTGGAACGACAGACACGTTTTCCGCGGCAGAATAGCCGTGCGCATTGAGGTGCCGTGCTGCGGTGGCGCCGCCGTTCGCCGTCGGGAGTCCCGCCTCGGGCATGGGTGTTTGTGTTGTCCTTAGTTTAAGTAGTCTGTAACCTAGCGACTAATAAGCAACCAGTTAAGTCCCATACTTTTACAAACATTCGAACAGACATGTTAATACCTGCACCACCCCAACTGTCGGATTAGAGTCTACCAGCAATGACGGTCACTCTATTTACAGAGAATTGTAAGAAATAAATCGTCTTGACTTCTGACGGCTTGCTACAGAACGTTGAAATTGCACGCGTGGCCGCGGGAATTGTGGGAATTAGTAGGCGTATGCCTATGTGAATTTAGTTTCGCATAGCGACGAAGTTCACTTCCATTTAGATGAGTTTGTCAAGATGCAAATTTGTCGCATTTGCGACACGGATAAACCGAATTTCGTTCTCGGGAAGTCTCATTACCCTCAAGATGTGGAATGTTCAGTCACGGAATAGTCGGTGCGATATTTCTTGATGGCACGGTGACCGCCGAACGGTACGTGACGGGGTTGATTTGATCCAAACTGACGCTGAGACCGACCAGGTGTGGTTCAGGCAAGGCGGAACTCGTCCTTATCGAAGCACGAGAGTGCTTGATGTCCTGGAGGAGCAGTCTGGTAACCGCTCTCTGGCTCTGGGGTACCCAGAGGACACTGGCCTGCGCCTCGACTGGCCGCCACATTCTCCAGATCTGAACACCTGCCTCTAGTTTTTGTGGGATTCCATTAAACACAAGGTGTTCAGCAATAACCGCAAAATCACTGTTGAGCTAAAAGGAGCCACTGAAAAGGTAGTCGACAGCATCTGTGTTCCGACACTTCAATGGCTAATGCAAAACTTCGCCGATACAGTTGATCATCCTCTCTAGTCATACATGTAAAACAGCAGAGAATTAGACACATAATCATGTGTGTACTGTACGTCGCGTACGTACATGTTCAATATATCGTTCTCACACACTGCCTGCACATATTGTGGACTATTCGGAAACAAGTATAGTCAGGAAGGGATGTGAGGAGAGTAAGGAGATGGTCAGAGAGAGAAAGCGGGGGAAAGAGAGAGAGAGAGAGAGAGAGAGAGAGACACGCGTAAAGGGGACAGGGGTAAAGGAGCAGAAGTATAGCGGGAACAAAGAGGTGGACAAGGAAAGTCGGAGATGTACAGACAAGCTTGTCAGATTACGTCTTCTTGTTAGCAATTTTCGGCTAGGAAGGAGACCTTCAGGTCTCGGAAATTGAGTTTCGGATGAGTCTTGGCATTTTTGTAGTATACGCCAAGAGTGTCCGCTCACTGAAGTCATTACAAATTTATTACAAAGGCCCGCACGTAACTAATCGTTAATGCTTTAGGTAATCTTGTCTAATATATAAAGCAGTGTGCCCGTATGTTTCTGTGTACGTGTTGCATACAAATCTACAGTTTTGATCCAATATTTTTCAAATTTTGTACACGTAAGCTTCAATCCACGAGGACGGCCGCCGAAAGTGTAAGAATCACGTACGATACATAGTTCACGATATATGACACTAATGAGATGCGCGAAAAATTCCTGTTCATTTCTCCTAAACCACTGGACCGATTTCAACCAAATTTGGTACACACATTCCTTACCGTGAGGTAACAATTGCTGCAGGGTAAAGAAACACATACGCATGGTTTAGAAGATATGACGTCATAAACAATATGAATAGCAAAAAACTGCCACATAATGCGACGAGAGTTTATAATACGCTATATGAGAATGAGAATACTTAGCGACTTGAAAAAAAGATTAAATATAATTTCAAACCTTTATTAAACTTTTTCTCTCTGACAACCATAGCAAAATGATGATAGGAAACTAGTCTCGCTTACTAGTTTTCCGCTGTTTTGCAGTAAAACTACAGCTTTCGCTATGACGTTATAATTTATAATTTGAACACTACAAATTGTAACCACAGGAAATTTTACAGACAGTATACACGCAGATAGTAGAGCGCATCTTCTGAACTGTATCACAGTATGACACGTAATTCATGAGATATGAGCACATAATCACTAACGGCCATGGAAACCACCTCATCACGCACCAAGTTTTAATCTATTACTTCTATTCCCAAGAGATTTCACAGACATACAGCCCTTATACAAATGAATATAAACCTGAACAATGGCAGGATTTTAGCTAGTGATCTTTATTTAAACGTCATTATAAGCTTTAAGTTTTTTTTTTAGGAGCGAACCCGGAACTCCCACATTGGATGTAGTAACGCTACCGCTTACACAAAGCGAGCTGGTTTAGATACCTCTCTCATTAACAAGTTTACAAACTGTAGCACGCTTTGAAACTTCTATGAATTGACACCCTTGGGAAGTCTGTTCCGAAATAAAATGCCTGAGGCCTGAAGTAAAATGGACAGAGTAACTTTTTCTGCCATGAAAGCGAGGTATAAATATTACATTGAGAATGAATCTATTTAAGTACAGAGAAAGAGCGATGTGCTGAGTAAGTCGAGAACTCATACAGTTGTTTCCTCTAAGCCATATATTTGTCAGGGCTAGCCAATCCAATTCTGGCTTTAACATGTAAACGTCTTCTGGAAGATTGTCGCATATATGTGTAGTGTTTGTTTCAAATTTCTGTACATATCCTGCTTGATAAACGGATTGCAGAATGGAAGTGTCCCTCGCAGAAAGAGAGCTCTGACAAAAGAGTTGACACTACGGTTCACCCCCTACCAATTTGGAACACGGCCCCCAGCAGCTGAACCGCGTGCTGTGTAGTGACATGCGGATCCTCCGCAAAATCACTGCAGTTCTCCCGCAGCTGGCAGAGAAATCTGCGGAGAGCGCTGTTGCTCCCCGTCGGACGTTCGAGTACTCCCTTGCGCATGTGTGTGTGTGTGTGTGTGTGTGTGTGTTGTCCTCCTCATAAGTTAGTTTCAGTAGTTTGTCAGCCTGGTGACTGATGACCACTGTAGCTTGGCGCCATAGCTTTACAATTTTTTTTTCTCTGGCAGGCTATAAGCTCTGACCAGTGTGCGGGCCTTCCGCAGCCGCAGCGCACTGCTGTACAAGGCCGCGTGGCGACCCACAGCCTGCGGCGGCCGCGGCCACGGCCGGATGCCGGGGCTCAGCTCAGCAGTTCTGAGCCGTTCTGAGCGCCTCCACGGCACGGCGGCGCCGCCCCCTCATTTTCGCCCACCAGCCGCCCGCCTGTCAGAGCTGCACGCCACGCACAAGCCGGCTTTCCCACTCCGCACGTCAGCGGCTCTCATATTCCGGGAACCGCTGGAGGCGCTCTGTTCCCTTTTAAGTTTCGTCAGCAGAGGATTGGCGAGCGGTGACAATATCTAATTTTTACTAAGCGTCTGGCAAAAAATGAATGTTGTATGCCTGTGTAGCTTCGTGCATGTAGCTATATACCATCATCGGGTAAAAGAAAGTGTCTAACACACGAATTACAGCGCTCTTTGTGACAGTATACACTAGTGATGAGGATTCTGACCAGTAAAGAGGCAATTTATCTCCACAGATTATGTTCAAAATAGCCACCGGCAGCGGCAATACACGGGTACAGTATGGTATACAATGACTGCTGTACACGTTTCACATTTCAGCGAAAAGATATCCAACTGGGGTGTATTAATTTGTCGTTGCATATCATGGGGCGTAAATGGCATGTCTTTAGTGGAGACCAAGAACGACGCCATTCCATCAATAGTAGTTCTATTTCAGGTTCAAAATTCTGAACCCAAGTTTCATCATCTGTCACAATCCTGCGCAAGAAGGCCTACCCCTAAACTTCAAACGTCGCAAAAAAAAAAAAAAAAAAAAAAAAAAGTTTTTTTCCCTGTCACATTTGTGATGGAAAATTAGACACCGCGGGATTTGCATTGCACACAGTCTTGAGTGTCCAAAAATGCGGATAATTGCATCCACATATCCTTTGCTGAATGGCCGATTCAGCGCCGAATGCCGAGTCATAACGCGTTCATCCTCCCAAATGCTTGCTGTCACATATCAGGTGTGACAACTGTGAATGGTCCCGACGATCGTTACAAAACTATAGAGCTCACCCTCTGTGCGCAGAGAATAACTGTCGACAGCAAATGCTCCTAAGATTTTCCATCAACGTTTGTGAATGTTCTGCACAGATTATTTCTCTGAAGTGAGGAAAGTCAATTACAGGCGCAAGTTTCAAACGGTCCTGCAGCTACGCTATCTCTGTGAATAGCCAGAAATTTTGCGTGCGCACTCAGGAACTTTCAAATAATGTATACATAACGTCTAGAGTGCGCCTCGGTTGCACATTGGTAGAGTGCCAGACTATGAATCCGAAGGTCGCGGGTTCGAATATTGGCAGTTCCTAGGATAGTTATCTGTCACGTTCCACTTCTTTCACCTCTGGCAGTATTGCTCATGTGAAAAATACCGAGTAACACCGTGTAAACTGGGCCGCCATATTTTTGGTCGTCATTACACTTGAGAGGAGTCTGTCCATTGGCGTATATTGTGCGCTATCAAACCTATCACCGAAGCCCATATCTAAAGTAAACCAGAAATTAAGAACCAATATTATCAAAAATGGCAAAAGAAGCCAGTCCCGTCATGAAGAATTGACACGTAGTGTGTAATATGTCTCCTTCGCTTCATTCCAACAGTGGGAGAACAGAGCTTCGGACGCTCACTGCCGCAGCCTTCGCAATGGGGAAGGGTGGGGTATGCGGCCAACAGTGCGCCAAGGCTTCGGAATCCCTCGCCGCAATACAAGCACGAGTGCTTCCGAAATGGGCACGTCTCGCTCTGGGTGAACTCCGTACAAGTTTAAAGCAACAAAGAGCGTATCTGTCACGTTTCACAACAGCTGTATTGGTGTTATTTATTTCGTAGTGTGCAGTGTATTTTGATAGCAAATTTTAAACAGTAATTTGGAGTCTCCGTGTTTTGTGTAAAACATTTTTTTTCGTTTCGTGATAGGTGGAGCTGTAATAGGCAAAACTAAAAATGTTGCAATTGTTGAAAAACGGTAATATCTCAAACAAATACACATCAGATCAGCAAAATCAGAGTACAGTTTTTCAAGTTTCTGTTAACGCTATCTCGTGACATCTCGCACATTCGAATGAAACACAAACTATGTTCATGCTATCAGTACGCGGCCAGTCAGTTCGTTATATTTCAATAATTCGGACTGTATTAGCCTCTACGCTATTTTCCCCGATGTTAACGATTGCAGAGAGAGAGAGAGAGAGAGGATATTATTTTCTTGTACTGTGAGGCCCACAGAAATGCTGAAGAAGCTCGTCACAGGTATGCTACACTTTCATTATTGCCGACTACAGCGCCATTTATCACGAAACTAAAAAAGTGTTTCACACTAAAAATCCAAATCTGCAGTAAAAAGTAGGCATTGCTATAAAAGATTTCAAAATTGCGTCCCACCACCCATCACGGGTTTCGGTAGGGGGGGGGGGAGGCTAGTGTAGTGTCATTAGATGTCCCGCTGAACGCTTTAATATTTTCCGGTAACCGTTTCTTCGTTTGCTGCTAATTTATTGAGATATTTGTCACGGACACTATCAATATCTCGGAAATAGGTCAAAATTTCGATTTTTTTCTTAGCATTTCTTACTTGGTACAACATTAGAAAGTGAGTAGTATAGCCCAAGTTACAAACCCAGCATACGCCACTGAGTCTGTCTACCGAACTTTGTTGTTGAGCTTGAAGTGTTACGGTAAGTGTATATTGTATTTATTCTTGTCTGTGCAATTTTTGCTGATGAAATATACCTAAAGTGTGTTCAGCATTTACATGCACAAATCGAAGTCATAAAACCACAAGTACTTAGTGCAAGAACACCACATGTTTTGCCTTGTTTGATCTCATTCTGTCCACAATCATACAAAATTCCTGATTAATGGCACTTAGCTGCCCCAAGAGTGAAGCTTCAGATGACCTATTGTGCAATTCCCTTGAAGTACACGCCACAAAAAATTCTCAGTTTTCTACCTAGTGTTACTGTGTTTTTGCTCTTCTTCTGTTGCTACTGTGGTTGATGAAACCACACTTTTGAGTGTCTACACATTTTATAAAAATAACGAAAGTTATTAATGATACGTTATTTCGGTGTGGAATTTTTTTTTTGGCAGTTGACCAAGGAGCATTTTTATTGCAGTATTATGTTGTCACTTTCGTCTTTGTATTCAAATTTCATTTACCAGACGTTACCTGTTTCAGTATGGCAACAAAGAAAGTTATTAACGACACCTTATTTCGACATGGAATTATTTTGTGGCAGATGACCTACGGGCATTTTTAAGTACAGTATTTTATTGTCACTGTCGTCTTCGTACTCAAATTTCGTCCACAAAAGTTCACAGCCACATACTTTGACAGTGATTTTGCAAGTTTCTAGACTTAATACATTTAGCAAATATAAGATAAATGTAATACTAGACTTTATGAGAGCAGTTGTTACAACACATTAACAACAGATGCAAATCACTGTTCACTGTATATTACCAGCTCGTTTAGATCATGTACTTGTTTTAAAATCGACACAAAATTTTCACAGCGGCACTTTTGTCGTTATTGCAAAACTCAGCTAACCGTTCGAACTGGAACTGTGTCGTGATATTTCATTACCGCATTTATAGGAAATATGCAACCAGGCTCGTTAATTCGAATCTTTGATAATGTCTGACGGAACTTGATGCACATCCGTATTCAAAAGTCAATCTTTATTTAAAACGTGGAACTGTAAATAGGTAAAATTCTCGATTGAGCGTGTCATTCCAGCTGTCTGCCGATACTCCAAACATACCTTAAACATGGTGAACCTATCACAACTCTATGAAATTCAAGCTCTTTGGTCAGTGAGTTCATTTGGTTTTTTGAATGTCGACATCTGTGGAAGATGGGAAGGGACGTTGAAGTTAAAAGAATGGAGCACTTTCACCCGTTAGGTTGTGGAATTTCACTGCTGCTGCTTTCGACACGGTAAAATGGATTTAGTTTAATATATTGCTCAGAATGGGGACCAGTACTAACATTATGGTGTGTAAAGACTGCAGAATTCATGTATTTTAGACGCATTCTCCACTCCCATGAACCACAGACATTCCCGAGGTGGGGTGGTTTGTGTGCCTCAACGATACAGATAGCCGTACCGTAGGTGCAACCACAGCGGAGGGGTATCTGTGGAGAGGCCAGACAAACGTATGGTTCCTGAAGAGGGGCAGAAGCCTTTTCAGTAGTTACAGGGGCAACAGTCTGGATGATTGACTAAGCTGGTCTTGTAACATCAGCTAATGTGGCTTTGCCACACAGTTACTGCGAACGCCTGAAAGCAAGGGGAAACTACAGCCGTTACTTTTTCCGAGGACATGAAGCTCTACTGTATGAAAATATGATGATGTCATCCTGTCGGGTAAAATATTCCGGAGGTATTCCCCCATTCGGATCTCTGGGCGAGGACTACTCAGGAGGATGTGATCATCAGGAAACATTTCCTTAGCTGCATCAACCCACTCTCTGGACTGAAGACCACAACAACAGACGCATTATATTGACACCAGAACATTGGAACTGGCTCCCATTCCGATTAAGTAACATAACTTATCCATTTTTCCGTTAGCTAGGGAGCCTGGAGATGACACAATAAAGCGTCGAAACTGGTCAAAATAAAAAATCCATAACTTAACAGCTGAAGGTGCACCATTCAAGGCTTGCAACTTGCGTAGTGAAGTGGAGACGTAGAGCGAGGAGTATCCTTGACATGTAACACCACAGTCGATATTAGAAAGCGAATAAAAAAATTGTAAGTCATTAATTTTCAGCACGACCTCTTACTTTGGGGTGTTCGTGGACTGCAACACACCACTTGACGCCTGGTAAATGAAGTGACCTGCGGAGGTGTAGCGGCAGCTGCAGACAGAAGAGGAACACCTGTGAAGCCTTCCGGTGCGACGTCCTTGGATGCCTAAACAGCCGTGGCTGGCCCATACACTCCAGCGCGTGGCCTCCGCGGCGCCGCTGTGGTCCTTGGAGCGCCGCATCACTGCCGACTAGGAGCAGCGAATGCGGTATGTCACTCCTTTGTGTCTGCCTGAGTACACGACAAGTTTCACATACAACAGTGTAAGATACCTGCTATGGGAAGGTATACATTTCATATTCAAATGTACCGCGAATTTGAGACCACTGTCAAGCTAGTCAGGCATGGGTCGTTTATCTTTGGTTGCAGGCTTATTTTTCGATTGCAGTATTATCGATGTTGGAGACGGTGATAGTACTGTTGCCGGGAAGTAGAGTTGTGATTATTGAGTGTACAGACTTTGCTAGGCGCGCAGATGAGATTGCAGAAGCCGCGGTGGAGTAGCCGAGCGGTCTAAAGCGTCTCGCTGCGGAGCGCGCGGTTGCTCGCCGTGGAGGTTCGAGTCCTCCCTGAGGCATGGGTGTGTGTATTGTCCTTTGGTTAGTTTACCTAGGTTTAAGTAGTTTGTAAGCTACGGACTTATTCCCACGCATTTTGGTCCGATAGATTTACAAACATTTGAACATTTGAGATTGCAGAAGCGTGGGGACCGTGGTTGTGTGCAGTTGTCATTCCGGCGGGATAGCCGAGGAGATGACATTTTGAGACTTGAATGCTGAGGCAAGCTGTTTGTTTAAGATATGGAGACGAAAGGAATAGATGACGTTGGAGAAACGATCTTTTGAAGTTTTTGTAAAAATTTTCATGAAATACTTGGCATGTTTCTATGGCACAACTTCGCATTGTTACGTTGAACTGATGGTAACAGTAATGGTCGGGAAAAGATCTTGCTGTTAGCTTGTGGTCTCACGATTAATGCTAGGGACCCCTTTCTGTGTTAGGAAAAGTATTTATTGTAATAGTTTAGTTTTGAGATTGCGTTTTTTATGGAATAGGAATTTCATGGGTAGTGTTCTTGAAATATGTTATTGTTGTAACATTGTTTGTGTAAATCGAGTTAAATTTATTAACAGTAAGGAAATGTTTATCTTTGTTTAAGAATAATTTTGTACGCAGATTAAATATCTGAGTTATATTTTTCTCTGAAACTATTTTAAAATCCAAAACATGACATTGATAGTAATTTTCATGAAGTTACATCAGTTAGAAAATAAACCAGATATTTCATTTTTAATAATTAGTTCGAGTTTCTTAAACAGATTACCAGTTTATTTCTCCTCAAATTTTTATTAAAAGTGCCATAGATGTTTTCTGTAGTTAGTTTTCCAGTAGTTAGTGCAGCAGGAAACAGTTTGATGTTGCGCAAATTTATGCAGTGTCGCTAAAATAAATAAAAAGTTAAATAGAAAGAAAAATTTAAAAAAAAAAAGAACAATCCAGCTTAGTAAGTGAAAGTAATCAAAAATTAAAGTGAGAAAGAATCAGTTTTTGTCAAGCTTACAGTTCAGTATGATTTATAGATTTCAGAGAAGGACAATTCATACAATGTTCAGTTCAGATTAACAGGTGTTTGCACTGAGTCATATTGCATTGATGAATTTTCTCTTCGTTACACTCCGTTAAAGATTGTTAGTTCGGTCAGAAACAAGTTTGTATGGCTAGAATTATTAACACAGTGATTTTCAGTCTCAGTAATTTTCAGGCAGTTAACTTTGTTACGACATTTTCATACAGAAACAATTAGCAGTTTTTGTTTCATTAATAATAAACATTATGCAGTCAGGTAGGTTTTGCGATACCTTTACATTTACATAGAATACAGTTAAAATAATACGCAGTCAGATTAACATAACGTTGTGAAAAGGAATTCAGGTAGAACAAGTTCAAACACATTCGGCTACATTTCATTCAAGTAGCGTCAGTCAGTCACATTTCTTAGATCATAAGGTAAAACACATAACTTTCGCAGCAGACGTAAATTTTGTAAGAGAGAAGGACAAGCAAGAAACTTTCAACAATTCTGAGTTTATAAAAAGGACTGTACCAGAATATCAGCCCTTCCGGAGTATGGCCCCCCAAAATATTAGTAATTTCTAAAGCTGTTCCAGGATGGGTATTTTTTCGGGTTTGTTCGCTACCGTCGGCGGTGAACGGCCGGGTGTGTGGACTTTGACCATCACGTGCCCGCCGTATCAGCCCTGCATGGAGGCCCGATATCGCTGACTGGGGTGTATCACCCTCGCAGTCGGCACTACCGGCCGCCAAGCAGGACGCTCCTCGGGGTCACGTGGCCAGACGCCCTGCCGCTCCACCGGTGTAGCCGGCTGCGTCCTTTGGCTCTGAGCCTCCGTCCTAGCTTTAACTCAGTGCTTTCCAAACTTTCCCTCATGGCGACACCCTTTTATAGCTTACAGTTTTGCGTGACACCCTTTCACTAATACAAATACACATGGTAGAATTTAGATAGTTCTAGCGGGGCGGGGGGTGGGGGGGTTGGGGGTTAAATGTAGTTTGTAAACGAAACTGAAATCCTCGTACGCATTGACATGTTTAATGTTGATCCTGACTGCAGGAATTACGTACACTCATCACAAGAAAAGGAAGCATTAGGAGCTGGCCGGAGTGGCCGAGGGGACTGAGGCGCTCCAGTCACGATTTGCACGGCCACTACGGTCAGGGGTTCGAATCCCCCCTCGGGCATGGATATTTGTGCCGTCCTTAGTATAAGGTAGTTGATAAGTAGTTTGTAAGTTTAGGGACTGATGACCCCGTAGTTAAGGCCCATAAGCTTAACAAACATTTGAACATTTTGAAGCATTAGGAACTACGATGTACAAAAGAGTAACACCACGTACAATGCCTAACTCACACAGTAATACTTGCTTCTTCCTCATGCGACCCAACTTCCGAAACACGAAAACTGAATTTCTAAAACCGTTTTTCGCTGTCGTGTGTACATGTCAGGGCCAGATACGGTTTTGCTGGATGTACTGAAAACGCCATCTGCAAATTAGCTGCTCGGATTTCTGATTTAGACTGCACAGTGGCTGTTCCCTTTCAGTTCAATATTATCACATTATTTTCACAAATAAAGAGGATATATTTATGACAAGTGATTAATTATTATTTAAGTTCTATTGTTAGGTTCTTGCTTCACCACGACCTCGGAAGTCCCGACATATTCCGAAAAAATGGATAAATATTTCTGACAAGTAAGAATATGAATGTCATTTCTGGTTCCAGAATCTATTACATGCAGAAAACTGAGAGAAAAAAATATTAAAGCATACCAGGGTTCGAACCAACGATCACTGCATTTAAAGTACTACTCTCCGATTTTTTTTTTTTTTTTTTTTTTTTTTTTTTTCCCGACCGCAGCGGCCGCGCCGACCGTGACTGGAGCGCCTTAGTCACTTTTTTTTTTTTTTTTTTTTTGCCTCAGTCACCTTTTTTTTTATTTTTATTTTTATTTTTATTTTTTATTTTGGGATTGTAATACTAACAAAATAAAACCATCTGTTTATGGCGGGCTTCTGTTGTGTAAAGAAAAGAAATAGGAGAAAATAAGTATGAAAAAAGAAATCAACATCCTTGAAGCCCGCATATTCTACGTTTCACTCCACGATTTCCGCTGCCAAATATTCATAGCATGTCTTCTCGAAATATTTTGGAGTTACCGTTAATCTGTTCACGTTTTTTTTTTTTTTTTTTTTTTTTTTTTTTTGTCATCTCTTGCCATGAATGATCCAGCTGCGGGGCGGATCGTGGAAGATGCTCTTCAAGAAGTTCGAAAAATATTGACCGTACTTCGGATTTTTCAAAACTGCACAGTGACGTTCGTTGAGGTAGTTCCAGAAGTCCATCACCCCTATGACACCACTTCCAAGCAAGTAATGGATTGCGTGGCCTCTTATCCACGTGACAGCATTGTATTTTGTCCTTGGGTAGTAGGTATTGTCCGGATATAATAATATGCGTGAATCGACAGCAGCTGGTGACACCCGTAAAAAGAGAGCCAGAATTTGGCGCACAAAATACCAGATCTCTTCCGCCGGCCCGCAAAGTAGTCGGTGCTCGTCAGTGTCTGTTACGTCGCATTTCACGCACATTGGCGAATCAGTTAGATGAATCTTATGGAGTCTCTCTCTATTCACCTGTTTATTGTTGAAAGTCACGTACCAAGTCGATCGTACGTCGGAGTCCAGTATTGGTGCATTCACTGTGCGCCAAACCACTCTCCAGTGCACATTGGGATGTTTCATTTCCATAATATTAGGTTCCCGGCACTGCAGCAGGATGCGATAGATGTCTCTGGCCATTGGTAAGCGAGTAACAGGTAGGACGCTCTTAATGTAGCTGTATTCTAGATAAAAACTCCCAAAATAGGAAAATACTGTCGGTATGTTAGTCAGCTCCACCGGTGGGTCGAGGGAAGTCGGTGCCAAAGCCTCTATCAGTAGGCCCGTGAGACTGGACGGGCTACGCTTCCACAACTTGAGGTGCATACCTACGTAGAGGGATATCGCTCGGTCATGAACATTAACAAGTCCTAGTCCTCCACGTTCCTTTGGTAGGGTGAGGGATTCGTATTTTATTTTAAATATCATTCCGTAACTGACGAATGATCCGAATGCCGCCATTAGTCTACTTGCTATGTGTTTTGGCATAGGCAATGTCTGCGCCATATGCGGCAGTCGGGATGCTTGATATACATTTATAAATTCAGTTCGTTGATGTATGTCCAAAGCCCGGAGACGGTGATCCATAAGTCCGGCACGGATATTTTGTAATAGTTTCCGGTAATTAAGCACCGCCGTGCGTGAGATGTCATTTGTGAATTCGATACCTAGACAGCGAATTGTGTCGCACAGTTTGAATGGAGCGACGCTTTCTGGTGTCATCCCGGTGCCAATATTCAGCGCGGCCGATTTTTGTGCGTTTACGCGGCTCCCCGATGCTTTACCATATGTGGTAAGCCATTCCATAGCTCTGTGTACATCTTGTGCGTCTCGAATCGTTAACACTAGATCATCTGCGTACGCGGTGCAGCTAAAAACATAGTCTCCAAGAGTCAATCCTGTTAGGCGGTTTCTCAGCCCACACAACAAAGGTTCCAAGGCCAGCGCATATAGTATCGTTGATAGTGGGCATCCCTGTCTAACAGAGCGTAAGGGGTTTGACAGTCTACCGTTGACAAGTACTTTTGATGATGCACTACGAAGAAGACGCAGTATCACCTCAATGAAGGTATCCGGATACTGCATTTTCCGCAGAACAGTAGTTAAGTACGTGTGATTGACTCGATCAAAAGCTTGACTAAAGTCTATCGCCGCCAAGGCTCCCGGTATGCGACGCAACTTGGCAAGGGCAATGAGGTCTCTGTAGCGACACAGGGCGGCGCGTATATTATGGGTCCCGCCCATCGATGTCTGATCCGCCGATAGAACATGACATACCGTGCGCCGCATACGAGCCGCCAATAAACGTGTGAATATTTTCATATCACAGTTCAGCAGAGTTAGTGGTCTGTAGTCTGTGATGTGCGATCCTCCACGTGGTTTATGTATCGGGATAATCACACCTTCCGTGAAACCAGCCGGAAGTTTTATCGTAGGCGTCATAAGCTCTTGGCAGATAATCGTCATAGTAGGTACCAGAAGTCCCTGAAACGTCCTATAAAATTCCAGCGGTAAGCCATCCAGTCCTGGTGTCTTGTTGGGTGCTCCTTTTCCAATGGCATCCACAACTTCGTCTTCAGAGATCGATTCTAACAATTCTTGTTGGAGCTCGAGAGGGATCGTGTCCTGTATTAACCCAGCGACAGCATCAATGAGTTGTGGATCGGATCTCTCCTCTGTATACAGGCGAGAGTAGTGTTTGAAGAATACGTCGTTGATAGCTCGTTGCGTGTCGTGACGTACGCCATCTTCTGTCGTCACCTCGCGGATTAAGGACTTCAACCTGCGTTTCCGTTCCGCTGCTATGTGGTACATAGAGGGTCGTTCATTATTGATTCCAATTGTTTGGCGTGTACGAACGATCGTACCTTCCAAGTGTCGACGTGTCAAAGCTACGATCTTTGCTTTCGCACTGTTGGCAATCATCTGATGTTCTGGAGATGGAGGCATAACGGAACACTCCCTCAGTATGGCATAGTAAAACTCTGTGGTGCTGCGTCTCCATGAAGCAGCTTCCCTACTAAAGGTCATCAATGTGCGACGAAGTCTCGGTTTGGCACATTCCGACCACCACTGTAAGACTGATGTGTACGCTTCACGTCGTCGTAAGCACCAGCTCCACGCTTCGCACACCGCCGATCGACATTCCGGCGAGGACAGATGAGCAATGTTCAATTTCCAAGGGCTACGACTTCTCCACACTCGTTGTCTTCCAAGCGTGATGTTACAGATATATGCTGTGTGGTTGGTGAAAGCTGCCGGCCACAATTCTGCTGCAGTGGCCGCATGAATGAGAGAGCGGGAGATATATATCCTGTCGATTCTGCTGGACGAATGTTCCGTAAAATGCGTGAAGCCAGGTCTATTAGCGTGCATGATTTCCCACGTGTCAACCAAATCGAGATTGCGAATGATAGCGCAGAGTGCCGGACATGGTGAGTGATGGGGAATTTGGTCATTCGGGGATAGTGTACAGTTAAAATCTCCCCCGATAACCATATCATCGATTCTGCCCTGACATAGTTGTGTCAAGTCCTCAGAGAAAAAGACCGAACGTTCACGCCTCTTGCTTGTACCCGACGGTGCGTACACATTTACTAGGTGTATCCCTTGCACTGTGAGAGCCATGCCCCTGCCATTAGGTAGATAGCGTACATCAGTGGCTATTAAACCTTCTTTGAGAAGTACTGCAACTCCGCTACCCGTATCGGACGCATGTGATATGTATGTAGTATATCCAAATAAGTCCGAGAAACCAAGCACGTACACTTCTTGTAGTAGGGCCACGTCTATATCAGCCGCATAAAGTGCGTCACGTAACAATGACAGCTTCACTGGCGACCTAATTGTGTTGATGTTGATAGTCGCGAATCGGTATGACTGCTTCTCACCCTGTAAATCCATGTCGTGCAACAGTGTGGGTGGTGGAAAAGAGTGATATCGCCTCGATGCCACCCTTTCTTAGAGTCATTCCGTCTGAAGTGGGTGTAGGGGCGTGGGATCCCTTTCTGTTGTAAGTAAAGTGTCCGTCATGTCTTGTTCTTCCATTTCTTCATGCCACGGGCTATTGGAAAGAGGCTGTGGGTTCGTGACATCGGTTGCTGAGGGCTCCCCTTCCGTATTTTCTGGAAGCTGGGACGGTGATCCATCGTACTTTCCATCACCACGTTGAATGTTATGTATAGAAATTTGTATCTTGTCAGTGTTGAGAGTGGGAGCAGTAACATTCGGTGCCTCTGTTGTGATGTGTGTCACGTCACAATCCTCATCGGAATGATCGACTGTATCTGTCTTCTCAAGACATTCGTCAGTCGGTGTGCGTCGGCGTTTCTTGTGTCTGCGGGGCGATTTTTGTTTTCGGACATGCTTCTCCGAGTCAGATTGTTCTGGTGTATCCAATCTTTCAGTGCTTCCCGAAAGGAAGGCTTTAGTTGGTACTACTCTTGGGTCGACTTCCATTCGTTCGGTTTGTTCCGAATCATCTTTTTGTCCTGACAGTTGGTCTTCGGATCCGTCTGTAGTCTCGTTCGTATGAGGGCTGTCATGTTCCACGACAACTTGTCCGTCAGACAGCGGAGGTTGTGTATCTTGCTCACTTCCAACCGTCGCCCTGGGCAAAGTCGCCTGTACGTATGTCATTGGCAGAATCGATGGAGGGGCTGTTTGTACTTCTTCGCCCGTTGGAATCTGTGTGATACGTCGCTGAATACATTCAGAGCGGACATGTCCCTCTTGTCCACATCCGGAGCATGTTTTTGGTTGTCCTTCGTACATGATAATGGCACGGCAGCCGGCAATATTTAGGTAGGAGGGGACATGTTTGCGGAGATCGATTTTGACCTGCCGTACTCCATTGAGTACTGGATACGTCGTAAAGGACTGCCATTTCTCCGCGACGTGGTTGATGACTGTTCCGTACGGTGTAAGTGCCGAGATGACTTGGTCGGCGGCTACCTCAAAGGGTAGTTCAAATACCCTGAGGGTCTTTATACCTAGTCCTGCAAGTTCAATATTAACAGCTCCTATATGTCCATCTGAGTGTCTGAATTGTAGTTTTGCTGCTGCTCCGCTAACCACTTTTCTGCATGCTTCTTCGGTAATCATCTTAACGTAGACGACACTTGCAATGATCGAAAAATGTATTCCAACAATTTGCTGTGGATCTAGTCGTAGTTCGTCGCGAAGAAACTGTTCTACTTCGTAAGCTCGTGGTCTTGGATATTCAGCTTGGAACGTGATCTTGACGGTGTTCTTTCTAAGGTGAGCCATGTCGCTGCAGTGAACGACGTGGAGGTAACTACTCGCGCTCGAAGAAAGTAAACAAACTCGCGCACAACACGGACGGCGAGACGCGCAGCACGCGACCTCACCGCGCGGCCGCAGTGGCCAGACTGACGTTAAATCACCCAGCCATACACCATGCTAAACATCGCTACTGAATAGCTTTAGTCAGTGGACAATTGTGACTGCTTTTACAATCTGTGACAGCTTTTACAGCTTGTATTGTAAGAAACGTTACCGAGGGTGACGTGGCTTTGATAAATCCATTAAAAACGTTCAAGTGCAGCTTTTTGAGAAGGAAAGCAGACTACAGTGAAGGTTCGTTCGTTCAAGCAGCTGCCAGTTACAGCAAACTGCGCATGGGAAGAGCTGTTATCGTTTGTCAGCAGCAGCGCTGCGCATGCGCAGTTTGCTGGATTCTGGCAACTGGCAGCTGCTTGAACGAACGCTGAGTGTCTACTGCTGCTGAAGCAGAGCTGCCGCCTAGCGGCAATTAATGTGCACCGATCATTCATTTAATACGTGATCTGTGGTGCACTGAATGAAGAGAAGGATGTTTAGTTGCAGGCGAGTCTTCAGGGTAGTAGGAAGGATATTTTGTGTTATTTTATGACAAATATTTTTTGTTTTGTTTAGAGTCTAAATTTGTTAGTCTCGCGACACCCGGTTTGGGAAGCTCTGCTTTAACTGTTAGCTGCGGCTACCTTCCTGCCACCTGCGCCCATGTTCAGCAGGGGCCGATGTTCTTATTCTCCTACTTACAAACTGCCTTCTCGCCACCCTGTACTAAGCTGGTCAAGTAAACCTATTTTCCTCTAAGCCGTCTGTGATCATTTCGACTAGCCCACTCCATGCCCACATTCCGCCAACCATCCTCTTACGGGATAAATCCTCAGAGTCATAAAATTCACATAACGGCCAAATACAATATCTTATCTTCATTACGTTCTCACGTCCAAAAATGCAGGTAATTATATGGTACATAAAGTAAAAATGTTTAAAATGTCTGTCGTCATATTAATAAACATTAATTAAAACACAATGCCAGTACATATAAAATAATTTCCATGTCCATCAATGAATATATAGTCTTGAGGTGGGCCAAATAGTGCAACTGAAAGGGAGGGGGGGAATAGAACAAGGTAAGGAAATGGAAGGAGAAATTTGGGGAGGGAATTAAAGTGCAGGGAGAAGAAATAAAAAGTTTGCGGTTTGCCGATGACATAGTAATTTTGTCAGAAACCACAAAGGATCTGGAAGACCAATTGAATGGAATGGACAGTGTCTTGAAAGGAAGATATAATATGAACATTAACAAGAGTAAAAAGAAGGTAATGGAATGTAATGTTAGAAAATCAGGCGATGCTGAAGGAATTAGATTAGGTAATGAGGCAATAAAAGTAGTAGATGAATTTTGTTATTTGGGTAGCAAGATAACTTCTGATGGCCGAAGTAAAGAAGATATAAAATGCAGAATGACTACCGGGAGAAAAGCGTTTCTAAAGAAGCGAAACTTGTTAATATCCAAAATTAATTTAAATGTTAGGAAGTCCTTCCTGAAAGCATTTGACTGGAGTATAGTAGCATTGTATGGAAGTGAAACGTTGACGATAAGGAGTTCAGACAAAAAGATTGTAGAAGCTTTTGAAATACGGTGTTACAGACGAATGATGAAGATTAGATGGGTAGATCACGTGACTAATGAGGAGGTGCTTAACCGAATCGGGGAGAAAAGGAGTTTCTGGCATATCCTGACTAATAGGAAGGATAGATTGGTAGGACACATTCTGAGACATCAGGGAATTGTCAACTTAGCATTAGAAGGAAGTGTGTGCGGTAAAAATCGTAGAGAGAGACCGAGGGACGAATACAGTAAGCAGATTCAAAAGGATGTAGGTTGCCGAACATATTCTCAGATGAAAAGACTTGCACAGGACAGGGTAGCGTGGAGAGCTGCATCAAACCAGTCTGCAGACTGAAGACCACAACAACAACAAGGAAATTTCAAAGAGTAAATGTACTAAAAATTTAATAGTTTGTACATAATTGAGTTTCAAGATATAAAAGTAATACGTAAGTATATATAATAAAATGTTGTTGTTGTGGCCTTCAGTCCGGAGACTGGTTTGATGCAGCTCTCCACAATACCCTATCCTGAGCAAGCCTCTTCATCTCCACATAAGAACGGCAACCTACATCTGTCTGAATCTGCTTATTGTATCCATCTCTTGGTCTTCCCCTGCGATTTTTTCCCCATACACTTCCCTCCAATGCTAAATTCACAATTCCTTGATGTCTAAGAATGTGTCCTACCAACCTATCCCTTCTTTTAGTCAAGGTATGCCAGAAATTCCTTTTCTCCCCAATTCTGTTCAGTACCTCCTCATTAGTTACGCGATCCACCCACCTAATCTTCAGCATTCTTCTGTAGCACCATATTTCAAAAGCCTCAATCCTCTTCCTGTCCGCACTGTTTATCGTCCATGTCTCAATCCCATACAAGGCAACACTCCATACAAATGCCTTCAGAAAGGACTTCCTTAGGTTTAAATCAATATTCGATGTTAACAAATTTCTCTTCTTCAAGAACGCTTTCCTACCCATTGCCATTCTGCATTTTATATCCTCTGTACTGCGACCATCATTTGTTATCTTACTGCCCAAGTAACAAAACTCATCTACCTCCTTTATTGCTTCGTTTCCCAATCTATTTCCTTCAGCATCACCTGATTTTCTAAGACCGCATTCCATTACCTTGAAGAAATTAAACTGTCTCATGCTACAGCATTTTAAAACTTCTTAAATTTAAAATTATACATGAACTTTTAACACTTTGTTGTATTAGATAGTTTAAATTTAAATGATATTTAAAATTTCAAGGTCTTATTGATATTAGTAACCTTAGGTTTCAAGGTTTTTAAATGTTTTTTGAAAATGGAATGTGTAATGTTCGTTCTCTGATTCTTTCTTTAAAGGATCTTCCAGTATGAGGGATATAAATCGCCTCACAATCTTCACATTTAATTTTATAAATGCCTAATTTAAGTACTGGATCTGATGGCCAGTATTTGTCATATTCATTTATATTTAAATAGTACAAGTAGTATTGACAAAGTTTTGTTATTACTGAAGCCTACATTTACGTTGACTTTGCGAAAAACCTTTGCTGCCTCGGTGGATACATAACCTTTGAAAGGCAAAGGCAAAACCGATTGTAACACACAGTGATAGTCTGCCAGGAAGTTTTTTTTAATTTTTATTTATTTATTTATTTTTTTTTCAGCAGATATTCCTTCGTAGAGAGAAAGTATCAGTTTGGAAACATCCCCCAGGCTGTGGCTTAGCAATGTCTCCGTCACAACCATTCTTACAGTCCTGCTAGTCCTGCAAGATTCGCAGAAGAATTCTGTAGACATTGGAGATTAGGAGGCCAGGTACTGGCGGAGTAAAGCTGTAAGGACGGGCCTTGAGCGCGTCGGGATAGCTCGGATGGTAGAGCGCATGCCCACGGGACATACAGATCCAAAGTTCGAATCCCAGTTCCGTCACACAATTTTAATCTGCCAGAAAGTTTCGTAGCCTCTGAAAGCAACACTTACATGTATATTACGGCTAGAATTGTACCGATCAACAGTAATCTTTCAATAAAACTGAGTTTTTATTTATTATTGTAGTATGTATTCCATCAATAATGTTGGCTTGAAAATTGTTTTGACTGCTATATTCTTCTCGCGTTTTACTTCTTCAGGTCCACTGGGGAGATTTTCTAGTCTACTGATCTTCCTATAAAAAGAAGTGGTCTTATGTCTGTCGAAATGGAGAGAGCCAAGTGGTATAATCTCATCTTTCGTTTTAGGCTTCCTGTATATTACACACTTGTGGAATTCATTGACATATCTAAGATATCTAATTTGTTGTTAGCTTCTTTCTCACATGTGAAATGTATTTTGAAATGTTTGTATAGCTTATGGGACTTAACTACGGGTTCATCAGTCCCTAAACTTACTAACTAAAACTACTAAAACTACTAAAACTAAGTACGGCACAAATATCCATGCCCGAGGGGGGATGCGAACCCCCGACCGTAGTGGCCGTGCAGACCGTGACTGGAGCGCCTCAGTCCCCTCGGCCACCGCGGCCGGCTGAAATGTATTTTGTGGAGTAAACTATTGATACATTTTATCATGTTTTATTCATATAAACACACAATTATCTAGGTTGGCAAGGGTTCCAGATAGACAGTATCCTGTACGTAGTCCATAATGTTGTTTAAATATTTTGTCATTCAAGGAGAAGTAATTGTATGATAGCACGAGTTCTAATAATGTTATAAACTTCTATTTCACCGACTAAACAAACAGAAAAAAGTCATAATTAATGAAATTTCTCTTAACGAGGTAAATCGACTCACCGATAGGCTTCATGTACATGTTGATGATAGCCAGGGAAACCCATCTACAGGCTTTAGGGATGCTTACTTGTTTAATGTTTGTGACTACCTCGTGAGTGTTTTTTACAGAAAATTCGTTAACTAACACATTGTTGCTAATAAGGATTCTATTTAATTCCTTCTATATTTTGTTTCTGGGCTAAGATTATAATTGACTACGGGTCTTACGGGAGCTTTAATCGCGTGAATCTTCGGTTGTGTTCTAAGTGTACGGGCATAGAGGCTAATGACTTCTACGATTTACATTATCTCGTCAAATAAAAAGAATAATGTTTTTAAATTATATTTAATCTGTTTTCAGAAGTATTTTTGTGGGTCATGGACTAATTTTGTCGAAGCATTATTCTCAAAGAAATCTGTGACCTTAATCTTTGATAAATAAATAACCAGTGTTCACTTTATCTGCCTTTGCAACTAATGTCGCATGAGTCAAACTTCTCATTAATACTATTAATGAAAACTTCACCACTTAAGTCTCTGAAATTATTCCAGCTCCTATTCCTATTGTAAATTGTAATAATAGCTTCTGCAATATTTGTAGTAAGAGTTTGTTGTTATGGTTTACCGATCTTACACTAATCAAACTTGATCTTACTTTGTACTTCAGCAAACAATAGTTTCATGTCTGACTGACATAACTTTTTGTTGGTTGCATCAGTCTAATTTTTATTAAAATCAATGTCAGTGTTTTAAAATCCTGGCCACGGTGGAGTAGCCGAGCGGTCTAAGGCGCCTCGCTGCGAACCGTGCGGTTGCTCGCCGTCGGAGGTTCGAGTCCTCTCCAGGGCATTAGTGTGTGTATGTGTGTGTTGTTCTTAGGTTAGTTTACCTTAGTTTAAGTAGTTTGTAAGCTACGGACTGATGACCACGCAGTGTGGTCCGATGGTTATACAAACTTTAAAACATTTTTAAAATACTGTCATAAAATTTATTATCGTTGAGAGGTGGATGAGTTAAGACGCACTCAAAACATCTGAGGTCCGATCGTGTTTCGAACCCGCGATCGCTCGGTTCCCTGATCGTCTTCGACCGTTGTTCCTCGATGTGTTCTTTGTGGTGTCGCACAAGTCCAAAGTGCGCGCCACCTACTTTCGCCGCGCGCCGCCATGCACGCACGGCGCGGCGTTCTCACGACGACAGCCACGAGCGCCCTCTGCTGCAACCCCGCTCGTGGCCACCACGGAAAGACACCGGTCACTTCGGACGGAGATAGCAACGAGTTAGGACCTTCGTAATCAGATAGGCACCATTGAAGACTTTGCTATCGTACAGGCACTAGGCAGGCCTCTAACAACTATGTATCAGCATTCTGCAGTACTATGTAAAAGTTAAGTATTGTTACATTCTGTGCAATATATATCTTTCTAATTTACTCTAGTGTTTATAGTTTTTGGCTGCTCCCCTCCGTACCTGCACCAGCGTGCTGTCTTTATTCCTGTGTCGGTCACATTCCACTCGGCCACCGACACCTACGACGAGGCTGGGACACAAAAGCGGCGACGAAGTTGGGACACAAAATTCTTGACTCAGCTTTTTTACTACAGAGGGCATCCAGCCCTTTGACCGGACGCAGTGAGCTACGGCGCCTGGCAGGCCACGGGGCCCGACACTTACGGAGATATAACCATCATAATAAAATAAATCAGATCGAAAACGAAACTATTTAGGTGTTGCTTTTTCCCATGCGCTATTAGAGAATTGAACGATGGAGACACAGGGTAATAGCGGGTCGATGGACCCTCTGCCATGCACTTAGCTGTGAACTGCTGAGTAATTATGGAGATGTAGAACTACGGAGGCGATAGAAGGTTTCACTACAAGTATTTTTTCATACGATTTTGTGCTGATGAAGATGCTCTCTTGATCGGAAATAGATATCTTCGAATAAACAAACACTTCGTCCTTCAGAAGCGTGTCCTTTGAAAATATGAATAACTATAGATATCAGTGTTCTGTTCAAACAGTCGTCAGGATGTAAAAGCTTAAACACGTAACGGAGGATCATGTATGCAGTTTCAAATGAGTATTCAAATACTTGGACCAATTGTGTTGGAGTGTTGTAAATGGAGATGCTCGGTACTGAAACCCACTGGAGGCTGTATAGGGAGAACACAGGCATGTCAAAAGCCAGATATTGTGATGAAGGAAGTTTTATGAACGTTTCAGTTCCTCAAGAGGTTGACACTTGGTTGTTGTCGTTGTTGTGGTCTTCAGACTGGTTTGATGCAGCTCTCAACAATACCCTATCCTGAGCAAGCCTCTTCAATTCCACATAAGAACGGCAACCTACATCTGTCTGAATCTGCTTACTGTATCCATCTCTTAGTCTTCCTCTGCGGTTTTCACCCCACACACTTCCCTCCAACGTTAAATTCACAATTCCTTGATGTCTAAGAATGTATCCTACCAAATGATCCCTTCTTTTAGTCAAGGTATGCCAGAAATTCCTTTTCTTCTCAATTCTGTTCAGTATTTCTTCATTAGTTACGTGATACACCCACCTAATCTTCAGCATTCTTCTGTAGCATCACATTTCAAAAGCCTCTATCCTCTTCCTGTCCGCACTGTTTATCGTCCATGTTTCACTCCCATACAAGGCAACACTCCACACAAATGCCTTCAGAAAGGACTTTCTTAGGCTTAAATCAATATTCGATGTTAACAAATTTCTCTTTCTCAAGAATGCTTTCCTACCCATTGCCATTCTGCATTTTATATCCTCTGTACTGCGACCATCATTTGTTATTTTACTGCCCAAGTAACAAAACTCATCTACCTCCTTTATTGTTTCGTTACCTAATCTAATTCCTTCAGCATCATCTGATTTTCTTAGACTGCGCTCCATTACCCTAGTTTTGCTCTTGTTAATATTCATCTTATATGCACCTTTCAGCACACTGTCCATTCCGTTCAATTGCTCTTCGAGGTTCTTTGCTGTGTCTGACAGAATTACGATGTCGTCGGCAAAACGCAAAGTTTTTAATTCTTCACCCTGAACTTCACCCTTCCTTCACCCTTCCTTCTCCAAATTTCTCCTTGCTTTCCTTTATAGCTTGCTCAATGTACAAATTGAATAACATTGGAGAAAGGCTACAACCCTTACTCCCTTCCCAACCACTGCATCCCTTTTATGCCCTTCAACTCTGACAACCGCTGTCTGGTTCTTGTACTAGTTGTAAATAACCTTACGCTCCCTATATTTTACTCCTGCTTGCTTCAGAACTTGAAAGAGTTTGTTCCAATCGACATTGTCAAAAGCCTTTTCTTAATCTATCTTCTAGGATAAGCCGTAAAGTGAGTATGTCCTACAGTGTTCCTATTCTCCATTGTCAGCCCATCCTGCACTCAGTGCTGGTAGATTTTCTAACTTTATTCATAACGCCGTGCATCCACAAGTGGTTCCTCGCGTGTTGTGTGGAAGCGCGCGTCGCTGCTGTTGCGACTTGGCGGCCGTGTTCGCGAGTGAATGCGCACGCCTTCATCGCCGACCAGCCGGCCACATCTGCCAGGCTAGGCTGAGGGCAGCGCGCTGTCCACACACACACACACACACACACACACAGCGTGCGTCAGCCCGGTCTGTCGAGGCGCCGCTCCACACTCCACACACGAGCAAGCCGAGGACGGCGCAGTCACGAGCGAGCAGGCGAAGTAGCCAAGTCTGTGCTGTGGCTATCTGCCACTGGCCTCAGTCTCATTTTATTTTTATTACTCAGGATCAAGGGACGCAGCATAATCTAACCTTCTCTTACACGTATAATTTCACTCTGCGAAGGATTGCGATATTTGTGATAGTGTGTGGTAATTATTATAATCTGTTTCAAGGCTTCCTCCCACTGCACTCACTGAAAAGAAGGAATGGTTAGCTGCCTCCTACAACCACAGCTCCAGATGTCAGACTGTCAGAGCGGTACCAAACGTATATCAACCGATTACTCCAATATAATTCCTGTTACGTGCTGTCGTCAAAGAGAACGTGAAAACGTGCATAAATTACAGTATAATAATAAATAACACCTGACTTACGGAGTAGAGGAAAAGAATAACTGTGACAGCATATCACATAGAGCTCCTGTGGGCAAGTTGGCAGTTATTTTCTTATACCGAGGTTTCCTGGATTCAAGCCCTGCTCATGGCATTTTTACTTCACAACGCAGGAAATTGTCATATGGAGCAAAGCGTTCCTGAAATGTAAAAGGACTGGTCGGATTTTGTAGTACTGTGTTATCAGCAGTTTGCTTTTACTTCGTTTATTTCAAAGTAGAAAAGCTGTACAGAATTTCAAAAAATATACAGAAGCAACCGAAACACAGGAATAAAGAAACAGTTGCACCATACGCGTGGTGTAATATATTAGTAATAATAATAATATCCGTAACAATAATAATAATAATACTGACAAACGTGTAATGCAGTTTCTTTATTCTTATATTGAGATTGCGTTTGTTTATTCTGTGATACTAGAAATACGAGGACGGTTTGATAATTCTGGTAAAAATAGTACAACAACTTTTAAAGGCGAAAATTCACTTCGTATCTCGACATAGTCTCCTTGCAAGGCTATTCACTTGGTCCAGCATATTTCCAATTTTTTCAACCCATCAGCAAAGTAGGCTTTTGTCAAACTCTGCAGAATAGTCTGTCACAGCAGCGGACACTTCCTCATTCGAAGAAAATTTCTTCCCAACGAGGCAAATTTTCAAGTTTGGGTTTAAGAAGAAGTCACTCGGAGCAAAGTATGGTGAGTAGGGTGGGTGAGGAACTAATTTGAATCCCAAGACGTGCACTTTTGCCATTGCGATAGCTGCTGTGTAGGCTCCATTGTTTCGACTGTTGTTTGGTCTCTGGAGTGCAATGATTGATCTTAGTTTCATCCAAATTCATGAATCTGCGAAATAACTCCTGTGGATTATGCCTGAATAGTGCGAGATTCTAAATAAAAATTTTGTTTTGCTTCCGTTTTTGGTCTTAGCAGGAGCGGCACCCATCTCGCACAGAGCTTCTTCAGACCAGTTTTTCTTTGAGGATATAATGCGCTCGTTTATTTGAGATGCATACAATGCTAGCTATCTCTCAAACTCTTATTCTTCGATCTTCCATTACCATATCGATGGTTTCCTATGTGGTGACGGTGACGGGCCGACCGGAGCGTGCTCCATCTTCCGTGCTTCTCCGACCACTCATTGATTAAGCTCATTGATCCAAAAGTAAATGGTCTTCAGTGTTGGTGCAGAACCCATATGGACCTCATACAGTTCGTATTTGATATGTACAGCTGTCCAACCTTTTAAATGAAAATGTTTAATGACCGCACGAAATTAGTTTTTCTCCATCCTAAGGAACTAAATACGCCGTTACCACTTCAGCTGGCAGCCAAAGTTTAAAACGTACTGTAATATCAGTGGAAATATCAGGTTTACCAACAACAGTGCAGGTTCCGAAAATTTCCCGCTCTTTCATACAAATTTACCTGACTTATCAAACGATACAGATTAGCTACTTGGAAATAAAAGCAAACTGCCGGTAACACACTGCTGTAAATTCCGAACAGTCGTTTTACATGTCAAGAACACCATGGCCCATATAACAGTTACCAGCGTTCTTCAGTAATAAATAAATAAGTGCCATAGTAGCACTTAAAACCAGTACCCTCGGTATAACAAACTAACGCCCTACCGACCTTTTATTTATTTATTGGTAGTTCGGTTCGTTGCAGACATGCGTTCGTTTGTTAGCTGTTTATAGTTCTGTGCTGGGCTCAGTTTATTTCTTTGATTCGTTTCTATTATTAGAGAGAGAATTCAGTCCTCTCCACCGAACGCGCTGAGCTACCGCACAGGCATTAACTTGTCCACAGGAGCTCAATGTGAAAGGCTCTCACAGTTACACTTTAAGCGTACTCCGTAGTTCAGGTGTCCCTTATACAAGATTAAGTCCACTCCCTCCCCCCCTCCCCTCTCGTAGTTCAGACGCCAGTGTCACTGACTACCGCACAGGGGGCCCGGGTCCGATTCCCAGCGGAGGACTGGTTGTTGTGAGTTGTCCCCATCATCATTTCGTCATCATAGACATGCAAGTCTCCAAATTGCGTCAAAAATAAAGACTTGCATTAGGCGGCCGAACAATCCCACGCGAGATCTCCCAACAAAAATCCATATGATCATTTCATTTCATATAAGCTTAAGATTTAAAACACAGCTCACTAGGAAAGCCTTCTTCATATGTAAACATTGATTCACGTATAATGAACAGTCAGAAAATGGTTCTTGAGCAATAGAGCTCACGTTAAAGTTAGAAATGTAGAGACCAACACCACCTACAGTGCTGGCCACACACGCGGCCCCTAGCGGTGCGTTTAGCCACCCGAATACAAGTTCTGCTTTCAGATTTTGTTATGTGGGCCGGCCGCGGTGGCCGAGGAGGCTGAGGCGCTCCAGTCAGGGTCTGCACGACCACTACGGTCGGGGGTTCGAATCCCCCCTCGGGCATGGATATTTGTGCCGTCCTCAGTCTTAGTTAGTTCATAAGTAGTTTGTAAGTTTAGGGACTGATGACCCCGTAGTTAAATCCCATAGACTATACGAACATTTGATTTGTTATGTGGAAACTACATTTGTAACTCTAACGTCAGTTCTGTTACTCAAGAAGCATTTTCTGAGTGTTCATTACATGTAAACAATTTTCTTCTGCTGCTGCAGGCTTCCCAAGTCGCAGCCAAGGCCATGGTCAAATAAGCAATTACTGGCTTTGCAACCGGTGAGTTGTGCTTTTTAAGTATCTCACAAACGGTTTCTGTCTTAACAGCACGTAGCACGAGTTTTGGTCGATACTGTGTGGACATACAACGTTTGGTAGCGATCTGACTGGCATCTGGAGGTTTGGGTGTTAGTATACTACGACAAAACTATTTCTTTATCTTTGTCACTGATAATGAAGAACGAAAATAAAACGGGACCAGTCTTTCTTTTTATTTTTTATTTTTTTTCGTTTCTTACCTTTGATCATGTTACTCTCTCAGAACTGATGGCTGCACAGAGAAAAGCTTCAATCATACATTCACTAAAATCGTAAGAACAACCCTTGAGACGAACAATTAATAAGTGACGAGAGGCGTATCCTCCAGTGTAAAAGGACACGATAGGTATTTAATTTTTATTCATTTTCTTAACCTGGCAAATAACATTTAATAAGACGTACTACATATTTTGCAGTGTCTATATTACAATAGTACAGTTAAAAACATACATTCGAACATAATAAATCTCCTTGTCTTATATATAAATAAGAGTGTCCGTTTCTCTGTGTTTCATAAAAATCTACCGTCTTATTCCCATTGTGATGAGATTTTACACAATTGACGTTCAAAGCAAGAGGTAGGTCACTGTCTACATAAGATTTCGTACCGAAAACGGCGGACGGTACTTTACGATATACTTCGACACCAGTCGACAGTTTTATTCCGCTCTTCAGGAAATTAAAAAAAAAATAAAAATTAAAAAAATTTCAAATCTTTGTGTACCTATTGCACCAAACTGGTATGGTTATCAGTCCCTAGACATACAACCGCGTAAACTAACCTTAGGACAGCACACACACCCATGCCCCCGGGAGGACACCAACCTCCGACGGCGACTTTCACAGGAACATCACTCTCTACATAACATTTTGTTCGGTGCATGGCTGAGGATACCTTACAATACCTTACAGCTGTATTTGACACCCTTTTATCGCTTTGATAAATGTTGACGCATGTCTGTATGTTTTTACGAAGAGTCATTTTATAATCTGCAATCCACTGTACAGTGCATAACGGACGTTACCTTTCAATAAAGTTCGACAACGTTTTACTGATCACCATTCAAGTAGTAACGTAATTTTTCGTAGAGAGACAGGACGGACAGAAAGCGATGGAGCAGGTGCACAGTGAGAGAGGGAGATTGCGTAGGAGATGCGAAGACAAAGGCGGAGGATCAGATGGACACAGGGGGGAGAGGGGGAAACGGACAGAGAAAAAAGCCAGTGGGACACGGACTAAAAAAATTCACAGACAATACCGATATTTCAACTAGTAACAGTAATAATTAGACGCTACAGTACGGTAGGGATTCTGAGTTCTGTCAGCAAGTGGGCGTGGAGGAAGGGGTGGAAGAGGAGGGGATAAGTGAGGGTGATTGGTATTCCTATAGACATAATATTATATTATTTTGTAATTTAATTATTTGATAACTGAAGTTTATTTATAACACTGTAATGCGGCCTGTATCTGCTCTCCATAGGTGTGCTCAAGACAAGAAGCGATACCTTTGACCAGTTGCACAATGCTATGAACAGTAATATTTTTAAGAAGTATAAGCTAAAAATATAAAAAATATTAATACAATGTGGGATGTTATATATTTGATTAAATTATTGATGGGTCATTTAAAATTAAAAATATTAAAAGGGGTCAAAGGAACACGACCTTACCCTTTAAGTCGGCGTCAGTAGTGGCTTTCGCTTATTTAAGAATTGTTACCTAATAATGGAATTAAGTATGCCACCCGCTCATTGATACAGAATCCCTTCTGTGCATGACAACTCCGCTCTCATGCTAGACCATAAGATGAGCAGTTTGTGATGGTTATGTAGAGCACGTTGTGTAAAGAAATAACGTGCAATCGTATGCGAGAAAAATCCGTCGTCGATATTATTTATTCTCTAAGACGTTGAAAACCATGGTACTCCATCAATCATCACCACCTTGTTTCACCAATATGATTACATATGCATTCCACATGAGTGGATTCATTCATGAACGGTTAGTAACGCGCATCTTCAGGGTGCGAGCCTTTTTTATAACTGTAGAGTGCCCTTCTTCGACGATGCTCATGTAGCGTGCCCTTCTTCAATCGATGCTCGGGGTAAAAGTTGGTGGTTCTGAATATTTTCGCTGACGACGATGTGCATATTGTGAAGTTCAATAAGCACGTCGCTTATCAGGTCACTCACTGCACCTCCCGGATTGAACTAGCGACCTCATAGTCGTGTGTTCTTTGTAAGACACGGATTACAGTAAACTCGTTCAAATGCGTGCACGCTGCAGCAGTCACGTAGCGATGAAGAGGCCTGCACAGGATAGGGCGGCGTAAGATGCCGCAACAAACCCGTTTTTACAGTAGAGACCTTCGCAGACGACGTCGTGGTTTACTCTCCGACACTCACAACTACGGTTCTGACGCAACTTGAGCGGAGGACTTCAGCTTTGCACCTGCCGCTGCCCTGCTATTTCCTGACTAATGCGCTGTGAATTCTGAGCTCCTCGCGCCGTACTGAATATTGGGACAGCGCAGCTGGGAAACGGCATCGATGACGGCCAGTACTTCAACAGGACAACACCGCGACATTTGGAAGGCAAAACTATAGAGAGGAATCACTGGTGCATGGAAAAGACGAACAAGCAAGCAGTTGCGTCATCGTACAAAAGATGGTAGGCATCAGAAATATCGATGGTAAATATCAGGAATCAAAAAGTGAAGCAACTTTTAAAACAACCTCCACCTCTGTTTTTGAGACTGTTCGATAATTTCATTTCAAATGCTTCCTTAACAACAGAAGCCCAGTTGGTGGAAGTGAATAGCAGAGTCTCCGTGTTATATTCTATAGGTTAGCCTGTGACTAGACAATGATCTGCAATTTCAGATTCACTATGCTGTTGTGACGCTTGTGACGATTATGTTCAGTACGCCTGTCCTCCACAGCCCTGATAATTTGACCAATACATGACATGCCACAACCACATGGGGGTACGATACACACCCGTCTTAAGCAAACCAAGATCATCCTGCTCACATTAACTCTGTTTTCGTAACGCGCATCCCATCCAGCTGTGGTACATCACACATTGGTCAGGACTGTGGATGTCCAGTATACTGAACATATACATGGTATATGCTTGCAACACCCTAGAATGTCTGTTAGCCGGACGCGGTGGCCGAGGGGACTGAGCCGCTCCAGTCACGGTCTCACGGCCACTACGGTCGGGGGTTCGAATCCCCCCTCTGGCATGGATATTTGTGCCGTCCTAGTTCGTAAGTAGTTCATAAGTAGTTTGTAAGTTTAGAGACTGATGACCCCGTAGTTAAGTCCCATAAACTATACATACATTTTTTTTAATGTCTGTTATTGCAGAAAATTGTCCAGACGCAGGTCAATAATATAACAGCGCGGAGTGCGGACATGCACTTCCAGCTATTCTGTCTCTCTCTCTCTCTACAGACAGAATCAATGCGACCTCACCCGTCGATTGCTGATATTTACTATTTCTGATGCTTATCATTTTCTGTTGTATGGTGGCACTGCTGGTTATTTGTCCGTTTTCGTGCACAGTACTTCCTCATTGCAGTTTTGCAGTCGAAATAGCAGGGTGTCCTCTTTTCCAAATATCGGCTTTCGTCAATGGAGTTATGCGCCTGCATACCTATGAATTGTTCAATTAAATACATCGTCAGTATTAAGCTACACGCTGACGGCTTTGGAAGACACGAAGACTATCGGTAACAGAGTGAACGTGGCCTAGAACAGCACTACGACCCTGCATTACCGAGGTACGTCATTGACGCTACCAGAGTCTCCAAGCGACTGAGATACTCTGCGACCAACGGACGCGGCTCGTGTACTTAGAGGGTGTCATTCAGACGGGGGTACTTGAGTAGCGGGTCGCATAGTCGCCGCGACTTCGACACTACACGAGCCGACATGCTGGTCGTCGGGTCTACCAGTCTTTCGGTTGCATTCATAGCCACATGAATGCGCAGAGTGCCAAAAAATTTTAATTTAAAATTCGTGGTAGAAAACGATGGTTCCTGAATTTACCAGAAGTTTAAAGTGTATAACATTAAACTTACGTCAGACGATATTGAATGGTCTCCGTATCTGGTACGTGGCGGAGGGCACTTTTCCTGTTGCTATCATGAATGTTCCCTAGTAAGAATGATTGATGGTAAACTACGTGTGAGGTCGAATATCTCTAGTTTTTACGTTCACTTTTTTTTTCACGAGCTTGACATAGTACAGAGCAATATATTGAGTTACTCACTGAAACTGAAATTTCCTGGTGTCTCAAGTAATCTCATCATAATCTTTGAAATCAATTTAAAAATGTAACAAGCTAGACTAAAAATCAGAAAATAGTGAATTAACTTTTTTTAAATAAAACTTTTTAAAAAATAATTAAGACTTCATTACTCCTGGTCGACACAAATTCCTAGCACCTTAAAGATAGCCGTAAAAATTTGTGTTTCTGATTTTTAAATAGCTATGAACAGATAAAAGTAGAAAGATGATGTTGCTGAGGAAATTCCCACAACATTACTTATCATTAGTACTTCAATAAAGTGGTGAGTGACTGGTGGAACGGCCGAGCGCTCTAAGGCAGGCTGCTCCAGCTCGCGCTCGCCCGTGATCTAGGGAGCACTCACTTGCTCGAGGGGCACCGCTTCTCCGCCGTGACCTGTTGTCGCATGGGACACACGGCTGCGGCGACGGCATGTGCGAGTGAAGCCGACGGCAGGGCTGTGATGTCACGATGTCACGAGCAACTGGCAGTTACATTCCAGTTACCGCCATGGGCACAATCGTATCTGAAAGAGCTGCAACTGAGGCGGCCATTTTTCTGCATGAAAATACGCGACACGTGACAGCAGGTCAATCCTCCTGGGTGATATTATGTGTTTCGTAATTATAATTAATGTAAAACGATTTGATTTCAAGACTGGAATGGTACCGTTATTTTACATTTTTCAAATGCCTATTTCATTGAACGAAACTAAGGAGTTTTTCTTACATTATATATAACGTATTTTCCTATTATTTTTAACGAAGAAGTAATTGATTTTAGAAGTTATTGCCAGAGTATGAACAGAAGCCACATTATGACAGACTGATTTAAAACGCTGAACCTGATCCCAGTTTCACCATGTCAATCGTAAATATGATAATACGAATTTTACAATGAACTTCATAAGTAATATTTCTGTCTTCGAGAAAAGTACTTTCTTCATTTAACTTAAAAAAAAAAAAAAAACTACTACTTTTTCTCTACACATGATAGCTTACAACATGCAAATGAGTAGCACACCATCTAATTGCCAATAACTAGACTAACCAAACGTCCCCTGTCTTAAATGTTCACATAACTCCGCAAACAGTGGCAACAATTTGTTGCATAACGGCCGATCCATTACTGATCTCAAGAAATGACACAAATACTGAGGTTTTCCATTTAGAAAGACTGTAAAAGAAAATACGAATCCAATTTGCTTCCTCATAAAAATTATAGAGATGTGAGATGATTGTAATGATGCTGTAAATTGAATTTTAATTAATGAATTAATTACATACTGTAGTTTTTTTCCGCAAACAAGAGTTTTGTGACACACTGGATATTGTGGACGCCCATCTCTGTTAGTGAAGAGGTACAGTTCTTCTAAAGAAGTAGACAACAGGCTTGCACGACTAGACATTTTTGTTGTTGTCGGTACTGTACATTGACGGAAACTAATCAAGTGCGTCAGTTTACTTATGCCCGCCTAGTACTAGCGCGCGTGCCGTCAGCTTGCCCCACCACCGCAGCTCCTTGCTGGGGTAGTGAGCGCTCGTGTGCGCTCCTGCTCGCGGAGCAGCCTGTTGAAACAGCCTAGTCTAAGGTGTCTGGCTGCAAAGCGCGACGGGAGGTTAGAGTCCTCACTCGGGCATGGAGGTGTCTGTTGTTCTTAGCTTAGGTAGTTCAAGTAGTTTGTAAGCCTAGAGACTGATAACCTCGGTAGTTAAGTCCCATAGATTCACAAACATTTGATATTATTTGAATTTGGTGAACAATTCGTGCATTAGTTATCTATTAAGACCTTTTGTAATGGATTGATAATAAGTTGCGTTAATGGCAGGCCGGCCGCGGTGGCCGAGGGGACTGAGGCGCTCCAGTCACGGTCTGCACGGTCACTACGGTCGGAGGTTCGAATCCCCCCTCGGGCATGGATATTTGTGCCGTCCTAGTTCGTAAGTAGTTCATAAGTAGTTTGTAAGTTTAGGGACTGATGACCCCGTAGTTAAGTCCCATAGACTAGAAAAACATTTGAACATTTCGTTAATGGCAACGTCTGTCGTCTGAACGGGGCCATTAGTATGATCGCGCTAGAATCGACGTGCGATAATCGTAGCGATAAAGAAATAGGGTCGGTCCTAAATTCTGTACTAGTGGATTCAGTGCGCATGCGCGAGCTAGTAGCTGTCTGCTGCAGTCACGGCTCCGCTCAATCTGTTATTTTGCTTCCTAGTTACGTGTATTTTTACTTCAAGTTTGTGGTCGTTTCATAGTCGCAAGGAACTTTCTGAGCAAGTGACTGTGACTTTTCGTAAATATTTTCGTGATATTTTTTAAATCTTTCTGAATTTCATAATTATTTAATGATGCGCTAATAGGAAATCACAACTACTGTTGTAATTATGGAACAGAGCTTCTTTTTCCCTTTTAATTGAGGCGTATAGCGAAGAGCTAGCATTTTTGATGTTGGGAATAGCCTTACCATAATGCGGTACTACTTTTTCGCGTATAGTCACAGAAATTCGTAAATATTCGTTAATAAAGCTTGAAGTCATAGGAGCATCAGGTTCCTTTACGTTTTTCAGCATACTAGAAAGGAAAAATCAGATATAATTCCGGAATTCATTGGATCCTCCAGCATTAATTATCTCATTATCATGCTGTATGTGTCGAATTTTCTTCTTCTCTTCTCTGCCACGGTCGCATCCAGCACCTATTTTTCCTTCGGCGTATTATCCGCCTTCTAACAACGAAAGCCTATGCTAACGCAATCGTCGCTAACTTTTCCCGTCTTGAAATAGTGTTGTGTAGTTAGTGAACGTACTAGTTCGGAAGAGCACTCCAACAGGCGAACTACGCGAACTAGTTCCTAGATCGCTCTCCTCTTAGTTCGTCCGCTCATTTTCCGAAGACTCACGGGTAACAGCGAGAGGACGCGACAGCGCGCAGAATCGCGTGATTCCCTTCTGCCAGTTACCGTCATTTCGATCTGAGATGCAGCTCAGCTGTAGTTTCATAGTTCACTGCCACAAATTTTCTTTTCTAAGGTATTCAGCAGTTTCTAAATATAACCCTCATTCCATAAAGAAGTAAAGAGAACCCAAAACTTAGCATTGTTTGCATTTATAAGCGAGAAATTATGCATCAACCATTTTCTCTCGCCTGCATGATACTGTTGACGGCTCGCGGGGTACAATGTTGAGGATAACGTCGTATAAGCGACACTAACACCGTAAAGTAAAGAACCCGTATAGAATTAATTAGCTACAAAAGTGTAGTTTACTGCCTGTCGTCAGAATGTATAGGTCGAAACCCATTGTCATCAATGTCGCTAGCGTGAAGATAAAAAATTTCTTCTATTTCATCTGTTAATACAAAATCAATTACTGTAATAAGTGTGAGGTTGACCGGACTGGCTTAACTTTCGATGCAACTGAGGCGGCCGTCCCTCCGAAACAAAGGATTGGACTCGCCCAGCACCGAAGACATAAATTTTAAAAATAAAATACTACGAGTACTCTGTATGAAAAGTAGTTGAATACTATTGTATCACCCATAACTGGTTTATTTGCTTAAGTATTTGATGTCTAATTGCCCACAAATACAGGTAATAACACACGCTTGGGAAACACTGATCATTATATAAAAAAGCTGTCATAACAAACGAAAGAACTCTTTTAGTAGCGCTAGCAAAAGCCAAAAAGAGCGGACGAACTAAAAAGAGCGACCTACTTCGCGGTCGAGCTTCGAACTAAAAGGTGAGCTACCGGTCCCGAACTAAAAAATGCGCAATCGGTCGCGAACTAAAAAATGCGCGATCGCTCGCGAACTAAAATATGCACGACCGGTCGCGAACTAGAACATGCGTTACCGGTCGCGAACTATTAAGCCAAACGTATCTCGCTTCTTAGTTCGTTGGATTCTTTTCCGTAGACCGACGGGCAACAGCGAGAGGGCGCGCAGCAGATTTAAAAATCACGTGTTTGCCTTCTGCTGATGAAGAGCCATTTCGAGGTTAGCGTCTGCCTGCTAGATTACATCAGTGTTACAAAATTTCTGTTTTGAAGTATGCTGCACTCTGCAATATCTGACTAATAAATTCCATAATGCCAAACTCTAAACTTAAACGCGAGAAATTATCCACAAACTGTTTCTTTTGGTTTGCGTGATATCGTTAGCAGCTCAAGCAGCAAGCGCATGAAGCAGCTAGGTGGGGGAACTTCTCCCTCCACCTGCATGCGCAACCATGCCGTTTAGCCGTCACTGGGAGTGGCCGAAGTAAAAGAACGAACTAGTTCGCAGCAGAGCCGCGCTCCTGATCGTGAAGTATTATGCGCATGTCTATCTTGAATTCCCACCCCCATGAACCACAGACATTGCCGAGGTGGGGTGGCTTGCGTGCCTCAACGATGCAGATAGCCGTACCGTAGGTGCAACCACAGCGGAGGGGTATCTGTGGAGAGGCCAGAAAAACGTGTGGTTCCTCAAGAGGGGCAGCAGCCTTTTCAGTAGTTACAGGGGCAACAGTCTGGATGATTGACTGAGCTGGCCTTGTAACATCAGCTAATGTGGCTTTGCCACAAGGTTACTGCGAACGGCTGAAAGCAAGGGGAAACTACAGCCGTTACTTTTCCCGAGGACATGCAGCTCTACTGTATGAAAACATGATGATGGCATCCTCTCGGGTAAAATATTCCGGAGGTAAAATAGTCCCCCATTCGGATCTCCGGGCGGGGACTACTCAGGAGGATGTTATCATCAGGAAAGACAATACTGGCATTCTACGGATCGGAGCGTGGAATGTTAGATCCCTTAATCGGGTAGGAAAATTAGAAAATTTAAAAAGGGAAATGGATAGGTTGAAGTTAGATATAGTGGGGATTAGTGAAGTTCGGTGGCAGGATGAACAGGATTTCTGGTCAGGTGAGTACAGGATTATAAATACAAAAGCAGTTGGGGGTATCACAGGAGTAGGACTGATAATGAATAAGAAAATAGGAATGCGGGTAAACTACTATAAGCAGCACAGTGATCGCATTATCATTGTCAAGATAGATACGAAGCCAACACCGACAACAGTAGTACAGGTTTATATGCCAACTAGCTCTGCCGATGATGAGGAGATCGAAGAAATATATGAGGAGCTAAAGGAAATTATTCAGACAGTTAAGGGAGAGGAAAACTTAATTGTAATGGGAGACTGGAATTCGGTAGTAGGAAAAGGAAGAGAAGGAAAAATAGTAGGTGAATATGGACTGGGCAGAAGGAATGAAAGAGGAAGTCGCCTGGTAGAATTTTGCACGGAACATGATTTAATTGTAACAAACACGTGGTTTAAGAATCACAAAAGAAGGTTGTATACTTGGAAGAGACCAGGAGACACCGGAAGGTATCAGATAGATTTTATAATGGTAAAACATAGATTCCGGAACCAGGTTATAAACTGCAAGACATACCCAGGGGCAGATATAGACTCTGACCATAACTTGTTAGTCATGAACTGTAGGCTGAAACTGAAAAAACTGCAGAAAGGTAGGAAAATAAGAAGATGGGACCTAGATAAATTGAAGGAACGTGAAGTTCTGGTGAATTTCAGAGGGAGCTTTAGGCAACAATTGACAGAAACAGGGGGGAATAAAACAGTAGAAGAGGAATGGGTAGCATTGAGAGATGAAATAGTGAAGGCAGCAGAGGACAAAATAGGTAGAAAGGCAAGACCTACAAAAAATCCTTGGATAACACAGGAAATACTAAATTTAATTGATGAAAGGAGAAAATATAAAAATGCAGTGAATGAAACAGGCAAAATGGAGTACAGACGACTAAAAAATGAGATTGACAGGAAATGCAAAATGGCTAAGCAGGAGTGGCTAGAAGCCAAATGCAAATGTGTAGAAGAATGTATAAGAAGGGGGAAAATAGATACCGCCTACAGAAAAATAAAAGACACATTTGGGGACAAGAAAAGTAATTCTACGAATATCAAGAACTCAGATGGGAAACCACTTCTCAACAAAGAAGGGAAAGCTGAAAGGTGGAAAGAGTACATAGAGCAGCTCTACAAAGGAAATGAACTTAGAGACGATGTTGTAGGAAGGGAAGAGGAAGTAGATCAAGATGAAATCGGAGATACTATACTGAGAGATGAATTTGAGAGAGCCCTGAAAGACCTAGGTCGGAACAAGGCCCCAGGAGTAGATGACATACCCTCAGAGCTACTAAAGTCTCTGGGAGAGCCAGCCATGACAAAACTATTTGAACTGGTGTGTAGGATGTATGAGACAGGCGAAATACCCTCAGACTTTAAGAAAAATGTAATAATCCCCATTCCAAAGAAATCAGGCGCAGACAGGTGTGAAAATTACAGAACCATCAGTTTGATAAGTCATGGTTGCAAAATTTTAACACGAATTATCTACAGGAGAATGGAAAAGCTGGTAGAAGCTGACCTCGGGGAAGATCAGTTTGGATTCAGGAGGAACGTAGGAACCCGGGAGGCAATACTTACCTTACGTCTTATCTTAGAAGATAGATTAAGGAAAGGCAAACCTACATTTTTAGCTTTTGTAGATTTGGAGAAAGCATTTGACAATGTTGACTGGACTACACTCTTTCAAATTCTGAAGTCAGCAGGGGTAAAATACAGGGAAAGGAGAGTTATTTACAATTTGTACAAAAGCCAGACCGCAGTTATTAGACTTGAAGGGCATGAAAGGGAAGCATCAGTTGGGAAGGGAGTAAGACAGGGTTGTAGCCTTTCTCCGATGTTATTCAATTTGTACATTGAGCAGGCGGTGAAGGAAAGCAAGGAAAATTTTGGAATAGGCATTAAAGTTCAGGGGGAAGAAATAAAAACATTGCGTTTTGCTGATGACATTGTAATTCTGTCAGAGACGGCGAACGACCTGGAAGAGCAGTTGAATGGAATGGACAGTGTGTTGAAGAGAGTGTATAAAATGAACATTAACAAGAGCAAAACAAAAATAATGGAATGTAGTCTTAGAAAATCAGGCGATGCCGATGGAATTAGATTAGGTAATGAGACAATGAAGGTGGTAGATGAGTTTTGTTACTTGGGTAGTAAAATAACATGCGATGGTCGCAGTACAGAGGATATAAAATGCAGAATGGCAATGGGAAGAAAAGCATTTTTGAAAAAGAGAAATTTGCTAACATCGAATATTAATTTAAGTATAAGGAAGTCTTTTCTGAAGGCATTTGTGTGGAGTGTTGCCTTGTACGGGAGTGAAACATGGACGATAAGCAGTGCGGACAGAAAGAGAATAGAGGCTTTTGAAATGTGGTGCTACAGAAGAATGCTGAAAATTAGGTGGGTAGATCGCATAACTAATGAAGAGGTACTGAACCGAATTGGTGAGAAAAGGAATTTTTGGCATACCCTGACTAAAAGAAGGGATCGCTTGGTAGGACATATTCTTAGACATCGAGGATTCGTAAATTTAGCATTGGAGGGTAGTGTGTGGGGTAAAAATCGCAGAGGGAGACCAAGAGACACGTATAGTAAGCAGATTCAAGTGGATGTGGGTTGCCGTTCTTATGAGGAGATGAAAAGGCTTGCTCAGGATAGAGTAGGGTGGAGAGCTGCATCAAACCAGTCTCCGGACTGAAGACCATAACAACAACATCTTGAATTCATTTCCAGACAATGTGCTACTGCTGTACAACCCTGCTTAACAACAACAAACGAGACTCGCGACACATTCGCTACTAGCGTTTACTCTCTGTCTACGTATGACGTCTAAATACGCTGCCGCAAGATCTTGCCTGAGTTTATAGTTCGAGACTAGCACGCTAGGAGCGCTTCCGTAGACGATTATCTATGTTGTCCACTTTCGTCCATCGTTTAAAAAGGGTTTTAGTTTTCCGTTTTAGTTATCTATTAGTTTTTCAGTTTTAGTAGTAGTAGTTGTAGTTGTTGTTGTTGTATTCAGTCTGGAGGCTGGTTTGGTGCAGCTCTCCACCCTACTCTATCCTGAACAACCTCTTCATCTCCTCATAAGAACGGCAACCTACATCCATCTGAATCTGCTTACTATATTCCTCTCTTGGTCTCCCATACAATATTTACCCCACACACTTCACTCCATCGCTAAATTCACGATTTCCTGATTTAGTCAAGGTATGTCATTCCTTTTCTCTCCCATTCTGTTCAGTACCTCTTCATTAGTTACGCGACCTATCCACCTAATCTTCAGCATTCTTATGTAGCACCACATTTCAAAAGCCTCTATCCTCTTCCTGTTCGCACTGTTTCTCGTCCATGTTTCGCCCCCATACAAGACGACAATCACACGAATGCCTTCAGAAAGGACTTCCTTACGCCTAACCTATATACGATGTAAACAAATTTTTCTTTGTCAAAAACGCTTTCTTCCCATTGCCATTCTACATTTAATATCATCTGTACTGCGACTATCGTGTGTTATTTTACTGCCCAAGTAACAAAACTCATCTACCACCTTTATTGTTTCGTTACCTTCTCTAATTCCTTCAGCCTAGCCTGAATTTCTTAGAGTGCACTCCATTACTCTTGTTTCACTCTTGTTAATGTTCATCTTGTAGACACCTCTCAACACACTGCTCAATCCGTTCAACTATTCTTTCAGACCATTTGCTGTCTCTGACAGAATTACAAACTCATTGGCAAAACGCAATGTTTTTATTTCTTCAACCTGAACTTTAATTCTTTCTACAAATTTCTCCTTTCTTTCCTTTATGGCTTACTCAATATACAATGAGCAACATTGGCGAAAGGTTACAACCCTGTCTTACTCCCTTCCCTACCTCAGCATCCCTGTCATGCCCTTCAACTTTGATAACCGCTTTCTGTTTTTTTTTTTTTCTAGTTGTAAATAACCTTCCGTTTTCTATATTTTTCTCCTGCTGATTTCGGAATCTGAATGAGTGTATTCCAATCAACATTGTCAAAAGCTTCCTGCAAATCTACAAAAGGTAGAAATGTACTTTTGCCTTTCCTTAATCTATCTTCTAAGATAAGCTGTAAAGTGCCTCCTGTGTTCCTATATTTATCTTGAATACAAACTGATCTTCCCCGAGGTCGGCTTCCACCAGCTTTCCTATCCATCTGTAAATTGTTCTTGTTAATATTTTGCAACCATGACTTATTGTACTGATGGTTGTGTAATTTTCGCACCTGTCTGCACCTGATTTCTTTGGAGTGGGGATTATTATATTTTTCGTAAAGTCTGAGGGTGTTTGTCCTGTCTCATACAACTTACGTACCAGGTGAAATAGTTTACTCGTGGCTGGTTCTCCCAAAGACTTCAATAGTTCTGAAGGAATGTCGTCCACTCCTGGGGGTCTTGTTTCGACTTAGGGCTTTCAGTGTTCTGTCAAATTCATCTCTCAGTTTAGTCTTCCCTATTCAATCTTCATCTACTTCCTCTTCCCTTCCGTTTTAGTTATCTGTCAGTTTTCCGTTTTAAATATTCCAAATATTGTACCTGCTATTAAAAATTCACAGGCACAAATTTTCAGTAATATTTGTATGTACCGGCGAAAAATTTCAAGAGTCACTAGATACCGTACTACAGTACACGAGGAAGCCACAGCGCAAGAAACTGATTTACTTTCCTTTCTCTCCGCAAGCGACTTCGCAGTACGGGAGACTTGAGTTGTGCCTACGTGGTTGTGATCGACCTGATCTGAGTATCCTCGTGTGAATAGGGCCTAAGGTGCACTCCCGTTACTCGTCGGGTCATATGAAGAAACGGGACACGACAAGCATCCGTCCCCTGGTTTGTTTCCGTGAGCACCAGACAGCTTTCCCCCTGATGACACCCATGTAAATATGTCGCCAACAGCGAGTGCTGCCATTCAGCGCGTAAAGATGGCGCCTCTTATGTCGGGCAGGAGCAGTAGACGTCACGGGTTTTGACGCTGAAACGACTCCACTCTGCAGCGTTGGGAGACGTACCACCAGCACCACGCTCTACTTGCTGGCGCACATTAGCCTCGCGGTGAAATAAGAACGTGTAGTTCACCGATGAAAACAATTTTCGTTATTGTCATTCCCAGTATGCGCATTTACCGGGAAACTTGTGTACACAACCCTAAAGAACTGAAGCATTTCTCGTCGTGAAAGTTGGTGTTGCTTTATTGTGAGTGGCCCTGTTCATACTTGTATGTTTATCAATATGCAGTGCAGCTTGTAGCGTCAGATAACTGTAATATTCACGGTGGAGCGCTCACTTCCGAAAAAAAAAAATAGAAGAGTACGAAAGTTTTAAACATAGACAACACAGTTGATGGAAATCTTTAGATTTTGGCAACAGCTACAGAAATATCCGAGTTACTTTTTCGACATCGTTACCGAAAGAATTGAGGCACTTGTCAGATCGTGGGATCTTGCATTCCTGTGTTGTAGAAGTCTGCCGCCTGTGAATCAAACCAGCGTGTGAGGGTCGTCTTCAGCTGTTACAGTGAAACAATGCAGGAACCGCGCCGTGCCATGAGTAACAAGGGTACAACACTGACTGCAGGTGTTGCGCTGCTCCATGACAACTCTCGCTCCTGTACGGCTCGGCGCGCGTTAGCTGTTTTCCAAAAGTCCGGCTGGGAGTTGTTTGATAATCGAGCATAATCTTGCTCTCAACGATTTAAGCTTTTCTTGTACCTCAAGAAATTTCTTTACTCCGGCCAGCGTATTCAGAACGACGACTGTTCAAAACGTTCAAATGTTTGTTAAGCTTATGGGACTTAACTACGGGGTTATCAGTCCCTAAACTTACAAACTACTTATGAACTACTTACAAACTAGGACGGCACAAATATCCATGCCCGAGGGGGGATTCGAACCCCCCGACCGTAGTTGCCGTGCTGACCGTGACTGGAGCGCCTCAGTCACCTCGGCCACCGCGGCCGGCAACGACGACTGTCACAGGCTTCTTCCATTCACAGGTGGCAGACTTGTAAAACACATGAATTGAAATATAAGAAGTATCTCAAGTCTTCTGCTGACGATGCGGTAAAGGAAAAAAAGCCACAAATATTGCTATACCTGTTTTATGTAACTATGTTGTCATTTAAAATATGGCGAAAATTCCATTCTGAATGCTTCTCGTAAAACAGCACTTGAGGTGCTTAAGTCTATTGTAATATTAAGTCACATTTAAAGGAATCGTCGAAATATAGGAATGCCTAGCATAAGACGTATTACGATAGACGTTCATAAAATAAAATACATTATCCACTACACTATAGATAGATCGTTATAAAAGTTTATAATAAATACGTTGTGACGCTATGGGCTGCAACGAGCTGGATAATGTATTTCATTATCATCTCATATTAATTTAGCATGAGATGAGCACTTATTTTTGTAAACACAACTTACGTAATCTTCTTTTTATAACTTCTGATGAAGGCATCTCTAGTCGATGTCGAAATCTTGGTAAAGTTAAAAATTTACCACACATTTTTAGGGTTGCTAAATTTTACTGCAGTAAATAAATCACAGAATAACAGATTTTATTGTTTCGTGGGAAAAGATAAGTTCCTTAAATCATATTACACTGATCGCACACAACATTCCTGTTGTCAGAAATTGAAACTCGACCTTCACGAATTTTCCTTAGACCTGTAAATGCATCCATGTTTCAAGAGCGAAGAGACTAGTTACATATCTACGTTTCCATTAGAATGACACTACAGGAGCTAGGTGCAGTACTATCAGTAATATCATCCAAACCGGTCACACTGCGAGGTTTCAAAAACAGTTACGAGAGAAAACATAAGTAAGAAGCATTAATCGGCGCAATGATTTTCTCGAACATTTGTACACGTCTACTCCTAGCTCGATACGCCACCTGCCGCAGCCCGATAACCGGGCTGAAGTACACAATCTGGCCATAAAATTGCTACACCAAGAAGAAATGATAAACTGGTATTAATTGTATATATACTTTATACTAGAACTGACTTTTGATTACATTTTCACGCAATTTGGGTGCATAGATCCTGAGAAATCAGTACCCAGAACAACCACCTCTGGCCGTAATAACGGTCTTGATACGCCTGGGCATTGAGTCAAACAGCGCTTGGATGGCGTCTACAGGTACAGATGCCCATGCAGCTTCAACACGATACCATAGTACATCCAGAGTAGTGACTGGCGTATTATGGCGAACCAGTTGCTCGGCACAATTGACCAGACATTTTCAGTTGGTGAGTGATCTGGAGAATGCGCTGGCCACGGCAGAAGTCGAACATTTTCTGTATCCAGAAATGCCCGTACAGGACCTGCAACATGCGGTCGTGCATTAACCTGCCGAAATGTAGGGTTTCGCAGGGATCGAATTAAGGGTAGAACCACGGGTCGTAACCCATCTGAAATGTAACGGCCACTGTTAAAAGTGCCGTCGAGACGTGTAACCAAAGGCACCCGATACCATCACGCCGGGTGATAAGCCAGTATGGCGATGACAAATACTCCCTTACGATGTACGTTCACCACGATGTCGCCAAACACGGATGCGACCATCATGATGCTGTAAACAGAACCTGGATTCATCCGAAAACATGACGTTTTGCCATTCATCCACCCAGGTTCGTCGTTGCGTACACCATCGCAGGCTCTGATAGAGCGTCAAGAGTAACAACACCCATGGTCTCCAGGCTGATATTCCATGCTGCTGCAAACTTACAATAACTGTTCGTGCAGATGGTTGTTGTCTTGCAAACGTCCCCATCCGTTGACTCAGGGATCTAGACGTGGTTGCGCGATCCGTTACAGCCATGCGGATAAGATACGTACTCTACCAGATAGCACTCGTCATGTCTACTTCATACACTCACACGACCATCACTTGCGTGCAGACAGAATCTGCTTTCGCTTAAGGCCTAGGTCCGCTATTCCAATGATCCTCTGACGGCAGCAATCGAGCCCTGCACGTCGATTCTGTGGAGTAAATAGAAGGCGGGCGTGCCCGTAGGCCCGTTGCTAGTAACCGGTTGGGAACCGTGTTGACACTTCTGGGCTAACAAAGCCTCTGATCTATGCAGTTAGATCTGCCACTGTTGCCCTTACAACAGGACAATCGTAGATAACATCTGTGCTTCATGGACTTATAGAATTTGTCTACGAGTGTGAGAATGTTGACGTGACCATTGCATCCACCATCATGGTATATCTGAGACTTTTTTGGTGGTTGTCAGAATGGAGGCGCCGCTTTGCTTCACAAATTGGTGTCACACCGAGCCTTACGGCTGTGAATATTCCCCATTAAAGGGCACACACAAAGGCGACCTGTAGATACCATTATCAGTACATGTCGTACCCACTTCGCACCCTCCCGCAGCCTGCTGGCTGGTGACGTTTTGTGGTAGTCTGGTTTCTATGCATCCAGAATCCACTGATACGAAATTTAAACTGTCTTCATCAATCTTATAAACCGCACGACAAGAAAAGTTGAACTGCTGAGATTTGGATGGTAGTTGCACACGTCAGTTGTTCAAAATTTATGTGGGGTTCAATCTATTACTGGCCGCCCAGAGTGTGGCTTATCAGGTTCACACGGCCCTCAAACACAAGTTTGCGGTCTATACAGTCGTCTGCACACGTGCCGTGCATGTCACTCTCAGTTTCGTCCAGTTTATGCCCTTTGGTTTAAAAGTATCAAATTATACTCCGCTGTTCTTCAAGAGTTGATGACAGCGACATGTGCCCCATTTCCGTTTCGTAGATCCTATGTCTCTCGTAGTAGATGCACACGAAAAAACACATTTTGCAGCGCAAACGTCAAACTATATCGTAGTGAACTTTCGATATTACAGTTGTAATAGAGCCGAAAAAAAAGTGTGCCCTTCCGATGATCCCTCGTATAAACACTTGTTGACTGTATTCTGTGCTGAAAGACGTTAACGCCTATCAAAAACCTAGATCAAAATATTATAGCTGGCGCAACAATGACGAGGTTCATTGCACTATAACGGCTAGAATGAGACTGTGCAATGGTGACAAACTGGACTCAATTCGGGCCATCCTGATTCATGTTTTCCGTTATTTCCTTTAATCATTCCATGTAAATGCCGGGATAGTTCCCTTGACAGGGCACGGCCTACTTTCTTCCCCTCCCTACTCTAAAACATGAGCTTTAGCTTCGTCTCGCCGCGCTGGAGAAGCCGAGCGGTCTGGAGCGGCACGTTACGTATCATGCGAGCTCTCGCGTTCGAGGTTCGAATCTCCCTCGGTCATGGATGCGTGTGTTGTCCTTAGGTTAGTTTCGAATGTTCGAATGTTTGTATAGCTTATGGGACTTAACTACGGGGTCATCAGTCCCTAAACTTACAAACTAACTATTACTAATGACGGCACAAATATCCATGCCCGATTCGAACCCCCGACCGTAGTGGCCGTGCAGACCGTGACTGGAGCGCCTCAGTCCCCTCGGCCACCGCGGCCGGCTAGGTTAGTTTAACTTAGTTTAAGTATACATTCATTACATCGCAATTTGCGACAATTTCCGACTTTAGTTGCTCCTCGTTACTTGGTCTATCATTTTGTAACATACGAAAATTTGAGGCGACGGCTCGCGAAAAAGCGGGAGACCCGAGTTCGAGTCCCGGTACGACACAAATTTTCATATTAATGGATGGGTATTTAATATTTATTTATAGCTGCGGGCCATCGGCAACATCTGTTCTTTAAGAACAGACGTATCATTGTTAGTTTAAGTAGTTTGTAAGACTAGGGACTGATGACCAACGTAGTTTGGTCCCGCAGACTTACAAACTTATGAACATTCGAACCTCTTGACGTCGCTATCGCCGGGACGTTAAACGTGAAGCTTCCTCCGTCTTTCCAGACACCGCCTCGACCCAGATAGCGAGTGTTTGGTGCTGGGAGGCGCTGTCGTTTTACTGTGTCGTCGGCGCTGCGGTCGGCAGCAAAAACCGGCGGGTCGGCTCTCGCCGCCGCTTTGTCGGTTTGCGGGTCTTTCAAGTAGAGCGTAGAGCCAGCGGCGTGTCGTGTACAGGGCACGCGACGCTGTGCCACCACACCGTGTCTCTAACCAGGGCCGACGCAGCCGTTTCAGCTGCCCGAGGGAAAATTCAAGTGCCACCCCGCCCCAACCCCTGCTTCTTCCCGTCCTGCAACCTTCCACAGAGTCACCTTTACCGCAATGTAATTCACTCATGGCGTCCTACTTTCCACTTATCACATTCACTGATACGATGAAACTGGAGAAACAGTTCAAGCAGTAAACGTTAGTTGCTTCAGCGCCAAGATAAGATCGTTTCATCATAAGAGTTACATAAAAAGATGAAATTTTAGAATAGAGGTAAAAAAGATATCTACACTGCGAAAGTGAGCTTACAGATGAGAAGGCATGACGCTTACAAAGGCCTGCCATTGCACTACCCGAGAATGTTCACGGGACCTTGAAACCAGCGCCATCACACGAGTGACGTAGCACTTGTGTTGCGATTCTCCGAAACGACCATCCAGTCACTCGGAAGGTCACAATTTGACCCCTTTCAAACTCAATTTGCTGTTGGAAGCACGAGTGAGTCTTCGTAACAAGCCGCTTCATAATGAGCCTTATGGCTGTAAACATAACCTATGAAAGGGAACACAGATCAAAGATGGTGGACCTATGCCACTAATATCTGTTGGCGGACGTCGTGGATCCTTACATCTGACATTCCCTGTGTGGCATGTGCCGTCATTACTTCAAAATCGACGGCTTTCGAGGTGTACTGATTTTTTTTCGGTATTGTATAAATGAGAGCTACAATCACATGCTTGTGTGGGCATCTTCTATAGCAAGTAACGAATTATTTGTCTTTCGAGATGAAACTGCTATTTTCTTAAAACAGTCGTTTCACTTCCTCGATACGAGTTTCGCCTTCTATTTTACGGCATCATCAATGGATTCCAGAGCTTGAAATTAAATTTTTGGTAACTGATGTAGCCTGCTATACTCTTGTGATTTTCATATTTACTGTTCCTCCCACCTTGTCAACGGTTCAATTCAATTAACTTCGCTATAAAATTTTCGCTTCCAAAATCCAAGGCACAAAAGAAAATCCTGTTGAATGACGTAGTACACATATGAATCAATCCAGTGCTCAGATTATTAGATTAAATAAGAAAAGGCCCCATCTTCAGTTTTCCCATTAATCCTTTCCTCCATAAAATATCGAAATGGAAGCTCAAACCATCAAAACACAACATTTCTACTACTGAGATTATGTACACAAGTGCCTGCGTGCACACACACACTCACAGATAATACACACAAAACACACACGCTACATATACATACTCGGATAAGTCGTCAACATGTGTAAAGAAACGAGTTCCGAGATGTGATACACCTTCAAGTCTGTGTAACAGTAAACATTGAAAAAGTGATAAAATGAAGAAGCAAGTGCACAAATTGTGAGGAATTTGTGTGATTTCAACCGTTGACCCGGTGGAACACCTAATATGAGAATTGGAGAACTATAAAACGTGAGTAGCCTATATTTTCGATTAAAAAAAGTGAAGTATTTACAATCTGAAGCGACATATGTAAGCAAAAACGTAATTGCCAGTTATGGATACACTGATGACTACCTAAAATAGAGGTATAAACAGTTATGAAGAAATAAACGGATTGCAGCAATGGGTAAGGAAGTTTCATTTCCTAAAAGAAATAGTAGGGCTATAAAATTATTCATATTATTATATGTTCAAACAACTTACGGGTATGCTGCCAAGTGCCGTCGTCGACAACCACCGATATTTCGGCAGGAGGACACCCTGCCATTCTCAAGGCACAACTGCACTTAAGGAAGCAATGTGCAAGCGCCGGCCGCGGTGGCCGAGGGGACTGAGGCGCTCCAGTCACGTTCTACACGGCCACTACGGTCGGGGGTTCGAATTCCCCCTCGGGCATGGATATTTGTGCCGTCCTTAGTCTTAGGTAGTTCATAAGTAGTTTGTAAGCTTAGGGACTGATGACCCCGTAGTTGTCCCATAAGTTCTATAAAGATTTGAACATTTTTTGAATGTGCAAGCGTATTTAATACCTCGGTTTGCAAATGGTAAACAAGGAAGATAACACACACAGTACAACTCACTACAAAGTCAATACAACCAAAGATAACCAAACATAAAAAATATCGATAGTGACTGTTAATAAACAGGTGAGGCAGCATTAATTTTGTCCGTCTGTTTTTTGACGAGAGACAGTTCCGGATTCCAAGCAGAATTTAAATAAAAACCACCATCTCTGTTTATAAAGTCGCTTGCTAGTTTAATTTCAAAAGCTTCCTTAATAACACTATCCCAATAGGTGGAAGTGCATGCCAGAATCTTCATAGGATGACCGGTGCCAAGACAGTGTTCTGCAACAGCGAATTTGTTTGGCTGTTGTAAGCGCGTGTAACGTTTATGTTCAATACACCGGTCTTCTACAGTCCTGATTGTCTGACCAATACATGACATGCCACGACTGCAAGGAATACGATATACACCTGCCTTAGGCAAACCAAGATCATCCTTTACGGACTCCAACAGGGCCTTTATCTTAGAAGGTGGTCGGAAATCACATTTCATAGAGATGGTGGTTTTTGTTTAAATTCTGCTTGGAATCCGGCACCGTCTCTCGTCAGAAAACAGAGGGACAAAATTAATGCTGCCTCACCTGTTGATTAACAGTCACCAGCGGTGTAGTAAGTCGAAGTAGGGGGATGGAGTGGGTGGTAATAAAATCACATGCCTTTCTTCTTGTACGCTGCAGGTATCTCATTTTCCGTTAGATGAATGTAATGACGACACAACAAAAAATGTTTCATATGTTTGTATAGCTTATGGGACTTAACTGCGGGGTCATCGGTCCCTAAACTTGCAAACTACTTATGAACTAGCTAACATTAAGGACGGCAGAAATATCCATGCCCGAGGGGGGATTCGAACCCTCGAGCGTAGCGACACAACAGAAGATTTATTTGCTAATTACATGATCTCGAAAAAAATGAACACTGGCAACAAAATTTTGAAACTATTAAAAAATACAAGAAGAACCAAAGAAACTGACAGATATATGTGTATGCAAACACAGAGATAGGTAAAACTCAGAGGTCGGCGTTGAGGTTGTCAACTGCTTTATAAGACAACAGACGACTGGAGCACGTGTTAGAAAAGAAAGTATGAAGTAATACAAATGGCCACTAAAAGAAATCCGCTGAACTTCAATTACGCGATAAATCAGTCAAACCTTAAGGTCGTAAATTCTACCAAATGCCTAGGAGTTACAATTACGAACAACTTAAACTGGAGAGACCACGTAGAAAATATTGTGGGGAAGGCGAACCAAAGGTTACGTTTTATTGGCAGAACGCTTCGAAGATGCACCAGCTCCACCAAAGAGAATGCCTACATCACACTTGTGTGTCCTCTCCTGGAGTACTGTTGCCCATTGTGGGACTCTCAGCAGGTGGGAATGACGGAAGATATTGAGAAGGTTCAGAGAAGGGCAGCTCGTTTTGTTTCATCCCGTTACGGGGGGGGGGGGGGGGAGCTTCACGGAAATGTTGCACGAATTGGGGTGAAAACCATTAAAAGATAGACGTTATTCATTGCGGCCTGATCTGCTTGCAAAGTTTCAATCGCCGACTTTTACTTCTGAATGTTAAAATACTTTGCTAGCATGCATGACCGTCCCAATAAAATAAATCAGATCGAAAACGGTACGATTTAGGTGTTCTTTCTTCCCGCGCGCTATTAGAGAATGGAACGGTAGAGAAAAGTTATGAAAGTGGTTAATGAACCCTTTGCCAGGCACTTAAATGTGATTTGCAGAGTATCTATGCAGATGTAGATCGATATTATTGATGTTTGGTCATCTTGGGTTGTGTTGACTCTGCAGTGACTTGTACTGTCTGTGTGTTATCTTCCTTGTTTACCCTTTGCAAACCGAGGTATTAAATACGCTTGCACATTGCTTCCTTAAGTGCAGTTGTGCCTTGACAATGGCAGGGTGTCCTCCTGCCGAAATATCGGCGGTTGTCGACGACGTCACCCGGTAGCATACCCCTAAGTTGTTTGAACATTCGTTACGCCGCGAAAAGTTACGGTTTCACGTAGGGTAAGGTGGTACAATTTCGATCATTTCGGACAAATGTTATTGTTACTGGAAATATATTGAGAAAATATGTAATTTTAATTATAGCACTTGTTCTTGGATGTTTAACTAACATGTAACACAAATATTAGGCAATTACAAATGACGGTATAGACACATAAAAAAGTTACAGAATTGAGAAAAATTGATCGAAAATGTATCACACTAGGTACAATTGTGATCACTTCCTAGTAGAATTTTGACTAAGGGCATCTTCCTCATAAAAAGCACTTTTTCCGTCAGTCACCAACGCATACTTCGTTGTAGCAAACATTGTATTTTGGTTAGAGAATCTAGTCACTCTTAAATAGAAAATTTATAAGAGCTCGTAAGACTAAGTAGCTTCACTTACCTCCTAACGTGAAAAAATTTCCCTCTCCTTAGCACAAAGTGGTGTATTCTTGGAAAAGACAGGAGGAGCTGTAGAAACCTGCTACGCTACAATGCCACACAACGAGACACTACGACACTGACAAATGACGCGAAAATTTATGTTGATCAGAATTGTACCTATATCGAATTTGTATCACCTTACCGTATTATTATGTTTTAAAAGTGGAAGCCGGCCGCGGTGGCCGCGGGGACTGAGGCGCTTCAGTCACTGTCTGCACGGCCACTACGGTCGGGGGTTCGAATCCCCCCTCGGGCATGGATATTTGTGCCGTCCTTAGTATAAGGTAGTTCATAAGTAGTTTGTAAGTTTAGGGACTGATGACCCCGTAGTTAAGTCCCATAAGCTTAACAAACATTTGAACATTTAAAAGTTGAAAAGCTGGTTGCCAAATAAGTGTAGAGTGGTGTAGCGTGTCGGGAGTGGTGGGTGGCACACGGAAGCCGGTACAAAGTGCGGCGTGGGCCGCGGCAGCCAGTATGTGTGTGTGTGTGTGTGTGTGTTGTTGGTGTCCTGTGGCGGCCACGCCCTGCCGCCCCCTCGGCGCGCCTCCTACGCCACGCCGGCAGCCTGACAGCCACAGCCCTTTAACACTCCGCCTCTACCTGCCAGCGTGGGCCTCCCGCTGCCGCCACCTTGCAAATTATCTGCCCGTCCCACTATAAACAGCGACAGAGGGCGCTCAGCACTGCTCCATGTATAATGTTCCACTCCCGTCTGCTGGACTTTTATTTGTGTCTGCGTCATTTTTTCGCCCACCTGAAGCTCGTTAACGAATGCGACTGTGATTGATACATAGGCAGCCACTTGTCGTTTGGTTCATTTTATGATTTTCTGCAATTATTGCTTCGACCCTGAAGCATAGCGTCAAAAATATATCTCACGAGCCGGCACCTGTCTTGTGTTCAATTATTGGTTCCTTTGAAACAATGGCAATTATTATACCTCCTCTGGAAACTTCCTGGCAGATTAAAACTGTGTTGCCAGACCGGGATTCGAACCTAGTGCCTTTGCTTTTCACGGGCAAGCGCTCTACCAGCTGAGCTACCCGGTTGCTTTACGGCCCGTCGTCAAGCTTTATTTCTACCAGTACTTCGACTCCATCCTTGCAGTTCTAGCACTTCCGGAAAGTACCAGCTTCGAATCCGAGTTTTAAACTACCAGGAGTTTTCACATCGTCGTAAACTCCGCTTCAGAATAAAAGTATCACTCTGGAAAAATCCTCTAGGCTTTGACTAAACCATGTGTCAAAAATTAAACAAATAAAAATAAAATAAATAAATTAATATGCAAATGTTTGTTAAGGTTAAGGGATTTACAAACTATTTATGAACTACCTTATACTTAAGACGACACAACATCCATGCCCGAGGGAGGATTCGAACCCCGACCGTAGCTGCCGCGCAGACTGTGACAGGCGCGCCGCGCGGCCGGCAAACCACGTGTCCACCTTACACTTTCTTCTAGGAGAACTGTGTAGTTTGGAAAGTGATGCATGAAAGTGTGGCAAGTAATGCTGTAAGGACAGGTTGTGAAGTGGGCCAGGTTAGCCCAGTTGGTACGCCGACGCAATAGCCCGTCGCGTTTGGTCAGGGGACTTCTGCCCTCTGTAACAAAATAAACAGAGGCAACGACGGCACGATCAACCTAGAACAAAACGAAGCTAATTCCGCAAAGAGTCGATCAAACTGAAGAGAAAAGAGTCTGAAGACCGCTTGTCCATGAAATGCAAGGGTCCAAGGCTCGAACCTCGGTCGGACACACATTTTTAATCTGACAGTAAGATTCATATCAGCGCACACTCCACTAAAGAGTCAAAATATAATTCTGGATAAGTTCTCTTCACCAATCTTAGATCTGAATGGTTAATTCCATTACTCGCCACATTGGCCTGCCTGCTCAATCCAGACCATGTCAGTTATCCTCCCTTACTCACTAGACCATTTTCATACTCTAAAGTTTCACAACCTAGCTGAAAAATTTTATTTGTGTAATCACAGGTATTTCACTACTGCTTAATGTCAATTTAATTTTCTTATTTCGTTCATAGTATTGTATATTTAAGCTAGTAACTATAGCTGAACTTAACCTGTTTAACAATCTAATCTGTATATTCACAACTGTTGTATTTTGCTTAATATCACTCTTCCTGAACTCTTGTATAACTGAGATCCTTGAATAAAAGAATATATTAAGACAATGGGTGACAAATGAAAATTGGTGACCCCCTGAGAAGGGCCTCAAGCTCACATGTTTAACAGATTGCTGAATACTGTCCTGTTTGAGACAGAAGCAACATTGTAAACAGCGTCGGGTCTTCTTCCTGTTATAATGTACTCATAAACAGATCCATAATGATATGCAACTCTTTTTACTTGTTATAAGCAACTTTATATATAAAAGGGACCAGTTTGCAATATCGTCGCCACGAAGTAGATGTATAGGTTCATTTTTGCTTAAATTTGTAGTTTACGATTTAGCTCCCATTGCTTTTTCTCTGCTTATGTTTAACTACATAATTAATCAACTTTTGCTTTGTGATTTATTGAAGGAAATAAGTGTCAAAGGCAGTAAATCAAATTGTGAAATTTAAAATCTATTTTTAATTTCAGGTACTTATCTCCCCACATCTCAGTTTCTTCTGACGTAATGTTTAAGGTGTGATTTTCCCTCTTAAGATTCACTGGTAACGAGCCACACCACACTTATTCGCGTTATTTCCGTTGCGCAAATGAAATCCAGCAACAATAAGTCTGAAGGATGCGTATGGGCAAGTTGTAACATTCTGAAACTTCACGCTCACACACACGCTCGTGGTTTCAGAATGTCACTTTAACGATACGATTTGACTGGTATCTCGGACTTCGAAAGCAACACACTTACCTGTTTTCACAATTATAGCAGCGACACAAAAAGGCTGCATTTCACGAACTATCAAAATTACACAATCCAGCAACAACAAAAAAAAAAAATAATAAATAAATAAATAAAAATAAATAAATAAATAATAAGAAAAAGAAAAGAAAGAAAAAAAACACGAAATACTTCTTAACGTACAACGACTCGAGAAAAGCGAGCACAAGAGGATTGCAGCCTTCAACCTACAACAAGAATAGCGAACACGAAAGAACACGCTCACGCCCTCTACGCCTCCAGGACTGTAGTCCCACGAAACCCATGGAGTTGCCTAAATCGCATCAGACCTGGACACGGTTGAACCAAAGAAACTCTATACAGGTGGAAAATGGACGACGATCCCCAGGGTGATCGTGGAGCCCAAGAGCAAACTCTAACGCACGTAATATGCGAATGCCCAACGGGAAAGTTTGGAAAAACCATGAAGGATTTCGTCGATGCCTCAGTCGCGGCTATTACCTGGCTAATCTCACTAAATGTACAACTGTGATTATAGGTTTTAGTTTTTTGATGTCGGAAATAATCAACCTGCTTGTCCTCTACTATTCTGTTATTTAACACAGGTATGCAGTTTGTACTGTGACATTATTTACTATTCTCATTTTTATCGGGAACAAAATATGATTGTTCGATCTTAAGTAGTTTCATCAATGTATCTGTGATTTTACATCTATGCGAAGTTTACAGAGGGATGTTTAGAAACTTGTAGTTCATTTGATGGTTATAGCTTCAAAATGTTTATGTAACATGTTTCTGTCGACTCGCCATATGTTAAATAAATTTCGGCAAACTTCGCCTGAAGATGGCATCCGAGTTTATTATATGATATCAACTCTTGTAATTTTCAAAGTAGATCATATTTAATATGTCACCGGTATTAAACTTTCTTCAATAACTTCATATTGCAATTTCAGTGAAATAATTCCCCTCAGTTTAGTCCTAAACTTACAACGATTGCCATCTTCGAAAATGAAGTGCGGTACGCTGTATACAACGAAGGTCTTCTAACCCACAAACTTTCCCTGTACCTCATACAGAGCTCTGACTCTGCTTTAAAGGTAAATATGTAAGAACAAGAATGTGGAGGTGTCTCAACACCACTCTCACCTTCAGTTAACTAATGGTTGCAGCTTTGTTGGTTGATAACTTTGAACTTGTTACTAATCTGGTTGAATTTTCCTTCCTTCTGCCTGTGGACTGTTCAGCTCAACTACGAGACTCCTGATATTCAAGGTCACACTGTGATGATGATGTATTTGATGTAGAAATAGTAGTAGTAGAAGCAGGAGTAGCAGAAAAAGAAGTTTTTGTTTTTGGAGTTGAAGAAGTAGGTTGGAATGGTATATTTCGTCTTTCGGATGGATGTATCGTCCAGGAACCCGAAGTCTTACAGTTGCTTAATCAACAAGTCCTTCGACTACAATCTGAACAAGACATAACCTACCGTCAACACCGCACAGCCATTCGTCATTTTCTTTTGTAATATGAAAATATTTCATCCATGTCTTCATATTTTACTCACTTTACATATTCCCCGTATGTTTTAATACCTTATTCACTTTCATTCTACAATTTGCACCATTAACTTACGGAAATATTTTTTACGACACTTCCTTGGCAATTTCCTTACCCGTCGTTTCCTTCATTCAATATATCCTCCAAGAAATACATAATTACAAAGCATTTGTATTTTTACCGGTGCCTATTAAAGTTTTCAAATGAATATTCTGCTACTTGGACAGTTATTCAACTTTTTCTACGCGAAAATTGAAATCTTACTGGATTCTTCGTTCAGTTCATTTTGGTTTCTTTTTTTCTCTCTGGCAGAAGCACTTATTTTAAAATTCGTTGTGAATAAAATTATATTTCAAGAGATTACTGGCTCACTTATCAGATGACACACTGCAATGTCAGGAAATATCAACAGTACTCACTGTACGATACAACACAAAATTCACCAAGCTTCAGCTTTTTATGTTCCTTTGTTCCTCAAACGGGCAATTATTTTCAAACGTTCTATTGTTATTCGTCTCGCCTACCAGTTGGTAAGAGAGAATAGACCATTACGATACGTAAGTACTACTTGAAAAATTCATGTTCTATCACTTCATGATTTGCAGGTTTGTGGGGTAAACGTTTTAAAGAACAGAACACAATACAGCCCTTCTTCATTCGTTTTGGACTGGTATTTATGACACAGGAACTTCAATAAACTGATGGAAATAAAAATTCACTCAAGATTTACTGTTGAAACAGTGCATATGGCGTATATTCACAAGTAAACAGCTTAGCGGTGCGGAGTCACCAAGTGTGCATGCATCCTGATACACCCAAACTAGTACATGATGCAGCTGTAACTTAACACAACTGCAAAATATGCCTACAAATTAGAAAGTTCCACTAACACAAAGGGGAAACCCAAATCCATTGGATAGACAATCCATAGAATAAACCTATATATATATATATGCAGTGGGTCTTAAGGGAAATGGTGGAGCCCATTCTCGCAACATGAAGTGAAAAAAATTAACGAAGACAAAAAATTAACATTAATGGCAAGTTTTATGCTTCACAGTCTTGGCGGCAGTGACATAGTCGCGATTTAGTATCTTAAGAATCGTTGGTGGCCATGAATGCCACCGTGAGGAATTTGGCATAGATTGCGTCATACGTGCGGATTGTTTTCGTCTGTTGGCATGGATTCCACAAACAAGTCATTTACTTCGGATACATTATTCGACGCCTGCACGAGGTATTCGCGTACTTGTGCAATTGTGTCAGACAAATCACACGTCACAGTTGTTCCATCATATCCAACACGTGCTCGATTGGCGACGAGTCCGGAGATCGTGTTGGCTAGGGAATTTGCCGCACGTCTTTAGAACACGTGGAGTTTCACGATCAGTGTGCTGTGAGTCTTATGCTGCGGAACAACAGATCGTTCTCCTGTTGCACGAATGACAAAAGAACGGAACTTACGACATTCTGCACACACAGAGCGCTGATTAGCGTTCCCTCCACAAACACCAATTTAACCAAGGGCGGGGTTGAAGCTTACCGCAGCCAACACCGTAAGCCCTGGGCTGTTGTGTCTTGGACGAATGCACTCCAGGAGACAGCGCTGCTGGCCAGGTCTGCGTCATATACTCAAACGACTATCGTTTGTGTGCAGGCAGAGTCTGCTTTCGTCGTTGAAGACCACGGGCCGCCGTTGCAAGTGATCGGCCGACGGCACCAGCCAAGCTGTGCTCGTATGATGAGCGAGGGGGAGGCGGCCTAGAGCTGCCCGTGCCTGCGACTGGTCGGCAACAGTTCCCTACTTGTGGGCTCACAAACCCTCTTACCTCTGCTCTGGTGGCTGTACGATCTGCCGCTGTTGTCCATGCAGTACGACGAGCTTGTCTGACGCCTGTGCTGCTTTGACGCCGACATCCTCGTGTGCGGGTGTGAGAATGTTCACGTGACAAATAAACTAGCACGTCCAACAGGTGTACCATTTCTGAGAAAGGACCATTTCGCCACCTGAAATCACAATATGACCCCTTGGAAACTCGCTCAGTTGGCTGTATCAAGCATGGATCCCGTTCGGTTCACACATTGTTATCACACTGAACCAAGTATGGTACAAAAGAATTTTGATGAGTCGCAGGTATGGTGTGCGAGAGCTCCTCCACACCACCAAGCTAAAAAGATTTGTACCATGCGCGTTGGTTTCCACGATAATGGAGATCAAAGTCCAGCGCGTAACAGCCATACCTGTACTCAGCCAGTAGTGATAGGTGAAGCCAGTTGTGGTATGTGAGCCAGCGTGGTGAAATTTGCAAGGCGCTCGACAGCCACACAGGCGAACTGAGTTCAAATCTTGCTTGGAGCCTATTTTATTATTATTTCTTTTTTTTACGCTTGTCCGACGATTGATAATGTATAATTATATTCCTTTTTCCCACTTTATCAATTCTTATTGCAAAGATAAAGTTATATCAGGTACTTAGTTACATGTGAACGATACGCTACGAATGACTAGCCGCTGCCGCGGTGGAGTAGCCGAGCGGTCTAAAGCGTCTCGCTGCGGAGCGCGCGGTTGCTCGCCGTGGAGGTTCGAGTCCTCCCTGGGGCATGGGTGTGTGTGTGTTTGTCCTTAAGTTAGTTTACCTAGGTTTAAGTAGTTTGTAAGCTACGGACTGATGACCATGCAGTTTGGTCCGATAGATTTACAAACATTTGAACATTTTTTTTGACTAGCCGCCTGGCCGCAGCATAATAACCCGTTGGGCCGCGACAAGTGGGCACACACTGCGTTCATCGCAATAACAACACTGGGGCCGGGAACTGTAAACGTAGCTAGCAAATGCTGCACAAATGTTACAGCTGATAATTGCAGACGGTTGACTGATATTTCAGTCGCCGTAAACTATGCTTCGAAATAACAAATAAAATAATCGTGCGCAATACCTAACATATTCAGCAATTAACATAAGTTATTATCATGACCAATTACTCAAGCATTAACATAAGTGTGGTTATGAAAGCATATAATTATGCACAATCAGTCGTCGGACAAAAGTAGGTCCCACGCAGGATTTCATCTACATCTACATACATATTCCGCAATCCACCGAAAGGTGCGTGGCGGAGGGTACACTGTACCAATTCAGGTCGTCTGTGTGGCAGTCGAGCGCCTTGCTAATTACACCACGCTGGCTCACATACCGCTGGCTCAGTGCAGGTATAGCTGTTACGCGCTGGACTTTGATCTCCGTTTTCGTGGAAAACGAGGCTCACTGGGACAAATCCTTTTAGATTGGTAGTCTGGAGGAGCTCCCGCACGACATACCTGCGACCCGCCATACTTGGTGTTCCCCTTGTCAGTTGTAAACATTCCCTGTTAAAGGGTAGGCCTACACACAGACGGCATCTGGCAGCTCTGTCACTACGCTATCTGTTGGGGGACGATGTTGAAACCAGTAAGACCACATCCACTACTGTCCAGGTGCTATCTGCTGTGATCGGATCTAAATTTACGTCTTTCGAGGTGCACATTTTTAAACTAACTTTTATTAAAAAGAAATTCCCTGCGGACCTCGCGCCACTCGACACCAGCTGGTCGCGTAGTGTCAGAACGCGGAAAGTCTCAGAGCATCACTATGCTTGACAAAAGCAGCGGGAGACACTGCTCGGACACTGCGTCAAGTTTGCATATCGCCCACAATTTTCTTTCGCAGATTATCAACTTCCAGCCATTCTGGTAGACTTATTTGTGTTGCGAAAAATAATGACTTAACTGGTTTTAATAATTATTGACACAATTTAATATTTTAACTTAAACTGTTATCGGATATTGAAATGGACCAATCCTAAGAAACTGTGTCGAGTCAGGCGCTATACTATGGTTAAGTAGCCTATAGTCAGGTCGTGCAATCTGGATTTCAAACATCGAAAACGCAAGATGTACCCACCGCAAACAAAATCCATAAAATGTTAAAACAGTCGTTGCGTCTTTTTGGTCTGCAGACATGAGTCGAGAATACAACTCCCCCTCGATTAGAGCCATTCAGCTGGATGGAACATCGAATTTCATTCCACTATTTACATCAAAACATAAACGATAGCAGTCTCTTAGGCGATCTCAAATGACATCCTCCTACATCCAAGAAGGCCAACAACGCGAACATCCCTCTCTTAAACGCCACCACATAACGTCGATAGTTCACTTGCGAGATAGATATCTACATTTTTTTCTTTTGTGCTTACACTGCACCGATCGCACGAAAAAAACCATTCGTTCCTCTGCGTTAAGCAAATTTGCAAAACACGAGCACTGCATTAAGGTAGCTCTCCCCTCAGGCCATACAACTGCTACCGACCGTGTACTCAGTATCAACCCACTATTACTATAATAAATAAACATGGCGCACAACTCAGTTTCCGCAGATCCGCCTTTTTCTACCGCCCTAATGAAGTTACTGTCGCCATCAACGAAGAACATTTCAGTATATTGCAGACGCCGAGTCAACATGAGACTATTAGCAACTGTTCTAAAAAAAATTCTGAGACCAATACCCGCTTTCAAGTTGATTCTGTGCGTAAGATTTGCATTTACTGAAGTTTTCAATGAACACCGCTGCAGAAAACACGCATACGCTACTAACCCATTTGTTAAGCTCTACAAAAGCGAATTATCTGTCTAAAGTGGTCAAAACAGGCATACTGCTTCCCGTAAGGTATTCCAAAACCACAATACGTATAATCGAAAGATTACGAGCAAACTCAGCTTCGATTATTTTTACAGTAACTATACCCACTTTTACTCAAGTTCCGACCAAACTAGCCTACAACAACCCGCGTAACAAAAACCAATTTCCAAGTTACAAGGTTATCCTTAACCTACAACAAATGGAACTATCCATTACACAAGACATAAACCAGTTTCTTCACGCATCTCTTCTACACGCTCCCGATAACAGTCATCCCGCTCCGACATGTCTTAGCAAAAATCAGTCCAATACAGCATTTGATTGCCACGAGCAATCCCGTCGAGATTAAACATATGTACAGCACATTCACACACAAACACATAGTCCTGTGGTAGTAACTAGTCCACATTAATAAGACACCAATCTATTGGAGTTTAGGCCCACTGCTTCTCGATCAAAGAACAATAATTTACCACCACAAGTATCTCCTGTACGCTACGGAGATGTGTACATTTGTATAGTAAGTACCACTAACAGACGAGTAGCATGCACCACAGCCCTTGCGCACACTGTAATTCCTATCTACAATTGTGTGACAACTCTGCTTCACATCACATCAAATAATTATCCACTTTTGCACTACGTACATCGCATTAGTGGACTCTGACTAAGCCGGCCGCGGTGGCCGAGGGGACTGACGCGCGCCAGTCACGGTCTGCACGGCCACTACGGTCGGGGGTTCGAATCCCCCTTCGGGCATGGATATTTGTGCCGCCCTTAGGATAAGCTAGTTGATAAGTAGTTTGTAAGTTTAGGGACCGATAACCCCGTAGTTAAGTCCCATAAGCTTAACAAACATTTGAACATTTGAACTCTGACTAAGCCATCTCCAGAGCAAAACACCAAGCCGAACATGTATGCAAGGTCATAATCCACCCAAATACATCGCATTTTTATTCTTCTACCAATCATTTGAGTGCTTATTTGCACACCAATCCTTGAATCTAGATACATTCGGTTGCCATTAGTGCTAGTCATCCCTTACCGCGTGTTTCTTACCTGTAAGAGAAGAAACAATGTCTGAAACATAGTAAAAAAAAAAAAAAAAAAAAAAAAAAAAAAAAAAAAAAAAAAACACAACTACAGATTCTTTGCAAGAAGCCCTACCTGTTATCGTAGTCAGTAATAAAACACTTTCCCTAACGAGTCAGAGCACATTTCTCTCAACAGACCGTGAATAAACGAGAGCTAATTTATACGAAGATGATAGGGAAACAAACACGAGGTAACGGAGAATTACCATGTTTCGACCAACAAAACGATCGATGTATCACAGCGATGTTGACGAGAATATACGTTACACCTTACCCGTACAACTCTATCGGTGGAAACCAGTCTACTTTCACTCATCAAACTATCGGAGATATATTTAAGCCAGTGCTTCTCCGTCGAAAAACAATTTACCACCGCAATCATCTCCCGTACACTAGCGAGATGCTTCCCTTCCTATAGTAAATACCACTGACAGATGTGTCGCACACTCAGTATACTTCGTATCTACAACAGTGTTACACATATGCTTACACCACATCGTATGATTATCCAGTTTTGACCTTCGTATTTCGCATTGGATGATTCTGGCTTTGCTATCTCAAGAGCAAGATGCCCGCAGGATTGAACATTCCACGACCTACTCGACTCTACGTCAGTCCGATCATGGTCGCCACACCATTACCCATCCAAATTCCTCTCAGTTTTTTTTCCTTCTACCGAACATCTGTATGCTTATTGATAACGCGACAGCAAATAAACGAGATTTTCAACGATATAATGGCATCAAAAATACTTTCAAGACTTCATAGAGGGACAAATGCAGGTTGAAAATATAATTTTTTTTTCATTTATTTTTCGCTCTTGCAATTTACAAATAATTTTACATTCTCTTAAGGAAACGCAACTATGGAAGACACTATCAATGTACATAAGATGTTCGTGATTAAGATCATGCTTATTATAAGAAACACTGAGTATACAAGTTGTAGCGATACATTAATATTTTTTATTGAAAATTACATCTGCGACGCGTGTCGCAAGCATCCGTTCTCTCTGCCAAGAAATATCTGATTATCCTTGTTTCAATTAATACATTCAGATATTTCAAACGATCTGGAGAGAAAACGGAATCGCTTGTCGTCTTTCATTTTTCTACCTTTATACTGAGCGGACGTATTTTACTCGACCTCCCGAACTATGTAAGTGTGAGCCCTGGTTAGCATCCTTTAACGTAATATAAATTTAATTTGTAATTCCTATTTTATTTAAATAACGACTATTTCTCCCCATCTTTCATTTAATTTATGACTTGATTGTCAGCAATATTAGTAAATTGATGTTTGGTCATTTTTGCCTATTGTCTCATGATGACAAAAGAACATTCTCGATGCAAAATTTATTTACTCTCATTTTATATTAAAAATTGAATTCAATGCCTGCAGGAAATTTTCATTCTGTTAAAAGCGAAGTCCGATAATTTCTTTAACTTTCGATAACCATAGTGATCAAAATGCACACGGTCTTAAAATAATTAATAGTCATGAAACCAAGCATCAGTTTACGAGAACGAAGATATTAATCAATTCATACAGGTTCAACTGCAGTGTCACGGCTTCCACCAGTGAATACATACCAGGTAACTGATTCCGCTATTTTCTTATGTAATGGTGCTTTCTGGTGTTGTAATTTTTAACTTACATTGCTACTGAGAACTGGCGGCGGAATCTTATGTGGTCTTTTCAGTGTATTAACCATTTCAAAAATTAATATTCATTGCTGATCTTACGGTTAGTTAAATTTCAATTCCGGTTTTCAGCTTCGATCTTGTGACAACACCAGCGATAAAATCCACAGAAAAAAAGTTCTTCTTCTTCAACCTACTCAACTTCTTCATTCAGCATTCAGCATCGACATTGTTAGTATGCAAGTGACTATAAGTTCCAATCAGTCCGTGTAAGTAACAACAACACCCGGCAAGAGATTAGAGTCGTTTGGATATGCAATGACACCTACTTGCTTACAGACGGAACACGCAGTGGAATTGATCGACATGAAGGAGCAGGATAATGTTATGTTCATCTTCTCATAGATTTGTGCGTGATCCACATGTACTGCAACTGATGCATATTTACACACACGGCATAACGCTGAATATCTTTGTTTGGTGTGGTTTTATTAACACCCACACTGATTTTCAACTTATATTTCAGATCCAAGTGGAGGTCTTCAATTTGTTTTTCCACCGAGTAATTAGGCAGATGCAAAGGTGATATGTTCTTGAATTCTGCGACTTTTGTCTTTCGCGGACAAGCTCTCTACTGACTGAGCTGCTGGCGGAATTAAAGCTGCGAGGACGGGCCGTGGAGCGTGCCCGGATAGCTCAGTCGGTAGAGCGCCTGCCCACCAAATGTAAAGACCCCAGGTTCGAATCTCGGTTCCGGTACAAAGTTAAATCTGCCAGGAAGTTTCACATCAGCACACACTCCGCTTAGGACTGAAGGTATCACTGTAAAAACGAATGTTGTTTCCATTCAATGTTCGTGACTCACCACTCCACTACCAACTGAAACGCCTGTGGCGTTGGCTCATTGGTAGAGTCAGCCATGGACTGCTTGCGGGCAGCCCACGCTGCTGTAAACGGCGCCTAATTGTCCGCGCGGTGCCTAATTTGTCGGTACAGAGTTTGTAATATGACACAGCGATCCATCACTGCCGAGACCGCAGTCTGCCTGTCACCGTGTGCAACGAAGCAGCAGCAGTCGCTCTCGTCTGTGACTTGTTTCGTTGTGCAGCCAGCGGTTGCGCAGCGGCAGCACAGTGGCGTGATCGCGTCCAACGCTGCCACCGGATTGTCTGAAGCAGCGACCACACTTGGTGCTGCGCTCGTCAGCAGTGCAATCGACACATTCGGCCGCACAACGATCTATCGCCTGTCGGTTTTTCCAGCTAACACTTCGTCGTTCAAATTTGAACGGAAACTCGAAAGGGTTGTCTTTTCAGCGCGCACGTATTGTTTTGCAATATATTGATAGAAACTTTTACAGTTCATGTTCAAATGTTTGTTAAGCTTAAGCAACTTAACTGCAGGGTCATCAGTCCCTAAACTTACAAACTGCTTATGAACTACCTTATACTAAAGACGACACAAACATCCATGTCTGCCGCGGTGGAGTAGCCGAGCGGTCTAAAGCGTCTCGCTGCGGAGCGCGCGGTTGCTCGACGTGGAGGTTCGAGTCCTCCCTGGGGCGTGAGAGTGTTGTCCTTAGGTTAGCTTACCTATGTTTAAGAAGTTTGTAAGCTACGGATTGATGACCACGCAGTTTGGTGTGATAGATTTAAAAACATTTGAACATGCCCGAGGGAGGATTCGAACCGCCAACGGGGAGCGGTGTAGCGCATCGCAGCATAGCGCCTCGATGCGCTTGGCCACTCCGCCGCGGCTTTACAGTTCATCTAAAATATTGCATTTTATTTAATATCTTAAGTGTGTGAGGCATCAATAACTGGATTTTGTGACTGATTTTCCAGAGATTGAATATGGATTCGACAGAGATGACTTTAATTAAATTAATTGATGATTATTGAAAACAATTCATTCTTTGGGATCGTCTTCATAAAGATTATTACAGGAAGTAGATGCTCGGCGAGAAATATCTGGAGAGATGGATGTATCTGGCAAGAAATAAGAAATATAAGTGTTACTGTTAACCTGGGACCATTAATCACATTGATTTTATTTGTATTTATTTCACGAATAAGAAATATATGTAAACAATTTAGTCAGGCCGGCCGCGATGGCCGAGGGGCTGAGGCGCTCCAGTCACGATCTGCACGGCCACTACGGTCGGTTCGAATCCCCCCTCCCCCTCGGGCATGGATATTTGTGCCGTCCTTAGTATTAACTAGTTTGGAAGTATTTTGGAAGTTTAGGGACTGATGACCCCGTAGTTAAGTCCCATAAGCTATACAAACATTTGAACATTTATTTAGTCAGACTCTTACGACAGATACACAGCTAAATGTAAACAAGAAATAAACGAATGAACAAAAAATACTGATGTACACCTTTCTTGAGCGGAAATCGGTGTGAGGAAAATTGTCCTCTTTGCAAATATGCGGTCCAATCTTCTGTGGAACATTTTCAAAGTCAGTAGGTGGTATTTGATGTTCAAAATGTTCAAATGTTTGTGTAGTCTATGGGACTTAACTACGGGGTCATCAGTCCCTAAACTTACAAACTACTTACGAACTAGGACGGCACAAATATCCATGCCCGAGGGGGGATTCGAACCCCCGACCGTAGTGGCCGTGCAGACCGTGACTGGAGCGCCTTAGTCCCCTCGGCCACCGCGGCCGGCGGTGGTATTTGACAATAGAAAAAAATGTGTGTATATTGACCAAGTGTAGATGTATCTTGAACTACAAATGTTCAAATGTTTGTAAAGTTTCACAACCTAACCGCAATGGTCATCGGTCCATAAACTTACAAACTACTTAAACTAAGAACAACACCCACACCCATACCCGAGGAAGGACTCGAACGTACGACGGCGAACGGCCGCGCACACTGCAGCAAGGCGCCTTAGCGTGCACGGCTATTCCGTCGCAGCGTACTTTGAAGTACGACGCGCACTCTCTGTAGGGAACCATTCTTTCGAAAGGACCACGCCCGTGATGTGTGCTTCAGCTGAAATACTCTTCGTGAGCGTCTCATGTCGCTGGTAACACATGCTGCAAATTTCACCTCCCTTCCTTTATGGCGTTTCTGCATCTTACGTCGACAGCAGTGTGTATTACGAAGAGTGATGGAACAAAAAGGTACGAAACGACACTGTGCGCTGCGGTGGAGTGGCCGAACGCTCTAAGGCGTCGTTGCTCGAAGTCGGAGGTTCATGTCCTCCCCGGGGACATGGGGATATGTGTGCTGTCCTTTTGTAAGTTTAGGGACTGATGACAATAGCAGTTTGGTCCTCCAGGTTTACAAACATTTGAACATTTCGACACTGTGCCTGTAGCTGAAGGCTTTATTGAAAAGTAACCACTAGAGGCCTGAGCTTAACTATCCCACTGTTTAAGATCCAGCCCTCTACTGTGTCCTTCAGTTCGCTGTCCGAGATGAAGCGCTTCCCTTTAAGATATTTCTCCTTTTTGCGAACCAGATGGATGTCACAGTGCGAATTGTCAGAGGCTTAGGCCGGATGGTCACGCTGCTCCCACTTGACCAGAACGCTCTGTTTGATCCTGGAGACGTGTGGGCGCACGTTATCGTGGAGCATATTTACTCCCTGGGTGAGCAGCCAAGGCCGTCGTCTGCTCTTGATGGACTTGCATAAGCTACGGAGTGCCTCACAGTACACGTCATGTTGATGGCTTTTCCGTGCTCCAGGAATTGGATGAGTATCGGAGCTCTGACGTCGCATCACCTTGCCGCGAAGGGCGCAGCTTTGAATTCTGAGGTGACGGCGCACGCTTCGCGTCCCTAGGTGTCGCACTACGTTATCACGTAGCAGCTCATTCAAGCGGTGGCCGAGGGGACTGCGGCGCGCCAGTCACGATCTGCACGGCCAATGCGGTCGGGGGTTCGAATCCCCTCTCGGGCATGGCTATTTGTGCCGTCCTTAGTAGTAGCTAGTTCATAAGTAGTTTGTAAGTTTAGGGACTGATGACCCCGTAGTTAAGTCCCATAAGCTCTACAAACAATTGAAAATTTGAGCTCATTCAATTTCAACCGGTTTGTTTGTCGACTTATGACCACGCAGTCTGGTCCGATAGATTCACAAACATTTGAAACATTTGTTTGTCAAGACGTTTCGTACCTGTACATTTGAACACCCGTCATTTTACAGGCTTGGCGGAGGCACGGTGCATATTTTTCGATTGGCCTGTGTAAACAATGTTCGAATGTTTGTGAATCTACGGGACTTAACTCGTTTGGTTATTAATCCCAAGGCTTACACACTACTTAAACTAACAAGGGAATGGTCAGACTTGTCATGTCGAAATCTGTGTTGCTATTTTTACCACTGAGGGTTAACACTGAAGGAAGTCTGTATGCAGACTGTTAGCTGCTGACATGACCTGGAAGTATAACATTATTGTCGCGTGGTTTCCGCGCTGATAACTGCCTGTTGTACAACCCTGACCTCTCTCGCTACGTTATACCAACGCCATCTAGGCACAAGGTAGCGTTAGCTACGCGCAGCTCTCCTGCCACAGCAGTGAGAGAGCTGATTCGCCCAGTGAAAGCGATCGTACGATAATTAATAAATACGATAACAATAAATTCGTTGACAAATTTAGCTGATATGTTATCTACAACATTCTTTCCAAAAAGCTATGAAACAGACACAATACATATATGGTTTAGAACACGTCAAATTTTTATTTCTTGTAATTACCGCAAAAGTGCGAAATATTGATACAATGTTCAAAACATAGGTTTTTTTTTTGTGCACCAAGAACATACAAGCAAAGACGACATGTGACAGCCCTACGAATCACAGACGTTGTTAGACGTCCGTAGAGAGAGCTCGGCCGGTGTTGGAAGGAATCAGGCCTAATATCAGTATATCTGGAGGCATGCCACGCATATTTAATCACATTTTGAAACCGTGCGGAGGAAAACTGATAATTTACGACTGATTCCAACTTGAGAATATTGTCACGGTGATAGACAGGAAACTGCAGTGATTTGCACACGATAATTTTCTCTGTTAGTTTTCTGTAGAATTACTTCCACTGGCGGGAAAATTTTCCGTCTAACGGTTGAATTACGTTCGTGCCGGGTGGAATCTGAAGTATCTCTACTTCTTTGTCAGGGTGAGCTCGAAATACAGTTTTTAATGAATCAGAACTTTTATGACTGACCACGATTCTAGAAGGAGAAGAGATTTGTTCCCGCAGAACGGAAGAAAAGCATGACGCATGGAAATTGTAACGTTACCATTTCCCATTATTCCAGACTTCGATGCGTCTACCACAAGATTGTCTGCGAAGAAAATTGTTTGACACGTGGACCAAAACGTCTATTTGGTTCTTGAAGACACACATATAGTTTAGGCAGCAATGGACCATCCAGACTAATTATGGACAATTGGCTTAATACGTTTTCCCCTTTGAATGACAGCGTCCTTTCGCACGCATTTCTGTATGAAAACCTGAATGATCTGCATTGTAAACGTAAGATTCACTAAAACTGGCGATCTTATTTTTTGCAGTCGTAAGAAAAGCTTCTATCATTTCCATTTGAGTCACTACATTTTCCGAACTGTTTCTCGATACAAATTTTGTTATTTTTCGTACCACAATTTTATGTGAGCTTTTAAAGCGACTAATCCAACTTTGAGAAGCTGTAAATTCTTTAGCGCCTATCGAGTTGGCAATCTCTAACGCCCAATCACGCAAAGTTGTGTCGCTGACACTGAATGACTGTCGTCTGGCATCGGTAAATTGCTCAAAAAGTCGCGCGTTTACCTCCGTCGCAATTTCGAGCCGACTCTTACGTCGTCCAGCGACTTCCTTTTTCCATGTGTACAATTCACGTTCAGAACGGACAAAGCGATACCTATTTTGAACAGTACTGACACGTAGGCGTTTCTTACCACTTTCGTTCAACCAATACTTCACCGCTTTTTCTTTAACTGATAGTGTAATAGTAGTTGCTGGTGTTGTTTTCGGAGGTAATTGATGATGGTACGTGGCACTATCACTCGAAGAGTCTTCATGTGTGCAACTTTCTTCCGTTTCTTCGCCGTCTGTAGATTCACAGTCTGCAATATCGAGTGTTTCAGTCGTTTTTAGCCACATGTCTGCGTTATTTACATGCTCGTCTAGTTTAACTACCATGTCGAAAATCACATAGTCTTCACGCGTGTTTTCTGTTGTTTGCTTCATTTGGCGTCTGTGGTATATCTCCATGGCAAGCAGCAAAACATTTACAGGGTTTGCCATCACCTGTGAGGGGAATTTGAATGTTCACCGTAAAGTGGCTTGCGGAGTATAGATGTACAGAATATCTTTCACATCTCTAGCCAGAAATACGTACCAGAAATGAAAAGGAAGTGCATTCAACAGAAACGAATATTCGTTTCCCCTTTCCACCAAGATGATATTCCTCCTGCTGCGGTGGAGTAGCCGAGCGGTCTAAAGCGTCTTGCTGCGGAGCGCGCGGTTGCCCACCGTGGAGGTTCGAGTCCTCCCTGGGGCATGGGTGTGTGTGTTGTCCTTAGGTTAGTTTACCTAAGTTTAAGTAGTTTATAAGCTACGGAGTGATGACCACGCAGTTTGGTCCGATAGATTTACAAACATACGATATTCCTCTTTAGTGAACGCCGCGGTAAGACGGCCGCATCTCCCGACCATGCGCACAACGCTCACCACAACAACAGCTCGCGACTCGCCATTTCCAGGGGTGGCCAGCCGTCACCGCAAGCGCCAAGCAGGGAAAACTGCCATTTTCGTGACTTTTGTGGGTGACTTCCAGGCTATGTCAGCAGCTAACATTCTGCATCAGACTTCCTTCAATGTCAACTAACAGTACTAAAAAAATTAATACATGTTTGGGCATGACAAATCTGAACATTCCCTTGTAAGTTAAACTAACCTAAGGACAACACACATATACACTCATGCTCCAGGGACGACTTCAACCTAGGGATGGCGGTTATTGCTGAAACGACCGGTTTTCGGTTATACCGGTTCTTTTCATCTCCAGTTTAACCGCGGTGTAAAAATTGCACAAACTAATCGGTTTTTTAAATAACCGGTTTTCGGTTTTTTATTGCTATTATTTCGAGAAAGTTCGACGGAAACATATTTTGTGGCCGAAACAGAAACCGTAATCGAATTTTCGGTTCTTATAGTTTCGGCCGAAACCGAAACTTACGAAATGTAGTTAAAATTCAGGTAAATTTACGTTTTACGACAATTCACTAGTCATTTCTATTTTGCAAGATCCCCTCCCAATACTACGCCTTCTTGAGTGTGTGTAAGACTAGTCAGGAGTCCGTAGAAGACGATATACGAAGCATACAGATTTACTGGCCTAGTATTTCCATCCGGCAGTTGCGAATATTGAGCCAACAAATTCATAAGTTGGACTTGTGAGCCAGGGCATACGAATATCTCGTTATAAACACAATTGACGACGACAGCAAGGAACTGCCGCATGACCAGATGGAGGCAAGTCTCGTACACTGCCGGTGCACGCGCGTCTTCTAATAGGCCACGCCACACGGCAACAGGTGCATCGATGACTCAACAGCTGCACCAGTTCTTAAGTTCTTATACCACGCGTATGTTGCGCGTTTCTGACTGCCGGGATTGTTCTTAAATTATCACTGATCGCTTTCCATAGTTACTGCGATGACCTAATATTTCACAGCAGTGGAAATTTTAGGAATAGCCCTAAATAGTAGGGTCTACTAGTTTTATTTTTTTTAATTATTTACAAAAAACACATTTTGAATCACTACTACAGGAAGTAGTCATACCGGCTTTTTTACCCAGTTCTTGGCATTAACTTAAAAAAACCGGTTACAACCGACACCAAATAAATACCGAAAAACACCGGTTATTCAAAACTAAAATTCAGGTATCGGTTTTAACCGGTCGGTTTTTCCCATCCCCACTTCAACCGCCTACGGCGAGCAGCCGCGCGCTGCGCAGCGAGGCGCATAGACGCTCGGTCACTCCACAGCGGCTAGCATGTGTATATTAGATGTAGATGAAGTCGTCCATAGCTGACAACAGTAGGCAAGTGAGGAGGCAGTGTTGGCGCCGTGAGCTGCGCAGTACCGCCGCCTCGCCGGGGTTTTGCGATGTTTACTAGGAGGGCGGCGGCGCTTCTAGAGGCGCAGAAAGGCGGCCGCCACGCACACTACGCCAAGGACGCGCTCTTAAGGTAAACACTCGCTATTGTGCAACCCACGCTCCTTACGGCGAAGCAGCAGGTGAGCTTCCAAACGCCGCGCCGCCGACTACATCGTACTTCCATTCATGCCATCTAGCTCTACATTCCACACGTCATGCTTTCCAGCCACGTAAGGTTCGCAGAAAAAGCGACTGCCTCTAACACACCTTTTAGCTTCACGGACGTTTCGCGAAGTAAATGTAGATGGAAGCAACACAATGTACGTTCCATTTCGGAACTTTGACACTAGCCCATTCCACGGTACATAATGTCACTCTTGCAGCTGCGACGCTCTCACGCTTGCTAATCTACATTTACATCTACATATATACTACGCAATAGACCGTAAGGTATACCGTACTATTACTAGGCATTTCCTTTCCTATTCCAATCCCAAATAGAACGAGGAAAAGAAGAATGCCTATATGTCTCCGCACGAGCCCTAATTTCCCTTGTCTTGGTGATCATAGAGCGAAATATAAGTAGGCGAAACTCAGCATCAAATTCCGACCCTCTAAATTTCCTCAACAGAATTTCTCGAAAAGAACGCCGTCTTACCTCCAGCGGGGCATTTCCGTGACACTTGCGCATTGGTCGAACCTACCAGTAACAAACCTAGCTGCTCGCCTCTGAACTGCTTCTATGTCTTCCTTTAAACTGATCTGCTGCGGGTCCCAAACACATGAGCAATACTCGAGACGTGGTCGTACAAGCGTTTTATACGTGGTCTCCTTTACGGATGAAGTACACTTCCCAAAATTCTCCCAACAAACCGAAGTCGGCTATCTGCCTTACTCACAACTGTCCTTATATGTTAGCTCCATTTCATATCGCTCTGCAATTTAACGCCTAGATATTTTTAATGGCGCGACTGCATCAAGAAGCTCACAACTAATGCTGTATTCGAACACTATGGGATTGTTTTTACTACTCATGCGCATCACCTTACATTTTTTTACATTGAGAGCTAGCTTGCATTCTTCACACCAACTAGAAATTCTGTCTCATTCATCCTGTATGCTATTACAGTCAATTAAAGAAGACACCCTCCCATACACGACAACACCATCAACGAAAAGCCGAAAATTGCAAGTTACTCTGTCCATCAGATAATTTATATAGATAGAAAACAATAGTTTCCTTCCACACTCCACTGGGGCACGTCTGGCGATACACTCGTTTCTGATCAACACTCGCCGTCGAGAACAACGCACTGCCTTCTATTATTTAGGAAGTCTTCCAGCCAGCCACAAACCTGTGAACCAATTCTATGCTCGTATCTTCATTAGCAGTCTGCAGTGTGGCATCACGTCAAACGCCTTTTTGAAATGAAGAACAATACAATCTGCTAGTTGCCCTTCATCCGTGGCCTGGAGATGTCATGTGAGAAAACAGCAAGCTTCTCCTTATTTAGTCAAAATCAAATGTTTGTTTAGCTTATGGGACTTAACTAAGGGGTCATCAGTCACTAAACTTACAAACTACTTATGAACTAGCTAGTACTAAGGACGGCACAAATACCCATGCCCGAGGGGGGATTCGAACCCCCGACCGTAGTGGCCGTTCAGAGCGTGACTGGCACGCCTCAGTCCCCTCGGCCGCCGCGGCCGGCTATTTAGAGTCAATTGCCAATTTTTACACCATATGATATCTTATTTAGATCGTTCTGCAGTTGGTTTTGATCTCCAGTTGATTTTACTAGACGGTAAGACGTTAACGTAAGAGAGATGCTTAGATTTTTCCCTAAATCGTTTATTAAAAAAGGAACAGCTGAGGACCAATAACACTACCCTGTAGAACGCCGAATATCACCTCTGTTTTAGTCGTTGCCGTACCATCGAATACTACAAACTGTGTCCTCTCTGGCAGGAAATCCACTATCCACTAGCAAACTTGGGGCGATATACCACAACCGCGCAATTTGATTAAAAGTCGTTTGTGAGGTACTGTGTCAAAAGCCTTCCGGAAATCAAGAAATACGGAATCAATTTGAGAACCCTCGTTGATAGTGAATAAAAAGTTAGTTGTTTTTCGCATGAACTCAATTCGAAACGTTATAAATCTACGCGCCTTCAGTGAGGCACAGTTACTATTCAACTGAGTACACAAATGAAATCTTCAAAGATGTTATGCCCTAGTGGCCTCATGTTCCTTCTTTAAAATGTTTGTCAATTTCGACGGCACAATTGTCTACGAACGCCAAAGTTTACACCTTTCTAATTTAATCCTATAGCTCTATGAAAGTTTCTGACCCATTTGCGTAGCTCATGCGTCTTGCTTTTTAGTCTCCAACAAAACTAAGTCTTGTGTTTATTATAGTACCTCTGTTCATTACTTCAAGTAGTCGACCGGGGCTAGGTAGTTAACGCAGGAACGCACTCTAGCGGCACCGCGTGTCCAGGTCGGGCACGCCGCACTGCACTCCGCCTCTGTGTTCAAATAGCTCGCGAGTACAGCGCAGACTTGGCGGCGGTAGCCATCGCATCCGCTGATAGGGATCCTTAGTTTCTCTCATGTTCGTACAGCAGTTAGCAAGTGTCAAGTTTAAATATACGAACTTTGTCCTGTTAAGTAGATTCGACTACGTCAAGTGGCTCAGAACTCCACGAACTACTTCGAGAAGACATCACTTCTGATTTTCTGTGTAACTATTCATGCAACATAACGCAATATGTGCAAAGCAACCTGGCCACTGAGTGTGGCCTTGTCCAACGTTTAGCTTCCGCCGCCGCCTAAACAAAAATTATCAAGTCTTTATCTTTCGAATTCCATGCAAAAGAATTGGTATCAGAGGTGCCCACGGGGGGAGGGGGAGCTGTTCTGCTGCAAACTACGCCATTAAAATTTCTACGGGGGGGGGAGAGGGTGAAAAATTAGTACTTTCGGCCAGCCTGAGGGCAATTTGCAAAACGTGAAATAAAAACCAATAAACCAATAATTATATGCAAAATAAATTTATCTTTCGGATTCGAGGTTCTAATGTCTAGGGGGTGGGGAGAGGGGCGCTTGGTCGCAGTTTGGGGGGGGGGGGGGGAGTCATTGGCCAAGGAGGGGAGCACCTCTGTTTTATGTAGTCGTGGATATTACATCTGGCAGAACTTTTAGTGCTGTTTTATATTTTCTAAGATTTGTGTACTTACCACAAGCAACCATCTACAGTGGTTTTGTCAAGAAGCTTGTGAAGCTATTTAATTTGTTTTAGTTTACTTGCGAATACTGAGAGATACTAATGACCCCACCGGAAACGCAACTCAAAGCAGAGTAGAAACCGGTGTTGTGTGATAGACAGTTTAGGCAGCAGTCCAGCGAAAACCAGTTCGGTATTTTCCACGCTGGTCGCGACGTATGGAAGCCGTAAAAGGAGGAGGCGGCCCACCAATCCAAGAATGCCGCTCCGGCGACCTTTCCTCGGCAGCAAGGTCGCACGCGACCTCTCCGCGGCGCCGACAGATGGCACTGACGTAGGGCGGCATCTTACGTCTCTGGACACAAAAAAAATGTTCAAATGTTTGTAGAGTCTATGGGACTTAACTACGGGGTCATCAGTCCCTAAACTTAAAAACTACTTATGAACTACTTACAACTAAGGACGGCACAAATATCCATGTCCGAGGGGGGATTCGAACCCCCGACCGTAGTGGCCGTGCAGACCGTGACTGAAGCGCCTCAGTCCCCTCAGCCACCGCGGCCGGCCTCTGGACACAACACGTGGGTCTAACTGACATACTGCCTCGCACAAAGTCCCATTCAATATTATCCATGTTGATATAACTTGTTGAGTACACTACGGAGAACCTTGACACGCTAGAAGCAATCCAAGAGACGAAAGGAGTCCCTCCAATTGGTACTGGCAATATTTCCTGCGGTTATTAGAGGGGTTGGTGGGGGGGGGGGACTGCAGCGAAAGATAACATACTCTGTCTACACTCAGGTCCACAGGTGCCCGCAGCGGGGGAGGATTTCTGGGGGAAGGGTAAGAAATTAGTACTTTCAGCCAGCCGGGGGGGGGGGGGGGCGCTTTATAGAACAGTTTAAAAACCGTGAAATAAAAGATTTTTAAATTGGATACAGTATTAAACGGCAAAACAGGACCTAATATCTCGGGTGTGCGTGGGGGAGAGGGGTGTAAAAATACTCGTTAATAGGTAGTATTTGGTTATTCTTATTATTTTGTTTAATTAGATTATTCTGTATTTTATTTTATTCCTTTCGATTCTCAGCTAGCTCAGTATGGGTTAAATTTTACTTAAGGTCTCCGATTTGTACGAGTATTTTTACAATACAGTACCACACAACTAATGGTAAAATATCATTCCATTTAAGTTTGTAGTTATTTGAAATGCTACGTGAAAACTAAATACCTGCAAAGAACCTAGGCTATTGTTGTCGTGGTCTTCAGTCCGGAGACTGATTTGATGCAGCTCTCCACAATACCCTATCCTGAGCAAGCCTCTTCATCTCTACATAAGAACGGCAACCTACATCTGTCTCAATCTGCTTACTGTATCCATCTCTTGATCTTCTTCTGCGATGTTTACCCCACACACTTCCCTCCAACGCTAAATTCACAATTCCTTGATGCCTAAAAATGTGTCCTACTAGTGGATCCCTTCTTTTAGCAAAGTATGCCAGAAATTCCTTTTCTCCACAATTCTCTTCAGTACCTCCTCATTAATTACACGATCAACCCACCTAATCTTGAGCATTCTTCTGTAGCACCACATTTCAAAAGCCTCTATCCTCTTCCTGTCTGCAATGTTTATCGTCCATATTTCACTTCCACGCAAGGCAACACTCCACACAAATGCCTTCAGAAAGGACTTCTTTAGGCTCAGATCAATTTCGATGTTAACAAATTCCTCTCTTCCAAAACGCTTTTCTACCCATTGTCATTCTGCATTTTATATCCTCTGTACTGCGACCATCATTTGTTATTTTACTGCCCAAGTAACAAAACTCATCTACCTCCTTTATTGTTTCGTTACCTAATCTAATGCCTTCGCCGTCACCTTTCTTAGACTGCACTCCATTAAGCTAGTTTTGCTATTGTTAATGTTCATCTTATATGCAACTTTCAGCACACTGTCCATTCCGTTCAGCTGTTCTTCCAGGTCCTTTCCTGATAGAGGTACTATGTCGTCGGCAAAAAGCAATGTTTTTAATTCTTCACCCTGAACTACAATTCCTTCTCCAAGTTTCTCCTTGCTTTCCTTTATAGCGTGCTCAATGTACAAATTGAATAACATTGGAGAAAGGGTACAACCCTGTCTTACTCCCTTCCTAACCACTGGAGCCCTTTCATGCCCTTCAACTCTGACAACAGCTGTCTGGTTTTTCTAGAAGTTCTAATTACCTATATTCTACTCCTGCAAGTCTGAAGCTACTTCGCCTGTCTCATACATCTTACACACCTGGTGAAACAGTTTTGTCATGGCTGGTTCTCCCAGAGACTTTAGTAGCTCTGAGGGAATGTCATCTACCCCAGGGGCCTTGTTTCGACTTACGTCTTTCAGTGCTCTGTAAAATTCATCTCTCAGTATAGTATCTCCTATATCATCATCATCTACTTTCCTCCCCTTCCTAAAATATTGCCTCTAAGTTCATTTCCTTCGTAGAGCCTCTCTATATACTCTTTCCATCTTTCAGCTTTCCCTTCTTTGCTGAGAAATGGTTTTCCATCAGTGTCCTTGATATTCATAGAGCTGTTTTTCTTATCGCCAAATGTTTCTTTTATTTTCCGGTAGGCTGTATGTATTTTTCCCCTATTTATACATTCTTCTACATCCTTGCATTTGCCTTCTAGCCACTCCTGCTTAGCCATTTTGCACGTCCTGTCATTCTCATTTCTTAGTCGTCTGTACTCCATTTTGCCTGTTTCATGTACTGCATATTTATGTTTTCTCCTTTCATCGATTAAATTTAGTATCTCCCGTGATATCCAAGGACTTTTTGTAGGTCTTGCCTTCCTACCTATTTTGTCATCTGTTGCCTTCACTATTTCATCTCTCAATGCTACCCATTCCTCCTCTACCGTTCTGTTTCCCCCCTTTCTGTCAATTGTTGCCTAAAGCTCCCTCTGAAGTTCTCAAGAACTTCAGGTTCCTTCAGTTTATCCAAGTCCCATTTCCTTATTTTCCTACCTTTCTGCAGTTTTTTTCAGTTTCAACCTACAATTCATGACCAATAAGTTATGATCAGAGTTTATATCTGCCCCTGGGTATGTCTTACAGTTTAAATCCTGGTTCCGAAATCTATGTCTTACCATTATAAAACGTATTTGGTATCTGCCGCTGTCTTCTGGTCTCTTCCACGTATACAGCCTTCTTTCGTGATTCTTAAACCAGGTGTTTGTTATAACTAAATTATGTTTAGTGTAAAATTCTACCAGGTGGCTGCCTCTCATTCCTTTTGCCCGGATCTTATTCACCTACTATCTTCCCTCCCCTTCCTTGTCCTACTATCGAATTCCAGTCTCCCATAACAGTTACGTTTTCCTCTCCCTTAACTGTCTGAATAATTTCCTTTAGCTCGTCATATATTTCTTGGATCTCTTCACCGTCGGCAAAGCTAGTTGGCATATAAACCTGTGCTTTCTGTGGTCGGTGTTGGCTTCTTATCTATCTTGACTACGGTAATGCGATCACTGTGTTGCTCGTAGTAGTTTACCGGCATTCGTATTTCCTTATTAATTATCAGACCTACTCCTGTAATACCCCAAACTGACTGTATTTATAATCCTGTACCCACCTAACCAGAAATCCTGTTCCTCTTTCCACCGAACTTCACTAATCCCCACTATATCTAACTTCAGCCTATCCATTTTTCTTTTTAAATTTTCTAGCTTCCCTACCCGATCCATAGAATGCCAGTGTTGTCTTTCCTGATGATCACATCCTCCTAAGTAGTGCCTGCACGGATATCCGAATGGGGGACTATTTTACCTCCGGAATATTTTACCCGAGACGATGCCATCACCAGATTTTCATGCAGTAGAAATGCATGTCCTCGGGAAAAGTAACGGCTGTAGTTTCCCCTTGCTTTCAGCCGTTCGCAGTAACTGTGTGTCAAAGCCTCATTAGCTGATGTGACAAGACCATCTCATTCAATCACCCAGACTGTTGCCCCTGTAACTACTGAAAAGGCTGCTGCCCCTCTTCAGGAACGACACGTTTGTCTGGCCTCTCCACAGATACCCCTCCGCTGTGGTTGCACCTACGGTACGGTATCCAGGTCGATGTCTGCTCGCTGCGACAACTGCTAACAATGTTTCTAAAAGACATCTCTTGAAAATGAGTTAAAATGTTCAATACTATTTGAAATTAATACCCGTATTATTTTAATACCTATATTTTGTATTTTAATTGTTACACACATAATTTATAAATGATTCCATGTATATCAGAAAAGCAAACTACTGACGCCTGATGTAAAATTATACTTTCTCTCATACGTCCTACAACATCTACAATCAGACAAGAAGGACAATAACAAATGTCGATGCATCAGTAAAAGGCTGTATCGTAGCTATGACGTCATCAAGCCTCGGATTCCATGCTTGGTCCTAGCTGAAATCGCTTCCTCTGTTAATTAAATGCTTTGTATTTTCACCGATCCCTTCAGCAGTGCGTCGTAGAATAACAAAGAAGAAATGTTTTCAGCAGTGTTATACATGGCAGAACGACCATTGCCGCTGCAGGGCTCTACCACAGCCTGTATACTGGACACTTAGAGCGGGCATACCTTCCGTGTGACCCGGTATTCTCATGGGCTGAACACATCGTCTGCTCGATGTCCGCAATGCCGCATTTGGTGAGGACCTTGTAGACACGGCTTTGCAGGCCACCATTTCGTCCTTGATGCAACACAAAATTGATGTTGGCTTCGGCGGACGGTGCGACTACCAAAACGTAGTGACGATCCCACATATTTTGGACGACAGCGTTCCTACATATGGTAAGCAGCCTAAGTAGAGATGAATTAATTTTCCTGTCTTAATGTCCTTCATTCCATCCTCATATGTCCGCCGCTATAGTCCAGCGGACAGCGTGGTGGGTTGCCACACAGGGGGCCAGAGTTCGATCCATTGTCCGGTCGGGGACTTTTTCAACTCGGAGACTGGGTGTTGTCCTCATTGTCATTCAATTATCGTCGACAAGCAAATCACCCAAGTGGTGTCACCTAAAGACTTACGCCAGCCAGGACGAACACGATCCCAGGTGACGTCTAACGGTCAAAAATGCCACACGAAATCACCATCACCATCATACTACATTTCCAGGGGCAAAATATCGACCATGACCTATATTAACTGGCTATTAACTGCAATTTAAAACTGAAAAACATTAAACAAAATAGAAAATTAATGAGATGGGACCTGGAACAAATCGAAAGAACCAGAAGTTCAATTGAAGACCTAGTAATTAGATTTACGAACTACTTAATATCCAAGCATTACCTGACATCGCTGGTTTAGGAGGCGATCTGACAGTTTTATATTCTTCAAAAATGAAACGCCAAGATTGCGAATTAGTAATATATTTAATGACGCCCGGTTTCAGAGGTCTGTGCCACCATCATCTGGTCATATATATCTTATAAGCTATCTTATTTAAAAATGGATACAAAATAAGTGCAACATAGCACTTAGTCATAATATAAAAATGTTGTTTGTTGTGTTGTTGTGGTCTTCAGTCCGGAGACTGGTTTGATGCAGCTCTCCACCCTACTCTATCCTGAGCAAGCCTTTTCATCTCCTCATAAGAACGACACCCCACATCCACTTGAATCTGCTTACTATACGTGTCTCTTGGTCTCCCTCTGCGATTTTTACCCCACACACTTCCCTCCAACGCTAAATTCACAATTCCTTGATGTCTAAGAATGTGCCCTACCAATCTATCCCTTCTTTTAGTCAAAGTATGCCAGAAATTTCTTTTCTCCCCAATTTTGTTCAGTACCTCCTCATTAGTTACGCGATCCACCCACCTAATCTTCAGCATTCTTCTGTAGCACCACATTTCAAAAGCCTCTATCCTCTTTCTGTCCACACTGCTTATCGTCCATGTTTCACTCCCATACAAGGCAACACTCCATACAAATGCCTTCAGAAAGGACTTCCTTAGGCTTAAATCAATATTCGATGTTAACAAATTTCTCTTTAACAAAAACGCCTTTCTACCCATTGCCATTCTGCATTTTATATCCTCTGTACTGCGACCATCATTTGTTATTTTACTGCCCAAGTAACAAAACTCATCTACCTCCTTTATTGTTTCGTTACCTAATCTAATTCCTTCAGCATCACCTGATTTTCTTACACTGCACTCCATTACCCTAGTTTTACTCTTGTTAATGTTCATCTTATATGCACCTTTCAGCACACTGTCCATTCCGTTCAATTGCTCTTCCAGGTCCTTTGCTGTATCTGACAGAATTACTATGTCGTCGGCAAAACGCAATGTTTTTAATTCTTCACCCTGAACTTTAATTCCTTCTCCAAATTTCTCCTTGCTTTCCTTTATAGCTTGCTCAATGTACAAATTGAACAACATTGGGGAAAGGCTACAACCCTGTCTTACTCCCTTTCCAACCACTGCATTCCTTTCATGCCCTTCAACTCTGACAACCGCTGTCTGGTTTTTGTACAAGTTGTAAATAACCTTACGCTCCCTATATTTTACTCCTGCTTGCTTCAGAACTTGAAAGAGTTTATTCCAATTAACATTGTCAAAAGCCTTCTCCAAATCTACAAAAGCTAGAAATGTTGGTTTGCCTTTTCTTAATCTATCTTCTAGGATAAGCCGTAAAGTGAGTATTTTCTCCCGTGTTCCTACATTTCTCCTGAACCCAAACTGATCTTCCCCGAGGTCGGCTTCTACCAGCTTTTCCATCCTTCTGTAAATAAATCGCGTTAATATTTTGCAACCATGACTTATTAAACTGATGGTTCTGTAGTTTTCACACCTGTCTGCACCCGCTTTCTTTGGAATGGGGATTATAACATTTTTCTTAAAGTCTGTGGGTACTTCGCCTGTCTCATACATCTTACACACAATATGAAACAATTTTGTCATGGCTGGTTCTCCCAGAGACTTCAGTAGCTCTGACGGGATATCATCTACTCCAGTGGCCTTGTTTCGACTTAGATCTTTCAGTGTTCTGTCAAATTCATCTCTCAGTATAGTATCTCCCATATCATCATTATCTACTTTCCTCCCCTTCCTAAAATATTGCCTCTATGTTCATTTCCTTCGTAGAGCCTCTCTATATACTCTTTCAACCTTTCAGCTTTCCCTTCTTTGCTGAGAACTGGTTTTCCATCAGTGTCCTTGATATTCATAGAGCTGTTTTTCTTATCGCCAAATGTTTCTTTTATTTTCCGGTAGGCTGTATCTATTTTTCCCCTATTTATACATTCTTCTACATCCTTGCATTTGCCTTCTAGCCATTCCAGCTTAGCCATTTTGCACTTTCTGTCAATCTCATTTCTTAGTCGTCTGTACTCCATTTTGCCTGTTTCATTTACTGCATTTTTATACTTTCTCCTTTCATCGATTAAATTTAGTATCTCCTGTGATATCCAAGGATTCTTTGTAGGTCTTGCCTTCGTACCTATTTTGTCCTCTGCTGCCTTCACTATTTCATCTCTCAATTTTACCCATTCCTCCTCAACTGTTTTATTTTCCCCTGTTTCTGTCAATTGTTGCCTGAAGCTCTCTCTGAAATTCTTAAGAACATCAGGTTCCTTCAATTTATCCAGGTCCCATCTCCTTATTTTCCTACCTTTCTGTAGTTTCTTCAGTTTCATCCTACAGTTCATAACCAACAAGTTATGGTCAGAGTCTATGTCTGCCCCTGGGTATGTCCTACACTTCAAAACCTGGTTCCGAAATCTATGTCTTACCATTATAAAATCTATCTGGTATCTCCCGGTGTCTCCTGGTCTCTTCCACGTATACAACCTTCGTGATTCTTGAACCAGGTGTTTGTTATAACTAAATTATGTTCTGTGCAAAATTCTACCAGGCGGCTTCCTCTTTCATTCCTTTTGCCCAGACCATATTCACCCACTATCTTCCCTTCCCTTCCTTGTCCTACTACCGAATTCCAGTCTCCCATAACAATTAAGTTTTCCTCTCCCTTAATTGTCTGAATAATTTCCTTTAGCTCCTCATATATTTCTTCTATCTCCTCATCATCGGCAGAGCTAGTTGGCATATAAACCTGTACTACTGTTGTCGGGGTTGGCTTTGTATCTATCTTGACAATGATAATGCGATCACTGTGCTGGTCATAGTAGTTTACCCGCATTCCTATTTTCTTATTCATTATCAATCCTACTCCTGTGATACCCCCAACTGATTTTGTATTTATAATCCTGTACTCACCTGACCAGAAATCCTGTTCATCCTTCACTTCACTAATCCCCACTATATCTAACTTCAACCTATCCATTTCCCTTTTTAAATTTTCTAATTTTCCTACTCGATTAAGGGATCTAACATTCCACGCTCCGACCCGTAGAATGCCAGTATAGTCTTTCCTGATGATCACATCCTCCTGAGTAGTCCCCGCCCGGAGATCCGAATGGGGGACTATTTTACCTCCGGAATATTTTACCCGAGAGGATGCCATCATCATATGTTCATACAGTAGAGCTGTATGTCCTCGGGAAAAATAACGGCTGTAGTTTCCCCTTGCTTTCAGCCGTTCGCAGTAGCTGTGTGGCAAAGCCACATTAGCTGATGTTACAAGGCCAGCTCAGTCAATCATCCAGACTGTTGCCCCTGTAACTACTGAAAAGGCTGCTGCCCCTCTTCAGGAACCACACGTTTGTCTGGCCTCTCCACAGATACCCCTCCGCTGTGGTTGCACCTACGGTACGGCTATCTGTATCGTTGAGGCACGCAAGCCACCCCACCTCGGCAATGTCTGTGGTTCATGGGAGTGGCATATAAAAATATATAGGTTAAAACATGACAGCTTACAAGATACTGAAGTAATAAGTGCAACATAGCAATCATCATATAAAAATAAATAGGTTAAAACATGACAGTTTACAAGATACTGAAGTATATTGTAAGCTGTCATGTTTTAACCGATGTATTTTTATATGATGACTGTTATGTTTACCTTATTATTTTGTATCCATTTTTAAAAGAAGATGACTAGCTTATAAGATATATATGACCAGATGATGATGGCACAGTTCTCTGAAACCGGGCGTCATTAAATATACTACTAATTCGCTTTCTTGGCGTTTCATTTTTGAAGAATATAAAACTGTCAGATCGCCTCCTAAACCAGCGATGTTAGGCAATGCTTGGATATTAAGTAGTTCGTAAATCTTCATTTTTGAAGAATATTAATCTGAAAGAACACACAGAAAATGTAGTGGTGAAGGCGAGCCAAAGTTTTCCTTTCATAACGATAAAACTTGGAGGATGCAGTAGTTCTACCAAATAATCTGCCTCCTATTTCTGCGCATTGTGTGATACCTACCAAGTGGACTGACGGAGGAAATAGAAAAAATTCAGAGAAAGGCAGCTCATTCTTTACCATCGCGGTAGAGGGGAGAGGCTGTCACGAAATTGGTGCACGAGTTGGGGTGGGAATCATTAAAAGAAAACCGTTATTCATTGCGGCGAGATTTTAGGTTCACCAACTTTCTTCAACGAAAGGGAAAATATTTCTTTTTGCACCCACCTACATAGTGAGAGATGATCATCATAATAAAATAACAGAAATCAGGTGTCCCTTTTCCCGCGCGCTGTTAGAGAATGGAGCCGTAGACACGTCTTATGAAGGCGGTTCCATGAACTTAAAATGTGATTTGCAGAATTGTTATGTAGATGTAAATGAAGTTTTTAAGTTACAGGAGGGCCATTAGGTGATGATTATCTGAATTATGGGAAAGGAGAGCAATAAAACGTGAAAGGTTTTGTATGAGATGTTTCCTGAAGACATCAGAGGACGGAATCGGTTGACTCAAATGCTGATATGTGCTTATATTGTTCACGTGCATGTCTTCGAGAACAGGTATGTCCAACTAGATCGCAGAATGAAAATCGCAAAGCATTTACGCGCTGGTATCGACATGCTCCTATACACTACTTCTGTCGGGCCCAGTGGTCATGAGATACCGGGCGCCGTGGCCCAGCGCGTCCGATCGAAGGGCTGAACGCCCTCTGTAATAAAAAAGCGGAGCAAAGAACAACTCTAACAACAACGAACAACAGCGACCGCAAGGTACAGAACTACCCAAAGAACACACACACACACACACACACACACACACACACACACACACACAAAGAAATGGTAAAGCGCTCGACTGGAAACCGAAATGTCGCGTGTTCGAAACCAACTCGGACCTCGGATTTTTTTCACTCTTCGTTTTAATCCCTCCTTCATCTCTCAACGACGTGAGGAGACGCCAGTAACGGCACGTTAAGCTGTAGGTCCCCTTTCCCCGGTTGGATAACTGGAGTAGGCTAGGGACACGCAAGTCGCGGAAGTGGCGTCCAATTGAAAGACTTGCACCAGGCCAATGAGCCACACAAAATTATTACTACCCCTGCCTGCTAGACGATGAAATAGCCTGCAGCATCACAGATTGGGCAATGGGATGCCAATGTTTACAATTCAGTTTTTTCCATCGATATCTGTATGAATTCAGCTTCGTTGGAGACAACTTCCAAATTTGTTTAACTGCTTCCTAGTGCCTTGTTAACTATCTTGCTTCTTGACATGTGGTTAATAGTTCATGGGAAACTCAGAAGCTTACACCTGTCTCACTCCGTTCCCAAGTACTGCTACACTTTCGTGTACAAATTAGTACACCCCCTTAGAATTTACCGGTTCAGTCAAGACGTACCAGGCGCCGATCCATGCTGAAACACCCACATCAGTAGGAGGTGTACCCCCGTGGGCAGGCGCTGATGCTGGCTTTCCACACAGGCAGTTACAGCTTACAGGCCGGCCGCGTGGGCCGAGGGAACTGAGGCGCATCAGTCACAGTCTGCACGGCCACTACGGTCGGGGGTTCGAATCCCCCCTCGGGCATGGATATTTGTGCCGTCCTTAGTATAAGGTAGTTGATAAGTAATTTGTAAGTTTAGGAACTGATGACCCCATAGTTAAGTCCCATAAGCTATACAAACATTTGAAACATTTGAACAGCTTACAGTTACACGTTTTAATGTACGGTAGGTCTAGAAGAAACAGGAGCACCCTAATTCATCAAAAGCTGGACAATGAAAGACGACGACTGCTCGCGTTCTCCTTCCAAGTATGTTGTAGCTGGAAGGTGAAAAGCAAAAACAAAACCTGGGCAGAAGTTTATCTGGACGGAGAGAGGAGTCGAAAGCATAAGCACCGCGTTTATCTTTCAAAACTTTACGTCTATCGCTAAAATATGGACCGGGCGGCCGTTTCCGTCGGTGTCCTCGGGCATGGGTATGAGTGTTTTTTTATTATTATTTTTTTTTATTTTTTATTTTTTTTAGTAGAAGTAATTTGCAAGTTTAGGAACTGATTACCATAGCGGTTTGATCCAACAGACTTACCAACATTAGAAATCCTGTTTCTGATTTTTTTTGGGACCTGCTTCACGGCAAAATAAATAAATAAAAAAAAATAGACAACAGGAATGCCTCAACATGTAATGACATGAAATAACATGACATGAATAATACTGAAGATGCTGTAGTTGCAATGAAACATGTATTGGCAATAATACTAAAAGTACAGTGTTTTGCTCAAGGCAGATCGATGCAGTTACAAAAGGAAGGAAAAGAATCTTAGGCTTTAAAGTCCCGTCGACAGCGTTGACATTTGGGCCGGAGCTGACGCTCGGGTTTTTGGGTAAGGATGTGGAAGGAAATCGGCCGTGCCCTTTGAAACGAATCATCATGGCGTCCGCCAGGAGTGATGTAGGGAAATTACGATCGAGATATAAAACAACTTCTACATAATATTAGTTGTACTAATAAAGGTAATAAAGAAAAAGTAAGCGAAGTTGTAATTATTTACGGAGCAACGCGTCTCGCCTGGAGCAGCGCTGCAAAGAAATCGGGGCTGATTTTCCGACCAGAGAGTCAAGCGCCTCACCGCTGCTTGCCGCTCCACTGTGTTTCCCCATTGGACTTGGTGTATTTTTAGAAGCAGCGCAGCTTGAATCGCAGCTTGACTCGCTGCTCCACTATGTTTTCACCCTTAGGGCGAAAACAGTGGAGCGGCGAGTCCAGAGTCAAGCGGCGCGTTAAGTTGCGTGTCTTTTGAGTAAAGATGGCAGCGGCGCTGCAGGTGCGAGTACTGGGGCGGCGAGGCTGGCCGCGTGAGTCAGGGAAATGGCGTCGGACAGCGAAGACCGTGTGTTGCACGTAAAGTGGTATTGGCTTAAAGGATGAGGAATTATGTTTTCCATCCTGTGAATCACAAACGTAAACAATTCGGCGAATATCACGATTTATTCCACTTGCACATTTCAGTTTATCTTATTTACACGCTAAATCAGTTTAATCTGTAAATTCAACTAAATAGCTAGGAATTACAGTTACAAACAACTTAAATTGAAAAAAAAAAAAAAAAAAAAAAAAAAAAAAAAAAAAAAAAAAAAAAAAAAACAGAAAATATCGACGAGTTGGGGTGCAAATCCTTAAAAGAAAAGCAATATCTGTTGCAGCGAGATCTATTCACGAAATTTCTAACTTTCTGTTCCGAATGCGGACATATTTTGTTATCACCCATCTATGTAGGGAGACATAAAAATAAATAAAATAAAATAAATCATGTCGAAAATGCAAACATTCAGGTGTTCCTTCTCGCTATTAGAGAATGGAACTGTAGAGAAATATCATAAAATCGGTTCGATGAACCCTCTGCTATGCACTTAATGTGATTAGCGGAGTACTGATGTCGATCTTGAAGCTGGGTTGCACCACATATGCAATAGAATTGCGTTGACTTTGTAAAGCAGTCAATTAAAGCTGAAGGGAAACTAGTCCTTACTTTAAGATATGTTTTCTCCAATGTATTATTAGAATAAGGAAAGTGCAAGCAACTAGGTAACATCATATTTTTATGCTCAAGCTCCTGTGGTGTACATTTCCTTTAAAAGAAGTTGTTTCGTAATTAGATCGCTCTTCCTTGAGCAAAACACTGCATTTCTCCTTTTAATTACCCATACATGTTTCATTGCAGTTGCAGCTTCTTCAGTGCGCCTTTATTCATTTCTTCTTTCTACATCTTCATGAATTCCTGTTTTTAAGTTTTCCTCGGGACCCAATATAAAAATTAAAATAACTTATTATTATTATTAATGATAACAATAGACAAAAGAAATACCTGAACATGTAATAAAAAATTAATAAAAACGCTTAGATGAGGCATACAACTGCGATGAAACATGTGTGGGTAATGAAAAAGAAGAAATTCCGTATTTTTCTCAAGGCAGAATATTAGTTTTAGGAACAAAGGTAATGAACAGAAGTGGACTTAAGGTAAAATTATCACTACATCATGCAATTCATTATAAATTTGTTTATTCACAGGTTTTCTCTACGAATATGGTAAATTTGATGAAATACTTAATATTGACAAATAAGACTGCATAATTATTACCCATTAACTTTTAAGTAATAATACCTGTTTTTAAATAAATGTTACGTGTGAAGTAAGGGGGTAGCGTCTCGCCTGGAGCAGCGCGCAAAGAAATCGGGGCTGTTTTCCCAACCAGAGAGTCAAGCGTCTCGCCGCCGCAAGCAACCCCACTATGTGTCACCCCATTAAACTGCGTGCATTTTTAGGAGCCGCGCAGCTTGACTCGCAGGTGGATTCTTGACTCGCCACTCCAGTATGTTTTCACCCGTTTGAGAGTGAAGAGGCTTCCCGATGGCGAAATGCAGATTCTCCGTCTCCAAAATGATGAACCATTCCAAACGAAAGGGGGCTTTGTCACTAAACCATATTCACATGAACGTCTGCATACTAATATACACGATGCCAGGGACCAACAGTGCAGTTTGAACTTCCCAACGCCAACTGTTCAAGAGTTATACCGATTTTATTTCAAATATTTTAATAATTGTCACCTTGTATGTAGACAGTAACGCTGTTTATAAATTCTTTATTACAATGAGGGACTGGCTACAGGGAGGCATGTCCTGCGTTAAAAGAGGGTGAACATGATTCCATGCCAAAATGATTGGAACGAGAACTGAGGCTTAGTTCTGCAACTAGGTGCGCCGCTAAACAGTGTAAGATGTGATCACTGTCAGACAAATGCTTTGGTCAAAGTTAATATGTTTCAACGCCCCTTGTACCTCGAGGCAGTGCTGCAACAACTGTGACCTTATGCGCCCCTTTTCCATTCCGTGCGCGCCACAAGTAGTAACTTGTGAGAGCAGGTCGTTAGGAAACGCGCCAGACGCCTACACCGGCAGCACGTTGTCAGTGCAGTGGTCATTAGTGGCGCCACAGACTGCACACTGTTGCGTTGTTAGGCGGCCGGCCGCCAGTGGCGTGGGCCGCCTGCTGGCGCGCCACTAACTGGGCGCTGGCGCTCGCTAATGGCGCGTGGGAGCGCCGCGCTGCGCCAGTCGCCTTCCTGGCCTGGACAGCTGCACTGGCCGCAGTGACGTCACGGACAAGCACACCCATACGTCTCGCGGCGCGGCGTGGGCCACGCCGGAGAAAGTGCACTGCGGGCTGCACCAACATTCGCTGCGCAGATTCCAAATACATCCCACATCCATACTCCGCAAGCCACTTGACGGTGTGTGGCTCGTATTGTTCGCGGAAAGAAAGATTGTCGGTATGCCTCTGTGTGTGCTCTAATTTCTCTGATTCTATCCCCGTGATCACTTCGCGAGATATACGGAGGAAGGCGCAATATACTGCTAGACTCCTCGGTAAAGGTATGTTCTCGAAACTTCCACAAAAGCCCATACCGAGCTACGGAGCGTCTCTCTTGCAGAGTCTTCCATTGGAGTTTATCGATCATCTCCGTAACGCTTTCACAATTACTAAATGATCCTGTAACGAAGCGCGCTGCTCTCCGTTGGATCTTCTCTACCTCCTCTACCATCCCCACCTGGTACGGATCCCTCACCGGCAAGCAGTATCCAAGCAGTGGGCGAACAAGTGTACTGTAATGTACTTCCTTTATTTTACGACTACATTTTCTTAGGATTCTTCCAATGTATCTTTTGTATCCTATCCTCGTCGCCACTTTTGTGTCTCATTTCCGCCGGTTGTCCTGGGTGTCGGTGGCCGAGTAGAGAGAGACCGACACAGGAAAATAGGATGCACGCGTGTGCGAGTTCAGAGTCTGAGTTGACCAGCCAGTGGGACAGCAGAAACTAGAAACACTAAGCTAGATTAGAAGAAGTTGTATATTTCGTAGAGACTGTACAATACTTATCTTTGTTAACTGAAGACTAGTCGAAAGCAGATACATGGTTTAAATAGGTAGAGGCCTGCCTACTGATGAGTCCGTTTCAGTGCCTGTCCTAATCCCAACTGTTAACTGGTGCCTATCTGATTCCCAAGTGACCGATGCAGTTCAGGGGTGGCCACGAGCGGAGATGCAGCAGAGGGCGCTCGTGGCTGACGTCGTAAGAACGCCGCGCCGTGCGTGCATGGCGGCGCGCGGCGTAAGTACGTGGCGTGAACTTCAGACTTGTGCGACACCACAGAATATAAGTCTGACATCTGCTTTACCGACGATTGATTTTGTATGGTCGTTCCATTTTAAATCACTCCTAATGCCTATGGAAATAACTGCTGCCATTGCTGACCTGCTATAGTGTATCTAAATCATAAAGGATCTTTCTGTATATTCGTAGCACATTACACTTGTCTACATTGAGATTCAATTGCCATTTCCTGCACCATGCGTCAATTCAATGCAGATCCTCCTGCATTTCAGTAGAATTTTCCATTGTTACAACCTCTCTATATACTACAGCATCATCCGCAAAAAGCCTTAGTGAACTTCCTATGTTATCCATAACGTCATTTACGTATATTGTGGATGCTAACGGTCCTACGACACTCCCCTGTGGCACACCTGACATCAGAAGACTTCGGAAGACTTCTCTCGATTGAGAATAACATGCTGCGTTCTGTTATCTGGGAACTCCTGAATCCAGTCACACAATTGATCTGACTGACCAAATGCTCTTACTTTGTTCATTTGGACAGGAAGGAAACGAGGAAGTGTTTCTCAGCATCTGGCGCGCGACTCCTTGAAAGGGCGGTGTATCATGGTCAGTGGGAGGGAGTTGCACTATAAAACAAGCAGCCCTGTGCATATAAGGGTGGCATAAACATATGCATATGACAATAAGTTTTGGTGAGTACTCCTGTATCATGAACGTAGATGAATATGTCCTTTGAAATAGTCACCTCCTATAACCATGCATTGCTGAGCTCTGCGATACATGTCGTGGAAACTGTGCACGAAGTCTTCTTTTCGGATAGTGTTCAAAATCTTCTCTCCATCTCCCAAGGCATCCACAGGATTCATTAGTAACTTTCCTCATCTGTCCAAAGCACTTGATAATTCCTTCTTCCCCCTCCCGCCTTTCAAAGCCTGCTAATTACACTTCACAGTGATTTTCCGCTAGCTTATTTCCAAAGTCTTCCCACGAGTTCTGCTTGGATTATGCAATTATCCGTTTGTCTTTGTTTCTTTCTTCAACATAACTCTCTCTGTCTGCCTGATTTCTAGTATATAAATATAAGTGTAATATAAGTTTAATAAAACTGAAACGTCTTTTACATTAATTTCGAATTTAATAGGAAGGAATGAACTAAGGAAGATTAACTTCCCGTCGACAGAGTGGTTAGTAAAGACGGAGATTACGCTCGGGGCTATTTGATAAGGATGAATAAAGAATTCGGCCGTGCTCTTTTCAAAGGAATCATTCCGGGATTTGCCTGTAGTGATTTAGGGAAATGACGGAAGACCTAAATCTTGGCAGTTTGGCACACTTCATTCACTGATACAATTATATATTATGTATTTTTACATAACCTGAATTACATTAAACACACACAAAAAAAAAGAAAACAGTAGTTAGCTAAATACCTGAATATGAAAATAGAAGTAACGATCTCTAATATTAATTATACAGGGTGGCCAACGAAAATGATGTAACTCGAAAGATGGTTTGCCATGGATATACAGAAAAAAATCATGTGGTTATATTGTTGTTCAGAGTCGTAAAGGCAAGTGTATATTTAATTCTTACGTTGTCTTCTGACACATTAAATCTGTAATTGATATACGAAGTGAACAACGAAAATTGATGTGATACCAACTTCTAACCTGCAACTTTGCAACGATCAGATGGTACGGTAGAAATGGAACACTAAAGTCAAAACACTCGTGAAATTGCTGTCTGTGGACGTTGATCTCTAAATGGTTTTTTGCAGTAAGACAAAAAGGGCTACGTCGATCATGTTTTCAGTAGTGGAAATAAAAAGTTACAACAACGAAGTCTGTAAATAACCTTGTTTAATGGTTTAAATGCTCAAATGTTTAAGCTTAAGGGACTTAACTGCGGGGTCATCAGTCCCTAAACTTACAAACTATTTATGAACTACTTACGAACTAGGACGGCACAAATATCCATGCCCGAGGGGAGATTCGAACCCCCGACCGTAGTGGCCGTGCAGTTTAATGGTTTAGTTACATCGCTTATATTCTGTAAGAGTAACTTCCTGGTCACAAAATTTGTAGAAATGTAAAGAATGTACTTACGTCGCATACTGTTCCATGGTCAGTCCGAATTTTTTTAATTATAATTTACAACAAATTGATCTATTCAAGCCGTTTTTGATATTCAATCATGCTACAGTAGGACAACGCTTTGATCACATATAAATATATGATAATTCTGCTTTGTCTTTCAATTTACGAGTCTATAATCGTATGATTCGTCGAATATGCATCTGACAATTTCTGCACAAATAGGCCCGATCCCTTGTGGGAATCATCATATAAATATGCGAATAGGAAGATTGTAGCATCGATTTTTAATACTAATTATTATACCAGGATGGAAATGAAACCTACACAGAACAATTCGAAAGGGCCTTTGCCATATATGTGCACAAAACAATAATAAGTACATATGATTTATTCGGGCATTATTTTTCCTTTCCATTACCAAAGGCCGGCCGCGGTGGCCGAGGAGTCTGAGGCACTCCAGTCACGGTCTGCACGGCCACTACGGTCGGGGGTTCGAATCCCCCCTCGGGCATGGATATTTGTGCCGTCCTAGTTTGTAAGCAGTTCATAAGTAGTTTGTAAGTTTAGGGACTGATGACCCCGTAGTTAAGTCCCATAGACTTTACAAACATTTGAACATTACCAAAGAAGACAATTCCTAATTATCATCCATTTGCAATGACAATTAATTCGCGGGGACAAACATTTGAAAAAGTTCGTATTTTATTACAAAACCAGTTTTTATACTTGATCATTTATATACTGCAGTAAAGAGAGAACGGAGATGCAATAGTTGGAAATTTTTTATTTCTGAATCTAGCGAATGATGAAAGAATATTTACCAAAAATATTTTTTATACTGAAATGTTGTACCGTTAAATTGTGAAATAAAGCTATTATTTCTCTCATTTGTGTCTCACATCCTCTCACGTTTCCTCTTTCTTCCTCCTATTCCCATAGCGATCGCACAAAACTTATAAATTTGCATGGTTGAGGTAGGTCCCAATAATCTGAATACCAGTGAACACATTAAACCGTTTTAATTTTCGTAACTTTGTAAACACAATTGGCAGAATTACGACCACAGCAGTCCCAGAATAGATAAGCTGCGAGGAACAGCAAGTAATGGGTAGGGCACTACCATCGTAGTGTGCCGTAAGTTGAGAGTTTGGGCAGGGCGGGAAGCGTGTCTGAGCAGCCTAAACGGTTAAGGCTGCCGCTGTCGGAAATCCAGGTTCGAATTCCGTTCATTTGTACAAGTATTTAACTTCACCATTGAATGTATTTTAATGCACTGTAAAGGTCCGATGCTTGAAATATTTCGAATAGGATAGGACGTAGCATGTACTAGGATGTATTTTCTCACAGGATGGCAACATAGTCAAAGAACTGAAATCAAAATGGCAGCAAAACTAATGCACTGATTCCTCTTCTACGATCTACTTTCTTCTGCATGAAGGATGTCAGTGCCAAGACTAAGCAGTGCACCGCTTTATCTTTCGATCAACTTTGTTGTATGGGAGTGAAATTAGGGAAGCTACAGATTGAGGTTACGGCTGTGAAAGTAGTAAGGATGATTTCAGGTACTATCGTATGGGAAAAATAGCAACAGGGTGTCCATAATGATAAATCAAAGAGAAACTGGGAATCAACCACTATAGATGAATCAGTTAGAGCGAACTTGGTGTGATGGTGGGGGTCATGTTACACTCATGGAAGAATCAAGTTTACCTAAGAGACTCATGGGTTCTTCAGTAGAGTGCGAGAGGAGTTGAGGTAGACCAAGGAGACGCTTCGATTCGGTCAAAAATGATGTTGAAGTAAACGTCTTAACATCAGATGAGGCATCCTTGTTACCACTGAATAAAGGCTGATGCAGGAATTTTATTAAGGGCAATATGCTCCAAACTGAACGCTGAAAGGCACCATCATCATCAGTCTCTGATGGTGAGTAGGAATCGACTCGTAAGTGGTGGTACCAGGTACCGTCGGCCACGCACCGTTTGGTGGCTTGCGAGATATGTACCTATAATTACAGATGCAGGCCAACAAGACATAACAAATGTCGCTTTTTGTTACAGTGAATGAATCCTTCATTTGTACAACTATAAATAAAGATTCCAAAGTATCTAAGGTAACTGCTGAATAATATCGAAACGTGTCGAATGATTACGAACGCCAGAGAGCAGTCAAGCAGGGAGATGCTTGTAAACAAACGAAGCACGCAAGGAAGGTCGTGGGCCATTAACTATTATTCACGAATTACAGACGACGGAAACGAAACGCAGCGAATTACACAGCTTCCAGTACACACGATTAAAAATCAAGACAAAGTATGGAGTAAATTACGTTCTTAATATACTTTACATGAAATATATTAAAACGAGCAATTCTTGCACATTTATATTCCGTGCATCACGGAAAAAGCTCTGAATATTTGGATAACATTTTGTATTTTGAGAGGTTTTTGCTTTTTCAGTTCATGAGCATAGTTGTATTTTTTGTAAAACCCCATATATATATATATATATATATATATATATATATACGCGATTTTACATGTTTCTGCAACGTCATCTCGTAAATCTTTTTTACTATTTTGGTTTTTATATTTATCTGTATATAGGTTCGATTTTATAGCATTTTAATATAAAAACGCGATTTTCGTGAATCTCGGAAAATATTTAGTATTTAGACGGGTTTCCTGAAAATACGCGATTTTAAATAAGAGTGTTTATAACGGTTAGGTATATGTTAATTACCATATATTTAATGAAATTGATGTTTAAATGGTTCAGGTATTCGAACAAAACGAAAAAAGAAATAACGAGGTTATAGCAGGAGTCGAACTATCAAACCCACTGTTAACTAATCCGACGATCTACAATGCTACCAAATGAGCTACGTCGACAAAAAAAATGAAATATTTGACAGCATAACAGTTATATACATGCACTAGAAAAACATCAGAGTTTATGTTCTGAATAATTTTTGAGAGTTGATTCTAATGGCCTTGGCTGATTATTATTTGTCTCAACTTTGCGCACCATAAACATAAAAATTACAAAAATCTGATTCCCATATGGCTTCCTCTTTCGCAGTCTGTAAAAATCGTGCCAATAGGCATCGTGAACGAATCTTAGGAATCGATTTACGAGGTTAGAGTCTATGCAACTAATGGCGAGCAACAGCTAGTTGCATAGTGAAGTTGTAGTTCAGTAGCAAATGTGAACTTTTAGTTTTTAGTAGTGCCACTTAAGAGACGCTACTTTTTTTCCACGCAACAAAAAGTTCAACTTTGGTGTACTTTGTTTCGCCACTTTCTTCCCCCACCACAAAATATCGACATTCGACTGTCACCTCGCGGAATATTTCTAAGCACTTGTTCGTGTTTTGGCCGTTTCAAAAATGTTCGAATGTTTGTTAAGCTTATGGGACTTAACTACGGGGTCATCAGTCCCTAAACTTACAAACTACTTATGAACTACCTTATACTAAAGACGGCACAAATATCCATGCCCGAGGGGGGATTCGAACCCCCGACCGTAGAGGCCGTGCAGACCGTGACTGAAGCGCCTCAGTCTCCTCGGCCACCGCGGCCGGCTTGGCCGTTTCCAGCTAAAATATCGAATAAATGAAGAAAACACTTCGTGTGCTTATGGAACAAAGTGTAACGGTCGCTTGGCCGCAAATGAAATGTGCTGTGCAAATCGTGATCAGGTGAGACAGTGGATGCCATATTGCAAAATGCAGCAATGTGTTTTATTTTTGAAGTGCTGTGTGAACGACACCTCACAATGTAACTGCAGAAAGACACGTTTTGTTGTCTCAGTTTAGTTGCTTGTGTGAACCAGGCTTAACCAACATTTAAAGATACGTACTGCCATCTTTTGGCCTTTAAGAATCGTGCCATCGCAGACCAGATCGAGTCGTAGGAATCGATACACAGTGTGGGATTCGAATCGCAGAAAAAGATTCCTTGAATGTCTTTATTGAGACATTCAAGCGGCAAAAAGTCTCGCCTGGCACATCCACAATATTTTTGGGGGAAATACTGGATGTTACGATTGCGTGATTGCAGAGTGCAAAACTTGGAGATAAGAATTTGTACAGCGGAGCACAGTGACCGTTTCTGAGCACGCGAGGAATGTATCAAACACATGTCACACATCACATACTAATGTGAAACATTCTGCTGTGTCGGGTATCGCGCGTCTGTGGCAAAACAACTTGTTAACGATTGCAGGATTTATTCTGCTACGAGAAGGCGCCACAAATAACTTGTTTTGGAGCAGCAGAGTACATCAGCCTGTACAGCTGCTCTCTTTACTGGAGATGAGCAGCTACGCAACTCACAGACAAGGACGCGGCGTTACTCACGCAGGCACTGATAAGGTGATCTCTTTCACACCCAAGAATAGACGCACGGCGCGGCCTCGCGTTGGAATCTATTTTTATGATGTTCGCTTGATAATTGCGGTTAATTAAATACTTAGTGATTCCTCAGTAAACATTATGCGTTGGTTATTTGTGGCATCTGGCGTCCTACGTCAAGTTCAGAGTCGCAGATATGTCTCTCGGTTTCCGTCATTCAAATTTTCAAATGTTTGTTAAGCTTATAGGGATCAACTGCGAGGTCATCAGTCCCTAAACTTACAAACTACTTATAAAGTAACTGATGCTACAACACAAACATCCTTGCCCGAGGGAGGATTCGAGCCCCCGACGGGGAACGGCCTCGCGCATCAGAGCATAGCGCCTCAATGCGCTCGGCCACTCCGCCGCGGCTTTTCGTCATTGTGACGCAACGGATCCAGCTAGAGTTCTTTCATTCCTGCGAATGCTAAACAAAGCACGTAGCTTATACGAACAGTGTTGTTTTATTTAAGTTATGTGAAATATTTTACAAGTGCCCGGCATAGAGCCTTAAATCGTGCTATTTTGAGCTTGCATTCCGTTCTTGTTTACATCGATATGTGGATTAGACACAAAAACCTCGCCTTTTCTTTAGTTATTGCTGGTTCTGTCCAAATATAGAAAAAAAAGAGCAAGAAACATATATTTCCGTAATAAAAATCGCGTACTACGTTTAATGCTGCCGAAACTGGTTATCTAGATAAAAGTTTTAAGCGATCTTGGCTTCTATTTGAATAATGACTGTCAATATGCGAGGTTTGTTTGCCGTCTTGCAGTAAATGTTTGTTGTCTGCTGTGAAAAATTCACCACATCGGATTTTTGTACTCAAACTGCTGAAAGTACTTCTATTACGTTACTGAGAAAGTTTCAGAATGCATTACAAACACTAAAACTAAAAAGAACATTAGTGTACAGGATCTTAAGTTTACGGTCGTAGAGGCACACGTTGGTGATGTTGGCAACAACCTTTGAATGCAGTTTGAAAACCCAATCGTATAGAATGTGTTGACCATGAAATAAATAAATAATTCTGTTCCTTCTCTAAGGTTGACAGGTTTTCGTATGTAACAATACCCTTGTAAGTACTTATAAAGCAAACATTTCGTTGCCAACATTAGCACACTACGCCGCCGCAGCCGTAAGTAAAATTTACCCAGTATTCTTTGCCAGCTATGTTACAGCCTCTTGTAGATGAGCGTCAATATTAGCATTTCCTAATAAAAAACTGAATTGAGGCTGTATTTTGTGATAAAGCATCATGTACCGTACTATTCTTTCAAATTGCATACAAGTTATGACGCTAAAACTTCGAAATACCACAATTAGCATTCAACGGTAGTTGCCTGTATCAGCATGGTACGCTGCCACAGCCGTAACGAAACTTTTTTCCCAGTATATTTATATTTTCCGTTTTACTGTTTTTCTCGCAATAACGTAACAGAAGTATCTTCAACAATTTGTGCAATGTGAGTACAAAACTTTTTGATGTGTATTTCTCAATATATTTTATAAGACACTCATATTGTGCTCTAAAAACAGTATGTTCTGGGATGCTTTGCTGTAATATGATATTTTGCAGCTGCTATTTCTCTACAGGCAGCTTCTCTGTTAAGAGGTAGTACTTTCAGAAGAGCTAAACAAAAACGTAAGTTCAAATATCACAGAATATTGTTACTATTAAATATTGCTTCAAGTCATAATAATATTTTCTTACAATACATAACTTTGGGCTCGGTCCGGTTTCCCAGTTTTTGCGCCGACATTTAATGATCCATTTTTCTTCTCTTAGAATCTCTCGGGAAACTAAACGTTCTGTAGCCACCTCTGGAACGATTTGAGCAGTTTATGGCAACACAACCACCCGTGATGTCGTGCTAAAGTGCCGTGACGCAAATCCTGTAGCACCGCTGTGTGTTTAACTTATGAGCCACGAGAATGGAAATGGCGGATGCATCAGCTCGTACTTATAGGAGCCTTAGATCCTTAGAATCAAGTACTTTCAACGTTCAAAGGGTCACTATATGAACGATATCGACGTAATATTGAGTAATACACACTAGGAAATAATCGACCACCTCTTGGCAATCATCGACAGAATACTTGCAGCACTCGTGCTTCCTGAGACGTCATGTCAGGAAGTGAGCAGGGCTGGGACGTTACAGACGTCGCCTCACACCTCACGCCTCGTACAAGTCGTTCTGGCCAGCGCCCGGCTTACTCTCTTCAAAATTACTGCACTAACACTCCAGGAGTAACGCGCAGAGCAGAACTGTCTCGTCCCACTCGTAATACAAACGTAGTTTTACATTCCACTTAACTCTCTGAGTCAGAGAAACTACAGATACTTTGTATCAGCCTGTCATCTCGGTTTCTTATTGGTTGATTTACAGTCTTCAATATTTGTTTTACTTTCGTTCAAAGATATATTTCTGATTATTAATTTGTGTGTGTGTCTTGTAATCTTCGAATTGCAATGTGAGTATTACTTTTAATGTGCTTTATTTCAACTAGTACTAGTAATATTAGGTGACATAAAAGATTCCATATTTGTTCGTGTATCAGATAAAGAACACTTCGTCGCAAGGAATTCTATGGACAGTTCGTATTTTGACTCATTTTAATAAGCATCCGTTTATCGCAGTTTCTCCATTTAATGGAGAACTTCATATTAGCACCTGTTAACAGAATTGTTGTTACATGTTGTCACGGAATGTTTACTTATTTATCCTTTCAATGGTGTGTAAATTTTTATTAGAGTGAGAGAATGACTGAAATAAATACATTCATTGGTTTCTGTCCAAATGTGTCGTTTTCAGTAATAACATGTGAATATTCACGCTTAACAACTTTTGTTAGCTACTATCTATAATGAACACGATGTCGACAGATCGCTAAATCCTAATCTTCTTTCTCTTTTTGCAAGGCACTAAGGCTAAGAAAGCAAACCCTAAGTTTCCTTCCTTTCTACCATTAAAAACAGGATTAAATATTCATTCTGTGGCAAGACGAAATAAAGACGCTTATTTGTTCTTCATTAAATGCGAAAAAGTACGAAAAACTTGTGCAAACGAAAACTTTTAATATTTTTTATAATATTTTGGTGGTTTGGGCGCCCGAATCATTATGGAGACTTCATCAAAACAGCTTTTTTAATGCAGTTGTCAAGTTTTAACATTAATATAAGCCATAATTTTTGACGTTCTCATAAAAAGTGCATGATAGTCATTATACACATTACATGCAAATATGGGGTAAAATGACAAAGGAACAAGAAAAGACAAGAAATTCAGAGAGCAGATATTGCTATACTTAATAGATTTTGGGTGAACAACAAATATCTATTTCTGAAACAATTTACTCAAAACGTCTGACTGTCTCAATTCTGGAGAGGCGGTCTTGATGCAAATTGTTAAAAGTTTAAAAAAAAAATAAAAAAAACTTTTAAAGGCTTAAATCGCATTAGGAGATAAAAATCTTACAAAGGTGAGACTAGTTTCGACTTTACAGACATTGTCAAACCTGTAACAAGCAAAAGAACCATCCTAAGAACCAGATAACAACTCTTTCCACAATAATTAAAATGTACGAAAGTGACTTGAATAAACTTTAAAGTGGAACACAGCCTATTAAATAAAATGGTGAAACTTTACCCCAGCATGGAAAATACAATAAATTCAAGGAAAAGGTTGATAAGATATTACAATTAGGGACAAAAAATTACAACATACCACAGACAATTGACGGAAGAAAAATTAGCCACTTCTATCATTTTCAGGCTTTAGGCCAGTCAATCCATAAAACATTTTATTAGCTGGGACGTGGATTTTATCATGGCGATCAAAATGCTGAAAAAATCCGGCACTTGTGATGGATGTTAAGCTGTATAAAAATAACAGCAGTATATAATAAATCAGCACAGGACCAAGACAAGAGCAAACTTCAATTGGTGACTCTTATTGTGCAATATCGACGTTGCATGAATTAGGTCCATAGGTGTCTGGAACGTTACACATGTTAACAACTGATGCAGGTACAGTGGCCAAAAGGGTAATCTGTATGCCGGACAACAAAATTGTTTATGGATTGACTAGCCTAAAGCCCCAAATAATGTAATTGGCAATCTAATTTTTATGAAAATTCATCGTAAAGATGGTTTAGGATCAGTAACTGGGATTATTTTCTAAAACAATTTATTTGGTCCGACGCAGTTGCACAATTTTGAAGTGAGTGACTGGTTTCGGACTACCGTCCATTATCAAACTGTTAGCCTTTATCAAACTGTGATGCAACAAATGGCTGATAAAATCTCGTATTTTATCTTCTGTTAATACATCTCACTCCAACGTTGGAGGCCCGTGGATGTAGCGCCCGTTTTAACTGCTATTTTAAATTTCAATGTACTAGTGGCATGTTTTAATAGAGATTTTGTGTATAATATACAAGATTTTATCAGCCATTTGTAGCATGCATTATATACCACGGTTTTAAAAAGGCTAACGGTTTGATAATGTAAGGTAGAGTCCGAAACTAGTCACTCACTTCAAAATTGTGCAAAATAAATTGTTTTACAAAATCTAATTTCTTATGTCTCCATTGTCTGTGGAAAAAAAATGTAAAGCAGTCAACAATCCGAAGATTGGTTTGAACACAACAGTGCTTTACTAGGCATGGTCCTGTTTGGAGGTGGTATGCCGTTGCCTTCCTCCGACCTTCGAACTGACTTACCCAGCCAGTTATAGGAGGACCTACAGTTTAACGTGGGTTCCGAACGACGGTGCTACTCGGTATTTTTCACATGAGCAATACTGCCAGAGGTGAAAGAAGTGGAAAGTGACAGATAAAAATCCCAGGACCTGGCGGTGATCGAACCCGCGACCTTTGGATTTGTAGTCTGGCACTCTACCACTGTGCAACCGAGGGGCACTCTGTCTGTGGTATGTTTCACTTTTTGTGCTTAATTGTACTATTTTATCAACCTTTTCCTTCATTTTATTCTGTTTAGCATGCTAGAGTTAAGTGCCACCATTTTATTTAATAGGCTGTGTTGCACTTTAAAGTTTATTCAAGTTATTTTAGTAATTGTAATTATTGTGGAAAGAGTTGTTATTTGGTTCTTAGGATGGTTCTTTTGCTTGTTACAGGTTTTATAATGACTACAAAGTCTAAACTAGTCACCATTTTGTAATATTTTAAGTTCATATGCAATATAGGCCTTCATAGAAGAATAATACTTTTTTTATAACTTCTAATTATTTGTAATAAGACCGCCTCTCCAGCTCTGATAATGTCAGAAGTTAAAGTAAATATTGTTGAAGAATTATTTGAGAAATAGATATTTATTTGTTGTTAACCCCAAATATATTAAGAATATGAAATATAAATATCTATAATCTGAATTTCTTGTCTTTTCTTGTCCCTTTGTAATTTTACCCCGTATTTGTGTGTAATGACTGCCATGCACGTTTTATGAGAATGTCATGTTCAAATGTTCAAATGTTTGTAATTCTATCGGACCAAACTGCGTGGTCATCAGTCCGTAGCTTACAAACTACTTAAACCTAGGTAAACTAACCTACGGACAAACACACACACCCATGCCCCAGGGAGGACTCGAACCTCCACGGCGAGCAATCGCGCGCTCCGCAGCGAGACGCTTTAGACCGCTCGGCTACTCCACCGCGGCTGAGAATGTCATAAATTAGGGCTTATATTAATGTAAAAACTTGATACCAGCATAGGAGACCCTGCAACTGAATGAGTCAAAGTCTTAATACAAATTTAATTCAATGTAATGGTTTACGTAGTGATAATACTTAAAAATAATATAGATATGTCTTGTACACACTTAGTGCATACTGACATCTGCCTGACATACCTCTTACCACGTGGAGCCCTCCGCCAGATGGCATTGACGTCAATTTATTTCCTTTTTCGCCTCGTTTATATTTATCGTTACGTAATATTCTAATATCTCTACAGTACTTCATACAACTTCAAAATAATCGAGATTAATACGAAGCAGTTTTCCACTACATCTACTTTCGTGTGTACTGTGTAGTATATACAAATGTTACAGAGTTCTGATTTCATAAACTCATCCTGTTATAAAGCAGCCGAGGCAGAGACTTCATAGTGCGTACTAAAATTAGGCACAAGACGTTCAACCACTATGTACAGAACAAACAGAAATTAACAACCGTGCACCATCCAGTCACAACTAAAGACTATGCGTTCACTGAAAATCACAATTTCCTACACTAAACAATATTAAGTAAATATACAGCTAAGAACTATTAATATAAATAATTATTATAATTAAAGGAGGAAAATTAAAACCAAGCGATATCAAAGGTGGAAGTGCACGGGGTAAAAGAAGAAAGATAAGGAGGGTGTGAAGAGAGCCAACAAGCACTGTAGCGCATACACATCGCACTTTTTTGCATTGTTCCCGTAATACACAAAATTACGCTGTACGTCCACATTTTTTACCAATGATTTCGTATTACATACATAAAAATTATCATTACTTTTTACACATTTCACAGGGGTAAATAATGATGATTTTTTTGTGGGGGGGGGGGGGGAGGGAAGATGGGGCATAGAACTATTTGTGAGTGGTGGAAGGATTAAGAGAGCAGTTTACAGAGATTAAAAATTAAAACTGATGTAAAATGTTATTTACTAATTCAAATCTCCTATCACTAGTTTACCGCGTCGATGATACGTTTATTCTGAAAACAGTATGTTCATATTGTATTACAATTCCCTAAACTAAACAAAATATAAAAATGAGCTTTGTATTCTGTTTAGGTGTTTGTTGGCTCCTCTCCCTTCACAACTCCTTTAACTTTCCACACCTTCCCAGCTTCCCCTCCCCCCCCCCCCCCCCCTTCCATCTTTCCTCACACTTGATTTTAATCTTCATCCTTTAATTTTTAGAGATCTAAATTTTAATAGTGCTGAGCAGTGTCTTCCTCTACCTAGTATTGATAGTTCTAGAGAATTCTGATTCGTGGTGAACACAGTGCTCAGTTCTGATTGAAAGGTGCAGGATCGTGAATTTTCTCTTTGTACCGTACACTGTGGTTCAACATGTAATTTTAGAGCGCACTATGAAGCCTCTGCCTGAGATACTTTATGACAGGGTGCGTTTGTAGAGCCAAATATCTGTAACATTTGCGTCTACTACCCAACACACACAGCAGTATGATGTAATGGGAAACTGCTTTGTATTACGCTCAAGTATTTTGAAAATGTATAAAATACCGTACAAGATATTACGCCATTATGTAATGATAAATATAAAGGAGAGGAAAAAAAGAACAGAAACGGACGCTAGGACCACCTGGCGGCGCTCTCCACCTGGTAACTGGTCTGCCGGCAGAGGTTGACTGCACTTGCCTTTCTGGGAAAATGGTGGTCTGGGGGATAAGTGTTTTAAATGTAGCGACATGTGTCAGTGACATGATGTTTGACATGGGGTATAATTTTTAACAAAGTTTTGGCAAATGTAATGTTGTACGTGCGTTGTTACTCGTGATGTTGTAAATAAATGTGAGTTGAAATACTGGTACCTCTTTTTTTAGCCTTTGATAATGACGACACTCTAAACGCTTAAGGTATAAATAAAGAAGGTGTTCTGTTCAAGACATTAAAATTAATATAAAAGTTCATTGTAATGGTCACTAAGTGTCGCCGATTTCTGATGCAGATAGCCATGAAGCAACAATAACCTGAAAGCAAATACTGTATCTCATTTTATCCCGGCATCCCCTACGACAGGTTGCACCTGATGGTGCCCCACAGGGTCCAAAACACGTCCGTAATTCTATAACACATCATACAATTTTGACTGCAGGTTTTTCTGGTCATAATACCTGTCAACAGAAATATATTTCCTGTCACCGGACTTTTCTTCGCAGTTACCTTGCTCTTTCCTACGATCGTCCATCCAACATCTATGACTACTTTGTTTAGAAATGTCCAACTTACTCTTATATTTGGTATTATAGCATAAATGCCCCCTTCACTTCTCAGTACCATAGTATCAGTTCTGAATGATTCTTTTAAACTTCAGTCAACAACAACTCAAAACTGATCTGAGCTATATCTGCTTACGAATACATTTTACAGTCTACGATTTGCCGCAGAGTTTTTGTGATCATGATGTATTCTTTACTCGTCTCAGTATACCTTTTGCTGTTACGGTTTTTGAACAGAGTAAGCTCTTTGTATGGTGTCATGTTGTTTTGCTATATATATATTGGTTTAGACATTACAATATGAGACTCTTAACTAAAGAATGAAAAGTTCAGTTCACTAGTAATTAAGTGGAGCATCACAGAACTGTTCAAACAATTTGTTAATTTGGCAGATACTGAGGAGATGTCGATTTCCGTAAATGCAACTAAAGAGAAAAACATACTCTCTAGTTCGCATGTTCGTTTGGATAACAGACCACATGTAAGTTCATTCTTATTTCAACGGTGAAATATTTCATCGGGCTCATTAATCAGTTATGTGTTGCCATTTGACAGATGTTAATGAAGTACTGGGCTAACAACAAATACAGGGATTTCTTTTATTTTAGTCTAATAGTTTCATTATACCGGGTGATCAAAAAGTCAGAATAAATTTGAAAATTTAATAAATCACGGAATAATGTAGATAGAGAGTAAAAATTGACATACATGCTTGTAATGACAGAGGATTTTATCAGAACAAAAAAAAAAAAAAAAACTTTTGCTAGACGCGTGAAAGATCTCTTGCGCGCGTCGTTTGGTGATGATCTTGTGATCAGCCGCCACTTTCGTCATGCTTGGCCTCCCAGGTTCCCAGACCTCAGGCCGTGCGATTATTGGCTTTGGGGTTACCTGAAGTCGCAAGTGTATCGTGATGGACCGACATCTCTAGGGATGCTGAAAGACAACACCCGACGCCAATGCCTCACCATAACTCCGGACATGCTTTACTGTGCTGTTCACATTATTCCTCGACTACAGCTATTGTTGAGGAATGATGGTGAACATTTCCTGTAAAGAACATCATCTTTTCTTTGTCTTAATTTGTTATGCTAAGTATTGCTTTTCTGAACAGATAAAGCGCCATCTGTCGGACATTTTCGAACATAATTTTTTTTTTTTTTTATTTTTTTTTTTTTTTTTTTTTTTATAAAACCCCATGTCATTCCAAGCATGTGTGTCAATTGTTATCTCTCTATCTACATTATTCCGTGATTTATTAAGTTTTCAAATTTATACTGACTTTTTGATCACTCGGTGTAAAGGAATGTTTTCGGGTATTCAGCTGCGCTTTTCATTTCATCACCCAGTAAATCTGAAACTGGCAGCGGTTAGCCGATGGGGGTAACAAGGCCTGTCTTTAACACCGCCACTCTGCCACAGTTACAGGCTTGTGCCACGGGTGCAGCATTTCTTAACCTAGACATAACGGTATTTTATTTCGACAGCTTCATGTCGAAAGCCAATCTACGTGATATTCATCGCATCTCTCAATCAACCATAAAACACTCTTTTAGGAGAAAATTTTCACCATCCAACCCAGTAGGGAAGTAGAAGGCTACATCGAATCCAACTAAAAGATGAAATGAATAGCATCATAACGCTAAAATGAAAAATAACTACAATGATACACGTAACAAACCACAAATAACACACTATCATGAAAGCCAATGAGATAAGGTTTCTAACAAGAGCTATGGCAGATGTATAAAAATTGAGGATCTGTTGTATACGAGATTAAATCATGTCAATAAAAAGTCAAGATATTAATAGCCGATTAGAGTCCAACTGCGAAAGAAAAGGAAATATATAACTGGGAAATTGGCTGCATATAAGCAAACCAATCAAAACGGACAAAGACTAGTTGAACTTTGTAGAACAGAGGGGCTCATCTCTTATTCCACATACTTGAAAAAGAAACCAAGCAAGCTTATGACATGGCAACATCCTGGCTGGACAAAAGGAGAGTGGCAGCTAGACCTCGTCTGCATGGTCAAATTCTTTCATCAGTAAATTCAAAATGTTAAAGTACAGGCTCAGTCACTTCTTTGATCAACATCAAAATCAATTTCAGCCTATTAAGAAGAAAAAGAAAAGACAGAGAAACTGTAGATTAAATAAAAGTATGACCCATATATATTAATGTAAAATGACAAATATCAGAAGACATACAAAATGCAATTGTAACAAATAATTTTGGGGAACTAATATCATCTTAAAAACAATTTTCCAAAGAATCGGCCCCAGTAAATCAACATAAAAGACCATGCATGATGCAATTAATGATAAAATACATCAAGCTTGGACAAAATTTGACATTCACAAAACAGAAGAAAATGCAACTAACCACAAAAACTTCAGGAGGAGAATCTCTCAAACTTTCAGAAAAACTAAGTGACAGTTTAAAAAATATACTGAGATACGTTGCAGAAAATTATTACAAAACCAATTCCAGATAGTATTTCATAGTGATGCACAATTGTGTAATTTCGACCCTGCCACATTACTACGGAGAAATAAAGATTGAACTGCCCGTTATAACAAGGAAAATGTATAAATAATGACAGAAGCACTCAATAAGTTCTTGAACTGTAATTAACCTTTCAATAACAGGCAAAGGCACCCATATAAAATACCAATTCAGAAAAATAAACCCACCTACAGTAATATATTGCACTTAAAAATGAATAACTACAAAGCATGCCGTGAAAAGCAAGTGGATGCGAAAATATAGATGTATGCCGATAAAAAAATGGACATATTAATTTACACAAAAAAGGAAAGAAAAAAAAAGAATCTTGGACAACAGAAAAATTCCAGAAGAATGGACTGAAGCGTTAATTAACCCATTTCATAAGAAGCGAGGTAAAAATGATCAGACAAATATAGAAGAATCTGGCTCTTAGAATGTACTACCTTTTGTATCCGATCCTCGTTGCCACTTTTGTTTCTCGCTTCCGCCGCTTTTGTCCTAGGTGTCGGTGGCGGGGTATAGAGAGACCGACACAGGGAAATAGGATGCACGCGTGTGCGGGTACAGAGTCTGAGGTGACCATCCAGTGGGACAGCAGAAACTAGAGACTTGGTAATACTTAACTTTTACATAGTTCTTGACTGCAGAATGCTGATACATAGTTTATCTAGGTAGAGGCCTAGTGCCTCCCTATTTCCAAGAGACCGATGCAGTTCAGTGGTGGCCACGAGCGGAGTTGCAGCAGAGGCGCTCGTGGCTGACGTCTTAAGAACGCCGCGCCGTGCGTGCATGGCGGCGCGCGGCGAAAGTACGTGGCGCGCACTTCAGACTTGTGCGACACCACACTACCTACAAAGAGTTTTGCAAGATTTTCCACAATAGGATCAAAGCACATCTGGATAAGGAACCGGGTTACGGATAATACCAAGGAGTCTTCAGATCTTGGAGGAGCTGTACTGAATAAATAATTACTCGAAATTAATCATGGTATATTAGCGCAAGTGAAACAACCCTCTCTCAGTTATATCTTTTAAATGAGCCATAGACCGTCATTGTTAAAAATTTGTAGACTTTTTGACTCGACCTAAAATTAATCAAAATTTACTTTAAAAACTACAACATACAAATAAAAAATTAAGTTCAGAGGGGAACTTTCTGAATCATTCTTGGTTTGAGATAGTGACATCGTTTCCTTTCGTTCCATTGAATACGTAGTGAGGGAATGGTACAAGATCAATCGAAAGAACGTCAAGGTTGGAACACATAAATATGATGAACTTTATATGATTTGCTGATGAACTCGCTCTTCTCTCCCACAACATACAAGAAACCAGATAACATATACGATCATTACAGCAAATAGCGCGGAGTAATGGGCTTTCAAATCTTTATTTTTAACTGGTTTTGCAGGTCTAAGCTGCTATCATCAGATCTTGTATATTGATAACTGAACATGATTATCGCATCAATCATTATCGTGGGATAAAGTTGGAGGATGTTGGAAACATCAGCGTGTCAAGACTAAAACTTGCTTTAAAATAACATTATGTCCCCTCATACTGTTTCATTCAATACACAATGACGACTCATTGAACACCTCATATGTTATTTTGGCGTAGGTTTTAGTTCTGACACTCTGGTATACCGAGCATCCTCCTATTGTAATCCCGTGTCAAAGGTTGACGTGAGAATCATGTACAGTTAGCGATACACAAGATCTGATGATACCACTCAGATCTCCTGAAATAGGTCAAGAAATAAAGATATTTTAAAGCGATCTTGGGAAACCAATGTTTTTTTTTCGGTTTTTGAGAAACAATCTCTCTTCCCTCCAAATGTAGAAATGTCAGAAAAATAAAATATTTTGGGGAAAAAAACAGAAATAATGCTAACAGAGTCGCCACTGGCGAAGAAACTTAAGATTGGAGAAAACGACATTAAAATTGTTGAAAAGTTTAAATAATTATGAGAAATAATAACAGTGTGGAATAAACATATCAGCTGAAAAATATCATGTTACCAGAACAAATGTAACAAAAAAATGCTTCTCAATAGCAACAAAACTGAAACACAATCACACAGCCGCAAATAACATATGCCGGCGAAATTATATTTAAAGCAATCAACGCTGTAGAAATACATTACTTAAAAAAGAAAGAAGCATAGTCAGAACATGCAAAATGGATGGAGTTTGTAGAATAGTTTCAAATGAAATATTTTATAAAGAAACAGAACTAGTGACAAGTAAAATGGAAAGAAAAGGAGATAAACAGAAAATCGAATTAGCATGAGAATAATTAACAAGTTATGGAATAGTAAGAGCGGCATTAGATTGCTCACTTAGATCAAAGAAGACAGGATGAAATTACAGATTACAGTGGAGAATTCGAATGTAAGACAGATGCACTGAAGATACTTCAGGCCAAACACAACACAGTATCCAGAAAAAGTTAACAGAGAATCTAAAGAGTGATTTCGGATGAAGAGAGGTCTACATCTAAAAGAATGAAAAAAGATTGGGCGAAAAAAAAACAAATAAAAGAACATAATTCACAATAATGACTCAAGTGTCCAGCCGGCCGCGGTGGCCGAGGGGACTGAGGCGCTCCAGTCACGGTCTGCACGGCCACTACGGTCGGGGGTTCGAATGCCCCCTCGGGCATGGATATTTGTGCCGTCCTTAGTTGTAAGTAGTTCATAAGTAGTTTGTAAGTTTAGGGACTGATGACCCCGTAGTTAAGTCCCATAAACTATACAAACATTTGAACATTTTGAATTTGAAAGTGTCCAGTGTTGGAAGGAGAACCAAGCTACAAAGAATAAGAGAAAACGAAAATCATCTGGAAGGTCGTGAACTAATTTCTGTAATTATGTATAATATACAGAGCTTAATAAGTGCAGGAAATGAAAATGACTATTTCAACAGTACAAATATCCAATAATTAAAAAGTGTTTCTGGGTCGTTGGAATACAGTCCACTGAGTCATTGCGAACAGTAGTTCCAAATAGAAAGGTGCTGTTGGGAAACGGTACCGCGCGTTACGTTCAAGGCAGCAGCTTTATAGACTGCTCAGTGACGGGAGTACAAACGAGTGACGCATTGCGGTAAGAGCGGAAGAAAGGGAAATAACAGCGGTAGGAGCACGGACAGTTGCTCCATGCAGCGATTGTAAATAGCTGCAACGTGGCTACGTCGAACGACAAACGGGGATTACCCATACCAGCACCAAGGTTATGGCATAGTCATAGTAAGTGAAGGTCAGCAAGTGTACACATCACTTAGAGCCTTCCTACAGAAGACGTAAGACTTAAATGTGTGGTCAAAGTTCATTCAAATAATACCCCAGCAAATTTTCACAAATTTGCGGTATTTAAATAATGTATACAGTAGAAATGTTTTTGCGGACTTTCCGCAGGCCTCGAACCACATAGTCACGTAAGTATCCGGAGTACTGTGTTGTAGATGATATTGTTCATTACATTTTTACTTCCTCTTCCTACTACACTTTACTACACTATAGGTTCTCGAAACGGTAAGCGTGTAAGTCAAGTAGAGATCCGTTAATATTTTAACTCTATAATTTATTCTTCGAAATAATTAGGATAGGGACATAGGAAACCAATATAAATACAATTAGAAATACAATTTTAGTGGTGTTATGTGCTTGAGGTGGTAAATATTCAAACTAGAGCTCGTCCATCGCAATACAGCCTCGACAATGATTTACGACTGAGCGACATGCCAACTTTATTGTTTCCAACGAAATAGAATCAAAGGCCTGCTCGCAGCATAAATAGTGTTCTTGAGTGTACCCCACAGAAAGAAGTCTAAAGGAGTTAAATCTGTCGATGAAGTTGGATACTCCATACTTCCTCTTCGTTCTGTCCATCTGGCAGGGAATGTACGATTGAGAAATGCTCTCACATCCAGGTGAAAGTAAGGTGGCACCCCATCCCGTTGAAAGTAATAATCTTCATTTCCAAATACACCGTTAAGACCAGGAGTTATCATTACCAACATTTCGAAGTAAGAGTCACCCGTGATAGTGTTGTCAAAGAAGGTCGGCCCTATTAACTCTCTAGAAGACAGACCACACCAAATTGTTACTCCTGGTAGAGTAACATGCCTTTACTCGGTTGCGTGTGCATTCTCCCAGGCCAGGTACACGTAATTATGGTGGTTAATGGTTCCATCAAGCTTAAAAGTCGCTATGTGACCAAAGAATTCGATATTGGAAACGTTGGTATTCTTCACCTCTGTTAATGAACCACTCACAAAATTCCCTTCGCCTATCAGGATCATTCTCGTTAAGTTTGAATGTAAGGCTTAAAGTTCCGAGACGGCATAATTCTATGAACACTGTTTCTGCTGAACCCAGTCTCACGAGAGCATTGTCACACAGATTTCTTCGGGGATCGTGAGCATACCTGGATTACTGCATCAACACTCTGATTGTCTACTGAACTTCTCTTTCGGCCGCTATGTCCCTTCTCCATATCGTGCACAGTTCCTTCGATTTCAAGCTTTTCTCTTTGTAATTGTTTCTCTTACCGGTGGTGGTATTCCAAATTCAACTCTCCAACTTCGGGTACCGCACTCACAATCTCTCCTTTCCAGTAACACTTTAGCATCTATTTCCGTTGTACAAACGGCAACGCCATGTTTGTTTTCAATCCTGAAACAAAAGAAAGCAACGTTATGTTTTTCACCGCCTTCTAAATTATTACCCATAAAAATTGTATTTCTGTCTCCATTAATTGAAGAGATATTCTGTTTCAAAGAGTGTATATATTATTTTGGCACACCCTATATATCAACCATTTACTACACTTCTGGCAAAAAGGAAATTTACTTTATAAACACAGAAATACAGATTAAATTTTTTTGATGAAGCGAAAGACAGGGAGAGATAAGTTTTGGAGTGATTGCACCTTAATAGGTTTGTGGGCAGATCTGAAAATTACTCTTGAAAGACATCAAACACCATGGTAGCGTTCATTATTAAAAGACTTGTAATGCTTCTTGATAATGGAAACATACTCTTTCTAAAATCGAAGAGAAATTGTTCTCAATGTTGATGGTATTTTGAGCAAACGCGGATTAAATGATTAATGTCCCCCAAATTTGGCTCAATCATGAATCCGTAAGCTATGGACCTAATACATGAGAAGGAACTATAACAGTGACGTAAGGTTAAAGCTGAAAAACAAGGACCAGTCTAAAATACAAGAGCATATTCATTAAAGTGTTGACTCCCCCAGGTGGCTCACGATTATTTCGTGATTACGTGCGTAGCGAGCACGAGCCCCGAGATAATGCAGTCTTTCTTCCTTCTTTTCCCCCTGGACGGCATTTCCTTTCCCTTCCCCTCCTTTCCTGTCCTCACTCCTTTCCCTCCCCACCGGTGGACTGATGACATAGGCAGTTTGGCGCTCCTGTCTCAACCAACCAACCATCAAAAGATGTCTTGTCAAAACAACAGCAACAGTACTGCTGTGCTAGGTAACTATTGATTCATGAAAGGGATACAAGGGTGGTCGTCATTCCGTACTCGAATTGAAGAACATGACTGGGAAGCTCGATTTAACTGGCGATTTGCTAAAGTTGAAGGACGACAGCCAATTGCGGCACGGAGAATGGCTAAGAAAGCTGGACACGGTGTGCGATCTTGAGCAGTGTTAGAAACGTGGCTATTCAAAAAATGTTCAAATGTTTGTATAGCTTATGGGACTTAACTACGGGGTCATCAGTCCCTAAACTTACAAACTACTTATGAACTACTTACGAACTAGGACGGCACAAATATCCATGCCCGAGGGGGGATTCGAACCCCCGACCGTAGTGGCCGTGCAGACCGTGACTGGAGCGCCTCAGTCTCCTCGGCCACCGCGGCCGGCACGTGGCTATTTTTAAGCTCATTAACTTTTTAGGTTATATTTTTGTTCACATTTATTACCTATTTCAGAAGATATATCAAGGTTATTTTTTCTAATATTTTACTAACAACTAAGAAAATTTTTATAAAGTTACACGTTACGAAGTATCTTAACTATCCCTTTGCTTTTTCTTTATTACTAGTTGACTCATCAAGGACAGTATATACCTTTTTTCACTTTCCCTACGACGTCAATCTCTCTTCGGGCGTTATTTATTTACTCAGAAATTGAATGCTTATCTTCACAAAATCGTGGAATTTTTATTTAAGTTAGGTTTGATTTCCTTGAGATGAGTAAACTTTTTATTTGAAATTAAATATTTTATAAGAGGGGAGTACAGCGCAAACCGCCCCTCTCTCGCCCGTTCTGGTGTGGTAGTGACCATATGCGAGATCGACGAATCCAAGGAATCAGAGCAGAAACGCTGTACTTGCACCGACTGGATGCCAGAAACCAAGTACCGAATACGCCAGATGACAAATCGGATATATAAAGTGAAGTGTGATTGCAAAAACTAATCAATTAAATTATACACATTTCTGTAAACGACTTTAATTAAATTTCGTACATGGATAAGCGTAGTGTTCAGAACAAAGTTTTATAAAAATTGTACTTGCATTGGTACAAATGAATGTAAATATGTACATAAATAATTGTGGGAATTCTATCAATCACAGCAGCTGTGGTTTATATTAGTACACATCAGACCAACCCTGATCTCATTATCGTCATAAAACAGATCATTAAAGGCTTTCTTTTCCCGGATCTCTTCTCATTTCTAGCTATTTTAAATTTTTTCTTTGCATTCCAGTGAGGTAATAATGACTTCAATATTTTTCCGTACCATGTCCAGTCATAGGATATTCACTTTCTTCTTTAATCTACCACTCCGTACTTACCTCCTAACCCAACTTTACCCCGTCTTCTATCCACGTTTTCTTCTGTCCTATTATTTTCTCATCATTCTTATAAAAATCTTCCTCATCATCCATTGTTTCCCTGTCCTTTATAGTTACCGACACTAGTAGCAATGCTTCCTCAGCATCAACCTCAAAACCTAAAACTTCTCTCTAATCAAATCATCACTCACCACTGCACATTTATAACACCTTCTGAAATGTCACTACTTAAAACTTCACTTACATTCGTCAACTCACCATATAAGTCGCCGCTACTGTCTCGTACTACCTTAGAATTCTCAGTAAATTCGTTACTCTTAGATTTCAGATCCACTTCCCCCAATTATTAAAAAATGCTCAGTCTCTGTTGCAGTATTTTATTCCCCAATAACGCGTTTCGCGCTGTTAGCTCATCATCAGATTGGACGGAGATGGAGCCACAGAACTATCTATTGCTGTGTAGGAGGTATCTTAACAATTTGTGTTATTGGGTGCCATAGCAGCAGAGGAGTCGCTGTCGCGGCAGGTCCACGTTTAGTTGTGGACGAGATTTATAAGCATCAACTTAGCAAGTACTCGAACAGACACATCGATCCAGTTCCGTTTTTATAATGTGGTCCGTTTAGGAGCTCATGCAGGAGTAGTGTTTGCTTCGCTTCACTCCATAATTTATTCATGAAACACTTTTCAAAAACTTCATAGGTGGTAAACGAATCCCTCATTAAATCTGCCCGTTTGCGCCTCACCTTTTACATGCCTTTTCCGCAAACTTTTACTCTCGTTCGACATTTCTCGTACAAATCCATCTTGACAGTAAGCAATAAAATTCACTCGATGGTACCTTCCATCATTGGCAACACACTTTGTTGTTTCCGAACTCATACTATTCGCAGAAGTAGCCTGAATTGCTGCCACAGAATTTAATTCTGTGAAATTCAAAATGTTCAAATGTTTGCGAACCTTTGGGACTTAACTGCTTGCTTATTAGTCCCTAGCTTACAAACTACTTAAACTAAGTTAAACTAACCTAAGGACAATAAGACACCCATGTCCTAGGGAGGACTCGAACCTCCGACGGCGAACGTTCGCACGCACTGCAGCACGGCGCCTCAGTGCTTGCAGCTATCCTGCCGCGGCTTAATTCTATCCGTACAACTGGAATCTATTGTTCGAGCTGCGCATTTTCATTACTTACTACTGATGTAATTTCTTGTCTGTTTTTAATGACTTGTTTTTCACAATCTATGCCACTCTATTCGATAAATTATTAACCGACTCAGTGCTGGCTTCTTCAAAGATATTTTTTCTGTACACACAATCTTCCACACAACCAACCAGTTTCGCTGCATTTTATCCAACTTATTCCGTAAATCCTTCTCTACTGTACTGAGTCTGATCTTAACCAGGCCAACCTCTTCAGAAACTTTGCCCTTATCTGTACTTAAAACATCTAATTTTGATTCAGTCATCCCTTTTATTTCGCCCCTAATTTTTCCAATCTCAGTTTTAATACTGTTCACTTTTGAATTCACATTATCTAGCTCTATGGTTATATTTTTCCATTTTTGCATCCAAATTTGAATTTACAGTTTCAATTTTTGCATTAAAATTTGATTTTATTTAACACTTCATATTTTCAATTATGGAATCAAAGTTTCAATTTACACTATTTACATCAGACTTTATATTTCATCGCATTTGTTGTAAAAACAGAACCATCAGAGTCTTAAAATCACCTAGAACAATAAGTTCAGTCTCTGCCCTTCCACATTAACACCTACCCCATTGACGCTACTATGTCCTGATTTCGGACCACCATTAAGAGGGTCATACTGATTTTGTGAACCATATAACCTGGGAGACTGTTTAATCATCGCTTTCCCCAACCCTGTCGATGAATCTCCAAATCCTTACATGTTTACACTATCGGCGTTTGTACTTATCAATCATGCTGTATGCAACTTATGTACTGCTTGAGAGTGTGGTAGCAGCCAACGAAGACTGCTACTTGTTACTGCTGGCTGTAGTTTTAGACGTTTCTTCGAAGCTTCTATTTATTTTTTGAAGTCTGCGTCTACCTCCCCACACCTATTGCAACCAAGTTTTACGCATACAGTTGCTTCAAGAAAGTTATGTTCAGAGCCCGTACGCAAACCATGTGTTTTGTCACAGATATCAGGAACTGGATCACAAAGTTATTGTAACTATTAGCAGTACCATTGAAGTTTTAAAGGAATATTCTTCTTATCCCGGAGGAGATTCACCATTTGCGACTTTACGTGGCTTCCAACAAAGCATTTATCACAACAAAAATTAAAGCAAGTATGACTCTGCACTGTAAGAACCTAGTATTGGACTATGTCCGATTCTGATTTAGAAGTTTGGCTCGATGTTAACTTACGGCCTAATCGTACATGTCTGCTGTTATGCCCGAGCAGCTACCTTAGTTCCAGATGTAATTTTTTATCTGTGGTCCTGCAGTTAAAAACACTATGGATGTAGTTTGGAAATAAATAAATATTACATAAAATAACTAATTCATTAGTAAAAGTTTTTTTTTTTCTAGCGTTCTCAAATGATGTACGCAAAGTCAGAGATTTAGTAGAATAAGGTTCATTCAATCGAATTGGTTCCTTATTGGAAGTGGTCAGATGAATTATTTATCATAAACTGAATAAAATGTTTAAATAGTTGAGGTAAGAAATTTTTGGCACCTTCCCCAACTAAGTAATCATAACTTTAAGAATCATAGAAATTCTGTATATTTCACGAGCACTCAACATGAAATTGTCAACAGTTCAAAATCGATTATGTTTCCCGAACACTATTTTTTACACTCTTAAGTTCTTGTGTAAAAACATAAACCATATCATCTTCACTGGCGTTCACTTGTTCTCACCAAATTCAGAGTCCTGAGAAGCGACCGTTCGGAAATCTTAACACTGTGCCCCTATGGAATCACTCCTGTCATCCAGGAGGGTCCTTCTTTTACCGAGACCAGACACGGTCTTCACCGCACAGCTCTTCACTCACCTCCTCTCTCCCCACAAGTTCTGTCCCTTGCCTGCTTCCTCATTGGCTCATTTCCATTCCTTATACTTCTTAAAGTGAGGTACTTCTTTAACTAAGATCCTAACATCTGAAATCACTTCCTTACTAATATAACATTATTTAAATACACAAAATATTCTTGTTCCGCAGAATTCTGATAATTAGTATTACATAATATTTGGAAAATGAATAGACAAACCAGCTTTCATGAAATGGACGCTCCCGCCACGCAATATTTACGTAAATTATTGGCAATTTGTAAAATAATCAACACAATAAATATAAGAGAGGCAAATCATTGTGCTTGCATTTTCAGTATTACTGTGGAGAATATGATTATCTGTTTATATTTCCATTATAAATAAATATAATTTGAAATCATTCATTAAATAAATAGATATAATTATGACGCTTTCAAGATGATAGCATGAGACAATAAGCTAACATCTTGAACCAAAGTTTATTGAAATAGCTTGATGCATTCTTCGTTATTTTAAGCTTGATTTTTCTATATTTATATGTAGTAGAGGTATTAAAATTATTTTTAGAATCATGAGATATGTGTAATTATATCGACTTTGTAGGTGTCTTAAATTTCTCGGTAAATAATTTATAGATTATTTGATATTATTGTGAATTACTGGAGCGTGGAAGTCACAGATGTCCTGCAGACACACCCTTCAGATAAGCTCGGCTCACAGCCCTCATTAGTGTTGAGTACAAAGCATGGGCCTTTGCCAGATTTCCGCCACTTTGCACACAGCCCCACCTGGCTGCGCGACTTAACCCTCTACTCCTCTACCTGAGCTCTCTGGCAGCTGCTCCAACTGCTCGTCCCTGTCTGCAGCCGGCCAGTCCTTTATCTTTCCAAACATTACCATTACCTACACTAGTTGCGTGACTATGGACATTAAAGTCACAACACACTGGGCGTTGGTCAGAGTTCTCTCCGCAAACACCAAAACTGAACAAGACTTGTAGCCTGTCACGCCGAAGGTATCAGCTGAGGATGTGTTTTGTACGAATGCAGTCTACGAGATACGGTTCGCCACGTCTACGTTATACGTGGAAACGACCATCGGTTGAAGGCAGGCAGCATCTGCTTTCATCGGTGACGACCACGGGTCGCCATTCCATCTTAAGCGTAATCATGTGACAGCACCACTCAAACCGTGCATTTCGATGCTGTGGCGTGAGTGGAAGAAGTGCCACAGGCGTGAGTGCCTGTAGTCCTCCTGCATCAGGGTGACAAACACTGCCGTGTTAGCTCAGCGAGATTCCACTGCTGGCCTTACAATAAGACGATCTTGAGGTAGGTCTCTGCTGCGTGGATGTCTAGAATCTCATCATCTTTGCACAACAGTATCTTTGCACAATAGACGCAGCACGCCCAGAATCTTTGCGAAAGGAGAGTCGCTCACTTAGCTGTAGGAAGCACAAGTGTGTCTCCATGGCGCGTTTCCTTCACACGTTGTTGTCACACTGACAAGGAGACCACATGGGTACCGGATTTTAGAATGTTTTGATACTTATGGTTCGTGAAGATGAGGACTCAAATAACAATCAGCCAAAGCCATTCGACGAAACGCTCAAAAATTATCGAGAAAATCAACGTCGAAATTTTGCAAGTACACGTAAGTAACAATAATTACATGAGTTGAAGTATCCGTCGGTGGAGTTGAGGCGGTAAATGTTGTGTCCTTATAACCACAGGGTGTTTGGTTCGAGTCTCGCCGTGCCAAATTTTTATTTTTATTTTGTTCATTGTGTTCGAATACTTACAAAATTTTAATATCTAATGGTAATTTTTGCAAAAAGTGCACATGTTTTTGTATATTCGTAATTTTATATATTTTAAAAAAGGTTCTAAGCGGCTCCGTAGCACAGTGGTAGTGCGCTAGACTACAAATCCAAAGGTCGCGGGTTCGATCCCCGCCAGGTCCTCGGATTTTTATCTGTCACTTTCCACTTCTTTCACCTCTGGCAGCGTTGCTGATGTGAAAAATGCGGAGTAGCACCGTGGTTCGGAATCCACGTTAAACTGTAGGTCCCCCTATAACTGGCTGGGTAACTCAGTTCGAAGGTCGGAGGAAGGCAACGGCATACCACCTCCAAACAGGACCATGCGTAGTAAAGCACTGTGGTGTTCAAACCAATCTTCGGATTGTTGACAGCTTTACCTTTTAAAAGGTTGTTAATAATGATGGGTTCAATAAAAAAAACGTAAGTTACGTCATTTACAATATTGACTTCATTATTAATTGACGACAATTTATCTGTGTTCAGTTTGTGAAGAGCTACGACGCTGCTTTTAGAAAGACATCTCCATAGTTATTAATGGATTTCCAACCAGCTAACCTACTGAACCACCGTTTTAGGTGACGACAAAGTGTTCATCAACATACACATAAACAAAAACTGGCACAACACGTGGAGTTAGAGATCCCAAAATGTTTTATATGACTGAATTCGAAAAGAAATATATACATATATATCTGTTACAGTGAAATTCGAACCATCACACTCTGATTGTGACGCCAGAACATTACCATCTAAGCTACACCGACAATTGCTGCAAGTGTTTTAATTATTGGTACTTACGTGTAGTTGCAAAGTCGATTTTCTCGGGAATAATTTTTTAGAGTTGCATCGAAGGGCTTTGGCTGATTGTTATTTAATTTCTAAACTTCAAGTACCATAAATATAAAGAAATTCTAAAATCCGATACCCATGTGGTGTCCTTGTGAGCCTTATGCGTCTAAATTTTCCTGTTTAACCCTTTAGTAATCAGTGGGTACTATAGTTCACACTTATTTGTTTTCGCTATAAGTTCAGTGTTCCCACTTAAACTTGTATTACCACCTCTTTTAGAGTATGCTAACGACATATAGCTTGTCAAGATGCGCGCGAAAGTGATTTCATTTGTACATTGTTAGTTAGTCAATGCAGAAGCGCAGTTTTCGCGGAAAACAAGTCACTGTTTAGACCATAACAGCGTTTTTTGTATAGTGTGCTTTCCTTTTGTGTGAGAAGTGACTTGCGTTGTATTTGTTTACTTTCATATTAACGGGGGAGATAGTATTCCTGTACATGTGCTAGATATCAATGAAAATTACATAAATATTACAAGGTGTGAACTGCAGTGTGTATGGCTGTGCAATCGACATTGTAGTTAGTGTTTAGAATGCCTGGGTTCATGTCAGAAGAGGTTTTGAGAATTTTGTACACTTTACCAAAGATGTAGAAGATTCAGATGTCGATGCTGACTCTGATGAAGATTTTGAGTCACCAAATACTTCGCAAATTTTGAACAAAAGATGGAAGCAGAAGTGAAGTATTCTGTCCATTGGCTGTGGCAGAGTACAATAAAATAGTGGGAGGGGAGAATCGATCAGCTGCGAAAATGGTATTCTGTTGGTCGTCGTTCATGGAAGTGGTGGCAGAGACTATTTTTATTTCTTGTATATATGCCAGTTGTCAATGTCTAAATTATGTGGAAGTTAGAGAAGAGAGAAGCAGACCAGCTAACATTTAAATTGTATTTGGCAAGCAGAACATCTCCGGCTTCTCAAGTCGTAAGCTAAGAGGAAGGCCCGTTCATTTTCAGACACCAAAAAGATGGTTGTCTGGAGTTCCAGATGAAGTTCACTTGGCGAAAGTTGGAACTCATTTGCCAACAAAAGGTACTACAAACAGAAGGTGCCGCCAGAGTAGCACCAAAAACAAAGAAAAGAGGACGAAAATAATGTGTAGCAACTGTCGTGTACCTCTGTGTGTAGCACCATGCTTCTCTAAGTTCCATAGTACACCACCTTAGTGAACTCAATGGACAATATGAACTAATACAAAAGTAAATCAAATGTTCAATGTGTTTTTTGTATACATTGTTTTAAAATTATCAAGTCCAGTTACTGCCAAGTTCGGTGGAAACAATAATACCCACAAATTTTTTATACCCATAGACTAAACGCTCACTTTCAAGATTTAAACTATTTGGCTTCTTAGCCCAATATAGTATTCATAAAAAGTCTACAGCTTCTGGAAATAATTTGGTCACTAAAGGGTGAAATATCTGCTGACGAACGATCTATAAAGCATTATCGCTTCGTGTACAATCTCCCGGTGGCATCTACCGTCCTCGTATCGATATCTCCGTCGTTTCTTCAGGCCAACTAATATCATGTTAGTTTCTCCGGATATTTGACCTAGACCTCATTTTCGTGTGGGTGCGGACGTGAATAACACCTCAGAACCTGTACGAGTGATGGTCAGATAAGGAACGTTCTCCGCAATTCCACGTCGTCGTGCAGGTTCCGCTCGATACGTAAACCGCCACATCGCGCTCCCCGCCCCGCCCTGCCCCCCTACAAACAGTAATGTGGGCGCTCCTGTGGCAGAAGGCCGTGCAGCCGCGCAGGTGTGAATGGAGAGGAGAGGAGTGGTAGGGGCGACCAGTAGGTGTGTGGCGGCCGGCGTTGCGTAACCGACGACCACCCAGCCGGCCAAGGCGTCTGTCTGCAGACCAGCTGTGAGTCGTGGCGTCCATTCAGGTGGGTCGCCACACCACTCCAAAATATCTGACTAACGAACATATCTACCGACTAGAAAAAAATATGAACGCTTATTTGACGAGCAAAGTGTTTTGGCGTGTTGCCGGCGGTCCGCGTAAGTCGTCGCGCCACTCCTTGAAAAGACGGTAGGTCGCTCGACGTACTTCAACCCCCGGGTCGCCTCAATTCTCATTACCTCACTGCCTTCGCCGCGCGCCGGCCAATCAGAAAAAGAAGGCTCGGCTACATAGGCCGACGCACCACAGCCACGACGAGGAGAAGAGCGGAGGGCGACAGGCCAGACTAGCGAGAACAGCCGTCACTGCCGGGGCAGTATATACGAATTCGTCTACAGCGAGCCAGCTCAAGCAAGGGGACTACTAGTGACAGATGTATCGACAGAACTGTAACACCACAAGCAACACATAAACGTCGTGTATCTATAATAAACGTCTATGTCAACTAATCGCTTCTTTCAGTTGCAGACCTTGTCCGACCTCCCGAACCTACAGCATCCTGAAGGAGTACACAAAAGAAAGTTTTGTAATCTGAAAAGTTACGTACTAAACACGTTCTAAACAAGAAACCAATATGGCTAACTGATAAACAGTCCTATTAGGACGTTGTGTAAAATTATAGAGCCACAGATAGTGATGTGGCCATGCGTTTATTGACGCGTTTCCATAAAAATCTTCAGAATCATGGATGATTTTTATCGAAACGCTTCAATAAACGCATGACCACATCACTATCTGTGGCTCTATAATTTTACACAACGTCCTATAGCACTGTTTATCAACTAATACTGATATGAGCGCATAACTCATTAACGACTTCATGTCACGTCTGGAATATGGCTAATAACGTACTCAGGGCGAGAAGGGAAAAAAATGCAGTCGTAAAATTCATTCGTAATTGCTATATGATAATGCTGCGTGCTCTTCCACTTGCGACTAGTGTCGTATGATTAACATTCCAATGACTCATTCATTCTTCCACTGCAAGATCGTACCTTACTCGCCTGTTGTTTAGTGTTTGTATACGTATTTATAGCGGCAGTTTGTTTTATTTACTACTATGTTTCTAAATGTTCAAACGTTTGTTAAGCTTAAGGGACTTAACTGTGGAGTCATCAGTCCCTAAACTTACAAACTACTTATGAACTACCTTATACTAAAGACGACACAAAGATCTATGCCAGAGGGGGGTTTCGAACCCCCGACCGTAGCGGCCGTGCAGATTGTGACTGGTGCGCCGCAGAAAGGTCGGCCACTACGGCCGGCTCGGCTACTATGCTTCTACTTTCTATTTATTTCACTAAGTACGGATTGATTAACATTGCATCGTCTCTTATCGAGTGGAAATGGAGGGTTTAGAAATAGAGTTTAGAAGAAATTAATGGCACCCACAGCTACTTAGTTCTGCGAGCGTGCATCTTGTGCTTTTTGTTTTTACCAGAAAAAGAAAAACGTAGTAAAACATTTACGACTAAAATTAACAAATTTAATTGTGATATAGAAAGTTTCATGAACACTAAGACTAAACACTTCCACAAATGTTATTGAGTTTACCATTTAACTTTTTTAATACATGTTCTCCAGTTTCAAATGTTAGCACAGCAGTCAAAGCAGTCGGATATAATAACACCTTTAGTTTCATATTACATTTAATATTAATTGCTACACAATAATGCCCACCGAACCATCCACCCACACTCACCCACCCACCCACCTACACACACACACACCCAAATTATATACAACGACGCCAACTTTTTTATATATATATACGGAATGTTCGTGGGTCGCACTACACCACTGTAACGTTTTCCGCCTCAGACAGGTCAATTAACGACGTCTGTCCTCATTTATTACTTGTCCCTCGCAGACACATTGCTGAAGGTTACATTGAAAATTGTCACGATGGACGTACTGGCTGTCCACACCACCATTAAAAAAATCAGTGAAACTAATAGAAATAGAGAGCACCATTGCTTGTTGTAAAACGCATAGCAGACCTAGAAATTTTTTATTTGCAGATGTGTTACTATGACAATTTCAATCTGTGCACCACTCGTAGAAGGTAAGACGATATTCGGGTTTTGCCCATTTACGTGTCAGCTGCAGCGTCAATACTTATGATCGCATAAAGTGGCGGCGTATGCGGCGTCTACGTCTACATCTGCGTGCACACTCATCACGGTGTGTGGCGGAGGGTATTTTGCGAACCACTATTCCTCCTATTCCAGTGGCGTATGGATCGTGCAAAAAAGGGGGAAAAAACTGCTGGCATACCTTCTAGTGGGAAATAACCTGTCTAATTTTATCCTTGAGGTCGTTACGCGAGATGTGCAGTATAGTGTATGACTCCTCAAGAAACGCTTGCTCACGGAAATTTGACAGCAATTCGGACCGTGAACCAGAACATCTCTCTGCTACTGACGTTTCTTAATAATGTCTGTGACGGTTTTGCGCTTACTGAAAGAGCCCGTAACAAAGAGTGGTACTCTCCGTTTGATCTTCTCTCCCTTCTATCAACCCTACCTGGTACAGATTCTTAACCCATGAGCAATACTCAAGTGTTGACGGGACAATAATTTTGTAACCTACTTCCATTGAGAGAATTCTTCCAATGATTCTTCAGTCTGGCATTACCTTACCCACGATTAATTTCACACGGTCATTCCATTTTAAATCCTTCCGTGTGTACCCTCACATATACTTTATGGAAGTTACGGATATCAGTGTTTCTACTTCTGTTGCGTATAAAGGATATTTCTTTCTATGTAAACGCGGCAGTATCGATATTTGCTTTGAGCATGTGACCCTCGAGTGGCTCCACAAAAAATTGTCTAATGGGTAAAGATCGGAAGAGCGCGAGGGCCGTGCTACTGCAAGATCACGACGCAGTCACCTTTAACCTTCGTGGTCTGGTACAAGCGACACTTATATCGCTTTTTTAATATTTCATCTACACTACCCTGTAGCCAAGTAGCTGGCTGGCAGTAGGCAAAATAGCATGATGTAGTTTATTGCTGAGTACATGAAATCTTTGAATTTACAGACCAGTAGCTCAAGCGGTACTGACATACCAGGTGTTGGTCTCCGCTGAAACAGCGATATTAGTACGTGGTGTAGTCTCCACAGCGACAACGCAATCTCTGATTCTAGCATCAATTACATCATAAAAGTGGCGAATACCGTACCAGGGCACATTATTTCACGCCTACTCGATCTGTTCAATGTTCACTTTGTTTGTGACAAGTCTGATTTTATATGTTTATAAATAGTATTTAGAGTTATCATACCTTAGTTTGGATTTGTAAATTTTATAGAAGCCAAGTAGCTGGCTGGCAGAAGGCAAAGCAGCATGATGTAATCGATGGAAGGGGTGGGAAAAGCATAACAGATGGTACAGATCATGTATGGCCGTGAGAAATCACGGCAGTGTAGCATAGACGTGATCTGATTGGCTGCCATCTCCCCTCCCGGTGCTACCATTCTTACATTTCATTTATTAATTATTTAAGAAAGTAAACATTAGATAATAGCGTAATTCAATGTAACACTTTTCTGTTAATAAGCTTTCATTTGAACACATTTTCTACTTTGCTCATTGTAATTTATACAAACAAAATACGAATCTAGAAGGTTCGTTTGGTGCCAGAAAGACAGATGCAGCAACTAGCAGCCACGCCTGGCCGAGCACAGTCCAGTGCCGACCTTCCAACAGTTAACATGTAGCACCTTGTCTCATTACGGAGCATCTATCATCATGGGACTAGTGTTTATTGTAAAGAGACTGTCGTTCAATGTGCCGCTTGGATTTGTGGATTTCGCTGAGCGTGTGTAAACGTTGCAAGAATAAATTTAAAATCCACTGGCATCCCGTGTTTTATGAAGGAAATCGTAGTTAGATCCCTTAAATCATTTTCACAGCATTTTAGCTTCAGACGTCAAGAATCTGCGACCTGTGTGCTGAAACTACGTGGGACATTATCTACTTCGATATCTATGGTCAGTAATAAATAAAAGAAGTTTGTTTCACCAGTGGTGAAACCTACAGCCCTTGATGCAATATGCGTTATCTAGTGCAAATAGGACCATAAGTGCATACATCCCTACTAATAGCAGTGAGGGTAAAGCAGGGGGAATTTATAAGAGGGTGGAAGATTGTGCTGAGAGACTGGTGGGAACTTTACAACTAGAATGTGTTAACATCGTATATTAAGACTTGCTCACGGCCAGTGACTATTCTCTCCGCTCTTGATGAACTCTTATTTCATTGGAAGAGTAATTTAGAAATAAATTTCCACCAGGAGAGTTGGAGGAAGCTAAGGGTTTCACGTTCCGTCGACAGCTTGGTCATTAGAGACGGAGCTAACGCTCAGGGTTTTGGGTAAGGTTGGCATTTCCCTTGAGTGATTTAGGGAAATCTCGGAAAACCTAAATCTAGATAGCCGGAGGTGGATTTGAACCACCGTCCTTCCGAATGCGAGTCGAGTGCGTTACCACTGCGCCACCTCGCTCGGTCAGGAATGTTGAAAATTCTGCAAGAAATGTGAGTTGACCAGTAGCACGTGCTGTTGTCGTCCCACAGTATCCACGCGCGCTCAGTTCGACAGAAATCCAAACTGCACGTCTTGCAGAGCACGTGGAGTTCCAAGCGCAGTGTGTGATCAAGCATTATCCTATTGGAACAACACACCAACTTTCTGTTCCAACAATGTCTCTGGGATCAAGACTTAACATGCTCAGATTGATTTACGAGGTTTTCATTCCCTACCATCGGTATGCGATTTTGCTGAAAAATAATAAATAAATAAATAAATAAATAAAGTCGACATTCAATAGAATAACTGATCATTCCGTGGTTGCGCAGACTTTCCCGGCGTAATAACTGATAATATTCATCTCGGGTTTGCAGCCGGATACCATCGTCAACTAAACACAATATTTCGACAGAAGAACTAGCTGCCATCTTGAGGTGAGTGCGCTGATTACACTTACTCGCTGGAAACTAAGGTAGAAGCAGTGGCCCCTTAACTGATCATTCCCTTTACAGTGATAATGTGAGGTATCTTTATTCCGGATATTACGATGTTTCAAAACGATCGATTCTAAGAGGTCGATTTTTAATTCCCAACTTCGATATCTTGTAAATATCGTTGTTTTTGTTGTTGTTGTTGTGGTCTTCAGTCCGCAGACTGGTTTGATGCAGCTCTCCACGCTACCCTGTCCTGTGCAAGTCTCTTCATCTGAGAATACGTTCGGCAACATACATCCTTTTGAATCTGCTTACTATATTCGTCCCTCGGTCTCCCTCTACGATTTTTACCCCACAAGCATCCTTCTAATGCTAAGTTGACAATTCCTTGATGTCTCAGAATGTGTCAACCAATCTATCCCTTCTCTTAGCCAGGATATGCCAGAAACTCCTTTTCTCTCCGATTCGGTTAAGCGCCTCCTCATTACGTGATCTCCCATCTAATTTTCATCATTCGCCTGTAGCGCCACATTTCAAAAGCTTCTATCATCTTTTTATCTGAACTCCTTATCGTCCACGTTTCACTCCCATACAATGTTACACCCCAGACAAATGCTTTCAGAAAGAACTTCCTAACATTTAAATTAATATTGGATGTTAACAAGTTTCGTTTCTTTAGAAACGCTTTTCTTCCCATAGCCTTTCTGCATTTTACATCTTCTTTACTTCGGCCATCAGAAGTTATCTTGTACCCAAATAACAATATTCATCTATTACTTTAATTGTCTCGTTACGTAATCTAATTCCTTCAGCATCACCTGATTTTCTGACATTGCATTCCATTACCTTCGCTTTACTCTTGTTAATGTTCATCTTATATTTTCCTTTCAAGACACTGTCCATCCCATTCAATTGCTCTTCCAGATCTTTTGCAGTCTCTGACAGAATTACTACGTCATCAGCAAACCGAAATGTTTTTATTTCTTCTCCCTGCACTTTAATGCCCTCTCTAAATTTCTCTTTCCATTCCTTCACTGCCTGCTCAACGTACAGATAGAACAACATTGGGGAAAGGCTACAACCCTGTCTTACTCCCTTCCTAACCTCTGCGTTCCTTTCTTGTCCCTCGTCTCTAATAACCGCTGCCTGGTTTTTGTATAGGTTGAATATAACTCTTCGCTCCCTATATGTTACCCCTGCCTCCTTCAGAATTTGGAAGAATGGATTCCCGTCGACATTGTCAAAAGTTTTCTTCAAATCGACAAACGCTAAAAACGTAGGTTTGCCTTTCGTTAGCTTATCTTCTAAGATAAGTCGTAATGTGATTGTTGCCTTCCGTGTTCCTACATTTTTCCTAAATCCAAACTGATCTTCGCCGAGGTTCGGATTCCACAAGTTTTTTCCATTCGTCTGTAAATAATTCGTGTTAGTATTTGGCAACCGTGACTTATTAATTTTCACATTTGTCTGTACTTTCTTTCTTTCGAATTGGAATTACAATATTCTTCTTGAAGTCGGAGGGTATTTCCCATGTCTCATACATCTTGCATACCAGGTGATAAAATTTTTTCATGGCTGGCTCTCCTAACAACATCAGCGGTTCAGACGGAATATCATCTACTCCAGGGGCCTTGTTTCGACACAAGTCCTTCAGTGCTCTGTCAAATTCGTCTCGCAGTATCGTATCTCCTATCTCATATTCCTCCACTTCGCCTTCCATTTCTAGAATACTGCCTTCAAGTTTATTTCCTTTGTATAGGCCCTCGATATATTCCTTCCACAGTTCGACTTTCTCCTCTTTGCTTAGTACTGATTTTTCGTCTGAGTTCTTAATATTCATACAGCTGCTTTTCTTGTCTCCAAATAGCTCTGTTATTTTCCTGTAGGCGGTATCTATCTTTCCCCTAGTTATGCATTCTTCTACGGTTCTGCAGTTGTCCTCTAGCCACTCCTGTGATCATCGAAATCCATAATAGCGCCTGTACTCAGGCGGCCAGTTGGTCGGGAGGCGGCCTGACGCCAGAGGCGCGCCTCTGCCCGGAACTGCCGGTCAGCGAAAGCGCAGCCAAACGGCTGACTCACTGCGGCCGGCCCAGTGATCTCTATACAAACTGGATGTATAACTCTGGTGTCTGAGCATTGAATTGCAGCGTGCCTGCACATTCATATGTTTTGCACACGATTTCGCATTGTCCGCCATGTTTAAATTTGGCAAACGAGTTTCCATCAGTTATTACGTGACAAAGAATTGCTTGCTTACCTCTTGACTTGGAATTTAATTCAATATTCGATGTTGTAGGCTGATATGGGAACGGAATCGAAACATATTTTCTTCTCTTTTTCTTTAAATGCTTCTTAGCAGCCATGTTTGAATTTGGCAAGAAACTAAATATGAATATCTATGACTGGCACGCTAAGAAAACTGAAGTTCAACATCCAGAGAGTATAGAGATCAATGGGCCGGCCGCAGCTCTTAAAACTCTGCAGGAGGGCTGGCAGCGTTCTATGCCTCTCTAGTTCAAGTGTCGTCGCAAAGCAGCCCAGTTATTTTTTCACAACTCCCTTCCTGCAATTCCGGCAACCAATAGAATGTATTTCCTTTTACTCTCATAGCAAATAGCCTTCACTTACAGTTAGACGACAATAGTGGCTGTATTCCAAACTGCACAATTCAAGAGTGGAATTGCTAAAGGTGCTAACTGCCGAGAACGCAATTGTTGAGGAAACGAAATAAACTGCACGCCTCCGTGAGAAATTGATAATTATTATTATCTATATCTATAGATGTGGATCTCTTTTCGGTGTACGTTTATCACGTCTGAACCACGAGACATACAGGGCTAAAAATTTGTACAGTTACTAATGTCTACCCGGGGAAGGCTTTAGGCACGGTTTTAAGGCGATCGGATAGCTATTTATCTATATATATTACTATGAATATCTGTTCGGTGTACGCTTACCACGTCCGAACGACAATACGCAGAGACTTCAATATGTGTACAGTTACTAATTTATACCTGAGGTATGTTTTAGACACGGTTTTACAGCGATCTGATAGATATTTAGTAATTTGAAGAATATAACGCGAAATGTGGAACAATAATTACTCTTTGAAAATTGTATTTACTCTTTGAAAATGGTTTTATTGGTTGCGGAGTATATTGGGATGGAAAGTTATCGGTGTATATAAAATTCTACGTCTTTGTGTGTGTGTGTGTGTTAATATTTCGCTCTGCAGCGAAACCTACAGAACGTAAACGAATGGTCTGTCTGTAATTGTTGTCCGAAGTCTCCCATTGCACACCATAGCAGTTCCATGCCGGTAGCTATAAGGGGGTGGAAGATATGGTGGCTGAAAGTCGTCACATTATAAAATAAAAAAATAAAAAAAACGGACTGAAGGCCAGCGATGACGTTTGCGACTCTATTGCAAGGATGTTACATACAGCGAAACCTGATGCCACAGACCATATGTTTGGTCTATGCGTGGTACAATGTCTTCAGCTCTTTCTCTGTAAGGATAAGCATACGAATAAGGAAATATAAGAATAAAAAGAATGAAGCAGTAAAAAAGAAAACTTTTAATACATCTCTTTGAAAAAATTGATTTGACGTTTCGCGCATTACATCAAGTGATCGATCTGTGATATTATTACAGTCATTATTGTTTAATTTCGAGATTGGATTCTTCGAAACGAGTGCATTTTACGTGTGATTTCTTATATATTGTCTGATAAATGTAACATGTTTTTAGAAATAAGGAGATTCAGAGTGAGAGAATGGATGGGAAAAGTACTAACTCAAGGCTCGAATAAATAAATACCCGGGCAACGCCGGGTTTTCAACTAGTTTCTAATAAAACACTAATTAATTCTTTACATGGTTATACAAATGTTGACAAAGGTTTTTCTACTTATGTTGAAAAATCAAGAAGTTTCGTAGCGTTTTGTGCAGAAAGGTGTAAGTGCAATAGTTTTTGTGATAGCAAAACAACATTGACTTTATGGAGGTAACAGCTGTCGGAAAACGTCCTTGTTGTTATCGTCCATATAATCAATTATTGTGGAAAAATTGTTTTCTTATTTGGTGTCAGTGGAACAGTAGCTGGAATTTTTATCAATTCCACAGCTGCGGTGCCTTTCATTGTCTTGCCTTTCTTCAGGACATGAAAATTCTCCCAAGAACACGGATCGGGAAAGCTTCTTTTGCAGGACACAATAGCAGGCTGTTGTTTGCTTATTTTGATAAAAGAAAGCTGTGTCTTTTAAAACTTCAGTACCTGATTTTTTCTTCGTAACAATTTTTAGACTTTTTTTAGCAGATATGTTAAAGGTATTTAAAAACGTATCTTTGCATACTCTTTTGAGGTCTCCTATCCCGCCAGGAAGTGTGTAGCAGAGAGCTGACTGCCTTTTACCTCTCTGCGTCTTCATTGTAGGTCCCATAGCGTCGTCTTTGAGTAAGAAAAACCTCTCTAAGGCCCATCAGGTAATTGCCTTGTTGAATCAGGCCAGGTTGGTGGTATTCTTCAAAGAGCTGAGAGCTGAGTTTTCGTATCAACTGTACTTACACTTGCAGAACACCTAAACACAAAACAAATAAGTACACCAACCTGCTACAACTGGATAATGCAGGCCTGTTTCATATTATAAGTTTACTTCATATATATGTAACAGAACTGACATGTTTTCCCTCCTTGTTCTCCTTCTTCTGCGTGAGGTACGACGTTCCACTTACTCTTGCCTTATCCTGTTTCTTCCTGAACGCAACGTTCTTAACACTTCCATCACCACTAGAATCACTGGCGTTCATACTATTATTATTGACATGTTACATCATTTTAGATAGCAAGCAACAGCTTCAGTAAGCAAAACAATAGCGTCGTGGCATAACCTTGACTATAGACTGCTGTTAGGCTAGCGCCAGATGCCTGTGGCACATAGATCCATTAAAAGAGCAGGCCCATCTGGACATAGGTCTAGTGCAATCTCTTGGGGTCAGTAGCAACTACAAGGAATGACTGGAGCACATAAATCTCTTAGCAGAGTATTGGCGTGAAGACATAGATCGATTAGCGATTTAACTTATCGCGTGACTCAATCACTTGTCCCCGCGGTGGAGTGGTCGAGCGCTCTAAGGCACCTTGCTGCGGAGCGCGTTGCTGCTCGCCGTCGGTGGTTCGACTCCTCTCTCTGGAAGTGGGTGTGTTTGTTGTCCTTAGCATAAGTCAGTTTAAGTAGTTTGTAAGCCTAGGAACTGATGACCAGAGGAATATTTTGAGAATGTGATATAACATCAATAATTTTCATTCTGAACTACTATACATTCAAATATATACTCTACACTCCGATCAAAGAATGCTGTCTATTCTTTGGAAGCTTTCCTATGCTTAGTTTTTCTATTAGAAAAGAAATATATAAATAAAAATGTAAAATATATATATATATATATATAAAATGGAATTACTATTCTAGAATTCGATCATGTACTACATCTTGAACTAATAGAGAGCTAACTTGCTTCTTCTGAATTATCTTAAAGGATTTGCTGCGTAATTCGGCTTATTTATGTAAAGGAAGAGTATGTGTTTGAGATTTGGTCAGTTCCGAGACCGTGAACTGGAATAAATTCATCTATTGAAAAGGTATGCATTTCTTTTTAGTACTTTGGACCTATCAATCATTTTGGATGGATCAGTGTGTGTGTCAGAAAACATGTTGGGAACTTTAATGGATATTCACGTGAACCTGCTCTACACCCTCAAGACTTTACTCAGTGTCTGCCCCCCGTAGCCCAGACGGCAACGTCGCTCTCTACCACTCAGGGGGCCCGGCTTCGATTCTCCGCTAGTGACTGGGTGTTGCGTGTTGTCCTTATCACCCTTTCATAATCATCGGCATGGAAGTAGCCGAAGTGGCTTCAAGTAAAAAGACTTGCGCTAGGCGGCCGAACAATCCCACGCGGCATCTCCCGGCCAAAAATGCCATAGGATCATTTCATTGGTTTTATTTTTTTATTATTTATTTATTTATTTAGAGTGAACTTTGTGATAAATCCACCAGTGCTGTATACTGGAGGAAACACTTTGCTTATTTCATCAAGAAAAGTATCAGTCGTTCCAACATTATTCTCTGCGTATAGGAAAAGCCAGATTAATATTAACATTTCTAAGGGCGACGATCGACGAATGTATGATGCCGAGCTGTTTGCAGTTGCTGCAGCAACGGCGCCAGCACTTCTCAACAGACGTCGTTTCCAAATAATATTTTTACATTTCTAACCACTCGGATTTCATTATCAATTCACCGACATGACATTTGTAACCTGCACAATATAATTAACCCTCGAATATTAAATCTCGAAGTAAACCTGAACTTAAATTATGACATTAATAATTAGAACTATAGCAAACCGTATGTATTCGGTACTGAGTAACGAATACTTTGGCTGATACGAAATACTGAGTCGTTACTCGCACCTACTGTATCGATACGAACTCAGTTACGAAAACCGATACAGATAATGTATTTATTCTGTGATATTATTTATTATGAGATGAGAAATTTATAGACATCTGTGACGAACTTTAAGTGCAATTACGTAACATTTTGTATTACACTCCTTGGCCCGTATTTGCATGTAATTGCTCGACGTCTGCTTTTAACGCAAACATATATTTTATTGTAATTTTTACCTGTAAAGGTTTCAGTTTATTGGTTAATTATTTGTGTTTAATCGTGTCTGCTATAAAAAGTTTTATAAAAACTACTCAAAAGTTATCATCTACACATCTGTTTTTATGACGGTGTTACCTTAACTGTTAATGTCACATAATACAACAGTCCCGCTGCTCGCAAATGTACTGTTACTACTAACGATCGGTCACACTGGCAAAATATTCCGATTGATTCTCACATTCCAAGCCTCCAAGTAAAGTGTGTGAGAAGTACTTAAAATTGAGGTCGCGTGTGGATCTCGCTAATTTTGATCAATTTTCATGACAAATTGCATTTTAATCACGGGGGAAATGTACTGTACTGCTCCTTTCCTCAGTAGTATAATTGCCTCAAAAAGCAGGCATTCAGTAGCTAGGCCTACGTGGCAAATTTAAAAGTTAAAGTAGTATTAACAGCAACAGTTAAAACTTGTTCACGTTTTCAAAGACAGTGTAGCGGCCGTATTTCTGGACGGTTCTCGTAACGAGAGTAACGAGTAACGAGTACTGCTTCTTTTAGTAATGGATACATATGGATTCAAATCTTTTCGTTACTCACACAGCTATATTAATAATTATGACGAGATAAATAACAGAAGTTCAATTCATTTGATTTGACTTTATTTGTATGTGAATTTAAAATGGCGATCGTCCAGACAGGAAGAATGCCACTGGAGATAATTGTACGTGATTTGTTGCATGTTGCCGGCCGCGGTGGCCGAGGAGACTAAGGCGCTCCAGTCACGGTCTGCACGGCCACTACGGTCGGGGGTTCGAATCCCCCCTCGGGCATGGATATTTGTGCCGTCCTAGTTCGTAAGTAGTTCATAAGTAGTTTGTAAGTTTAGGGAGTGATGACCCCGTAGTTAAGTCCCATAGACTATACAAACATTTGAAACATTTGTCAAAAAAAAAAAGTTTGTAGAACTTATGGGACTTAACTACGGGGTCATCAGTCCCTAAGCTTACAAACTACTTGCGAACTAGCTAAGACTAAGGACGGCACAAATATCCATGCCCGAGGGGGGATTCGATCCCCCGACCGTAGTGGCCGTGCAGGCAGTGACTGGAGCGTCTCAGTCCCCTCGGCCACCGCGGCCGGCGAAACATTTGTTGCATGTTCTCAATATACTTCGCTAGTCCACAACCCGACTGCGAAAGCACAACCCTCAACAACGTCAACCCGCAGCCTACACACTCCCACGAGACGACGCTATAGATTTGGAAACAAGGCCACACTAAATCTATCTGCTTATGCTGAATACACATTTTCGAGCTTTAGAATCTTATCCCACTCACTGAGCTTTGATATAAACTGCAACCTACAAGACTAGAATTCTTCGTATTTAGGGAAAAAAAAAATTTTAGACGATATTGTGTGTGTATATTTTATAAGTGAACAGTGACATTCCGTGTGAAGAATTTTATTAGCCAGGACCGTGTATCTAAACTGAAAGTGATTGTTTTTGTATATTGACATTGTTAATATTTACGGTGTTTACACGATCAATGTTTCAAATGGCACAGAATCAGTCAGTTGTTATTAATGCTAGTCAGGACACATGTAATATCTATGCAACCTACATCAGCTGATCTCGAACAAACTCCCGCTGCTACTGCTATGTAGCAAATACAAACATAGCAGAAAACAGAAAACATTACAGAAGTTCATTTACACCCATTTTCAGTAATCATGCAGCGAATGATCAGCCTATTTCAAAATTTGGCTGTAATGGCAAGTGTACAGACCGACATGAAAACAAAATTATCAGACTTAACAAAAATCACACAATCACAGTAACAAAAGCAGACCTAATAAAAAATTACGCAAGCACAAAAGATATAAAGAAACACGTAGATATGTCAAAACATATTGCCGAATTAAATGAGAAACAACGGGGTTTGTCAGAAGAGGTGACCAGGTAAAAAATTTCAAGAGACATTGCCCATTCGCACTGAAGCTTTAGAAACATCGATCACTACAGTCAATGGTAAACAAGAGCAGTTAGAATCAGAAATCGGAAACGTAACAACTAACGTATCAGAATTATCCTTGCCGCAAGAGGAACACTTACGAAAATTTGATCAGTGTCAGGTAAATATCTGAGATTCTCGAAATTGTAGATAATCAAGTAGGTAGTAGAGACCATAACGTGTGCAGACGATAATAGCAATTCGTATGCAAAACGTTTAAAAGAAATTCGTGAACAACTAGGGGAAATTTTCTTCTTGTGAAGGCGCGATATTCAAAGCACCCTGGATAATACACGAAAGGAGCTGTATAATACCAGAGGGGCACTTGCTGCAGAAGACAGAAAGAATTTTAGCAGAGATACTAGAGCATCCTCTAATGATTCAGATCACCGTTCACGCAGACAACCTTACAATCAGTTTCCAAATAACCATCAAATGAAGGAACCGTGTCACGGTAATGTCGAAGAGAAGATGTCGAAACATCGTCAGTTTCAAATCTTCAACCCAGGCAAAAGAACAATCTATCCAGTAGTTTTTATTCGTGCCTTTAGAGGAATTCTTCCGAAGCATTGTACTGAATATCAGAAAATTAGCTTTGCCGTGAGATTTATTCAGGGAGAAGATGCGCTATGGGCCATGGATATAATCGATTCCTGCCACACGTACCACGAATTTGAGCAAGCTTTTTCTCTAAATACTGGTCGCGTGGTATACAAATACGTTTTCGACAAGAAGTGATATATACACAAACTTTGAGGCGTTATTTTGAAAAATATCTATAAGTCTAAGTCCTTGGATGTACCAATGCCTCAAAAGGACATATTGCAATTGCTTAAGGCAAGTTTACCCGTAGATATTATGAATCAGCTCGTGAATGTTCCAAACAACGATCTCGAACATTTCATGAATGTTTTAGATAACATCGATTTGATATATAAGAGAGTCAATAGCAAAGCAATAATGATCGAGGACGTGATTCCAACGGCAATTCACAGCATAACAACAGAAATTCCCATAGGGATAATAATAACAATAATTGGCGGGTAAACAATCAGACTATTAATAATAATAATATGTATTCAGAAAACTCCAATAACGGAGAATGAAGTAATCAGCATAATCCTAACTATGACGTTAAATTTCATGCAGGAAAGTTCCTGAATTTCACTTCAAATGTTAGATATAATCCGATGAAGGATAATTCACACAAGAACCGTAACTGGAATAGAAACAAACTACTATCGGAATCAACCGCCAGCAAACAAACAGATCCAACAATCCAACAACAACGGGATTGGTGACATGCACCACCAGTCATTATCGAAGTTAATGGTGAACAAACGACATCAGCACAGATAAATCAAACAAACTAATTTGGACCACATCGTGCTCCAGAGAAGTGGTCGACGAGTGTCAGAGGGGCGGTGTTGCAGACATACGAATGATACGGTACATAGACAACCAATTAGATGACTTGTGCCAGGATGTAGATAGTCACAGTCATAAAGAACACAACACTACACCAGTAGCAGAAGGTTATGCTACTATAGCAGGAATCAACCTAATAGCATTATTGGATACTGCAGCGTATGTAGATGTCCTATCTAGTGCTTTATATCAGCAGATACTCAAGAGTACAGATGTCCCTACGTTTCCAGTGCAAAACTGTATTGGGCCTCACAAAATGTTCGAAAGCAGGTATTGTTGAATGTGGAAATAGGAAATGTAGTGATTTCATGGACGTTCCTAGTTGTGGAGAGATTGTTAGTGGATTGTGTGTTTGGTGTACAAACACTCAGAGAGAGGGACAGATGAATCAACTTATCTACTGGAAGGTATTATTTTTGGTACGTGGGCAATAGGATTTCCATACCATTGAAAGTTACTCACATAAGACCACAATACAACTGATAAGGACCAGTACATTTAACAAAGACGGAATATGTTTCCAGTCCCGGTTCCGGCACACAATTTTAATCTGCCAGGAAGTTTCATTACAGAATTGTGCCACAGCACTTCCATTAAAACTCTGTGCATATAAAAATCTAATTTTCTGTAACTTTTAGTTACATGAAATTGTGTATTCGTATGTAATTGCTAATGAATATTATCGCAAATGCAACTAAATACCTCACAGAGGGAGCACTGAAATAATTGACACAGTTTGTTGTTAATATTTTGTAAAGTAATGTTTCGAACAAATTCCTTGTACATCGTTAGTTTTGCCGCGGTGGAGTAGCCGAGCGGTCTAAAGCGTGTCGCTGCGGAGCGCGCAGTTGCTCGCCGTGGAGGTTCGAGTCCTCCCTGGGGCATGGGTGTGTGTGTTGTACTTAGGTTAGTTTACCTAGGTTTAAGTAGTTTGTAAGATGCGGACTGATGACCACGCAGTTTGGTCCGATAGATTTACAAACAAACAACAAACATCGTTAGTTTAACAATCAAAATATCCACGGGTATACTGCCGGTCTATAGTGTCCAACGGGCACAATATTTCGGCGATCATACATGTCGCCATCATCAGGTGAACTGACGGACTGAGGTCCTGGAAACGCGCCGGCACGGAGATCCGCACGCTACGGCTGCTCGAAGGGAACTGGGTTCTAGCCTTCGCTTCGCTTCGCTTCTTCTTGGCGGGCCTCGACCATGGCCCGTCTGAGTGCAGTTCAAGCATGTATCTGCTATGCCTCCTCATTCCTAAATGATAGGTTGTAATTCGTCCTGGCGTGTTGGATTGCCTTAAACCTGTTGGAAAATAACAGAGATGAAATTTATCTACTTTCTGCTAGTTTTTACTAGCGAGAACTCTGCCTCGGCTGCAGGAATATGGTGTCGTCCCGGTCTCCCACTTCTCACCCAGTTCACATGGTCTACTGCGAGGTACATGCAGGTAGTCCACTGAACTAGGGAGAAGATGGGATGGGAATTTATCAGCTTGTACTCCTTCGCGGTTATGATTCCCAGGAGGAAATCACGCTCGCAAGGGATTAGCTGGTGTGGACGGTAGGGATCGGTTGGTTTTTTGGAGGGGGGAAGGAAGGGATAGGGATTATCATGGTGAGGATAGGATCCGTCCCTGAGGGAGGAGGCGATCTTCTTGAGGACCTTCTGGACGCTGTACTTGTCCGGCATGGGCAAGCATTCTTCAAGGGCGTCGTGGTCCTCTTCCCTCTCGGCCACCACGTGTGTGGCCTCCGTCTGTACTGCTTGCTCCACAGGGGAGGGTGTATCTACCTCCATTGGCTCTGTATCGGCGCCTGCAGGGATGTCTGCCTCTTCTGTTTGCGTCGCAGCATCCACCCCCGCTTTAGTCCCCGCTTGTGGGGAGATAGCGAGGGCGGCCATTTCTTCCTTTGCTGTGCGAAGTTCGCGCACCATTGCCTCCAACTGACAGCGCGCAGCGTCGATCTCGGCGCGGAGCAACGCTCTCTCCTCCGCCATAGCGGTCTTGAGAGCGAGCGCCGCGTCGTTGGCAGACGTGCGCAGGCGGTCTTCGTCTGCGCACACATCGACGCCTTTGGACACCGCTCCGACACTCGGTCCTCTCACCACGCTTGGTGGGGGCAGCTGAGTGTCCTGCGGTGCGTCTTCTGTCTCCATCTCCTCGGTGGAAACCTTTTCGGTGACCCTCTTCTTCTTTTCGCCGCTCCAGTCACTAATGTAACTGCATCGACGAAAGTTTGCGGCGTGAGGGCCGCCGCAGTTCACGCACTTCTTCTCGGTTGCAGCTTTCCCGCAATCGCGTGTGTCGTGTGCTTCGGCACACTTCAGGCACGCGGCTGCGTTTTTGCACCCCTTGGCAACGTGGCCAAGCTTTTGGCAACGAAAGCCTTGCAGGATCTTCTGCTTCTTCTTCTTTTGCTTCCTTCTACCATCCTTGCTAGCAATAGACAGCACCTCGCTTGCGAGGTGCTTCATGATAGCCGACAGTAGGCCGCTTCGACCGTCCTCTACCGCCCTTTCCGCGTCCGGACGTGGCTGGTTGTAGAAGTCGGTGCGAGACGAGAGCTGTAGTAGCGAAGATCCGACCCGCAGCGAGTCGAGCAGCCGAATGAACGACACAACCTGGGTTCTAGCCCGGTAGCGGGCCATTTAAATACCCTCGGCCCGCGGAGCGACCCCTCCGCGGTCCGCGCCCCGCGCCGCGGCCGCGCAGTGGAACCGATTGCGCCGGCGTCTGAGATGACGTGGGTGTGAGGGCTCTGTCCGCCGTGGTCGTCACTTCGTTACGTTTGCTAGATTTACTCTTGATTAATCCAATACCTGGTTCCCAAGCTTTGCTAAGATTATAGCCACAGTCACGGTTTATGAGGTCGTCACTTGTGCGAATTTCAATGGCCTCTCTAACGATGCAGTCCCAGTATCTCGACGTCTGTACCAGAATCCTAGTGCCTTCATAGTCCATCGACCACGGCGGACAGAGCCCTCACACCGACGTCATCTCAGACGCCGGCGCAATCGGTTCCACTGCGCGGCCGCGGCGCGGGGCGCGGACTGCGGAGGGGTCGCTCCGCGGGCCGAGGATATTTAAATGGCCCGCTACCGGGCTAGAACCCAGTTCCCTTCGAGCAGCCGTAGCGTGCGGATCTCCGTGTCGGCGCGTTTCCAGGAGCTCAGTCCGTCAGTTCACCTGATGATGGCGACATGTATGATCGCCGAAATATTGTGCCCGTTGGACACTATAGACCGGCAGTACACCCGTGGATATTTTGATTGTCAAATACGCCGGGAGAAACTGAAGAATCACATCGTTAGTTTAGTATCCATTAACAATTTTTATGTAAGACGATACCAGGGAAGAGGTAGGTGCTGTAAGAAGGGCCCGTCACGGTGACGCAGCGCTACGCCACCTCGCCTCCCGCCAGCATCAATCGGCGCGCCGCCTCGCCTCGCTACGCCACGCCCACGGATAACAGGCCGCTCACCACGCTCTACTCCACCCACCGGCGCTTCGCATCGTACTCATTAAAACATGTTGTAAAGCAAGATACAAAAAATAATCAAATGCCAAAAAACAGTAAATCATTACTCCCACTATGTTAATAATTATTGCGTAAGCTCACTGTGACGATGCAAGGGAGCGGTCACGGAATGTAATGTATTCGTGCTTTTCGTCGTCAGTCAGTTCCTATAATCGTTCTGGCGTGGATTGTTTACTGGCAATTTGAGGAAGGTGCAAGGGGTTGGCAAGGGCACTGGCTGAGACACGATGTACTCCAAACAGAACACACTTTTATTTTACACAGAAATTCTTCCATAGTGGAAACAAAAGAACATAACAGTACTTATCTTTTCACAGTCACTGCTGTATCACGAAAACAGTAACAAAAATCAAACTTGAAACTAACTGAACATTCAATAGCAGACAAGATCTCCGTGACTTGAGTATATACAATAAAACTTAAAACAGTCTGCAGCGGGCCACATACTAATACAGACAACCTTTCCTGTAGTCCACTCTTCCATGGCACGTCTACCACACAAGGAACTTTTCACTTCACATAGCTCGCTTAGCTAACGTCGGTTGGCGGTGGCGCTGCGAACTTCAGGAGGGCGTGGCGGCCACCTTGCGATCTCATTGGGGGCCGCTGGCAGCGACCGTCTCTTACTTCTTCTTCCGTTGTGTGCTGCCAACCTTGCCTTGGTGGTTAGGACACCACAAAATGTTTTACCCTTAGTCGTGTATATGATATATATTCCTCACATAAGACACAACTTTTAAATATCCAACATATCAATTATATATATTTGATGTTTCCTTTTTGGCCTCAAAATTAGCAAAGCATATTATTTGTGTAACGTTTTCTTAAACTTACCTCAAAATCTGCATTTAAAGCTATACATCTCTATTTGTGTTTATAACATCAAAACATATTAAAATTCACGTATTTTGACAGTTCACAGCTGAGAATGCTATGTTGTTTACTTGAGAGGGAGTTCAGTGGCGAGCAGCTAGGTTTGTTACTGGTAGGTTCGACCAGTGCGCGAGTGTCACGGAAATGCTCCCGAAACTCAATTGCGGATCGATGGAGGAAAGACGACGTTCTTTTCGTGTATTTCTGTTGAGTACATTTAGAGGGCCGGAATTTGAAGCTGAGTGTAGTACTATCTTGCTGCCGTCTACTTACATTTCGCGTGGTGATCACAAAGACAAGATAAGAGAAATTAGGGCTCGTACAGAGGCATATAGGCATTCTTTTTTTCCTCGTTCTATTTGAGAGTGGAATAGGAAAGGAAATGCCTAGTGGTGGTACGGTGTACGCTCCGCCACGCACTTTACGGTGAATTGTGGAGTATGTATGTAGATGTAGACATATGGGGCAAAGATGTTCAAGGAAAGATATTCCAGTTAAAAATGTAAATGATCTAAATTCATATTCTATGTAAATGAACTGAATTATTACTCAATGTAAAATAATGTACTTACATTATATTAACCTTGTAAATTAAATGAAATTGTTTTATCTTTGTGATAAACTTACTATTCATCATAAAAGAAAATATAAAGTAATATTATTTGTTGCTAACATAAAATGATAAAACTTTAACAATATAATCAGAATACTATTGTAATGCTTTACTGTATTAAACAATTAATTTTTATTTAAATTAATAATGGATATAATCATAAGTTCACATGTTCTAAATGACCACATGATATAGACCGTCATTTGTCACAGTGTATATAAGCTGGTGCATAGGCAGTGCAAGTAGTTCTGTTTAGTGCTGTTACTAGCATGGAAGTTTCTACTTGTTATGAGTTGGTAGAAGTCTGTTTTATAAGTTGTACTACAGAGTTGTAAACTGGCCTAGATTGAGATTTGTAACAAGAACATTAATCTTGGTTGTGAAACTTGAAGGTAATAAAATTGAAAGTACAATATTCTTGGACTATTTTGGAACCTGAAACGCTATTTCAAAGTAAATTTCATAAGGAACATTAAAACAGCAAGAATTCAGAACAACTTGGCTTTCCATGATCATAAATTCTCCTGTGCTTTGAAAAAATGTTTTAGTTGGACAGTAGAAAGTGTTGCATTTCATCACACAATATAAAAGAAATGTACTCAAAAATATATCTCTCGTATTTACGTCTGTAAAGACAGAAATCATTTATGTCTTTGAGTAGGGCTGAGCGTTTGCCAACTCAAAGCCAAATGGGGCAGATGTAGCATTACATTAATTATTTTTAATAAAATTATATCTTCTACGCTTGTCGCTTGCGTATCCGTTTCAACTTCAATATATTTCTCTGACTTTTTTTTTTTTTTTTTTTTTTTTTTTTTTTTTTTTTTTTTTTTTTTTTTGCGATTATCAACTTTTTCAACCAACCTGAAGAGAGAACGGAAGCGCTCTTCGTCTTTCTGTTGTGCACTCTAGTACTGATCGGACGCCTCTTCATACAGTCTGCCAGGAAAAAGTAATTGTGAGCTTCTGTATTCTTTTTTCTTGTAATAAACTCCCGAGTCTGATTTCAAATTTTTTTTTATATTCAAAATGACCTTGTCCTATTCTCAATATTTTTTATTCATTGTTTTCAACAAGCTGCGGTCAACCGCAAAGAGATACTTGGTCATTATTACGATTCGTTTCACGATTGCATTAGTTTGGCTCAAACTCAAATTTTCCCTACATTCAATTTATACTGATTTGTTTTTCAGAACTTGCAATTAATGTTTTTATCCGGCGAAGTCCGATATTCTGTGATTTTTTTCCTATTGTGCCAGTAACTTAACGCTACCGTGAAACTTTGTTACGGCGGATAGTTAATTTCATTCCCTATTCCAGCACAAAACAATGTCTACAGTTGATCCACGCTTCATCCTGCATGCAATGGTAACTATACGCCGACTTTCTTTTGTGATGGTGCTTTCAGGTGTTATCTTAACTTCAACAGTGACTACCGCTATTTTTAACGCTTATATGATCTTGCTCTAGTCTGACATCATCTTTAAATAATAATAATAATAACAATAATTCCTGCAGATATTCCGAAGTTCATTCAATTCCATATGCGATATTTAATCCAAATCTTTACAACACAAAACCAAAATTAGTAAGCAACACTACATATTGAACCCATAAGTAAACACTCTTGCATCCGATAGTCCGTTGTCAGGAAATAGTATTACGTATTCTTTACAAGAATCAGCAGCATCAGCAGCAGTTTCATAACAAAATTCAAACACGAATACCATATTACCCTATTCGGCATGTATAAACACTTGCCGCATGTTTACACCTCCATTATGAGTAACTTCACAACAAGTCACACTGGAAACTAAAGTACGTCTTCACACCTCTACTGCTGACATTCGATAAATACACCCGTAGTAACCGCTGTACCAACACAGGAAACATATTCAGCTCAGCTGTATCTCAGTTCTCAAGAAAAATTGGACACGTTATGTGGCATTTTTTTGCAATTCGTCTTACCAACAACTCATTGGAGTACGGCAGACGAGAATGGATTCGAGTACGTAAGAGCGAGGTTATACTGTTGGGTCTCTAGGTAGGGATTTTCCTTGGTGGGATTAGGTCGGAGGAGAAGAAGTTTGGAACTGTTCCACAGCTCTGGTTAATAGCGGGTGTAAAGGATGGTATCAGAGAGAGAGGAGGTCAGGCTAGGACAAAGGACATTCTATGTCGGTATGTGTTGCAATCATGACTGAGCTATGAGATGAATATCGTGCACTTAGAGTGTTCAGTCCTGTTGGTAGTTTCGAATATAAGTATTGCTAATGAGGATCAATGGGAGCGTTAGAGGTATGAATGCGCCCAGATACTTCGCGGGCCGTGGAATGAACAAGGAATGTGTCTGCGAGGTAGCAAGTGAAAAGTTTAGCCTCGTTCAGGTTGTCCGGTATTGGTTGGTTAGGGTAGGACTGGGTCGGGTTTCGTCCTGTGAAGCGGGGAAAGTCTTCCAATACTTTACTGAGAGTGTCGTGTTGTATGTTGTGCAGGTCCTTCGCCAGTTCCGGCGACGTTTTGCATTTAACGAATTAAGGATGTGTCACTGTAATTGGCGGTGACGTGTAGGTAGTTTTCGTTCATGCATGTGGAGGTTGCAACGACTGAGTCTGCAAGATGTTCAAACCTCGTAGAAGGGGGTGGGGGGGGGGGGGGGCGTGAGGCTTTGCTTCAGGCAAAGTTCGATGCAGTAAGGAGGCGGCGTGGGTGATGCACCGGGTGTTTTTGGGGAAACCGCACCATCCCGCGTCTTCCGTCCTAACGGTTTCGTTGCTCCTTTGTCTCCTGATGCCTCCTAATCGCCACTTCGTGTTCCTGCTTCAATATTCATGGCCGTCTATCGTTCTCTCCCAGCGTTCCCTCCAGCTACACATTAAGAAGCTCGTAGTGTGAACAATGGTACCTCTCCACCAATCGCACTAAAACCCAGACAATAATTATTGCTAAAAGTACTCGATTCTTCAGCCCCCTGACCATTACCTCACAATTCACAGTCGCCCCGTCAGCCAGTCTAGAATACTAAAACACCTCGACTTGCCCTAGATCGCTAACTAACGTGTAAACCCCACCTATTATTTATCCAGAAAAAAGCCCATGACAGACTAAAACTACTAACAGAACGAAAATCAACCCCACAGCGCCATTTTACTTACAAGATCCTCATGCGTCCTATCCTCATCTATGCCAACGTGGAATGTACTTCTGCTCCCCCTACCTTTTACCACTTGGTGCGTCATGCATCCGCCTACTATTCACCAGCCACCTCCTTTGCCAATTTATCAAATTCACACATCTCATGAATCATATAGATCATCTACGCCTCTCCTAAGTCATCCATAGATACTCGGCACCCTCTCGTCCCCCCAATCCCGGAGAATCCTGGACTGCTTTTGCGTCTTTCCCTCCTTCAAACAATTTCCACGCCATTTATATCCTCTCCAAATGGAATTTTAACTACTATCCCCTACCTGACTATTTGCTCATCCCAGATATGCACCCCTTACCCCTCTCCGAATTGCCATTTGCCCTCATCTCCTACCACCCGCCACCCACCTCACACTAACATTCCTTCTCCCTCATCATCGACCCCACCGCTTACTTGCTCCTACACCACAGTACATTTACAAGGAGCCCCATCATAACAACCACTCTCAGGTGAATTATGTGCTTTCAATCGCTTTGACCTGTTTCATATCCCCAAACATTCGTGCTCGCCAAAATTTGTGTTTCTAAAATACAATCAAAAATATAATAAATTGTTGCAGGCCAACCATTGCCAGTCCGCCTCCCCCATAAGGGAAATGAATGAAAATTTCAGATTTAAAAGAATCTATTTTTGTTCTACTAATATTCGTTTATTTGCGAACTACTTTTCGGCTTATTAGGCCATCTTCGGGTAAACATGTGACAGGCGTCAACAAGAAACGCTATGTTACAAACATGTTAAATAAAGATACAAGATACAAAACTTTTGTTCTTTGCTTATGACATTAATTGAAGTTGTTAAATTCCTCTCTCGCCATGTAGGTTTACGGAATGTGTAAAAATATTGTTTAATGCACACCAAATGTGAAGATCTCAATATAAGTCGCAACCTCAATAACTGTACCGCAGCATATAATGGAGTAATATCAAGTATGTAAATTGTTTTGGTTTGTCCAATTCTAAATTAGATAATAAAAATATCAAGAAGGCCATATATATACCATGTCAAATGTCGTCCAAGAGGCAATTTTAAACAGTGTAAAAATTTATTTCAAGCACACAGAAAGTAACTCAACATATATCACACCTTCAATAATTTTACCGCAGTTTGGAATGTAATAATATTAAGTATGTCATATGTTTCACTGTCTACAATTCTGAATTAGAAGGCATTTACCACACAGCATAAACTTACATGGCGAGAGATGAATTATATAACTTCATTTAATGCCATCAGCAAAGAACAAACGTTTTGTGTGTTGTATCTTTATTTAACGTGTTTGTAACATAAGCACTAGCTTTTCTTGTCGACGCGTCTCAAATGTTTACCTGAATATCGCCGAAAAAGCCGAAAAAAGTTCGTAAATAAATAAAATTTAGTAGCACAAAACCAAATTGTTTTCAACCTTAGGTACGGAATTGGTCTACCAAGAAGTGTCAGAAGAATCCATTTATAAGAGGAATGAAAATTGCATATTAAATCATAAAAATTTGATGTCAGGAGGTTGTGGGAATTCCCCCACTTTTCATGTCTCACTTAAAAATTGATAATGGCCGAAACCACGATCGTGAATTAAAAATTATTGATGACTCAAATAGCGGACATTTCCTTTAAAAACTACCAAATAAACGAATAAACGGGTTACAAAGCATCATCTTTCTCACTTCATGGTTGATTCAAGATCGAAATCGCGGTAGCTATGAGCAAAATACAACCTCCCACAATAAAGTTCAGGTCTCGAGATACATATTTCTTTTAGAATGGCGTTGAAAAGACTCGTTACGTTTTCTTGCAAATCACGAATATCGTCTAATTTCTTGTTCTTCGAAGCGAATTGATGGAATAGGATAGCGATCCGGCGATTTCGGTGAATGTTCAAATTGCACCATCCCCTTTTTTGGCCAGGAACGGTTTAACGATGTTAGCTGTGTTTTCACAACAGGCACCTTTCTGTGCGTCTGGGATCGTACCGTGCGTGAACCGTTTCAACATTTCAAAGTAGGCTACCTTTTAGCGATCATTCCATCAGGTAGAAATTCCTTGCGGATAATGCCTTGGCCGCGGTGGAGTGGCCGAGCGCCACAAGGCGCCTAGCTGCAGAGAGCACCGTTGTTCGTCGTCGGAGGTTCGAGTCCTCCTTCGGGCCTGGGTGTATTTGTTGTCCTTAAGTTAGTTTAAGTAGTTTGTAAGCCTACAGACTGATGACCACAGTAGTTAAGTCCCAAAGGTTTATAAACATTTGATTTGAATTTTGATAATGCCTTCACTAGCGGGTAAGGTGATGAGCATGGTTTTGTTGCGCAACTTTTTCCGATGAGATGGTGTCGGAGGACTTTGTGCCATGCTTTGCCGTTTCTTTATAGGGTTGTAACGGATACACCAAGTTTCGTCCTCAGTAGCAATACGGTTCAAGAACTTGGGTGTGGCATCCCCCGTTACAACAAAAACCTTTGAAACCTCTAAACGCGCCTGCTACTGATCGTCAGTCAAGTGCTGTGGCACAGCCGCGGCGGAGTGGCCGAGCGCTCTAAGGTGCCTTGCTGCGGAGCGCGCGGAGGTTCGAGTCCTCCCTAGATCATGTGTGTGTGTGTGTGTGTTTTCCTTAGGTTAGTTTACGCACTTTGTAAGCCTAGAGACTGATAACCACGTAAGTCCCATACAAACATTTGAACATTTGATTTTGATGTGGCACAAGACAACACGCTTTTTCTTCCCTAACTTCTGGGTAAGGATTTGTCACACTGATTCACCGTTGATTTGCATTTCATACGCCATCATAGGCACAGTTAACTGCGTTTCTGTAGGCGTCTTACCAAGCTTGAAGCAAAATATTAAACTGATCCTTTGCTCGTTTACTGAACAGTCACTTCGTCCAACGACACACAACGGTCAACGTAACTATGGTGGCAGTGGCGTAACTATGGGGGGGGGGGTGAGGGGGATAGAACCCCCCCCCCCCAGAACCCGAAAAAGAAAGAAAAGAGAGAGAGAGAGAGAGAGGAAAAAAATCGTATAACAACAATCTGGTAAAGGTAAAGATTTGAAACTTGGTGTGTTTTACCATAAGCTTTCATCAGAAGGGAGTGAATTAGTTTCTTCAACGGGAGTGGTAAATGGTAGTCTGTCTGGAAACTGACTAAAATTTTGCTCGTCAAGCAGATCTATCCCCCCCCCCCCCCCCAAAGCCAAGTCCTAGTTACGCCACTGTATGGTGGGGGTAGGATGTCAACAGCAACTGCTACTCTGGTGCAGCGTTGCGATTCGCCAGTGTTGACTGATCGACCGTTCTATCTTAATTTATCGGACTTTATTGTCAGAAGTTGCAAGTAACAAATGTTTGTATAGCTTATGGGACTTAACTACGGGGTCATAAGTCCCTAAACTTACAAACTACTTACGAACTAGCTAACACTAAGGACGGTACAAATATCCATGCCCCCGACCGTAGTGGCCGTGCAGACCGTGACTGGGGCGCCTCAGTCCCCTCGGCCACCGCGGCCGGCTTGCAAGGAACTGCTGATGGTGAGCCACAATGCTATTTCGCAATTGTTTGACAGCTGTGAAGCCCCGCCTTATCACGGTGAACAAGGTAATACAATGGACCTCTGATGAGTGAGAGAGAGAGCACGTGGCATCTGCTGGCTGCAGCAAGGGACGGTCTGGAGGTGTGGGAGTCCGGCCTGCTCACCTTGGCGGATGAGCTGCCCTCCACTCCACTGGGCTGCTCGCTGCTTTTTGAGGACCGGCCTTGGCTGTGCCGCCGCTCCGTAATTTACTGGCCGGCTCGCCTAGCCACGTCTCTTCTCAGGCCGCTCGCTCCAGATTATGATTTACGCCCCTCCAACGTATCACCGAGCTGAGCTGGGCAATCTTACTTTTTCTTATTTTATTTTTTATTTGTTTATTTTTTGTCGTTAGTCTCGTGGCCGGTCCGGTCTGATATGCCCAGCGCGGATTCCTGTGTTGTGCCAACCGCTTCGTACCAGAGTAACACCACAGACTGATAGCTCGTTTACAATCGCAACACTCTCTTCTGTGAAAAATTGTGACATGTGCAGCCACACTAGCGCTCCAAGAGACGAAGCAGACACACCTATAGAATTCAAAATATTCAAACATCTCGACCGTTGCAGGACAATGATATAAATTCAACGGCGAAGTTAAAATTTTCTTCAGATACAAATGTCTTTGGTTATCAATCCCCAGGCTTACAAATAAAAAAAACTAAGGACAAAACACACACACACACATGCCGGGGGGGAGGGGGGCTCGAACAACTGCGCCCTCCACAACAAGCCGCTGTAGAACTCTCGGCCAATTTACCGCGGCTAAATTTTTGTGCTTGACCGGGATTCGAACCCGGATTTAGCGCTTCGGGTGCCGATCGTCTTAACCAATTATTTTAATCTTCAGCCCATACACCCCCTAACGGTACACAGAGCGTACACTGTCTTTAAGACAAAGGTGCTAATTTTATTTCGGCATTTTCACGATCTAATTCTCGTAAAATCCATTCAGTGCAGTCCCCTTCCCCACCACTAGAAAGTTTCTATTTTTTCGGGGGACAAATTAAATGACAAGCCTCATATCTTGGGTAAAACCATTACGAGGTCCTTTGGATCAGGGAAAATAAACACATTCCGCATTCACCTCGGTCTTTTTGCCCGGGTGCGGAGAGGGAATTCATTACAGAATTTCAGCCAGATGCACAACAAAGAAAAGACTTACCTCGACTTCCTCTTCAACGGCCTTGAGGATACTGAAGACGACAGAGCGCTGACACGCACTCAAAGAGAAGGGTGGAGCCCCGGTCCCAAAGACCGGTGAACGGGATAAAGGTTAATTCACATTATTTACCTATCCCACCTATCTTTAATGTACGCGACCGGTTTCGGTATTGCATTAATACCATCTTCAGGTCATGTCATACCATCCAAGTGAACAGTCCATATATATCGGTTTCGTAATAACATTTCCCCAGCTCCGGGGAAAAAAAAAACAAAAAAAACAAAAAAACCACATGTGTCACCTCATATATGTGACAGCATCTCTTACGTGTCCTTATATGTGTGAGGTGACATGTTTTTTTTTCCGGAGCTGGGGAAATATTATTAAGAAACTGGTATATATGGACTGTTCGACTGTTCACTTGGCTGGATGGTATGACATGGCCTGAAGATGGTATTAATGTAATAGCGAACCAGTTGCGTGAATAAAACAATATTTATGTACGGCTGTCGGTGGATAAGAAGGTAGTTTGAATGAAAACTCGACCAGACGCATTGATTTAACCTATTAGGCTATACGGGCACGCCCCCACCCCCGTCCTGTCCAAATCGACATGTCGCACGCTACTGCCCCGTGCCCATAACTTCCTTCTGCTCACAGCCTAGGTCCTTGTGCATCCGCACATTTACTGCGGAGTACCTGTTCGCAGTGCGATGTGGAGAACGGACAGCGTCCCTGGATAGCCTTAAGGAAATTTTTTAAAATTATTGATTCTGGTGACCGATGCCCCGAAGCAGGAAATCCAGGTTCGAATCCGTGTCCAGCACAAATTTTTAACTTTCTCGTTGAACTTATTTCAATGCCCTGCAACGGCCGAGATGTTTGAATATTCCGAATTAATGAATTAATGACGGACATGTCGGAAAGGACAGACACCATACAAAAATAATACACATAGAGGTGTCGTAAGGATGTTTGCTTTTAATTATTTTTCGACTTAATTACCGAACTGCCATGCGGAATGGCCGCGTGGACTAAGGCATGATACGGATTGGACGGCCCTTCGCGCCGGAGTTTCGAGTCCTCTTTCGGTGTGTGCGTGTATTATCGTTGGTGTAAGTTAGTGTATATAGTTTGAAGGTCTATGGACTGATCACTATAGGAGTTTGGTCCAACAGGTTTACAAAAATTTGGATTTTTAATTAACGAACTACTTCATACTTCGATCCAAAAATACAAGTTATACTATATACTACTCTATAAAAAGAAGTGAAAGCTACCTAAAATCACGAAGATTACTTGACCGATTAACTAAAACGTTGTTACCAAACATCTGAATGTTCCTCATCAATTTACGCCACACTTTTACATAATACACTAAAAACATTCAGACGGATATAAATTACATATTTTTAAACAATAATTTACAAGTTTTCTGTTAAAAATGATCGCAACAAAGAGAATGATATGATTTGCTATGGAAACTTAGTTATTTTTCTTGCAGTCAGATCCTACAACGATAGCAGGACACGTAAGCAGTTAAGAGACATTTCCTTTCTCTTTACATACACTTTCAAACAACGTAGTATACAGATTAATAAGCTTTCTGCATTGTTTCTCGGATAAGAAATCAGTATGTTGTGAAAATTTTCAATTTAGGGTTTCTATTTTAGTAAATTTTTCGATGGGGGATGAAACCGAAAAATATGTATTTCAAAATCAAGGACGCTGAAGGCAGAATTGACGCAGTCAGAGGAAACAAATAAAGAATAAACGCACATACATGTCACTGTGTATCAACGCATATACTAACAGAAAGCATATCATTTCTTCTTAGTGACCTTCTTAGAGCTAAGGTTATATCCCAAAACAAATTAATATGCACTAAAAACTAAAATAATTGCGTATTCTTCTACAACTTAATAATCAACTAACTTTTTACACTCATCAGTATGTAGGTACGATCTATGTGTTTACCACGCAAGAAGATAGGTAGCCACCTACCCACTGTAAATCTAACTCAACACATGCCTATGAATAACAATGATCAAAATATTTTTAGAGTTCTCTTAAGTAAAGTTAAATGAAAAATATAATACGTAAGTCAATCAAGCTATTACGATAATATAACGTACTTGCAATTATTGTCAGTTTTGGAGTCGGTGTCAATCAAGGAACCATCCGATCCGACTTCGGTCTCAATATTATCGTATTATATTTGCTAGCTATAGTGCAGTGTTTCCTTGGCTGACACCGACTTCAAAAACAACAATAATCGTAACTACATTATATTATCGTAATAACTTGATGACTTTTAAGCAGTCTAATATCCATTTAATTTTACTTAACTCTAAAAATATTTTGATCATTGTTATTCATAGGTAAGCGTCGTGTTAGGTAGGTCCTACCCACTTTAAATCTAACTTCTTGCATAGTAAAGACATCGTACCTACATATTGATGAGTAGAAAAGTAAGTTAATTATTAAGGTGTAAAAGAATACGCAATTATTTTTTTAGTTTTTAATGTATATTAACTTGTTTTGGTGCTTTTGTTAAATTTGTTTTATTTATTTATTTTTTATTTTCAGTGAATCTGAAGTACACTGGCAGATTTTTCTGAATATGGGTATACCTACTAAACGTTCTGTTCATATGAGACACCGCAGTTTAAATGAAACAAACGAAGTCAGGGAGAAATGCCTATCACAAAAGAGGAAATCTACCTCGAGGACAATTTCAAAAGAGATTTGCGAAGAGAGCAAAAAATAGACCTTCAAAAATGCGGCTTTACATTAAAAAAGTTTTGAACAGGAACTTATTTAACCATGACGACGTTATGTTAGGTGACTCAAATATCCGGATAGCCTATAAAAGACTCGGCCGAGTATCCTTAATTTGCTCCTAAGAATTGAAGAGTTCCGTTACTTTGTCATAATCAGAACCTAACCAGAGTCTCATTAAATATCCCTTTAACTACATCTTTTCCAATACTAAAAAAAAAAAAAAAAAAAAAAAAAAAAAAAAAAAAAGTCGGAATCGGTTAGCGTAATATATTGAGTCTTTGGTCCATTTGTAGCGCGCAATAAGCTTATTGCAATACTTAATGCAAATTTACGTGGTTTTCTTATGGATACCATTGTCAGAACTGGACCGAATTGAAATGGGACCACACGAGAAGCACCAGCTATCAAATAAAAAAAAAGAATAATGAAAATCGGTTCACAGTCCAAGGTTCTGAGGTAACAAAAGAAAAAAATATACAGTCGAAATGAGAACCACCTCCTTTTTTTAAGTCGGCTAAAAAGGGTGTGAATTTGTCTTAGTTTCCAATCAGCGCTGCAAAATTTAAAAATATGTTACGATTCACTGCACAATTTCATTTTTTAATCACCAGTTATATGGGAGATCGCACATGGTTCGTCTCGAATTCCTCTCGTCACCGCTTCAGAGCATCAGTTGCATCCTACGCTCCGATTTAGGATACAATCTTTTGTGTTTACCCTGTATACTTGCATCATGTAATGTTAACACAAATCCTCATCCTCTTGTTTTTCATGTGGTTCTGCTTCTGCCGATTCTACAGACAACTTTCTCGTTCCTTATCTCATCAGTCCAACTAATTTTCAACATTCGCCTGTAACACAGCATCTAAACGCTTTGATTTTCTTCAGTTCCGTGTTTCCCACAGTCACTTCCTTTCAAAGCCGTTCTCCAAACATACATTCTCAGAAACGTGTTCCTGACGTTAACGCCAACGTTTGACAGCAGTAGGCTCATCGTGTCCTATACTACCCTCTAGACTGAGGCGCTTCAGTCACGGTCTGCACGACCACTACGGTCGGGGGTTCGAATCCCCCCTCGGGCATGGATATTTGTGCCGTCCTTAGCTGTAGCTAGTTCATAAAAAAATAGAAAAAAAAAAAGAAAAAAAAAAAAAAAAGAAACTGCCCTCTTGCCTGTGCCAAGCTACTTTTTACGTTCCCCTTTTTTCGTCTGTGGGGCCCTGTTTTACTTCAAAGGTAGCGGAATGCCTTAACTAAAATTTGCAAAAAAATGTTCAAATGTTTGTAAATGTATCGAATCAAACTACGTGGTCATCAGTCCATAGCTTACAAACTAGTTAAACTAAGGTAAACTAACATAAGGACAACACACACACCCATGCCCCAGGGAGGACTCGAACCATCGAAGGCGAGCAACTGCGCGCTCCTCAGCGAAGCGCTTTAGACCGCTCGGCTACTTCACCGTGGCTAAAATTTGCTTCCAAGATAGCAGAACATTGTTAGACCAATTGTTTGTTGGACTCATATTTCTGAACTGAGAGAAGCTAGAAGACTTAACTTTACCTCTGCATAGTTTGTTTAATGTTGAGACATAAAAAAGAAGCAATTTCTTGGTAATTTGTTTTGCTCAGATTACTGTACGAGCTCAGATTTTCTCCTAAATCGTTTGCGCAGATAACGACCAGCGGAGGATCTAAATTAGTACCTTGCTGAACGTTGTGACGATACTGCTGGCCCTCTCATCTCAATGTTATCGTACGATACCGTCTGCCTGGTCCTCTCATCTCAATGTTACCGTACGATACCGTCTGCCTCGGACCCGGAATCGTGTGGTTCACTAGTGATACATGTTGCGTGCGAAGTTAGTTAAAATCGAAATAGCCAGCCTAGGAATCAGTGTAGGGCAGTGTGTCAGTGATACTGTGATTAAAACAAGCGATAGATTTAATTAATTAAGAGATTTGTATAAGACGTTTCCAGACAGTTCTATAAACAATTCTTTCGTCATTGTATGTTATTTCAATAAATAGACTGACTAATGGTAAAAACCTTTTGTATCTACATAAAGACATTAAAATAAATAGCATTGTATATATGTTAGACTCATAAACAAGTTGTGTTGACCAGCTAATTGTATTAATTAATTTAATAGTCGAGATTTGAGTTTTATAATTCTCTGTATATATTGACTGACGTGAGATTTTGAACTTATTTTGAAAATTGCCAAGATAATTGATAGTTCAATATATGTTAGGAACATGTATGATGTACTCATTAACTAATTAATTGACATTTAAGTAGCGTGATTAAAACTTAAAAAGATAGGTGCGATCTAAAACTATTGTGTATAGTTTTCATTTTATATTGTGATTATTTTTGTGTACATGAAATGTTTTACTTGTTTGCTTGGTAATTGTAAATCAGTACATTCAATTGTTATAAACAATGCGTAATATTTGCCTCACCGCCTTCAGTGGGGGAGTTCGATTTCTGGCTTTCGCAAAGTGTTTTGGAATGTATGTCAGTCTGTGTTGTTTTTGTTGTACGCAAGTTTAAATTTGTAATGTTTTGGTGGAGGAGAAGTTTGATTCAAATTAAAGAAGAAGTGAAAAATTGTGCATAACGAGTATTTATGACTACCACGACGGCCCAGGAGAATAATGTTGCAGCGAGCAGAACCCCCATACATCGCAATGTTGAAAAGATGAGTATTATGTTGGAAAGTGGTAGAATGAACTGTAATTAAATAGCATATGAATGTTATAACGTCAAATATGAGAGCGGTTTTAGTCCATGCCTTCGCATCAACTAATGTGGAGTATGTCCTCTCTGACTTGCTAGGGTTCGGTGGAGGTGCCGACGGTGTAATGACAAATGTTTGTTAAGCTTATGGGGTCATCAGTCCCTAAACTTACAAACTACTTATCAACTACCTTATACTAAGGACGGCACAAATATCCATGCCCGAGGGGGGATTCGAACCCCCGACCGTAGTGGCCGTGCAGACCGTGACTAGAGCGCCTCAGTTCCCTCGGCCACCGCGGCCGGCCCGACGGTGTAACACATTAAAGCTACACCACTGCACTTCCTATACGCACTCGATGTACACGAGTTGTTGCGAACGTTGCATGTGTCGGCGACCGTTGGAAGCGCGTCGATTGGCGAAGCCTTGGCGGGGCACGCACCTGCTGCGTGACGGCTGCAGAGGCCGCCGTGTCAACAGGAGGCGGGCGTGCCCGGGGGGCAGTCGCGCTTCCTGCAAATCGTCACGTCCCGCGCTGTAGGGTCTAGCTGACCGAGCACAAACTGCACTGCGATACCTGCAGAGCACAGATTATTGTGGCCGAGCGTGGAGGACGGGCCCAATTCTGGGCATCTGCAGCCGAGCGCGAATGCACTGCCTTCAGCAGTCGGCACGCGGAGCGCCTACCTAACGAGTTTGGCCAACGTGGCGAGATTCTGACGTCATAACGTACGAACCGAGGCCTACGAGAGAGACGAGTGACTATGGACAGACCAAAACTTTTGCCACCAAGTGGGCGGGTGCGAAGTCCGTCACGTGACCATCCCTCTCCCCACTTATGTTTACTTCCATAAATTCCGCCATTTATAAGATCTGAAGACACCTGTTACTTTGTTATTTTGATTTCGAAGAATAATGTGAGAACTAAAAAGTAGGAATTATCCCAGCGGTAATTAATACCTAAGGGCTAGTGCAAATAATTGTATTTTTTAACAATCGATTATTATTTTCAAATATCCGTCAGATTATGCTTGGAGGTTATGTCGGAAGTTTGAAATATAAACAAATACTTTTGTATATTTGATTTGTAACAGCAATGCAGAACGCTTGTTTCATATATTATAAATATCAAGGTGCTGATGTGTTATGAAGAACTAAAGGAAAGTGATGGGGGAAAACACTCTCTAGCTGAAGCCTGCAATACTCTGCAGTTTACTGAAGAGATCGTAGTACTAATAAACCAGCCGAATTTAAAAGTCGATGGAGAAGTAGGCCCTCTTTTTATGACTTTATCCAAAACTTGTATCAGATACAATTTCGTCGATTTTCCATAAGTTTCGGCTGTACGTAGCAGCAGCCAGTGCTTCATTCAGAAAGTGGTAATTTTGAAATGAAACAGTGTTGTGAACTACTATGAAGAGCCGAATGTTATAACTAAACAAATACTGCAGTGTTTCATTGGTAAATGTGGTGTAATACCTAAATTTTAGCCCTACGTTTATTTAACTGTTGACAGTGCTCGAGTGCCCCCTGCCTTTAGAAAGTATAAAATTCGCTAGTATAAACTGCAAAACGAAACTACCAGGCACAAGTTAATAAATTTGAATATGTTGAATGAATAGTTTATTCTCTACCTGAAGCAATAGTTTTGTGTTTCAAGATATGAATTTGTTAAAGGATACATTCCTGTGATAGCCATTCACAGCTGCAATTAATAGTTAACAAATCCAGTTTATTGCTAAATATAATTCATAGGAACAGTAAATGTTGTACCGTTAATTTTTAGTGAATAAAAGTGTGTAAATAACATGTTAGCTTTTCATTCTCACCCACATGTCCTTAATAAAATATGTCACTGTGTTGTTTGGATAATTTTGCAGGCAAAAGAATATATTTCATTTCAATTTTGTGTGTACAAGTGGTATTGCGTGTGTACAAGCAGTATTACGTTTTGAGACATGTTCACCCTTTCAATGTGTTTAAGCAACTGGAGTTGGTTCTTATTTATGGAATCACAGTTGCAGAATTTGACATAAAACCTTTGTTGCAAAGTAAAACATGATCTGAATGAGTGAGGTTTTTTCAGTTGCTTAAAAACTGAACTAGGTTAAAAAAAACTATTCTACCTTTTTGCCTTGACAGAAAAAAGTAATCAACAAATTAGCTACTTCAATTAATATAGTGCAGCCAAAATAAATAGTGTACTACAAATAGGTCTAGCTACTTTATTTTACTTAGGTGCCTATATAGATATGGAACTACATGGCTAAAACTTTGAAGTAATATCTGGCTGTGTGTAACAAATATGTCAACACAGGGGTTTCCACACTCTTATAGCACATAGTATTAGTTGTGAGGCTCAGCTGTTGGCCCTGACAGTCAGTGGGCATGCAGCATTAAGACTGTGCCTGACTGTGGCCACATAGCAGTCAACAGGGTAAGAAAATGGATTTGTGTTTGATAAACCTTAAATATGGTGACAGGTGGTTCCATTGCTTTGATTGGAAGACAATGCTTGTAATTATTAATCAAATGACCAATATTAGCATCTTTGAGGTAGACCTACAGACATCTTCCGAAAACTAATGAATATGTTGTAATCATCTCAACTTGCTCAGAATTTGTAATCACTTTATAGCTAAATACCTCAGTTTTGAAAATTATAATTATGAAGATGTGCGTATATTATAATCTAATATGGGACTGAAGGTTTGGCAATGCATGGTCTTGTAATCATAGAAATTATACTGCCTGCATATTTTTGGCCATATTAATTATTTTCTATCATTATGGGTACTTTGACCCGTGACGTCACTGCAGCGTGGTAGTTTTGAGGTGCCTCACACGGAGCATCCCAGGGTGCCGCTGGTAGATACAACCCCAAAAATTGTTTCTTAGTTTATGGGAAGATGTGTAGTTTTTCCAAGGTCACACTTTATTTGTGGTGATAAAATGTACATTCTCCATTAAACTTGAGGCAATTCTACCAAAAATACTGTCAAGATGAAAGAAACAGGAATGCAGGGCTGCTATACTTGACAGCCCATATGTTTTTGTAGGAGCTACTTTACATTTTATTATAGAGAAGAATGATACTCTTCAAGCAGGTTGTGGATGGCTTATGGTAGAAACTGTTTGTTATTTCTTTCAATAATGTTGGAGGACTGTTTGCAGCTTAGCGATAGTATTTATGGTGGGTTGTTATCTATCCGCTGGTATTGACATTCCAGTGTTAAAATTACTTTGTGATTGACCTTTCAGCAAGTCTATTGGAAGGGGCCAGACAAAATCAAATATTAGTTCTTTCTGAACCATTGTGTTTTGAGGTTAAGAGCAGAGCCTTGCTTAGTGTGGCTGGGTTAATGTGACAATGCTGTTCCTGCGACTGCAATTTGTCAGTTTCAAAGTAATTTTAATTAGCGTATGGCTTTTAATATCAGGATATGAAGGAAACAGACATACATATTTATTACCTTTATTGAAAATTAAAGTCAGATTAATTTTTGCTGTGAGTGTGGTCATTATTAACACTTTCTCTTCAGTGTCACTTTGTGTACCTGCAACATTTGACTTCTCAGCAGTTGGCTTTCCAAAACCTCTTTTTGGTCGCATGTACTTTTTAGAAAGTTGGTGCACCTTTTCATACATGGTACCTTATGGAATATCCTTATGGTAGTCAAACTTTACTCAAATGTTCTACTTGTTTGTCCAGTATACCAATCATTTCAATAGTTAATTTTGGAGACATTACATAGCTATCCAAGGCATGTAACTTATCTGTCATTTGGTTTCGTTTTACAGTGAGCCCCCTTCATCACCATTATCTTTTTTTAAAGTAAGAGAATGATAGGCACCTCCACTGTAGCACTGGTTCCAGGGTATACTTTGCGTTCAATAAATAGTGCCTCCCTAGTGTTTACAGTAAATTTAATAATGGAAAATCCAGGTTGGAATTAAGAATATAGTAATAAGGACAGTTTACAACTCACCACAAAGAAATTACAACAAGCACATAAAAAAGACACACACATGCAACACTTCAGCTATCAAGTATGGCCTTCTTCAGAAAATCGAACATTCACGCAATCACACAACATAGTCACACAACCATCATCTCCAGCTGCCCCACTCCGAATCACACTCTGCGGTGTGGAAATAGGGGAGGGGAGGGAGGATAGGGAGGTTACTTCCCACCCCTCCTAAAGTGGTGTTCTGTCACCCTCCATACCTCCATAACATCCTAGTCCACCCCGAAATCCAACCTAATGCAAGACCTTTCCATTCTACCCTATTCCAATCCTGTCACAGGCTTATCCTATTCCAATCCTATCACAGGCTTACCCTATCCTATCAGAGGCTGGGCCACCTGTGAAAGCAGCTATGTAATTTACCAACTGTGCTGAAATCACTGTGCAGTTTTCTATATTGGCTTGACCAATAGCCAGCTGTCCATTAGGATGAATGGTCAAAAACAAGGTGGACCACCCTGTGGCAGAGCATATGCTTGATTTCAATGGTTGCTTCACAACCTGGGCCACGTGGATCCTCCCATCCACCACCCGCTTTTCTGAACTGCACAGTTGGGAGTTATCCCTCCAGTACATTCTCCGATTCCGAAATCATTACCTTTTTTCCACACCCTACAGTTCCCACCTCTCCTACTTTGAGCTCTGTATGTATGTGTTTGCTATTTCACAGTTGATTGCATACCATCATTGTTAACTGCAATTTGATCCTATTTAATTTTCTTTTTGTGTGGTCTTTAACTAGCCAAATTCTGTGTGAATTTCCACTTTCCAAGAGTTGCTTAATGCTTCCAAACATCTTCTGTTGCACAAATGCAAACAAAACAATCCAACTTATGTAATCTGTTAACAGTAGTTTCTAGCACTCCGTGTAAAACCTCCAAAAACATGTTTGTATCTACTATCTGAAATCATGGCCTGTGAAGTAGACACCACAAACTGTCTCTATCATTCCTGAATCTTTCCCAAAAGACTACAGTATTTCAATGATTTTCTATGTGTCAACTTCCTCTAGCAACAATCCAAGGACGTAATATATTATGACGAAATGCATACTGTAAACCATCAGCTGTTTATTATTTTTCAAACTTCTACCGGTTTCGCTTATAAACCATCTTCACGGAAGAGAACTAGACAGACTGATTAAACAGGTGCATTATATGCCTCCTTATGTCTACTGGCATGCGTGTCACACAATAAAAATAAATAAGATGTCACTAGGCATCAAGTCTTGATTAAAAACATAAAAGCAATGCGAGGCTGTGGGATGGTGAACCAAGGTCTATTACAAGAGAACCTAACACAACTATTGAACCCATCAGTCCATCAACAATTGACTGATGTATTCAACAGTTGTCCTGGATTCTCTTGTAATAGAAACCGGTAGAAGTTTGAAAAATAATAAACAGCTGATGGTTTACAGTATGCATTTCCTCAAATATCTTACGGCTGTTGAACCACATCCCAATAAAAATTTGTAATATATTATGGCTTGCTTATCCATGGATTTATTATTTTGTGTTTTTTTATTTTTCTTAGGTTGTACTGCCAACATTGATTAACATACCTAGAACATAAAAGGTTATTTCCAGCTAGCCACAGTAGATGAATCCAAGTTGTCTAAATATATGGCACCATTTCACATGAATACTTTGGCACTTATTATGCCTGTGTGTTTCACTGCATTAAAAAGGAATTTTGCATTATTGCACTGGTGTCTCTGTTTGTTATACAAAAGGCCACTGTAAGCTAACACTTTTTTTGAGTACTTTAATCATATGAAGGTAAGCGGAATCATGCTCTGGGGTGACTTGTCTTTGAGAAAGCCAGCATTGCTCAAAAATGAGTTTTAATAATATATGATGCTCAGTCATACTTAGCTTTAATTTTTGTAATTTGAACTATGTCTCTAGAAAGAGACAGATTGGGCAATATTTACTCAGTTTATGAAATAGCCGGTCTGACTACATTATCAGTTTCATTATATATCAAATATTTTCCTCTAAGTAACTGTAGTCACAAAAAGTAATTCACAGGAAATACCACAATGCATTTATTAGAGAGCTGTTCTCAAAAGAAACCGTTAATAGTTCGTTGTAAGAAATGGTAGACATTCATACAGTGGTACCTAATATTCATTACTTCTGCTATGATTCAAATGCCAAAATTAAATTAAAATAGATTAAATAGGCTATGTAAGCTTAGTGATTTTTTTTCTCCTCCACAAGATTTGCATTATTGAAATGTAAATGTAGTTGAACAAAGGTAAAAAATTATACATATTTTACATAATAAGAAAATGGTTTCCTAGAAATTATGGTGATGAATCTCTTATCACAAAAGGAAGGAAACTTTGGGTTTAACATCCCATTGACAGTGTGGTCATTAGAGACGGAGCTTACGCTTGGATGTTTGGCTTAAAGAGAGTAAGGAAATCGGAGGTGCCCTTTCAAATGAATCATCCCAGCATTTGCCAGGACTGATTTAGGGAAATCACAGAAAACCTGAATCTGGATGGCCGGAGGCAGATTTGAACAACCGTCCTTCTGAATGTGAGTCCAGCATGTTACCAATGCGCCACCTCGATTGATTTCTGGATGAATTACCACTACAATACAACTTGATCATCTATTAAAGACGCTCTTCAAGCTTTAGTCTGCAAGCCTCCCAGACAGTGTGTGGCATACATAAAATACACGTAGAACATAAACATGGGCACTTAAAATAACGGTAACACATTTTAAATTGTTCTGTTGATTATCGTTTTGTACAAGACACTTTTGTATGGTGCTGTATTTGGCTTCAAATTACAAGACAATTACATTCACACAACTTAAAATGAAGTGCACAAGTTGTGCCTGTGTGTATGTGTTGCTTCCATTTAGGCTATGGTAGAATATCTATGTTGGGTGAATATAATTTTCTTTGGCGCCTCCCTCAGGCTCAGCGATCACCGTTACAGTGACCTACAACCTATCTTCATTGTTATTTCAATCAGGACTTAAATCTTGGAATGTAAGTTGTAGTGACTGACTTATACATCACATAGCCCAAGAAATACATTATAATGTACGTGCATCTTGATCATAATTATACAGTTTCCAAAAATGAGGTATTTAGCTATTAAGTGATTACAAATTCTGAGTAAGTTGAGATAATTACAATATACTCATTAGGTTTTGGAAGATGTCTGTAAACGTACCTCATAGATGCTAATATTTTTGAGGTTTATCAAACACAAACCTTTTTTCTTACCCTGTTGACTGCCATGTGGCCACAGTCAGGCACATGCTGCATGCCCACTGACTGCCAGGGCCAACAGCTGAGCCTCACAACTAACACTATGTGCTATAAGAGTGTGGAAACCCCCGTTTTGACATATTTGTTACACACAGACAGATATTACTTCCTATTTTCAAAATTTTGGCCAGGTAGTTCCATATCTATATAGGCACCTAAGAAAAATAAAGTAGGTAGACCTATTTGCGGTACACTATTTTGGCTGCACTACATTCATTGAAGTAGCTAGTTTGTTATTACTTTTTTCTGTCAAGGCAAAAGGTAGATAATTTTTTAACCTAATCCAGACTTGTAACTGGAAAAACTCACTCTTTCAGATCATGTTTTACTTTGCAATAAAGGTTTTATGTCAAATTCTGCAACTGTGATTCAATAAATAAGGATCCCCTCCAGTTGCTTAAACACATTGAAAGGGTTAACGTGTCTCAAAACGTAATACCACTTGCACACACAAAATAGAACTGAAATATATTCTTTTGCCTGCAAAAATTCTCCAAACAACACAGTGAAATATTTTACTTGACATGTGGGTGAGAATGAATGAAACTAACATGTCATTTACACACTTTTATTCACTAAAAATTAACAGTACAACATTTACTGTTCCTATGGCTTATATTTAGCAATAAACTGGATTTAATTACGTAGGCTTCCGCGGCCAGAGTCAGATGACATAAAAGTTTTCTGGGTATGGTACCGCGTCATTATGTAAGGCTATTACTTAAATAATCCAACGTTTCGGCCAACGTTACAGTGGCCTTCATCTGGGTAAATGTTAACTATTAACTGCAGCTGTGAATGTCTTATCACAGGGATGTAACCTTTAACAAATTCATATCTTGAAACACAAAACTATTGCTTCCGGTAGAGAAGAAACTATTCATTCAACATATTCAAATATATTAACTTGTGCCTGGTAGTTTCGTTTTGCAGTTTATACTAGCGAATTTTATACTTTCTAAAGGCAGGGAGCAGTCAAGAGCACTGTCAATAGTTAAATAAATGTAGGGCTAAAATTTAGGTATTACACCACATTTATCAATGAAACACTGCAGTCTTATTTGTTTAGTTATAACATAGTAGTTCACAACACTGTTTCATTTCAAAATTACCACTTTCTGAATGAAGCACTGGCTGCTGCTACGTATAGCCGAAACTTATGGAAAATCGACGAAACTGTATCTGATACCAGTTTTGGATAACGTCTTAAACAGGGGACATACTTCTCCATCGACTTTTAAATTCGGCTGGTTTATTAGTACTACGATCTCTTCAGTAAACTGCAGAGTATTGCAGGCTTCAGCTAGAGAGTGTTTTCCCCCATCACTTTCCTTTAGTTCTTCATAACACATCAGCACCTTGAAATTTATAATATCTGAAACAAGCGTTCGGCATTGCTGTTACAAATCAAATATACAAAAGTATTTGTTTATATTTCAAACTTCCGACATAACCTCCAAGCATAATCTGACGGATATTTGAAAATAATAATCGATTGTAAAAAAATTACAATTACTTGCACTGGCCCTTAGGTATTACTTACCGCTGGGATAATTCCTACTTTTTAGTTCTCACATTATTAAATCTACAATAACAAACTAGCTAGTGGATTCAGATCTTAAAAATGGCGGAATTTACGAAAAGTAAACATAGGTGGGAGAGGGGAGGCCACGTGACCGACTTCGCATCCGGTGCCAAGTGGTTTGGTCTGTCCATAGTCACTCGTCGAGAGAGACATTTGAGCTAGCGATCGCGCCGGCTCAGGCCTCACTTGATTAAGTGATATGACGTGCGCGCCGCGGCCTGTCTCTCTAGTAGGCCTCGGTACGAACCGCGGCCAACGGGAAATACACGCAACACCACCTAGAGAGAAGGCCGCGGCGCTCTCGTGTGACGTCAGGCAGAGTAGGTTGCGCGCGCATAGCTGCCTGGGTAGCCGCTGGGGCACGGCCCACTATGCCGAAGCAGCGAGCCAGTCAGCTATGCGCGCGCAACCTACTCTGCCTGACGTCACACGAGAGCGCCGCGGCCTTCTCTCTATGTTGTGGTTATACAGGCCCCAGAGCAAACATAATGGCACGTAAGCAAGGTAGTGCCGAGGCGGCGCCATCGCTAGCTCACTGGCTGTCCGCTATGACGCAGTGGGCAGTGCCCCAGCGACCGGCCAATCGGCTGGCGATCGCGCCGGCTAGGAACTACCTCGCTTACGTGGCATGATGTGTGTGCTGAGGCCTGTCTTTCTCGCCGGCCACGTGTGCGAACCGAACGTTGGCGAGGCTTTCCCAACGTGTGCGGCAGTATCGAGCATGCCAGATATTCTCAACGTGCGTCTCAATTATCACCAATGAGGTGGGAGAACGCCATCTAGGTCACACCACGTGGCTATCCGGGAGGAGGGTGCAGCTCTTTTCGGGAATGAGGTGAAGGAGCCATATTGGGCGTCGTATTTCATGGGTTTTATGCATATAAATTAGGTCTTATGAGTGCATAACCTTTCAAAGCAAGTAAACGTGATTGGGTAAATTGAGAATCTCTTGAAAACTGGTCATTACAGGTACTATTTCTTGGAATAAATGACTGGAAACGTTTTAAAAGTTGTTAACAAATTTCCGTATAACAGTAATCTGCCGTCTCAAGGCAAGGTGGACAGAAGACCTATCAACACGAATTCTTCTTTACATCATTAGTTGTCATTACATGTCAGCAACCGACATATCTACCAATAGTGTATACAACACGTCCAGTCTAATACCTTCGTCGATGATACAGAGTTACGTTTGTGAGCGTAGTGTGCCGGGCGCCGTGGCTCAGCGTGTCCGGTCAGAGAGCTGAACTGTAATAAAAAAGCTGAGCGAAAGAACACGTAGAACCAAAACGAACAAACACGATCAGCGTCCGCAAGGACAAGAACTACCCATAGAGCAGAAAAAACTGCGTAGGCAGCAAAGTCGTGTACTGTGGAATAAAAATGTACACTGGCCCTGTTTCGAGGATCGTCGAAAGCAAATACTTCTTCTTCTTCTTCTGTTCTGTTATTCTGATAGACTCAAGGACATTCCTATAAATTTCATAGAAGTACCGGGTGATCAAAAAGTCAGTATAAATTTGAAAACTTAATAAATCACGGAATAATGTAAGTACAGAGGTAAAAATTGACACACATGCTTGAAATGCCATGGGGTTTTATTAGAACAAATAATAATAATAATAATTCAAAAAGTGTCAGATGGCGCTTCATCTGATCAGAAAAGCAATAATTAGCAATAACAAATTGAGACAAAGCAAAGATGATGTTCTTTACAGGAAATGCTCAATATGTTCACCATCATTCCTCAACAATAGCTGTAGTCGAGGAATAACGTTGTGTTGTGTGCAGCACTGTAAAACATGTCCGGAGTTATGGTGAGGCATTGGCGTCGGATGTTGTCTTTCAGCATCCCTAGAGATGTCGGTCGATCACGATACACTTGCGACTTCAGGTAACCCCATAGCCAATAATCGCACGAACTGAGGTCTGGGGACCTGGGAGGCCAAGCATGACGAAATGACGAAAGTGGCGGCTGAGAAAATGATCATCACCAAACGACGCGCGCAAGAGATCTTTCACGCGTCTAGCAATTTCTTTTTTCTTTTTTTTTTTTTTTTTAGTAAAACCCCGTGTCATTCCAAGCATGTGTGTCAATTTTTACCTTTCTATCTACATTATTCCGTTATTTATTATATTTTCAAATTTAAACTGACTTTTTGATCACCCGGTATACTGCATAATATTCGATGCTACATAAACCTAAGTGCGCATCCTCTGCAGAGTGAGTTTGTTGGATTCGTTTTATGAACAGGGCAGTTTTCACCTTATTTAGAGTAAAATACGCTCTTTATTGTTTCTTGTATTACATTTTACATGGTCTTAACATTCTTCTACTGAATAATAACACTGATCATGGAAGAACTGTTTTACTAAAAAGCGAGACTTGCAATAATGTTTGCCTGATGTGAAGGTCTTTGCTAATTTTATATCGCACAGTTTTTCGTGAAACTCTTATAATTCGCTGCACTTATTGACGCAACAAGCAACTTTTATAAGAGTCTTATGTTCATAGATATTTTGTTGTGATTTATGTAGGTCAATATCACAGTACATAACGAACACACGCTTAAGTGCGGAAATATTCGATTTAATAGAGGTAATGCATGAAATCCACTTTTTTGATCTCGTAAACAGTGTAATTCCAGAACCTGATGCCGTCGACAACTGTCGCTGGAGCGCGCTGCGGTCGCGTGTAGCTCGTTGAGGACGCGTCTCGTTGCTCAAGTCGCGCCGTCTCCCAGCGTTCAGTAGAACGTTGCACTCGATACGTTGACCGCACAAGTTGAAACACACGCTCCGTGTGCCGACGGCTTTAGCAAATGCTACGGGATAGGCAGCTAATTTCGTATGTGGCCTCCTATGACCCAACAGACTGCAATGGATGCCATGCAAATGAGTCCGCAAGTCCCTAATAGCGCTCTCAGCAGTTGCCACATGCTTTGTTTATAAATACACTTTACTGTTTGGTGATGTATCTGTAGTGTATCGAAGCGTTTGTCGCTGTAATAGGATACAGGACAACTTAGACAAAATTTCAAGTTTGTGTGAAGAATGGCAGTTAGCTCTAAATGTAGAAAAATGTAAGGTGATGCTTCTGAGCAAGAAAAACAATCCCATAAAGTTCGAACACAGCATTAGTTGTGAGTTTCTAGATACAGTTGCGTCGTTCAAATATCTAGGCGTAACATTGCAGAGCGATATGTAATGGAACGAACATGTAAGGACAGTTGTGAGTAAGGCGGACAGCCGACTTCGATTTATTGGGAGAATTTTGGGAAGATGTATTTCATCTGTGAAGGGGAAACTTGCACTAACACGTCTTGAGTATTTCTTAAGTGTTTGGGACAAGCAGCAGATCAGTTTGAAGGAAGACATGGAAGCAGTTCAGAGGCCAGCATCTAGGTTTGTTACTGGTAGGTTCGACCAATACGCGAGTGTCACAGAAATGCACCGCGAACTCAAATGGGAATCGTTCGAGGAAAGACGACGTTCTTTTCGAGAATTTCTGTTGATGAAATTTAGAGGGCTGGATTTTGAAGCGGACTGCAGAACGATCTTGCTGTCGACTACTTACCTTTTGCGTAAAGATCACAAAGACAAAGAAATTAGGGGTCATACAGAGGCATATACTTTTATCTCATTCCATGTGGGAGTGGAATAGGAAACGAAATGCCTAGTAGTGGTACACTGTACCCTTCGCCATGCACCTTACGCTGGGTTACGGAGTATGTAGATGTAGACGTAGAGAGTCTCCAGATGTAGCGAGTGTAGCAAAAGAGTACTAATAGAGTCAAACGCAAAGCAATTCTATGAACGCGACAGTCCTAAGCGTAACTAAAAACAGCCTATAACGTGAAATGTATATTACCTTAAATTTTAAAATTTTCCAGGAATTCCTCGACAGAATAAAGTCAGCCATGAGTAAAACCTGCAGTTTAGCCTTGAAAGTGGATGGACTCCTACTAAGCATTCTGATTTATTGCGGCAACTTATTAAAAATGCATGCGGCAGAATTCTGCACACCTACCTGCACAAGGATCAGGGAGGTGTGATCCAAATGCAGATGCGATATCTGCCTAGTATTAACTGAGTGAAAGCTGCTGACTCTGGGAAACGGTCAAATATTATAAACATACGACATTAATATGTATTGAATTCCCAGGTTACTAACCAGGGGTCCAGCTTACGCCACGTATTGCTCGAACCTCCCGTTTCTGTGCAGTAAATATCCTTTACGAACCAGATTAGATATCTCCCCGCCCCCCCCCCCCTCCCGAAAGAAAATGAGCAACTGAACTGTCACTTATTTTAGAAACTGTTCGAATGGTAAACAACGCGAAATTTAGTTTTTGATCAAGATCTTGAATATGTGCTTTCCATGACAGGTGATCTGAACACCTAGAAATTTCAACTGCTCAATCTCGTCATGTTCCCATTCTGTGTAACTTTAATGTCATTTTTTGTTTAATTGTGAGTTAAAAACCGTAAAAACTGTTTATTATTTTCAACAAGCCATGAAGTTATTTCTTTAACTACATTATGCTGCACCAATATTGTCAACAAAATCCTTTACTACCAAGCTATCTTAGAATTAATTGTTATGGTACAAGCCCCTTACTCCATAATTTTCCACCTTCTGCAACAATATCTTGTGATTAACACAGCAAAACGTTCGCAGTGTTTTATTTAACCCATCAAGTGCCTCAGAAGGAAAAGAGAATATAGCGTTTACGGCTTTTAAATATCTTCTGAAACCAAAAAGTACATTTGACGGCAAATTATGGGAACTGAAATGATCAATTAACCTCGAATACACAACCTTTTCACCTTTTCAATAACTTAAATATATTGTGGGATGGGGGGCAGGGGCTCTGTAAGACTAATGTAAAGATAAGGTATGTAATTTTCAGTAGGCACCCCATGGTATTTTGTATCAGTTTTACTACTCAGAGACCAAACTTTTTTGACATTAAATCATAAAAATATAGCTACTGTTCTGTCTATTCATTATTTGGGAGCGGTTCCAGGCCCCTTCGCTCCTCCATGATCGTCCCTGACGAAGAAATAGAAGTCTACATTTCTGTTTCTCCCTTTTTATGAAGTGGTTTTACTACTGAGTGCTTCAATTTGTCAGGAAACTGACCATTCCCAAAGGAAAAATTACAAATGTTGATTAGTACTGGGCTTACAGAGACAGATCAGTACTCAAATATTCTGCTAGATACCCTATAGCATCCATAAGAGTCCTTAGGTGATTTAATTATTGATTCAGCCTCTCTCCTGTCAATATCAAGGAGGGCTACTCCAGGTAACAGTCTCGGAATGCTATTTTCTAAGACATATATAACCTGTTGAGGCAAAAGTTCCGTTTAATTCACCTGCTACATTCAGCAATCCCCCAGGTAATCACAGTTAGAGAGTACGTGGCTAGAGTAGCCGAGCGCTCTAAGGCGTCTCGCTGCAGAGCACGCGGTTGCTCGCTGTCAGAGGTTCGAGTTCTCCCTGGGGCATGGGTGTGTGTGTTTTTCTTTAGGTTAGGTTTAGGTAGTTTGTAAGCTACTGTCTGATGACCATGAAGTTTGGTCCGATAGATTTACAAACATTTGAACGTTTTTTAGTACGTGGCTAGCGAGCACGGTGTCTGAGCTGAGTCCTGGCAGTGCTTCCACTTACTTATGCCAGACTCCTCTCTGTTATCTTTCCTATTGGGCCATTCTCGACCACGTTCTTTTCTGACCCCGACAATATTAGGTTACGAGTGCTAGGGTGTCTTTCAGTTTCCAACCTGAGCTGGGATGGTCAACGCGCTGCAAGGCGGAAGAGGGCACCAGAATGTCTCAACGATGGAAAGGGTGGAGGAACCTGGATCAACAAAAACACGACATATCACCAAATGACTACCGGTGTAAGTAATCGCCCTCCACCTAGTGCCAACAGCCTTCCTGGAGGGTGGATGAGCGGATGGAAGCTGAGGGCACCCTCATATCCCTGAAAAGAGAAATCATTTCTAAAGGCGGAAGAACCTTATGGAGGTCAACGTTATAGGATGCGGAAGGCAAGGGGAAACCACCACACTAAAGATCCTTGGAAAAAATCCTTCATGGAATGGCTGTTTCTGTGCAGAAATATTCCGGAGTAATAGGCCCACAATCCGATCTCCAGGTGGACACTATCCCAGGAAAACAGTCTATTATGAGGTTCAATAAGAAAAAAGGTAGAAGTTGCTGGACTAAAGATTGAAACATGGACTGTAAGAAAGGTAAATTAAAAAATGTGAAGAAAGAGATTAAAAGATATGACGTCAGCATTTTAGGACTTAGTGAAGTACGACGGGAAAAGGAAGAATTGGTTTCTGGAGAATATAAGATTTACAAGTGAGGGGATCACAAAGAATGTGGGGTAGGCATATTGTACAAGAAGAATCTGGATTATAACATAATAAACGTAATGTCTGTCAGTGACAGGGTGATAGCAAAGAAATTATCCACTGAGCCTGTAGACACTTTACTGGTTCAAGTGTACCTGCCTACATCCACTACTAGGTATTTCCTGTCCTATTCCACTCCCAAATATAACGAGGAAAAAAGAATGTCTGTACCCATCTGTACGAGCCTTAATTTCCCTTATCTTGTCTTTGTGATCCTCACGCGAAATGTAAAGGGCAGGAAGATCGTTCTACATCAGCTTAAAATTCCGGCGCTCTAAATTCCCTCAACAGAATCTCTTGAAAAGAACTTCCTCTTTTCTCCAGCGATTCCCATTTGAGATCCCGTAGCATATCTGTGACACCCGCGCATTGGTCGAACCTACCAGCAACGAACCTAGCTGCTCGCCTCTGAACTGCTTCCACGTCTTCCCTTAAACTGATCTACTGTGGGTCCCAAACACTTGAGCAATAATAAAGACGCTGTCGAACAAACGTTTTATATGCGTTCTCCTTTACAGATGAAGTACATCTTCAATAGGTCATAAGAATTAAATAGCTCCAGAAGCATGATTTTTTTTTTCTTTTTGTCCAATCGCTTACACAATTAACGTTGAAATGACCATATACAGTTGGTTTTTTGTACTTCCTAAAAATTGAACCCCGTCCAGTTAGAGCATAAATGTTTTAAAAATAGAGTGAGGGAAGCAACAAGTAAGAACAATTAGTTTAGCTCCACTACAATGGACCACTCCTGTACAACACCCAAATATCTTTTCAGTGCATTGTTTGGAAACATCAGTGGACGAATTGAACCTAGTGACCACGACATTGGATAATGTTAAGGAATACTGGTATCTTGGAAGTAAAATAACGACCAACGACAATGCAAGCACGACACAAAATTCATGCTTAAGAAGAGTCTACTAGTTTCAAACATTGGCATTAAAGAAAGGAAGAAATTTCTGAGGGAGTAAGTTTGGAGCACATGTTTGTATGGAACTGAAACATGGACAATTTGAAAACGGGCAAAGAAGGAAATCAACGCTAGAGACGAATGTTAAAAATTAGGAGGACTGATAAGGAATGATGGAATCGAAGGAATCGAAGAAGAAAGGACCAGACGGAAATCATTGGCAAAAAGAAGCGAAAAGATCATAGGACATGTGCCAATACATGAGGAAATAGCTTTCATGGTAGTCGAGGGAATTGCAGACGAAGTCTGGAAGGGAAGACAAACACTGTAATAAATCCTGCTGATAACTGAGGACGTGGGGTACAAGTGTTATTGTGAAATGAAGACGTGGGGGTAGGAGGGGAAAATAAGGCGGGCTGCATCATAGGATAAATAAATAGCGAAAGAATGAAGAAGATGATGGTGCAACAAATAATAAAGTGTTAGAGAATATTAGACATTTGTGTGTTTCATTCATAATGTATAATGCTTTAAATTAAGAACTGACGGAACACTGAGTCCATGCAGGAAAGGAAATGTAACATATTCACGGAAAACGTGACTTAACAAAACACTTGTTCGATTGTTGAGAATTCTTCAGCATTGTGGGTCTCCAACACCAATAGAAGAAATAGAGATATCCCACGAAGAGAGGCGCCTTTCGTCACGAAGCGAGTGAGTCAGAGAGGAAAAACAGATTCCAGTAACAGATGTACATGTGAGGCATCGCTGAGTGGTTTAGCATTGGAATTCCTGGGGAGTACGTCCGCAGGAGAGACGAACATCATTTACTTCTCCCACATATGTCGTGCCAAGTGTTACCAACGGGAAAATCCGAGAAATTTTAGCTAATACCGAGGTCTATCAACAATAATTCTTCCCCCACACAATTAGGAAATGGAATAGTTAAAGGGGTTACAAATAAAATTTTAATTTAAGTTACCGCCTTCTGAAAAAGTAATTATTGTGAAATATTTTGCGTAATTTTAGTGGGTGACTAATAGTATCGTTTGGACACAGAATAGTTAAAACTTCAGCACTTTCCTTTTTGTCCTGGAACATTTTTAATAACTTACCAAATGATTTTAATGTTTCTCTGACAAGGAACAATTTGAACTGGAACGCTTGCAACTAAACTAAACCCTAAAACCAAACAGTGATCTGTGTCACTTTCCGGCAAAACGTAGCACTCTACCACTAGTGACACTTTAATACATAGAAACAAAGAAACAAAATATTAAAACACGTTCACTGAATGTGAAGTCGTGTTCCATTTTGATTTATTCCTTAACCTAAAGTGTTTCTGCATCATTAATGTTATCTATTTCCGTGTTAATTATTTTATATTTTTTATTATTAATCAATGCCCCATGTTTATATATGTTTCCACCCGTGTGACTGAACTTGTGTGTTCGTATCAATGTGGAAGGTTGCTTTTAATGTTGATTGACTGCCGTGCAATGACTTACAGTCGCCGCATCGCGCTTTAGGCCTCGTTTAGCTGTAGTTAAGAACGCATAGCATCGATTGTCGTCTGCTGGCTGGCTAGAGACAAGCTTACTTGGCAAGATGGCGAGGTGGCCGTGTTCTTAGTGTGGTGCCAACATAATCTTGGACGAAAGAGATGACAAGAGACATCTCTGGAAGCCGTTGAAAAGGGTATCTTCCTCAGGTAGAAGGGGTTGGTAGACACTATGCTCTGATTGCGCTCTGTATGGGTTTTTAGCGCGCTTTACATTCGGTGTGTGGTGGGGAAGGTTTTTCCCGTGGCTTGAGAGCGACACTCTTGCAGCGACCATGGAAGTAAGTACTTCATCTAATCATGTTGAGGGAAAGGCATGCTGTTAGAACTCTGCTTTCTTTGTGATCAGGCAGTCTTGGTTTTTCGGTGATAGTTTTCTTGAGTAATTCTTTCGCTATGTAAGGCGAAGTGTTTCTTAATTTACAGAACTCAATTAAGTGTAAATTTATTATTTGCATTTGCATTCCAGTGATGATTGTGTGCCCAGTTTTGCTCAAGTCAGAATACTCGTGTGTGGCGTTCAGACATTGTGTAAACTTGGTATGTGTGAATTTCCTTGCTGTTTTTAACAAACTTTTCAAGTCGTGTCTGTATCCGCGAGTATGCTAAATATTTCACAGATTTTCTAATTTGATTACTCTTTTCCTGTCTTGTATGCATGATTGCACCATGTGCTTTCGTAACGGTTGTTGCTTCAGTCTTTAGCCATGCTTTTATTAATACTAGCTTTCTTCTATACGAATTCTTGCATTTGCTTTACTTGCTCATTCTAAATTAATTTCTGTTTGTAAATTCTATGTATTTCGGTGTGGTCACATACCACATTGAACTTAAGAACAGTATACCACTGTCTCTCCACATGAGTTCGTTTTGTGTTCTCAAACTTGTGATCAAGACACACGCCATCTCATCAAAACACTGCCAACGCTTCATTTCGCTGCTGCTCTCAAGTCTTACCGTATTGTTATGTACCGCAAGCATTATGTGCATGTCTATGAATGAATGAATCTGCACCGCAGTGGCCAAGGGGACTGAGGCGCTCCAGTCATGGTCTGCACGGCAACTAAGGTCGGGGGCTCGAATCCCCCCTCGGGCATGGATATTTGTGCCATCCTTAGTATTACCTAGCACATAAGTAATTTGTAAGTTTAGGGACTGATGACCCCGTAGTTAAGTCCCATAAGCTATACAAACATTTGAAATTTTTTTTTTTGATTGAATCTGCTTTCAGCTACCCATTGTGTATTTGCAAATTTCCTCCCACGCTACCTCCATATTTATAAAGGGTAGAAGTCATTTTTATTATGGGCAGTACTTTTATGATTCAATTCACTTTTGTACAAGGAGTGTGCTTAATTTGGTCTCCCCACATTTATTTGCTTGGTTATTTTACTGAATAGATTATGATTTTAAAGTATCAAACCTCTGATTTATGATTTAATGCTCCCCATCCTATGTTTAATCATCTACTCATTTATTTGTTAACATTAATTCTGTATTTGTAAAAGGTTGGCTGCTCCTTTAAGGAGTGAGCAGTTAGATAAGTTTCCGTTGTGCAAGTACTGCGGGTACTCGTAAAGTAATTTGGAGCAGCAGTGAGCGTTTTAACTTACATTTGCAGATCTTAACTGCCCGAGATCTTGCTTAGAAATCATAACAGGCTACTTTCAATATCAATAGCATATGAGGAAAATGATGAGATGTGTTAAAATGAGAAGGCATCGAATCAACAAAACCGGGTAAACTTCGAATATGCCGCCTTGGGATAAAGTAGTGCGATATCTAGGGACGCGAAGCATGCGTCGTCACCTCCCCCCTAAAATATTCAAGGCTGTGCCCTCTACGGGCAATCTTTTTCGACGTTGCAGGTCCGATACTCATCAAATGCCTAGAGACGCAAGTACCTTTAACAGTGACGTGTACTGTGAGATACTCCGCAGCCTACCCAAGTCCATCAACAACAAACGGCCTGGGCTGCTTACTGAGAGAGTCATTCTGTTCCATGGTAACGCGCGTCCACACGTCTCCAGGGCACACAAATTGTAGTAGCCAAGTTCAAGCGAGAGCAGCTTGAGCATCCGCCCTAGAGCCCTGACATGTCGCCCCGTGACTTCCGTCTGTTTGTTCCACTAAAAAATACATCTCAAAGGGAAACGCTTCAACTCGGACGACGAACTGGAGGACACAGCAGAAGACTGTCTCTTGTCACATCCACAGGAATTCTGTGATCGGGGATTCCTTCGGTCGTTAAACAGTGGAATAGTAGTGCTCAGGCCTCTGGTGATTAGGCCTACTGTTGAATGAAGACTTCAATTATAGCCACAGTGTCATTTCGAATCTTTTAAGACCCCTCGTATCTCACTAAAGTTAGTGTATCGTTACATTGTCCATGACAAACCCATTGTTCGAAAAAAAAAAAAAAAAATAATAGCGCAAACCGCACGAAACTAATAGTGCTTATATTAATACTCAAAATGCAGATGCAATATTTCGATGAAGTGGTTAAAACGAAGTGAAAGACTTACATGATCGCTGTTTCTTCATGGAACTTCACTTGTTTGCTCCCTTACTCCAACCAATCAAGTAACAATCAAGCTTCATTCTGTGGTTTACAATCAATTTTCTGCAAAAAGAAAAAAAAAAGTGAAAGGCTATGTTGTAAAATGCTTAGTTATGACACTGATATACCAACTCAGCATTTGAAAACGTGAATCACATCAACAGTCCGCGTTGCGAACTGATACAAGCACTATTATGTGTAGGGCATTGTATCTGAGCTACAATAATTACTTTAAATAGAGAGCTTTTGACCTTGTTGTTTGAATATGTAATTACAGATGGACGTTATTGAATTAAGCGCAGTTTTCCTCGTAAGTAATCCATTGATATCTCGTTACTTATTTTCTCTAGTAAAATGTCAGTTATCGTTGAAAGCAACTTTTGTGACATTTCGACGCATTGTTTCCCAAGGAAACTTCACCGAACAGCGTTTTTATTATCAGCGCGGTTTCGTGCTGTTCCGAGGGTCTAAGCGAAATGTGACCGTTGTGAGATGTCCACCATCTCCTTCTGCTATTTATTTTTAGCCTGTCTGACTGCATTCAACGTGTTGCAGAAGTATTTGTAGTGAAATTCCGTTGTTGAACTTAAGTATCCTTCGTTATATGACCATCTGTTCCATTCCATATTTTATACTAATGCTGTTAGTAATAAAACTTATTGCTTGTTTATAGAATTCCTCTGCAGGATTTATTGTTTATTTGTTCTGTTTTATGCTTGTGAATTTGTAATGGAAAAGCACTGTCAAAGGAAAAAAATGTTCAAATGTTTGTAAATCCATCAGACCAAACTGCGTGGTCATCAGTCCGTAGCTTACAAACTACTTAAACTAAGGTAAACTAACCTAAGGACAAAACACACACACACACACACACACACACACACACACACGCACACTCACTCATGCCCCAGGGAGGACTCGAACCTCCGACAGCGCCGCTACTCCACCCCGACTGTCAAAGAAAGAGGTGAAAGTGTATAGAAATGTATTACACTTGTTATTTAGTTACCTGATTTGTAGACTTCATCTCAAATCGTCTGCTTCACAACTGCAGTCACATCGCCAGAAATTTTGTTTACTGCCTTAAGATATAACTGCTGTGACCCCACTAGTTGTTACTAACTGCGCGTCATAATCGGAAAGGCTAGTAATATATTTATCCGAATACGTTTCTCGATTAAAGAACAATCTACGATCATAGCATTACAGTGCTACAGTTTCGTCGTATTATTATTTGTAAGTACATTTCTGTGTCAAAGGGTATGATGCAACTAGATTCTACCAGTGAACATTGTGCTCGTCATACAAGATCCAGTAGCTTTGGTAGCCAGTGATGGGAAGATAAATTGCTCACAGTCTTGTTGAAGCACGAATACAGCTTTTACAGTTTTACTCCAGAGTGTTGTTCATTAGCAAGCGTATGTTAAGTGGCAACACGACGCAGGAAGTCATCAGAAACGCTTTCTGAACTTGAATTACGAGCTGTGAAGTAGCAGCCTAATGTGTACAGGCGAACAGGTGTCATTATCTTTGCATCTCGTTAAAAGCTTTCGTGAATAACACAGTCACCCGCTTATCACAGTGAAAGTTTTGTTCAAATTAAGAAAGTTGGATGTCTTACAACTTACGAGACGATCATAAGCAGTTCCTTTCAGAGTTATAGCACAAACTGCTGAAATATATCCACAAAAGGCTTTGCACGTTAGTCGTTCGTTATCGCCTGTGATCAGTAATATCCTTTATATACACACCACAAATGGATGATGTTACCACTTTACTCTGCTCGAAAGACGCTCGTTATTTTTTACGATGCACTGAAGCCGCTTAAGCAAATCAACCACACGAAAGAACAATTCCATTGCGTCAACACGACCATCTGTTCCCACTGTATAAAGCGTTTGCAGATGGCTGAAATGCTTGTAATCTGCGTCTTTCGTCACTGCAATTTCACCTGATTTTTTATGCTCCCTTGAGGTTTCATTGTTAGTGGCTGGCCTGTGTTTTCGTTTCGCAAGGCTTCCAGGAAGAGCGACTTGTCGTTCAGACAAGCGATGCTTGTATTGTTCAAAATTTGAATGAAGACAGGATCAGTGTATACCAAACATCAGTTCCTTTTTACCCAACATTTTGATTGAGGGAAACTGTACATACCGGGTGATCAAAAAGTCAGTATAACTGTCGACCGGACTTCCTTCCTCTTCACTCAGTGGAATAGCACCGCCTTTGAAGATGTGCGGCACAGTTCTGTACGAAACGTTAGGTAGTGAATAATTCCGTGGACTACAACTGTACAGGCAGAAAGGTTTACCAGCAGCAGTGCTATACCGCTGTGAAAACCGTGACGCTATGTTCATTTCGTGTACTCGCATACTCCGTCAAACACCTCCCATAAATCATATTTATGGAATATACTGTGGGTACTTGGCGGAACATACACATATTGAAATCTTGAATACGTTGTATTTATGTTCCATAATATTTTTATTGATCTGTTCGATATGAATCGGCTTTCGGCTTTTTAGGCCATCGTCAAATAATATTGCACAGATAGTCCACACTAGAACAGAGAGAGTACATAGTTATGCAAAGATGGTTTTCCAAAGATTTGTGAAGTTTGTGACTATGTATGGATACCAGAAAACAAAAATGCAATCTAGAGAAATAAATCTTGTATTACTTTACAATAAGCGATCAAATCCAGTGGATCGCGCGTTGTCATACTACAACTATTTTAAATTACTGTACTGGCGTATGATTATATAAATCGAGAGCTATCAATTGTTATCAAACCATTCTGACGCTGGCCTTGTGTATAGAGTACAACCGGTTAAATTAATAAATAATTGTTGCGACATGTGGCTGTTACAAAATCAAATTCAAATAAAGTATATAGAATATTATCACTTACACCACAAAGAACTTTATTTGTGAAATGGCGGTCGGACTTAATCAACATTTTAATTGCAGTGCTTTCTTTTCAAAAAGTCGAATAATTACAATGATTTTTACAATTAATGTAGATAGATTAAAACAATACTGTTGTCGTTATATTTTTGTTAGAAAATTACATGATAACGTAAGCTGTGGAAAGATTAAAAATATTCGTTGCAAATTCGAGGAACTGACAGACGGCCAGAAAAAATCAAGTCCCGCACGGAACTAATGAAGAAAAAAAAAAAATAAATAAAAAGCCTCATCTTCTACATGACAGCTGAACACGATATCAGCTGACCTATTCGACCGTGCTGCAACGTAGTCTTCACTGATAAGTTATATGGTGCAAACAGTAGAAGTTGGGTTAAATAATGGTAAGTTATTAAGGAGAAATGCAAAATAATTTCTAATGTGCTTCTACGTGAAAAAATAAACCAAAAACTAGCAGAACATGTGCCTGATTTTCGATCGCTACGGAACTGGAGCGCGTTGAAGAGTACACACAACCAAGAATGATTACGCAGACAAGTGTGAGTATTTCTTACCGAAATGCTGTGTAGGCGCTGCGGTGAAGGGAATGAGACAGGATCAGTTGAATAATACGTCCTGGAAGAGGTTGACATGACGTGCAAAACACCTCGCTTTCACACTAGAGCATTCAAATGAGTGGAGCACTTTTTGAACACCTCCGAAAGGATGAGTCGGTTGTCTATCCCATCATTATTCTGCACTCCACAGCACCTACTCAGCATTTCCGTATGCAACATTCACACTTGTTTTCATAATCAGTTTTAGATGTGCATAGTTTACAACCTGCAGCATTTCGGTAACGATAAAAAACCGTATATCTGTTTACAGGACTTTTTCACGCGTATTTTCACATGCAGAAGAACCACACAAATAATTTGAAGTCCCTTCCTACGATCCCTACAGATGAAGATGTAGGAAGGGCAAACCAAAGACTGCGTTTTATTCACAGAAGACGTGGAAGATGCAACGTTTCTACTAATGAGACAGCCTACACTACCATTGTTCGCCAACAGCTGCCCAGTAATCGGTCCATACCAGATGGGATTGACGGAGGACATCGGAATGTCCAAAGAAGCACAGCGTTTTCTTATCTCTCGGTACAGGAGGGAAAGAGTTAAGGAAATAATACACAAGTTTGGGTGGAAATGTTGTTGTAGTAGATGTTTGGATGTTTTAGGGGGACAAAACTACGAAGGTCATCAGTCCCCCTGGGTAGAAATAATTCAAACGAAGGTGCTTTTTGTTGCGCCAAGACCGTATTATGAAACTAACATCACCAATTTCCTCCTCTGAATCTGAAAATATTTTGTTGCCTTTTACTTACGTAAGAAAAACGAGAGTTTGCACGAAAAGATTTATTCCTTCATTTTTCCCGAAAGTTTTTAGTGTGTGTAACGGCAGGGGAACGGTCTGAAAGCGGTTCGATGAACACTCTGTCAGGCACTGCAATATGAACTGCAGAGATGTAGACGTAGCTATCGAAGTAGATGTAGCACACTGCGAGGCGTTGGGGGAAGCGGACAAGTAGTTCGCCAGTGCTTTCAGGAATGTGGAGGGGAGTTCTGCAGCAACATTATTTTCAAACTTACAGAACTACTAGAGGACCCGTCCGAACCTTTGCACCATTAGTGGAATGACAAAAAAAAAAAAAAAAAAAAAAAAAAAAAAAAAAAAAAAAAAAAAAAAAAAAAAAAAAAATGGAAGTAAAGTTGAATGTTCACGCGTAGCTTTCTTCAGAATCAATCAGTGCAAGTGATTAAAAGCGCAAATGAAATAGCTTGATCGTCTTTGTGTTGTTAGGTCAAAAAGAACTGCGTACCTAAATTAAAACCGAAGGTATCGTAAAATAACCAGATTGAAATGTTCAATGCAAGGATTGAAGCTTACCGCGTTTAAATAAAAATAAAGGATGGAGAGACTTAAGTTAATTCTGATACTTGATGACAAAACTGCAAATGAATACCTTTTGTTTAAAGCAAAACTTAAGGAAATCGGTCGGATAGAACGGACTGACCGACTTACTTTAGTTTACAGCAAGGATATCCCCATAAGAAATAGAAGGAAATCGCGTTTGAGTGTAGAAAAAGGAAGGTGAGAGTTATGTAAATTCTGATACTCGATGACAAATCTGTAGATGAATATTTTTCGTTTAAAACAAAATGAAGATAAATTGACCGGGTAGATTGGCCTGGCCGACTGACTTTATTTTTCGTAGATTCTTTCAATGTATAAGATGTAAAATGTGTACAAAGAAATGGAGAATAAATTGAAAATTGACAAAGTACGTGGATTGGAATGATGGTTTGGCTAAAATAAATAAATAAAAATAATTAAAAAAACTTTTTTGAGGAAATGTATACTGTAAACCATCAACTGTTTATTATTTTTCCAAACTTCTACAGGTTTCGGTTATAAACCATCTTCACGGAAGAGAACTAGACAGACTGATTAAACAGGTGCATTATATGCCTCCTTATGCATACTGGCATGCATGTCACACAATAAATATAAATAAGACGTCACTAGGCATCAAATCTTGGTTAAAAACATAAAATCAATGCCAGGCTGTGTGGTGGTGAACCAAGGTCTATGCCTAGTGATAGATTTTGGTTCACCACCACACAGCCTGGCATTGATTTTATGTTTTTAACCAAGATTTGATGCCTAGTGACGTCTTATTTATATTTATTGTGTGACATGCATGCCAGTATGCATAAGGAGGCATATAATGCACCTGTAACTCAGTATGTCTAGTTGTCTTCCGTGAAGATGGTTTTGTAACCGAAAGCGGTAGAAGTTTGGAAAAAATAATAAACAGCTGATGGTTTACAGTATGCATTTCCTCAAATATCTTACGGCTGATGTACCTCATCTCAATAAAAATTAAAAAAAAACGGTTGTTCATTACTCTGAGTATGGGTCTTGTACATACTCAGTAGAAAAGGTTGGAAAAAAATATGTGCCCGAAGATGGGGATTAGCTCAAAGTACTGTCAAGAATAAAAATAAATTAATTAATTAAAAACCACAGTTTGGCAGTCAGTCCCACAACATTTCATTTTGTCTTCGTAAGGCGTCTGCAATATCTCTCAATTCTGTCACTACTTGCTGGGCGTAACATTAGAGGAACAAAAGTGTTATTGTTAACAACGTGATCTTTGATACGAGGGATTCGTGTTCAGACAAATGTAATCACATCGGATTAAAAAGCTACGGAAAGGAGTATTAATCGTGTCATATGAAGAGCTGATTCCTTGATTACATACGACGTACTCTTGACAGCAGGCTGATTGTAATCACGTCAGTCTCAAGATGACGATGACAGTGACAATTTATAAGACAGGAGCGATAAGATAACAACTTTCTCAGAGGGCATCAAGTGGCCCGAGACAGTGTCTGTACAATAATGCTCGATACAGACCTCGACTGTGGGGCGCCAGGTGCATGGCCATCTGTGAAGCAGTTTAAGCGGTGTGCACTGACGGGAAAGAATGCAAGGTCCTCATGGGGACGGTAACTTTATTTACAAGTGAAATCAAATGTTCAAAAGTTTGTAGAACTTACGGGACTTAACTACGAGGTTATCAGTCCCTAATCATACAAACTACTTATCAACTACCTAAGACTAAGGACGACACAAATATCCCCGAGGGGGGATTCGAACCCCCGACCGTAGTGCCCGTGCAGACCGTGACTGGAGCGCCTTAGTCCCCTCGGCCACCGTGGCCGGCTTTACAAGTGAGGTAATCCAAAACTTATCAGCGCAAGAGTGTATGATAACAAACTGAGACCAAATGACAAATGTGTGTGCCCAAACATGAGCGTTGCTACACCGTGTATATCCCTCTGGTGGCATCGCAGGAGCTGCTCTCGTATGGACACGATCATAAATGTATCGAATTACGTGATAGATTTTCCAAAGCAACTTTCGTCTTATTATGAGAAAGAAAAAAAATTCCTGATATTCTGCAAATTTATCATGTGGTTACAAACCGTCTCTCGGCTTCTTAGGCCATAATCAGGTAACAACTGAATGTCGTTAACATTTCTTCACATATATGACACAAAGATGTTATTAAATTAGATATGATACAAATTCACATGTTCACAGGCAAGTGTTACTTTTTATGGCACTGAATTACATTTATTAATCAATAAAAATATATAAAAGAGGTTGATGTCGTACGTTGTGATTCTAAGCTTGCAATTATCGTTAAAAACGGGAGGGGGAGGGAAGGAGAGAGGAAGTTGGGGGTTGTTGCATTACGAAATAGTATTGAAATGGTAACATTTGATATATTTAACAAACTAACAACTAAAATTATTTTATTAGGGGGATAAAAGGGAAAATGAGTTTGGTCATTTAATACTATACTGGCGTCCTCTGATATAGTTTATTGCCGGCCGCGATGGCCGAGGGGACTGCGGCGCTTCAGTCACGGTCTGCACGGCCACTATGGTCGGGGGTTCGAATCCCCCCTCGGGCAGGGATAATTGTGCCGTCCTTAGTTGTAGCTAGTTCATAAGTAGTTTGTAAGTTTAGGGACGGATGACCCCGTAGTTAAGTCCCATAAGCTCTACAAACATCTGAACATTTTGAGCATATATTTATTGATTTCTATTATTTCCAATAGTGTCATCTAGAATGTAAGATTTCACAGTCTAAATCACAAGTGTGGTTTTCTGTGAGCAGATGTTCAATAAATTTTGAATACTTTGTTATTATTATTATTATTCTCTAGCTTCTCTTATGTCCTGCTAATCTAATAACTACAGCCCTGTCAGATTGACCAATATAAATTTTTCCACAATGTCTGCATGTGATCTTATACACACCATCTGTGCTAAGGGTTTAATGTTGTCTTTGCTGTTGAATAAATATTTGGAAATGATGTTTATGTTATAAAATGCAGGTCTGTAATTTCGAGATTTTAACTTTTTAGCAAGGTGATCTGAAATTTTGCCTAAATATGACACACCAGTTTTTCTGACTGTTGAGCTGGCCAGAATACGAAACTGGTGCACTTGTCCTCATTTTCTTCTTGTGTAGTATATTGTCAATTAGGACAGGGTTATAGCCATTACTTGATGCTATATATCTGATGTAGTAATGCAGAATCAGATTATGTAGTATATTGTCAATCAGGGCAGGGTTATAGCCATTACTTGATGCTATATATCTGATGTAGTAATGCAAAATCAGATTATGGAACTGGTATGAAACGATTCACCATTCAGTTGAAGGCTGCACGTTTATGACTGTGCTGTGAGGTAGCAGGGATAACTGTATCTGTTACGACTGATTTTCTGTAAATACCAAATATGTGTTTGTTGTGCTGATATCAATGGTAAGGTCCAAAAAATTTATGGAAGATATTCCTAGTTCCATAGTGAATTTAATTTTGTTGAGCTGGGAATTGAAATGTTTTAAAAGTGTATCCAATTGTCTAGCGGTGCCAGTCCATGAACACAGCACATCGTTCAGATACCTGAACAAGTATCTAATTTTGCAATTCAGTGGTTCTTTCTGTAAGAAAACCTGCCCAAAATTATCCATAAAAAATCTAGGATAATACAGTTGGGAATCCATAAATAGGCCATCAGAGTGGCTGTAATACTTGTTTTGAAACTGGAATTAATTTTGTTTAATACATACTTCACTAGCACTCTTTCGTCTTTCATTGTAGTGCGTTAAGGGTTCTTGCAGGCCCTACAGAAAGTGTAAGGCCCTGCTTCATAATGTTCCACTCGTATTCATTTGCTGAGAGATCTGGTGAGTCTTTTGGCCTGATGAGTTGTACGTCAGACAGATCGCGCAGGGACGTAACAGATGTTTGTGGTCGTTCCCCCTGTTGAAGAAGCACGCCTCTGCCCTGTCAGAGAAATGGCAGCAGCATCGGGTTAGCAGTACCGAGAACTTCATCCTGCAGTAACAACCAAATGAGACCACCCCAGCATCCAGAATCCCTAACAAAGATGGTCAAAATACCAGCTTTATAGTTGTTTTAGTAATCCATATCACTGGATAAGAAGCATAAATAACTGAAATTATCATTAAACATTAGGCGTTTTCTTTGATTTAACAAATGCGTTTGATAGTATTGATCACAAAATATTGTTGCAGAAGTTCGAACATTACGGAATAAGACGAGCTGCTCACAACTGGTTCACCTCTTACTTTAATAACAGACAGCAGCAGGTAATTCTCTGCAATGTTGAAATTGGCTACGACGTGCAGTCACAATGGGGCACAGTTAAGTGTGGGGTGCTTCAGGGGCCTGTTATGGGACCTCTGCTGTTTCATATTCATATAAATGATATGCTTTTGAGTATATCAGATGATTGAAAAATATTTTTCTTTGCTGATGATACCAGCATGGTAATGAAAGATGTTGTTTGTAAAACTGACAGAGTATCAAATAATAACCTTCAAGAGATAAGTTCATGGCTTGTAAAAAATAAATTGATGATAAATCACAGTAAAACTAATTTTTCAGCATTTCTAACACACAACAAAAGCTGGCATTTTTATTACATGTAATGGGCATATGATGAGACTGAACAGTCCAAATTTCTAAGTGTTCAGATAGATAGTAACCCGTCATGGAAATCCCATATTCAAGATTTTGTTAAAAAATAAACTCTACTTTATTTACCATTACAGCAGTATCTGAAAAAAGTGATTTTAACGCGATTAAATAACGCTGTAACGTCGTCAAAAATATATAATTGTATACAAGCCGTGGCGGGGCTCCTGACGACAATTAATTGTCTCGATATCTCATGGTCTGTTCTCCGTGATGCGGGAATACAGTATTGTGGCTGCGAGTATTACAGAACAAATAGGCTGTGGTAATAGGAAAAGAGACATCGTGGTGAATGGAGATTTGGGTGTGGCGGGAGACGTGCAGGGAAGAGTCCTCTGCAGTCGGGTTGGTCACTGTGTCCTCGATGGCGGAGTGGTCAACGCGTCTGCCTCGTAAGCAGGAGATCCTAGGTTCGAATCCCGGCCGGGCACAAATTTTCATTCGCCGCACTTTGGTATTCCATCTAAACGTAGTACAGTAAAGCCATAAGTGATCGCAAATTGCGGTTTATTTCATTAAATGAACGCTGTAACGTCGTCAAAAATATATAATTATATTACAATAATGTTGGTGAATAAGTATGCCATCCGAAACCAAAAATCAAAATGATAGGGAATGTGGCTGTTGACCATAATAAATTAATATGTTTAATATACTGTATGACCGATATTTAAGCATGAAGCTAGTTTTGAACAGTAAAGGTCCTTTCTACCCACAGTGATTGGTAAACTATCAAAAATTTAATGTATATGCAAAGACTATTCTCATAAGATTTATTACTATATTTGCATATAAATAAAACAGAATCGAAACACTTTGCATACACATAAAACAGAATGAAAGCTGTCTTGGCATATACATAGGTTTTGGAACCGTCTTTGCATGTACACAAAAGTTTTGATAGTTTAACTCAGAATGAATGGTAAACTATCAAAAGTTTCATGTATATGTAAAGACTGCCCTAAAACAGATTCCAAACTAACTGCTTTGATAACTGTAAACATTTTCTCCTGAAAATGTGCTTGTTACCTAAATAAAGGTGATTCCAGTAAAAATTTTCTTTTTGTGCACAACGATTTTTTTAAAAGCTGTCATCAATTTCGATGTTGATGATCTCGCTCTTGCTACTTTTGATTCCCTCCGTCTTTCTTCGGCTTATTCACAGTCCATATTCTGTGGCCAGAAGACTTCATTTCCTTCCGACCTGGCATTGCTTCTCGTTTACTCTGAGAATAGCAGATTCAAAATGTTCAAATGTTTCTAAACTTATTAGAACAAACTGCACTTGTCATCAGTACCTACGACTTACAGTAAACCGCGGTGGAGTAGTCGAACGGTCTAAAGCACCTTGCTGCGGAGCGCGCGGTTGCTCGCCGTAGAGGTTCGAGTCCTCCCGGGGGCATGGGTGTGTGTGTTTGTCCGTAGGTTAGTTTACCTAGGTTTAAGTAGTTTGTAAGCTACGGACTGATGACCACGCAGTTTTGCCCGATAGATTTACAAACACTTAATTTAAAGTAACTTACTTACAGTAAGTACAAAACACACACACACACACACACACACACATACACACACACACACACACAGAGACACTTATGCCCTAGGGAGGACTCGAACCTCCGACGGGAAAGACCACCTAGTTCGTAGCATGATGTCTTAGACCACACGGCTATTCCGCGCGGCCGAGAATAGCAATATCGTCCGTTGATGTAATCGTTGATATGCTTGCACTCAAATTTTATTCCAACTCTTTGCTGACACGAAAACGTCATTCACCGTCCACATTTAGGTCTTTGCACATCTGGTAACACATTTAAGTACACGATTCTCGCCTTACAATAGCGGAGCCCAAGTTCCATTAAGATTATTGTGTCTCACCGGGTATCTGGGTTAAGTAGGCCTAGGAGCGAGCTGAGGGTAGTGTAAGCCGCTTGGGCCTTGTACGCGTCAGCAAAGCCTCTTAGCCCTAGTCCGTCTCCAGCTGAGTCAGCAGGGGGCGAAATCGACGGCGCTGACGACGTAGCTTATTCTAGGTTTCGCGGCTCTTTCTTACCGGATAAAATGTTTTGAATGAAAGTTCCGCCATTAAACTTTAATTCAAATGTAATTATGACACAAAGGAATTGCTGGCGTAAGCTGTCTGAGGAACTGAATTATATCAATGGGGAAAGCTGACAATTTTGCGCAGCAGAATTTGTAGGGAGGAAGACAGATAGTCGAGGTAAGCACTAGGGCACCTTGACACGGTGGCAACCATGACTGCACGGACTATCCTAGCACGCCCTGGTCCAGACCCAATTTCTTCTGAGGATACGACTGACGCCCCCGTGCCCTATATATCCCCATTATTCGCGTCATTTCGCCAGTAAGAGTTAGAGCTTGGTGTAGATCTACACCGAAACCATCACTCGCCTTCTTCGCCTTAATTTTATACAGAGAGACAAAAATCGACCGAAAACTTGGAGGAGTACTAGAGGGGATTGAGCACATTTTTTACAGCAACCCACGTCCGGAAATGTCATCCAATGACTCCAGAGGATTTCTTTATCTTCGTTAGTGGGAAACAAGTTTCTTCTACTGCAACCTCTTTGCTTTCCATATTTTGGGAGAAGGTAGTATAGACCAAATCAGAAAAAAAAAAAAAAAAAAAAAAAAAAAAAAATATTAAACTTGGACTCTAAAATGCATACGATAAAATCTCGGAGCGCTCGACAATTGTAAGAAATGTGTTCCGTAGTATCGTAAATGATAAAGGTCTCAATAGCTCAGCAGTGCTGGTACCACCCAGCAAGCAAGTATGTGACAACTACTAACACAGTTTAACTACAATCAGCGAAACCGCATTATGAGTGTAATGTTAGCTCATACATCAGTTTTCCTCCATTGCCGCAGCACAGTGATATGGTGACCAATTTGGGAGATTTTTCAAGGTGAGACGATCTTAAAGGGCGGCAATACTTATTCAGGTCTTTGCACTTATGAATTTATTGGATGATACTATTTGTTCACTACAACACCTTTGTGGTTTTTTAACGACAATAATACTTTTATGCCCAACGAGCACTATAGTCCCTAAAATATTAGTATTTTTAATACTTCAAAATGCAGACTTTCGCCTACAAACCGCTACTGGCTTTTATTACGATTTTTAACGAGATTTGACGTGACCCGATGGTAAAATCAATTTTTATTACAGATTAGGGGAGATACAAGACGCTCCCAGCGCTCCCAACGTTCAATCTAATAAAGTATTTCAGGAAGTGAACTTGGTTTAATCAACAGTGACTTTAACCCTATAATGATATCACAAACAAACTTATTTACTAATAAGACGTTTTTAGCCAACGTCGCTTTCTTAGTTTAATTACATAACCGGTTTCGGCGTGCTAGACGCCATCTTCAGACCTATAGTAATTTTTTACATGACTTCATTGCTATTACAATTGTTGTAATAGCAGTGAAGCCATGTACAAAATTACTACAAGTCTGAAGCTGGCGTCTAGCACGCCGAAACCGGTCATGTAATTAAACGAAGAAAGCCATGTTGGCTGAAAACCTCTTATTAAACAATTCTAGATCGGCCCAATAATGTGTTCCTTATAAAACTTATTTACGTTTCAAGAAGTTTAAGGAGGGCCCCCACAAAATTCGGCACCCAACATGAATATTGGGACGTCGTAATAAGTCTTCCCATCTAATTTACCAAGGAAGCTACCTGAACATACACCTTTACCGGTGCGAAACCAGCCATAACCTAATAAAGATATAAAAGGCAGGCGGATTTGAATTCTGGCATAATTGTCTGTGTTACCTTCTGGAATTCTTAACAATAATGTTTTCAGCTGTGGATGCACACATCATAAAATAGTTTGTGACTTTTTAAGGAGTATTTGCGCAAGGGCAACTGGAATGACGTCATTACCTTATGGGTCCTATCATCACGGAGCCTCTTAGTGTACGGCTTTGTCTGTAGAATTACAGCTGGGAGCTGACTCTGGCCACGTTTTTTCAGGGTGATATACTGCCTGGCATCCTGTGGAATTTCGACGAATTTGTCTGGTGATTCGTGTCACCTATCCACTTTGCTCTTTTATCTGTGACTATTCGGGCTATGAGCTCGCTAGATAATATGTTAAACTCCTTTTAGGGCAAAAGTCTGGGAAACGTTGAAGGTGAGGAATTTTCGAAAGGACGGTTGACTCAGGTGGCGTTCTCTGGAGGCGATCCAATTGGCTCCATCTTTGTAGGCGACAGGTCTAGCTATCTGCCATAGCTGCCTTCCCATCTTAGAGCTCTCCAGTGATTGGTATGTCGACTTGTAAAAGATGGCTTGTTGGAGGTCGTCAAAAAAAATGTCAAAATCATAATGTGTAATGATATGCTGTAGTAATAATAATTTCGTTATTGATTGTTGCAGCAAATCACAACTGATGGGTCGCAACAACACTTTCGAAGTGAAAGTTAAAATTTTGAATAAATAAAAAAATGATATTAATTAACTTGAAACAGTCACTGTGATAATTAATTAAGCTTGGTCCTATCTGACTTAGCATTGACTACAGCCTCCAATTAGCACCTCTTACGATTCACGAACAGCACAACTTCACTAATAAATGTGTCAGAATTCATGCAGTGATGATGGCGTGTTCGTGTTACAGTCAAAATCGTAATAGCTGATAGACTCTGAGTGCAATGATAACAGCTCAGTACTGTGAAACTCCGCGGTGCAATGAGCTTCACAAATACTACATTCAAAGTTCCCAATAATTTTGATAATATTGTTTAAAGCATTCAAGTTCCTTATAAAACTTTACGTGAACTATATTTTTTATTAATTAATTTAATTGGTTCCAGGGCCTGGGTAGCGTTCGCGTGTAACTGGCTCAGCAGAGTTTGGCATTTAACGTATTTCATAAAAATTACTTTCGTCAAGTCTGGTTAATCAACTATATAAATGAAACCAACTTTACGTGCAAACTCTCTTGCAAGTTAAAAGCTTTGGCATAATAATTGATTGCAAAACTTAGAACAGCACTGCACATTAATTACTAGTCTCTGTGGATGTAACACGTTTAGCAATTCTTTAACTCGTTTAGCAATTTCTTTAAAACTGATCGTAATTACTTTGAAAAATTATTGAACTTGTTAGTCAATGTACAGGCTTGCATAATCAACATAATCTAATAATGGTGATAATGGGGTGACTACAACTGGTTTCAAAATGAGTTATATATAATTGAACCAAAATTCTGATTGGGTTGACACTACATTTACATGCATACAAAATAAAATGTTACAAAAGTACTCATCTGTTTTTGTCGTCTCCGTCGTGAAGTCCATACAAGACAGATATGATTACAATAGGTACTCTTACTGCTGGTTCAAAATATTTTTATCGACAACTCTTTGTTCAACTCATCTGGCTGAAATCTCCATGCATTGATATCACCTCGATACACCTTCTAATCTCCGTAAATACAGCAACGATCACTCTCGGTGACAATAGACTTGATAACCAAACAATTACTTTTCTTGCACACATGAAAAAAAACATTACACTGATCACTTTTTAGTATAAATAAACTTGTTTCGCACTTCCTTCAATACATTGAACAGTACGCCTCTCAGGCTTATTGCAATTGCATTAAACTCGCGCCACACTGCGCCTACCGTGACTCTGCACCATCAACAAAACATTTATGTCTTTACTTTGGCGAGTCCGCTCCGCGACTGCTTCAGCAGCGCGACACTCACAGCTACTACTTCTGTACCAAAGACAGTCTTTACAACAGGTTCAACATTTTCTCTGGCGCATTGCCAACTTACAGCATAAGAATGTCCGTGCATTCATGCGGGTTTACACAAACAGTACATGTTTACACTAAATGATTCAATATAGGAAATGACGTTACGTAAGAAATATATCTAGCCTACAAGAAATGAAAATACGTGAAATGAACAAATTTAAGACAATATATACATTACGTTAAATCAGACTGTAGATACAGCGACAGGTGTACTCTTACAGACTTTACGGCGGTGGAGACGCCCAGTTTTTTGCGTGAATGGACGATGAGTCGGTGGACACTTCTCATGTAGGCTCCGGCTAGTTCGGACGTTTTCCTTTAAATTTAAATAGGATCTGAAGAGTTTCATTCGCTCTTCTGGGCTGAGTCCTGAGCGTTTGTTGTACTTGTTTGTTTTCTGAGGTTCTTGCCTGCAGCGGATCGCGGAATTTAAAAATTTCACGTGTCACTCTGGACAGGGACTCAGTTGTTTGCTTTGCGAAACAGCTGTGTTTTATATTATTGTTCGGTCGAAACTTGAGATGCTATTTGCTAGGAATTCTCTCCGCCTTTCTAGTTTTTCACGATAGGATAACGCCACATGTATAGCCAGATATTTCACTGTGTTGATTAATTAAGTGGTAAGAACTTTACATGTAAAAGTTATGGCTACATTTGTTTCATTCCTATTAGACTTCGTATATTGGTTTGTAAACTTATTTTTTAAAAATCAGACAATTTTTTGGTCACAAATGTATAAATTTATTTGTTTAAGTCATAAATTTACTTTCCTTTACAAATTCCTTAGTCACTATTTTGGAGGGGTAATTAGATAGGTAGAGGACTGTGTTTATTATTTGGTGCACTATGATAAATTATCTCGCCACTGTGCTTGTAGCTTCAGGGTGTTGGATTTTTTTATGTTTTTAATAAAAAAAATTATGGTGGCGTCCCTTAATATTAACATTAATGAGGTTCATATTTAAAATTAATTTGCATATTTGTGATTTTGCACATTTACATACCAGTGGACCATCTCTGACGAGTAAATATATATCCACTCGGTGGGGGTATCTCTATTTTTTATGACACGACCTCATACAGCTTGTTTCTATAAACTGTATGTGATTATGTACTAAATAACAAATTTCATATAACAATTCTTTCTTGCGTCAGAGATGCTATGCATATTATTGCAATTGTTATTATAATTCTACATCTACATACATACTCCGCAATCCACAGTAAGGTGCGTGGCGGAGGGTACACTGCACCACTACTAGGCATTTCCTTTCCTATTCCACTCCCAAATAGAACAAGGAAAAAAAGAATGCCTATATGCCTCCGTAAGAGCCCTAATTTCTCTTATCTTGCCTTTGTGATCACTGCGCGAAATATAAGTAAGCGGCAGGAAAATCGTACTACACTCAGCTTCAAATTCCGGCCCTCTATATTTCCTCAACAGAAATTCACGAAAAGAACGTCGTCTTTCCTCCAGCGATCCCCAATTGAGTTGCCGAAGCATTTCCGTTTTATACGCGGTCTCCTTTACAGATGAAGTACTTCTTCCCAAAATTCTCCCAATAAACCGAAGTCCTCTGTCCGCCTTACTCATAACTGTCCTTATATGTTCGTTCCATTTGATATCGGTCTGCAATGTTACGCCTAGATATTTGAACGACGCGACAGCATCAAGAAGCTCACTACTAATGCTGTATTCGAACATTATAGGATTGTTTTTTCTACTCATGCGCATCACATTACATTTTTGTACATTGAGAGCTAGCTGCAATTTTTCGCACCAACTAGAAATTTTGTCTAAGTCATCCTGTATGCTATTACAGTCAGTTACAGACGACACCCTCCCATACACCACAGCATCATCAGCAAACAGCCGCAAATTACAACTTACTCTGTCCATCAGATCATTTATATAGATAGAAAATAATAGCGGTCCTATCACACTCCCTGACGATACACTCGCCGTCGAGAACAACGTACTGCGTTCTATTACTTAGGAAGTCTTCCAGTCAGTCACAAATCTGTGAACCTATTCCATAAGCTCGTATCTTCGTTATCAGTCTGCAGTGTGGCACCGCGTCGAACGCCTTTTTTAAGTCGAGAAAAACACAATCCTCCTGTTGCCCTTCAACCATGGCTCGCAAGTTGTCATGTGAGAAAAGGGCAAGATGAGTTTCACATGAACGATGTTTCCTAAACCCGTCCTGATTCATAGAAAGAAGCTTTTCCGTTTCAAGGAAATTTACTATATTCGAACTGAGAATATGCTCCAAAATTCTACAGGAAACTGATGTCAATGATATTGGCCTGTAATTGAGTGGGTCAGTTCCCTTTCCTTTCTTATACACGGGAGTCACCTGCGCTTTTTTCCAATCACTGGGAACTTTGCGCTGAATTAATTATTGGCAGTGGCCACAGATGTCTGCATTTGTTAATGATCATACTGTTTTAAGGTGCTACTTCACACATCCTTGTTCATATGCATCTAAAAATTTGTGAGCACCGAAAATGTTTATCTCACGAGCCTCTACTCCACCTACATCAACCGTCTGGTCGCGGAGCATGTTTCTAACCGTCTGTTGCTACTGAAGCTATTCTGAATATTAACTAATATCGGTTTATTGTGGTTGATTATATCACCTTTGATTGTTTAGGCACCCATAATGAAATCAGCATTGGTGAAGTGTCAGTACGGAACACTCCTAACCAGGCGGTGTAGAAGAGTTGCCTGGGGCTCGTTGTCACCCGTCGATCCCACCATCTGTCGCCTCTTGCCGGCTTGTGTCGGCTCCTCAGTCCTTCCTCGGCTTGCGGTGCCTCGGGCGTCCCGTTAACATCCGCAGCGCCATAAAGGCGTCCTGCCACCGCTGGACGTGAGGCCGTAGATCGCTTTGTGACGCACTAAAGCTGTACACTCGGTGTACCTTTCATCGTTTCCGCTGCGCGGGTTCTGAAGGCGCCCCGCGAGTGAACAGAGGCACTGGCGATAAGAAAAGCGTTAAGGGTCAGTAGCAGGAGCAGGAGCTGCCCTACTACTCGTAAACATCGGACACTGACGTTGGCTGCCTTCATTGCAACAAGCGATTTCTTTCTTCCTTGTTGACAATAGGGTATATGACGGTTTTCTAGAAATAGTCTTAAATGGTTCAGTATGTCATCTTATGCTCGTAACATGCTTTTTTACCTCATGAATGTCAGTATTCAAAAAAGGAAATGAATTCAAGGACTTTGAAAGTCCTCAAAAACGCTATGTTTGTCATGGATGCCTGTGACGTCTGCTGTCATACTCCGCCTCCTGCCGTTAACTTTTCACTAACACTGATACATTGTTTGGGCATTAACGTTTCTGAAAAATGGCCTAAAAATATTACTATGCAAACTATTACTATGCTAATACAACTATAAAGACGCCATAAAATTGTTTTGCGACTTACAAACAATGAGAAGAATCGTAAAATGTGACAGAAACTCGCTGGTAGAGACCCGGATGAAACAGCGGTCACTTCGCGCCTTTTTTTTTTTTTTTTTTTTTTTTTTTTTTTTTTTTTTTTTTTACGTGAGTTCCTTTTTGATGTACGTAAACACAACCTTCATATTGTAATTCTATTAATTCATTATCAAGTACCATGTTTTGCAACTGTAGGTGGAAGAATGAACGTGAATGGATTAGTGTATATTGTAAAATGTAACGACATTTTCGTAACCAAACAAATATTGAACCTTTAAGAAAAATGAGGTACCTGAAAGAAAGCATGCTACACAATCGCAAACATCAACTCGCAGAAATACCAAATCAATCAATCTGTTCAATTTCGAAGCTATGAACGCATTCCATCTTTTCTCGACTCTCATTAGTTACGTCCATTAAAGGTAATATTTTACTTTCCGTCCCGACGAAGGATGTTGAACGTGACGCTGGAATTACCGAGTCTCATGGCAATGAAAATGTTTTGTCATGAAATTTTGCTTTTACGAGGTCAATTACTTTTACTGAACGGACAAAGACATACACAAAAATCTGCCAACAATAAAGCAGGAATAGCATTATTTATTTACTCCATACTTGTACAAAACACTAAACAAGTCATTCTATGTTGTTTAGAATTTCTAATATTAACATATATTGCAAAACAGCGCAGGTTACTCCCGTTTAAAAGAAAGGTAAAAGAAATGACCCACATAATTACACGCCACTATCGTTGACATCAGTCTCCTGTAGAATTTTGGAGCATATTCTCTGTTCGAATATAGTAAATTTCCTTGAGGCGGAAAAGCTATTTTCTATGAATCAGCACGGGTTTAGGAAACATCGTTCATGTGAAACTCAGATTGCCCTTTTCTGACATGACATCTTGCGAGCCACGGATGAAGGGCAACAGGAGGATTGTGTTTTACTTGACTTCAAAAAGTCGTTTCACGCGGTACCACACTGCAGACTGCTAACGAAGATACGAGCTTATGGAATAGGTACACAGATTTGTGACTGGCTGGATGACTTCCTAAGTAATAGAACGCAGTACGTTTTCTTCACAGCGAATGTTCATCAGAGACGAGTGAATAGTCAGGCGTGCCCCTGGGGAGTGTGATAGGACCGCTACTATTTTCTATCTATATAAATGATCTGATGGACAGAGTAAGTTGTAATTTGCGGCTGTTTGCTGATGAAGCTGTAGCGTATGGAAGGGTGTCCTCATTAATTGATTGTAATAGCATACAGGAAGACTTAGACAAAATTTCTAGTTGTGTGAAGAATGGCGGCTAGCTCTCAATGTAGAAAAATGTAAGGTGATGCGCATTAGTAGGAAAAGCAATCACATAATGTTCGAATACAGCATTAGCAGTGAGCGTCTTGATGTAGTGGCGTCGTTCAAATATCTAGGCGTAACTTTGCAGAGCGATATGGAATGGAACGAACATATAAGGTCAGTTTTGAGTAAGGCGGACAGCGGAATTTGGTTTATTGGGAGAATTTTGGAAAGATCTACTTCATCTGTAAAGGAGACCGCGTATAAAACGCTTGTACGACCACGTCTTGAGTACTACTTAAGTATTTGGTTCCCGCAGCAGATAAGTTTAAAGGAAGACATAGAAACAGTTCAGAAGCGAGCAGCTAGGTTCGTTACTCGTATAGGTTCCACCAATGCGCGAGTGTCACGGAAATGCTCGGGGATCGCTGGAGGAAAGACGACGTTCTTTTCGAGAAATTCTGTTGAGGAAATTTAGAGGTCCGGATTTGAAACTGCCGCCTACTTACATTTCGCGTAATGATAACAACGACAACATAAGAGAAATTACGTCTCGTACAGAGGCATATAGACATTCTTTTTTCCTCGTTCTATTTGGGAGTGGAATAGGAAAGGTGGGCACTGCCACGCCATTTACGGTGGATTCCAGAGTATATACGTAGATGTAAATCTGGGCAAAGGTTTTGCTACCGTGTTGTTGGTGTTGCCAACATAACCGCTCGAGGCCGCAGGATATGCTTTGGCTACGAAAAATGACGTTGTCGAAGTATGAGCGATACTATGTCCTGTATTGTAGTCTGTAACCATACAAAACTCATTTCGCTTTATTTCATAGTATTGGTGTTACAACTTGCTAACAATCTCAGACAACGTAAAAATGAAATTACTCCCTTAACTGTATGTTTTATTGCATAACTTGAAGACATTATGGTCAATCTGTTAATACTAATGAGTCCTTTTTTTTCTCCAAATTGTATGAAATCCATAAAAAGTCTCTAACAATAATTAAATTTGAAATGTAGATAGGTATGTTTTACTTACAATGCAATTTTCGCGTTTCTTATTTCCGGTACGTAAACGTCTGGATTATATTTGAAAATAAATAAATAAATAAAACAAATAATAATTTTAAAAAAATACAGAAAAAGCTTTTGGAAGGTTTCCACTATCTTTTACATTTTTGTGCATTCATTTTAAATGCGTTTTACAACACATAAAAACTAAATCGTACACAGAGGAAGTAAGGGAAAATCTGGTAACATTCGCTAACATGCTATAATACATTTATAGCTTTCGTTCTCGTCACGTTACGTCATCAGAGTTTCAGCCAATAATAGTGGGCTTTTAATCACATGATCTAATCTTGAAATTAAACAACAATTTTAATTACATAAAAATGACAAGTTTTGTGAGAATAATGACCGAAAATTCTATTTGTATGTTATAATGATTCAGAATAATAAGAACTGGAACCATATTTTTGACATAGGAAAATACATAGCCGCGGTGGAGTAGCCGAGCGGTCTAAAGCGTCTCGCTGCGGAGCGCGCGGTTGCTCGCCGTGGAGGTTCGAGTCCTCCCTGGGGCATGGGTGTGTGTGTTTGTCCGTAGGTTAGTTTACCTAGGTTTAAGTAGTTTGTAAGCTACGGACTGATGACCACGCAGTTTAGTCCGATAGATTTACAAACATTTGAACATTTTTTGAAAATACATAGCGACCACCCTGCCACGATGTACACTGCTATCGAAAACTAAAGCAACAGACGGGTATTTCGCGGTCCTGTCGAATTCACGATATAATCAAACGGCGAAAGACGCCTGTACACCCGTGTTCCGCGTGGAAGATGGCAGTCCGATCTGCATTCAACCATCACAGCCCTGACTAAAGGGATCTGTGAAACGGGCTAGAGTTTGCTGAGTAGTCCCACATCCCCTATAGCTCTGTACACTTTCACAGGTGGTGAAGAAAGGCACAGAGAAGCCGACTACCAGACTCTCTGTTGTGGAGGGCCATATGAAGAATGTGGCCCAATTGATAAGTGTCACTCGTTCTGTTGAGTCTCGGATCTGGTAACAGTTTATAGAGACCGAAGACAAGGGCAGGGCCGTCCACGTGCGGCGGACAGAGAGGGCCGTTATTTGGCCGTAGGGGCGATCGGTACCGCCGTAGTACTGGCGGTGGCGTTTAGTGTCGGGGACTTGCTGCATGGGTACCCCGGACGCGTCCTGACATAAAGAAACGTGTACAGTCGTCAAGTGGATGGTCGAACAGTGGGTCGATGTTCTTTTCAATTCGAACTGGAGAGTGTCGGCGGATTCGAATCTGGAGGGAACGTGGAACGCGCTTAATGGACCCAAAATTTGTGTAAAGTGACCGACATCGAGGAGGTCACCTCATGGTGTGAGCAGGGGTTATGTTGACCACCTCTTCATGAAACTGTACATGTGAATCGGCAAGGTTTAACTCAACTTGATCAGTAGACATCTACCCCTTTCTTTGTCCTTAAAATTGTATTCACATCTCTGCCTTCACATAACATAATCAGTCTGAAACTTTTCATGTTGTTTTCAGCTTTTTCGGAAACCAGATTGAGGTAATGAAATAGTAGGACGAGAAACGGAAGGCAGTTGTAGTCTCTCTCCGGTGGTATTCTGTCTGTACAGTCATCACGGTACGTCATGTGCAGAGAGTACAGAACTCAGAGGGATAGTGAAGAAATATTTTTTGAAACAGGAAAATATGTTGACATATAAATTTCCTCTACAATGCTGTTGCTTTCTTTTAGCCTTTAAACTGCGGAAATATTTTAGGTCAATAGGTCATTTAAAATTTGTTACACTTAAAAAAAATTGAAAAACTAAAGAAGAAGTTGCCGGAAAGATCTAAAGTGGATAGCCCGCGTGGAGAGCGAGTCTGCTACAGGCGCAGCCATTTCGGCAGGTTGCCTTACCCTCCTACCCACCGTATTGGTGGGTATAAGAGCTGACGGTAATCCCTTAGAGACATTTTTCGCGGAATCATGTGGTTAGCGAACTTTGTAACTTTAACGGGACGACATTGTTGAGATAAACTACCAATTTGCGAAGTTTCATCCCGAACTGAATTTCCGGGCCCGTGTAGTCCCATTGTAAAAGAAGGCGTCGTTTCATAGTATTGTAATGCATCGACAAATTACCAGTTTGTTACTGGCAGGAAGTGGGGGAAGTATTGGGGAGGGGGCAGGGGTAAACTGTAAACGGAAACGAAGGAATGTATGCAGTAAGCAGTTTCAAATGTATGTATGTTACAGGGGTTTACAGAGATTTACACTACTGACCATTCAAACTGCTACACCAAAAAGAAACGCAATGATAAACGGGTATTCATTGAACAAATATATAATACTAGAACTGACATGCGATTACATTTTCGCGCAATTTGGGTGCTTAGATCCTGATAACAACCACCCCTGGCCGTAATAACGGCCTTGATACGCCTGGGCATTGAGTCAGACAGAGCTTGGATGGCGTGTACAGGTACAGATGCCCATGCAGCTTCAACACGATACCACAGTTCGTCAAGAGTAGTGACTGGCGAATTGTGACGAGCCAGTTCCTCGGCCACCATTGACCAGACGTTTTCAATTGGTGAGAGATCTGGTGAATGTGCTGGCCAGGACAGCAGTCGAACATTTTCCGTATCCAGAAAGGCCCGTACAGGACCTGCAACATGCGGTCGTGCATTACTCTGTTGAAATGTAGGATTTCGCAGGGATCGAATGGAGGGTAGAACCACGGGTAATAAATAACACATCTGAAATGTAACGGCCACTGTTCAAAGTGCCGTCAATGCAAACAAGAGGTTACCGAGACTGTAACCAATGTTTAACGTGTAACTACACCATCAAGCCGGGTGATACGCCAGTATGGCGATGACGAATACACGCTTCCAATGTGCGTTCACCGCGATGTCGCCAAATTCGGATGCGACCATCATGATGCTGTAAACAGAACATGGATTCATCCGAAAAAATGACGTTTTGCCATTTGTGCACCCAAGTTCGTCGTTGCGTACACCATCGTAACCGCTCCTGCCTGTAATGCAGCATCAAGGGTAACTGCAGGCATGGTCTCCGAGCTGATAATTCATGCTGCTACAAACTTCGTCGAACTGTTCATGTAGATGCTTGTTGTCTTGCAAACGTTCCCGTCAGTTGACTCAGGGATCGAGATGTGGCTGCACGATCCGTTACAGCCATGCGGATAAGATGCCTGTCATCTCGACTGCTAGAGATTAGAGGCCGTTGGGATCCAGCACGGCGTTCCGTATTGCCCTCCTGAACCCACCGATTCCATTTTCTGCTAACAGTCATTGGATGACGACCAACGCGAGCAGCAATGTCGCGATACGATAAACCACAACAGCGATAGGCTACAATCCGACCTTTATCAAAGTCGGAAATGTGATGGTACGCATTTCTCCTCCTTACACGAGGCATCACAACAACGTTTCACCAGGTAACGCCGGTCAACTGCTGTTTGTGTCTGAGAAATCGGTTGGAAACTTCCTCATGTCAGCACGTTGTAGATGTCGCCACCGACGCCAACCTTGTGTGAATGCTCTGAAAAGCTAATCATTTGTATATCACAGCATTTCTTCCTGTCGGTTAAATTTCGCGTCTGTAGCACGTCATTTTCGTGGTGTAGCAATTTTAATGGCCAGGGGTGTATGACAGTGCACCTGTTATATTGCATCAGATCCTTCATCGGAATGAAGACAACAATAACAACATTAATTTTATAACGTTTTCTGCAATTTATCAGTTCACGGTCTTAAGAGACTGCTGACGTCTGATCTTTTGACTACTTGTACCCGACCAAGCATTGCTGAGTCTTGTTACAAACCGAGCGAGGTGGCGCAGTGGTGACGCGCTGGACTCGCATTCGGAAGGATGGTGGTTCAAATCCACCTCCGGCCATCCAGATTTAGGTTTTCCGTGATTTCCCTAAATCGCTCCAGGCATATTCCGGGATGGTTCCTCTCAAAGGGCACGGCCGATTTCCTTCCCCACCCTTACCAAATACTCCGAGCGTAAGCTCCGTCTCTAATGACCACGCTGTTGACGGGACGTTAAACTCCAAGCTTCCTTCCTTCCTTCTTGTTACAAATTAATTGGATAAAACGGATAAAAGACAACATTATTCATTTATTGAGAGGAATAACTCCACCATTGACCCTGAAATGAGAAAACAAGGTCTTAAACCTAATATTCAAGATATTCCTCCAGGTATCTCAATCTTGGGTGTCCTCTTCTTCTGCGCCCAGTCTTCTCATTGTGAGCTGCACATTTTGGATCCATGTGGTCACAGGTCGTCTTCTTCTTTTTCTTCTTCTCCCCTCAGGTTGCCACTCCAGTACCAGTTTCGGTATTGTGGTCTCCTCTATTCTTCGCACATGCCCGTACCAGTGTAATTTATTTCTAACCATCACTTCATCTATTCTTTCTTTTATTACCATCCTCTTTATTACTTCTGCGATTATTCTTTTTTCTTTCCTGGAAATTCTTGTCGATCTTCTCCAGAAGTCTATGTGAAATGGAAAAAGGAGACACACATTTCTAATAATATGTATAACAAAACTCTTGGTCCCCTTATCTCTGCCTGCTTCCCCATCTTTTGTACCATCTCATCCTCCTGCTCCATCTCTTCTTTTCCCTCTTCCTGTCTCTCTCTCCCCCTCCCTCATTCTTTGCCCCTCACTTTTTACCCATCAGCATTTCTTTCCCCTCTCTGCCTGTCCATTTCACCACATTGTACATCTACTCTGCCTCCTTCTCCGCATCAGTTTGCCCTTATCTTACATTCGCAAATAGTCTCACCTATACTGAAATGATATTAATCACAATGCATGCTTAACGTATAATGAATAATTACTACACTCATCTTGGCCGCCCATAGCGCTAATTTTACATGTTAGTCAGCTTCATAGAGTTATCTTAGATTGAAATTCTAATATAATATTTTAACTATTTATGTTATACTGGATAATCATTTAATAAAAAGTTTTACTGAAGTTCTTTCAATTACGATTGGTATAAATCTGTGATGTGCTCCACAGATTGCTGAGCATTTTGCAAGGAATAATGCTGGACGGTGTAATGAGTAGGACAGGTAACGCAGTGTACAAATATAGCGTAATGATCATTATTCTTTATTTAGTTATTCCATTTAACTGTATGCCTCTATTACGAAGCATGTTTGTGGGTCTTTCTATAGAAATCTATTGAACACAAATCAAGCGTCAATGATGTACGCTGGATAAATGATGCAGTTCTGTAGTTGAGTGTTGAGCAACTTGAATCATCCGTGTTCCAGATAACACAGTCAGGAACATGAAGAGCATCGCACGTAACTGTATCTTCCGGGCATGCTTGATCACGTTGTTCAATAAGTTTGAACAGAACGTGAACTGATCGTGGATGATTGCTTGAAGGTTTACGACAACATTGCGACTGCGATAAGTGTTGTCGAGTAAAACTCTCTCGCCAACACCTTCAGCTGATCTCTTCCTCTGGCGAGAAAAGTGCAGGCCTACAGCCAAAGGTCGTACAAAGCATGTTGCGCCACATGGAGTGCTTACTAACTTTATGTGTTTTTTCTGGAATTACGAACGCATGCTATTTATGGACTGAAAATGAATTCAGAAACAGACAAGGCTCTATTTCAACACTGGGAGAGAGTTTGTCTGATTCTGAAGCCATATGTATATGTTCGGAGGACAATTCATGTTCTCTCTCACGTTGTGTACGATACAAGCACAATAACGAAATATTCACTTTTAGTTCACTGTACCACTCACACACAAATAAAGTAGAGTCTGAATGCACTTGTCTAGCACTGTGCTGCCGCTCGCACGGATTACTGCACCTAACGTCCGTTACTCCCGTGAGCTCGGGCAGCTGAAATGCCTCTAGTGTACTGACTATGCCTGCGTACCACACATGGGGTCAATACATGCGAGATACTTCACGAATGTACTTTGTAAACGAGATCCTTCTTTTATAAAATCAAGTATATTGCTATAAGGAGAGCAACTCCCACAAATTTTTAAGATGGAGACATTTAATCAATGCACTTACATGCCACAGTCGCTATTTTACTTTTATCTTTTGTCATTTATTATGTACAGCAAATTTCGGTGAAACTATGTCAGCATTCTCAAGTACTTTTGCAGTAACTAAATTTTTTGTATTATTAAATAATGAATTTCTACATTTTCACAAAAATAAACTTATATACTGACTCTGCACTGCCAAAACAATTTAAAGAAATCCATATTCCATGTGCTAAGGTTGTTAAATCCTTCCTAGATTGAAAAAACAGGTCTGGGCTGACCCACTTTTAGCTTTTGTTCAAATTGAACACTTGTTTGTTCTCCTGAATGCACATTTGTTTGTCCTCATGATTGGACAGTTAACCTTGAAAAATGGTTTCACCAATTTTGTGTTATCTATAAATGTGAATGTCTGTTCGGTGTACGCTTATCACGTCTGAACCACAAGACATAAAGAGCTAAAAATTTGTATAGTTACTAATGTCTACCCGGGGAAGGCTTTAGGCACGGTTTTATGGCGTTCGGATAGCTATTTATCTGTTGTTGTTGTTGTTGTTATTGACGACAACAACAGATAAATAGCTATCCGAACGCCATAAAACCGTGCCTAAAGCCTTCCCCGGGTAGACATTAGTAACTGTACAAATTTTTAATGTGAATGGCTGTTCGGTGTACGCTTATCACGTCCGAACGACAAGACGCAGAGACTTAAATATTTGTACAGTTACTAATTTATACCTGAGGAAGGTTTTAGGCACGGTTTTATAGCGATCTGAAAGATATTAATAATTTGAAGAATATAACGGGAAAAGCGGAACAATAATTACTCTTTGAAAATTATATTTACTCTTTGAAAATGATTTTATTTGTTGCATTGTGCCGGCCGCGGTGGCCGAGGGGACTGAGGCGCTCCAGTCACGGTCTGCACGGCCACTACGGTCGGGGGTTCTACAAACATTAACATATGAACATTTGTTGCACTGCGTCTTGAGGGTTGATAATAATAAAAGAGTGGAGTATATTTGGAGGGAAAGTTATCGGTGTATATAAAATTCTACGTGTGTGTGTGTTAATATTTCGCTCTGCAGCGAAAACTACAGAACGCAAACGAATGGTCTGTGTGTAATTGTTGTCTGAAGTCTCCCGTTGTACACCACAGCAGTTCCATACGGATAGCTATAAGGGGGTGGAAGATATGGTGGTTGAAAGCCGTAAAATTATATTTAAAAAAACTCGAACTGAAGGCCAGCGATGACATTTGCGACTGTATAGCAAGGAGGTTACATACAGCGAAATATGATGCCACAGACCATAACTTTGGTCTATGCGTGCTACAATGTCTTCAGCTCTTTCTCGGATAAGCATACGAATAAGGAAATATAAGAGTACATAAATAAAGCAGTAAAAAAGAAATTTCTTTTAATACATCTCTTTAAAAAAATCGATTTGACGTTTCGCGCATTATGTATCACAGTCAACCAACGCGCGAGCGGAGCCGCGGGTTTAAATTAGTTACATATAAATTTTTGGTTACTTTTATATAGGTTTCTCTGTTTAAGGTTCCCTATGTACCTGTCTGTCTGGCCGTATGGGAACGACATCGTCAAAAAATTGAGTGCTAGACTGTGAAGCCAAAGGTCGCAGGTTCGATTCCCACAGCGTCGTAACCTTTCAATCCGTTACTTTTCACTTATTTTGCCTCTTGAAAAGTTATTGGCATGAAAAATTCCAATTTGCACCGTTCTTATAAATTCACGTTAATCTTCCTACAGCGGGCTGTGTAATTTAGTTCAAAGATCGAGGGAAATCAACAGTACAATACCTCCAAACAGAACCACACTGTGGCGCTGTAATCTACCTTCGAGTTGTTGAGTGATTTACGTCAGCTGGTTGAGGGAGCTATGCTGCAGCCGCGGTAGTGTAGGCGTCTCTGCGCGGGCAAACATTGGCACGAGGCGCCACGCCTCAGCTGGCCGCGTGTCCACGTCCCGTGACAAACGGCCGCCTTGATCTCTTCTTCGCCTAGGCGCCTCACGCGCACTCCCCGGTCACCGTGGCGCAACCGGTTGCCGGCTGTTTACACATTCCAGGAGAGCAGTTTCCTTCTGCGAACCACTACGTCTCTGCGTGTGGGCATCCGTCGCCCAGTGACACAAACAAATTTTCCCCTGACTGGACGAGATGGCGCAGTTATAGGCTAGCAGTCTTCCAAATCGCTCCTCACCATACTCACCCGCGATTGCCTTAACCCTTTCAGACCCTCTGGCTACAGTTATGTACATAACTTTTACAGTGTCTAACATAGCCCAGAAACATTTTTTCTCAATTGAAACAACGTATATATGACTATGAGTGTTCAACCTTTTCATCGTGCACACTTACTGTCAACTGCGGAAGATCTCTACAAAAATACCAAGTAGTCAGTGTTGCACTGCGCAGTAGCTTGTGAACTCCAAAGAACACGCAAGTTGTGGGTTACTTGTATTCCACTGTTCAAATGTTTGTAAATCTATCGGACCAAACTGCGTGGTCATCAGTCCGTAGCTTACAAAATACTTAAACTAAGGTAAACTAACCTAAGCAAAACACACAGCCATGCCCCAGGGAGGACTCTAACCTCCGACGGCGAACAACCGAACGCTCCGCAGCGAGACGCATTAGACCGCTCGGCTACTTCACCGCGGCTATTCCACTGTAAAATTGAACAGTAGTACTGATTATTTTGAATGACAACTATTGAATGATCAGTTTATTTAGTAAAAAAGTTAGTTCTGCAAAATTAATTATTTTAGTCCATAAAAAGAAGCTTTGCTTTTCAGCAATGCAGTTTTGTAGTATGTAAATGGATGCATATAATAGCGTAAATCTTGCTTCTAAAATCATTAAAAACGTAACTTAAGAGAAATACAGCAAATAATAATAATAAGAAGAATAATTTCCTTCCTCCAGAAAAATATCAGGTCTGAAAGGGTTAAACCAATGCACACAATTGTGGCAGATGATTACTTCTTAAATTTCGCACCCTTTTTCCCGTCACCCCTTTAAAGCACTCGACATGAGCGAGTCGGCAATAGTACCTCCTTCTCTGAAGTCCGAGTGATAATTTCATATTGCAGTAATTTTTCAGACATAAGGGACGGTCAAATGAAAACCCAAAATCCGCCACTACAGGACCATGGAATGGTTTCATTCAAAAGTAACAATCTTAATTGTTGCCTGGAGTGATTCATACAGAAGACGGAAACCTAATCTGGATAGCCGGAGGTGAACTGCTGTCTTTCCAAATAAGAGTCCAGTGTGCTAACCACTGCACAACTTCATCCAGTAACACTGTAACAGGCCAGCGTCTTGTATTTCCATGTACAGTTGGGAAACCAAATCGACGTCATCGTTTCTCATACTATTAAATGTTACGATTTCAAGATGTTTTGAGCCCAGTCTTTCATTATCGATAACAGCGCCTTGTCAGCTATTGTGAAGCATAAAATGTAGTAAGTGGTATCAACTCAACAACAGAGCTATCACCAATATCAGCAGTAGATGAGATCGATATTAAACACAGAAAACTGAATAATTTACAAGTGAAAGTGGGTGTGTTAACTTTAACAGTCGCATGGGTGACATTTGTCAATCAGAAGGCACCATGTGGAGAAATTTGTTTATACTCAAAAAGTAGCCACTTAATCACAAGAATCGTCAAATACTGACCATGAAAGTGGATCTCAACGCCACCTCTTTGTACCATCGACACGAGTGATAAAGTAATGCTCGATGCATGAGATTTAAAGTTATTATTTCTTTGCTACGTGACCTAATCGCAATAAAGTTTGCAGCCATTATCCAATTGTGACGATTAATGAGCGTACAAAATTTTGTCATAATTCAGGAGATTTGCCGCAAATATCTAGTGCATCACGTTTGACAATTTATCACGCATTTATTACTGATTCTCTTCGTAGCACATTTCGCAGACAATACCAAAATATACCGCTAAAAGGACTTGCAAAATTATATCATTGTACGTCACATTGATCAGTAGATATGACGTCATAACAACTGACCTGCATGAAAACGAAACTACAGTACAAAATTAGTTGCAACTATAAGCAAAATATGTGTACTTCGCACTAATGTGCTGGGAAGACCAATCAACCCCCTATTGGGATAGGAACGATACAGTAATGTGGAGCCGCAGCGGAATAGTCGTGCGCACAAAAGCGCCTTGCTACAGTGCGCGCAGCCGTTCCACGTCGGAGGTTCCAGTCCTCCCTCGGGCATGGATCCCTCTTGGAATATGTTAGTTTAAGTAGTTTGTGTCTTTAGGGACCGATGACCACTGCAGTTAGGGCCCATAGCTTTACAAACATTGAACATAGAGTGGAGAAAGAGAGGACGTGGATAGACGGGAAGAAAGGGTAGAGACAAATGGAAAAAGGATGAGGGGCACAATTTTGTTCAGAGGAAGGGAAGAGAAGGACATTGTGAGAGACGATGGAAGGAGGAAAAGATATAAAGGGAGAGGGGGAGGTAGATGCGGACAGAAACAGGTGTCGAGGAAATTGGGGATGAGCAGATGATCTTGGATGTGTTAGGATGAACTGGTCGGAAGGAGGAACGAGGCTGGAAAACATAGAGATAAGAAGATGATCAAATGGATAGGGAATACAGAGAGGGGAGGTGGACAAGGAATGGCGTGAGCAGCAGGTCGAAAGAAGGGGAGTGAGGAGACAAACAAGTGGAAGACTGTAACAACTACATATCCAGGCCAATCACTTTGTATGGCAAGCATCCATGGCAAAGACGTGCACTGTGGCTCGTGAAAATATAAAAATTAATTTGAATATAAATAAAATGGTAAAGAGTTTAAGAAAAATTTTAAATGATTTTTTAGCCGCCATTTGACTGTATAAGTATCTTCATTCTTTTGATACACTATCGGAATTTTTAGGTGCAAACTTAACGGCATGCCTTGCTGATGCACTCCTGGATTTGGTTCTTGATTGAAGCCGCGGTGGAGTAGCCGAGCGGTCTAAGGCATCTCGCTGCGGAGCGCGCGGTAGCTCGCCGTCGGAGGTTCGGGTCCTCCCGGGGGCATGGGTATGTGTGTTTGTCCTTAGGTTAGTTTACCTAGGTTTAAGTAGTTTGTAAGCTACGGACTGATGACCACGCAGTTTGGTCCGATAGATTTACAAACATTTGAATCTTAATTGAATTTGGGGTCACACTATTGGACATACCTTTTTCTTAAATCTAATACACTCAATATTTTTTGAAAAAAGGAAATTGATTTGAAGTATAAATTTCCTCGACCATGCTGTTGCTCTCTTTTTAGCCCTTAAATTGCGGAAATATTTAAGGCCATTAGGTCATTTAAAATTTGTTACACTTAAAAAAATTGAAAAATTAATAAGAAATTGCAGAAAGCTCCAAAGTGGATCGCCCGCGTGGAGAGCGAGTCTGCTACAGGCGCAGCCATTTCGGCGATTGCCTTATCCTCTTACCCTCCGTATTGGTGCGTACAAGAGCTGACGGTAAACCCTTAGAGACATTTTTCGCGGAATTATGTGGCTAGCGCACTTTGTAACTTTTACGGGAGGACATTGTTAAGGCATACTACCAATTTGCGAAGTTTCATACGAAACTGAATTTCCGGGCCTGTGTAGTCCCATTGTAAAAGAAGGCGTCTTTCATAGTATTGTAGTGCATTGACAAATTGCCACATTGGTACTGGAGGGAAGTGGGGGAAGTATTGGGGAGGGGACAGGGATAAACTATAAAGGGAAACGAAGGAATGTATGCAGTAAGCAGTTTCAAATGGATGTAGGTTTCACTAAGAAATGCAGATGATAAACGGGTATTCATTGGACAAATATATTATACTATAACTGACATGTGATTACATTTTCACGCAATTTGGGTGCATAGATCCGGATAAATCAGTAACCTGAACAACCACCTCTGGCCGTAACAACGGCCTTGATAAGCCTGGGCATTGAGTCACACAGAGCTTGGATGGCGTGTACAGGTACAGATGCCCATGCAGCTTCAACACGATACCACAGTTCGTCAAGAGTAGTGCCTGGCGTATTGTGACGAGCCAATTGCTCGGCCACCATTGACCACACGTTTTCAATTGGTGAGAGATCTGGTGAATGTGCTGGCCAGGGCAGCAGTCGGACATTTTCCGTATCCAGAAAGGCCCGTACAAGACCTGCAACATGCGGTCGTTCATTACTCTGCTGAAATGTAGGGTTTCGCAGGGATCGAATGGAGGGTAGAGCCACGGGTAATAAATAACACATGTGAAATATAACGGCCACTGTTCAAAGTGCCGTCGATGCGAACAAGAGGTTACCAAGACTGTAACGAATGTTTAACGTGTAACCATACCATCACGGCGGGTGATACGCCAGTATGGCGATGACGAATACACGCTCCCATTGTGCGGTCACGGCGATGTCGCCAAATACGGATGCAACCATCATGATGCCGTAAACAGAACCTGGATTCATCCGAAAAACGACGTTTTGCCATTCGTGTACCCAGGTTCGTCGTTGAGTACACCATCGTAACCGCTCCTGCCTGTGATGCAGCGTCAAGTGTAACCGCAAGCATGGTCTCCGAACAGATAGTTCATGCTGCTACAAACGTCGTCGAACTGTTCATGCAGATGGTTGTTGTCTTGCAAACGTCCCCAACTGTTGACTCAGGCATCGAGACGTGGCTGCACGATTCGTTACAGCCATGCGGATAAGATGCCTGTCATATCGACTGCTTGTGATAAGAAGCCGTTGGGATCCAGCACGGCGTTCCGTTTTGCCCTCCGATTCCATATTCTGGTAGCAGTCATTGGATCGCGACCAGCGCGAGCTGCAATGTCGCGATACGATAAACCGCAACAGCGATAGGCTACAATCTGACCTTTATCAAAGTCGGAAATGTTATGATACGCATTTCTCCTCTCTACACGAGGCATCACAACAACGTTTCACCAGGCAACTCCGGTCAACTGCTGTTTGCGTATGAGAAATCGGTTAGAAACTTTTCTCATGTCAGCACCTTGTGTGAATGGTCTGAAAAGCTGACCATTTGTATATCACAGCTTTTGACCTTCACACGTCAAAAACGGATAAGTCTTTCTAATGCAATTAGTTTAGGGAAAGGAGGGAAATGAACACCTAAAGTTAAGCGTAGTGAGGTTAAAACAAGCGAAATCGTGTGGAGGAGCGTTTGCGTAATGTTGTTAATTTGAAGATTCCATTCTTGGTGGTGTATGTTGGCAGACACATGGTGTCGCCGGCACCTGTGTTATGGCTGTGCTGCGCTACGCACAGGCAGCGTGCTGGCCGCAGGTGCGGGCACGTGTGCGCTGGTGGGCGTCGCTGCAGCCGTAAGGCGGGCGCTGACGTAAGAGGCACAACACACACAACCGCCAAGGTGAGCACAACCTTGCGCGGTCACGACGCGCCGCGGCCACCGCCCCAGCCAGCGCGTCCCTCTGTCTGCCTAGCTGCGCACATCATTAACCCTTTCATTACCAGCGTTGTTCCTCGACAACGACGTATTAAAAGCTCATTTGTACCTTACTAGCTGTAAACCCGGCGGTGGCCGGGTGTTTATTTATTCTACACCCTCGTAGTCCACCTCCCCTTCCCTCCTTTATCTGCATTCATCTCTTTCTTTTCCATGTCTCTCTTAGTCTTTACGTAGACTGTCAGGCAGCTGTTAGAGTAGATGGCAAATTAAGCTCATGGTTCAGTGTAGTTTCAGGGGTAAGACAAGACTGTAACCTGTCACCATTATTGTTCATACTATTCATGGATCATATGTTGAAAACAGTAGACTTTCAGGGCGGGATTAAAATAGGTCAAAACAAAATAAGCAGTCTCGCATATGCGGATGACTTAGTTGTAATGGCAGATTCGATTGAAAGGTTGAAAACTAATATTTCAGAGCTCGATCAGAGGTGCAAGGATTATGATATGAAGATCAGCATCTCCAAAACGAAAGTAATGTCAGTGGGAAAGAGATTTAAGCGGATTGACTGCCAAATAGGAGGAACAAAGTTAGAGCAGGTAGACAGTTTCAAGTACCTAGGATGTATTTTCTCACAGGATGACAACATAGTGAAAGAACTGGAATCGAGGTGCAGCAAAGCTAATGCAGTGAGTGCTCAGCTAATATCTACTCTCTTCTGGAAGAAGGAAGTCAGTACCAAGACTAAGCGGTGCACCGCTCTATCTTTCGGCCAACTTTGTTGTATGGGAGTGAAAGTTGAATGGATACAGGTTACCTTATTCATAAGGTAGAGGTTACAGATATGAAAGTCGCAAGAATTATTGCAGGAATTAATAGATGGGAACAATGGAGGAGGGTGTCCATCATGAGGAAATCAAGGAAAAACTGGGAATGAACACCATAGATGAAGCAGTTAGAGCGAACAGACTGAGATGGTGGGGTCATGTTACACGCATGGGAGAAGCAAGGTTACCTAAGAGACTCATGAGCTCGGCAGCGGAGGGTAAGAGGAGTCGAGGTAGACCAAGAAGAAGGTACTTAGATTCGGTGCAGAATGATTTTGAAGTAAAAGGCATAACATCAGATGCGGCAACAATGTTAGCACTGAATAGGGGATCATGGAGGAATTTTATTAGAGTTACTTTGCTCCAGACTGAACGCTGAAAGGCATAATCAGTCTCTAATGATGATGATGATGATGATGATGATAACGATGATGTCAGTTTTCACCTCTCCCTTTCTTGACAATGTTTCTTGCAAGGCACCATCTCTCTCATGTACCATACGTACATGTATGTATCTTGTGACCTTCCTCTTGGTACAAGTGTCGTGTGTGCAAAAAATTCATCAAGATCTGAGAAAACCTATTCATTTTGTAAAAGTTCGTATGTTAAGTACCCTCCACCGTGCACCGAAAATTTTATACAGACAGTGACATCCCTCTTGTTTTTATGGTGAAGTGTGCAAAATTTCATAAAAATCGGAAGATAACTATACATTTGTATGCAATAGAAACATAGAGGCACATTGAAAAACGCACTTTGTTATTCTCAAATTTTCCAGTTTTATTTCATACAAGCTGTGTTCTGAGAATAACGAAAACAACAAAGAAAGTTTTGTATCCAATCCTCGTCGCCAGTCTCGTTGCCGCCCGTTGACCTAGGTGTCGGTGGCCGAGTAGAGAGAGACCGACACAGGGAAATAGGATGCACGCGTGTGCGAGTACGGAGTCTGAGGTGACCAGCCGGTGGGACACACTAGAAACACTAAGATAGATTAGAACAAGATATATATTTCGTAGAAATAATACAATACTTAACTTTGCTAACTACAGACTAGTGGAATGCAAATACATAGTTTAACTAGGTAGAGGCCTGCCTACTGATGAGTCCTAGTGCCTGTCCTAATCCCAAGTGACCGATGCAGTTCAGTGGTGGCCACGAGCGGAGTTGCAGCAGAGGGCGCTCGTGGCTGACGTCGTAAGAACACCGCGCCGTGCTTGCATGGCGGCGCGTGGCGAAAGCACGTGGCGCGCACTTCGGACTTGTGCGACACCACATGAAATCGGTCCAGCCGTTCTCAAGTTATGGCGCGATCAACATACTTAGGGATCCGCTTTTGTCTTGCAAGATACTCTCCCCCATGCAACGTAAGAAACTTGAGGTACACGGTGACCTTCCTTTTGAAGGTCAAGCGTGCAAAGTTTCGTGAAGGTCGGAACGAAAACTGTAGATTTCACCAGTCTGTAGGAAACGTATCCTCCTCCATGCACCTTCATTCCGTCCTATTGTAAAATCTTTGTTAGCTAACATGTTCTACCTTTAAACTACATACCGGCAAAATTTCAGCTTCATAGGTGCAATAGTTTTAGAGATTTCGTGTTTCGTCAGTGAGTGAGTGAGTGAGTGAGTGACCTTTAGCTTTTATATATATATACAGAAATCTCCTTACCAGGTTCGTAGAGAGGAATATTAGGAAACTGCCTCCGAAATGTGCTGTAAATTTATTTGATAGTAAACACGTAGTAAATTACAACCTCTTGCTTTTTAGGGCGAAGTTTCTTGTATTTCAATGTCTTTGACGTCATAGCACCTGAACTATATGTCGTAATACGATATTATTTCGAAGGTACATCCAGTGCTGTATATGTAAAACGTTTGCAAACTACGTCGTGAATAGAGTTGGTAGGAAAGACGTAACAAATCAAAACGTCATGCGTGATGTGGCGGTTTTTCAATAACGAAATTGTATATTACTCCATATCTCATGAACTGTGTGTCATACTATGATAAAATTTCGAACGTACGTTCAGTGGTATGTGTGTATACTGTCTGTAACATTTCTCGCGAATACAATTAATAGTTTACGAGTAATAAATTGTAACGTCATGCCAAATGCCGTAATTTTACTGCATGAACGCCGAAAAAGTAGTAGGCGACAAACATTTTTCCTATCATCATTTTGCTGATGTTATCATCGAGAAAGAGTTTCCTAAAGGTCTGAAATTATGTTTGAAGTTTGTTGCAAGTCGCTAAGTCCTCTCCTTCTCAAATAGTGGACTGATGAAGTCACACTATCATGTGCCGCAATACGGGGAAGTCTTCATTGTTTATGACGTCATATCTCCTGAACTTATCGGCCATATCGCAAAATCTTAGCTGACGTCTTCTACCGATGAACTACATATCTGAAACTTCCTGGAAGATTAAAATTGTGTGCCGGAAGCGGGACTCGGACCTGGGACCTTTGCCTTTCGCTGGCAAGCGTTGAACCGACTGAGCTATCCCGACGACACGACACACGATGCAGCCTCACAACGTCCGCCAATACCTCGCCTCCTACTTTCCAATCTTCACATAAGTTTCATATCAGCGCACACTCCGCTGCAGAGTGAATGTTTCATTCTGAACTATATTCCTGCAAAATTTCAGCTTCATAGGTGAAGTAGTATTCGAGATTTCGTGTTTAATCAGTGAGTGAGTGAGTGAATGAGTGAGTATCTGAATGAGTGTCCTTTCGCTTTTATATAGATAGAGATTTTGTTTATCAATTTTTAAAGTCGCATGGTTGTTGATGAACAACATGCTTCTAGCACGACATTTTTCCGTTTGGTATGGCTTGTAGCCACTTCTGAGGCATTAATTTATCCGTCGTGGAGGTTGGATTACGTTGCCGTCTGTATGTGGATGTGAGTGTGAGCCTGAGTGTCGTTCATGTTATTTTATTTCAGCAGTGAATTGTCTTGTCTTTGGTGCTGTGGCGAAGATAATGCTAGCAGTGTTATCTATCAACAAAATAACGTCCCAAGTAATAAAATACCTCAATAACAACGTCTTTATTGCGCATGAAATATAAGACAAAAAAAATAGTTCGATCAAAAATTTAAAAAAAATGTATTTTCATATTAAGTGCACTGTATTAAACAGAAAACACTGAATTGTAATTTTTCCAAAGCTGAATTCATAATGTGGGAATGAAAGGGTTAAGAGGCTGAAACTTTCTAGCAGATGAAAACTGTCTAGCGAACCAGACTCGAACCGAAGGCCTTTGCCTTTCGCAGGCAAGAGCTCTACCGACTGAGCTACCCGGGTACGTCTCGCGGCTTCTTCTCTGCTTTACTATAACCAGTACCTCGCCTCCTGCGTTTCAGTCTTCACAGACTGTTCACAGGGGCGAACCTTGCAAGACTAGCACTGCTGAAGTGTTTTTTCGAGACATAGCCACAGCTGACGCGGTGACTCAGCGCCTTTGGTAGAAGGGAAGGCGGCCTTCTGTAATCGTAGACATGCACCAAGAACTCATCGATCAACAAAAACGAACCCACGTCCGTAAAGAAACAATTTCTACCTGACGGAAATAAGAGGTCGGTAGAGTGCTTGTCCAAAAAACATTCAAATGTTTTTAATCTATGGGACCAAACTACTGTCTAGACTTACGAACTACTTAAACTAACTTACGCTTCGAACAATACATACACTCATGCCCGAAGGAGAACTCGAACCTCCGGCGGGAGTGGCTGCGGAATACTTGATGTGCTATTTTAGAGCAGCTGATCGCTTGTTTACGAAAAAAAAATTAAAAAAAAAAGGTCCTGGATTCGGGTTCAGTTTCGGTACACAGTTATGATCTGCCAGCAAGTTTCATATTAGTACACACTCTGCTGCAGTGTGAAAAATTCATTCTTGATTAATACGTCCTCCGACAATATATTTCGGTAAAGTACTGTAGCATTAACGTAGGTGAACTATGAACTATAGTTACCTTACTGTTCTTGGAAATAGTTACCTCCATGCCGTGGTGGAGTGGCCGAGCGTTCTAAGGCGCCTTGCTGCGGAGCGCGCGGTTGCTTGCCCTCGGAGGTTCCAGTCCTCCGTGGGGCATGGGGCCTTAGGTTAGTTAGGGACTGACAACCAGAGTAGTTAAGTCCCATTTGGACTCACCTCCCATAACTATGCACCGCTGAGCTCTGCGATACATGTGTTGGACAGTTGGCACGAAGTCTTTCTTTGAGATGGATGCCTCATTACGTATTTTTTGATGTCAGGAATATCCTTTAAAAGTAAATTTGAGTCAAGGGAACTGGAAGGAGTCTGGAGGATTGAAATCCGGTGAGTATGGTGGATGTTCAAGTTTCACGCTCGCCCACGCACAGGAGATATTGTCAAAGCCTGGCTAAGAGCTGCAACCATGAGCGTTTGAAGTTCGTTTTATTTTCATTTTCGATTGTAAGTAACTTCACAACCATTATGTCTTTCGTCCGTTCGAGACGTGAGTACATTCTTATCGCCTTAATAAATGGCGAACCACAGATTTGCTATACTATCAATACTGTTCAAAATAATTAGGAACCATAATGTAAATCCACATGTACACATTTACTCTGCAACTCACATTAAAGTGCCTGGCCGAGGGTTTATCGAACCGCTTGAATAATGTTTCTCTGCAGTTCCATTCACTAGTAGCGCGCGGAAAGAAGAAACGCCGGACTCTTTCCGTTTTCGATCTAATTACGATGATCATGTCTCCCTGTGTAGCTGGGTGTTCGAAATTAGGGGAGGAAGTCGTAAAATAAATTTCGCTGATATCGCTGCAACGAATAACCCCTTTCGTCTAATTATTTTCACCCCAAATCGTTTATTTTTTCTGCCACAATCTTTCCTCTATATGACGATAATAGAAAACGAGCTGCCCTTGTCTAAATTTTGTCAATTTCCTCCGTCAGTCACACTTCGTGGGGACCCCACAATGGGCAGCAATACTCCAAAATAGGCCGCACAAATTTAATGTAGGTAGTTTCTTTTGTACTACTGCTACAATGTAAAAATAAACAACTCACTGTACAAGCACTGAGTAATTTCTATATAAAGGTAATGTCTTCATAAAATTTCATCTAATTTAATGTTGATGCAAAAGTACCCATTTTAAAATGTTATTGATAATACGTAATTTTTTATAAAGGAACGTATTGTAAAGACACCTCCGCTTTAACAACAGATTCTATCGGTGTTTGCAGTGCATTTATCTACTATATTTTCTTTTACAAGGCTGAACACAAAATGTAACTGAGACGGATTAAGATCAAAAAAGAAAAAATTTGAACCTCTCTTCATCGTTTCGCTAGTGGACAGTTATTAAGTTAGCGTAAATTCCTCCACGTTCGAGTGTTTGAAAAAGGGTTGTAATGTTGTGACGATTGTCATAATCTGTTGTTACTCGTCATCTTCAGAACCTAGCCTGATATTAGCACCATGTTGTTTGCTCTCACGCGTGCTCCTTTCACACAGGCAACACGCTGAGCTGCTGACCGCTGCGGCGATCAGGCGCGGTTGGCAGGCGTCAGTCACAGAGAAACAACGCATTCCGACCGCACTATTATTCACAGCGTGGCGTACGCAGTCTCCAAACACTTGCCTGCGCGTTGCGGTCGATATATAATTCTTCACATTGGGTTTTAACTTATTTAGACCCAGGGCCAATTTTCGGTTTTATGAAAACAATTTGAATAGCAGCCTGTTATTAAAATAAGCAAGATCTCGGGCAGTTGAGATCTGCAATTGTAAGTTAAAGCGCTCACTGCTACGCTAAGTTACTTTATGAGTGGCCACAGTACATGCGCAATGGACATTTATCTAACTGCTCACTCCTTAAGAGAGCAGCCAACGCTTTAACAAACACAAAATCAATGTTAAAAATTGATGAACATGGGACACGGGGCATGAAATCAAAAAGCAGAGGTTTGATACTTTAAATCAATCTTTTCAGTAAAATGAACAAGCAACTAAATTTGGGAGACCAAATTAAGCACACCTTGTACAAAAATGAATTAAATCATATAATTACTGCCCATAATAAAAGTGTTTCTGCCCTTTAGGAATTTGGAGGTAACATGGGAGGATATTTGCAAACACACAATTCATAGCTGAAAGCACATTCATTGATTCACAGAAACACGCATAATGCTTGGCAGTACATTACTCTGCAGGAACACTTGATAACAGCGGCGAAATGAAGCATCACCAGCGTATTGATGGGATGGCAGGTGTCTTGATCACAAATTTCAAGGACACTGTGCACTAACCGAACTCATGTGGGTGTAGGCAGTGGCATACTACTCTTAGGTACCATGTAGTGTGCAAGCACGGTAAATTATTTAGAATTTACAAAGGAACTTTGTGGTGTCACACAAGTCTAAAGTGCGTGCCACGCACTTTCGTCGCACGCTGCCATGCACGCACGGCAAGGCATTCTTACAATGTCGGCCACGAGTGCCCTCTGCTGCTATCCCGCTCGTGGCCACCACTGAACTGCATCGCCTTGGGATTCAGATAGGCACCAGTTAGGACTTGGGAGTAGGACAGGCACCGAAACGGTCTCATCAGTAGGCAGGCCTCTACATAGTTAACCTATGTCTCAGCAGTACACTTAGTTGGCAGTCATGAACTTTGTAAAAGTTAAGTATATCATATTTCTACGAAATATACAATTTGTTCTAATCTAGCTCAGTGTTTCTAGTTTCTGCTGTAACACCAGCTGGTCACCTCAGACTCTATACCTGCACATGCATGCATCCTATTTCCCTGTGTCGGTCTCTCTCTACTCAGCCACAGACACCAAGGACAACCGGCGGAAACGAGACACAAAAAAATTAATTCAGAATAAGCGAATAGAGCACACGAGAGAATTTGTATAGAAGAAAGCTAGTATTAATAAAACCAAGGCTGAAGACCGTTACGAAAACACATGGTGCTATCAGTCATACAGGACAGGAAAGACAGAATCAAGCAAGAAAATCTTAGAAATATTTAGCATACTCACGGATACAGACCTGATGCGAAAACGTTAGTTAAAAATAGCAAGAAAATTCAAACACACTAAATTTACACAAAGGCTAAAGGCCACTCACACATATTCTAACTTGAGCAAAACCGGACACAAAATGATCACCGGGATGAAAATGCAGATAATAAATTTACACTGAATTATATGACTTCTGTAAATTAGGAAACACTTCGCCTCGCAACTACTCAAGAAAACTATCATTGAAAACCAAGCCTGCCTGATCACAAAGAAAGCAGAGACCTAACAGCGTGCCTTCTTCTCAGCATGATTAGGCTGAATACTTACTTCCACAGTTGTCGGAGAATGAAGAGTCCAGCTCTAAGGCCAAGGAAAAACCTTCCCCTGCCATACACCGGATGTAGAACGCGCTAAGAGCGACGCTGAGGGCGTTTAGAGCGTCCCATCTGGCAAAGACAATTCCCTCTACATCCGCTCCCAGAGAGGTCTGCTGTCACCTCTTTCGTCCAATATTAGGTTGGTACGACATTAAGAACACGACCAGCTCGCCTTCTTGCCAAGTAAGCTTGTCTCTGGCCATCCAGCAGACGCGGACGACAAACGAAGCCATGCGTTCTTAAATACAGCAAAACGAGGCCTAAAGCGCGAGGCGACGACTGTAAGCCATTGTGCGGCAGTCAGTATTAAAGGCAACCTTCCACATTCACATGAACACATAAGTTCAATCACACGGGTGGAAACATATGTAAATATGGGACAAACATATATAAACATGGGGCATTGATCATTAATAAAAAGAATAAAGAAAATTAACACACAGGTAGATAACATTAATGGTGCAGAAACACATTAGGTTAATGAATAAATCAAAATAGAACACGACCACACATTCAGTGGACGTCTTTCAAATTCTTTAAAGATTTTGCACAGAGAATAGTTTTTATTTTCACTTGATAGCAACAATTTCTTTTCGTTATTCGTCAGTTGCTGTGCTGTACGAAGGTAAGTAAGGCACTGCCCGGTATTTTGTCGAATTGGAGTAAACTTTGCGCTTGGGTGTTGTTAAATAGAACTTTGCTGTGGATGGAATGTAGATACGATACCGATATTTCAGGTAAAATTGAGAGCAGAACTGAATATTGTTTCATTCTTCGGATATAATGTTTCATATCTGACGCATAGAAGCTGTTGGGGTGTCATTCCGAATAACGGGCTTGGTAGAGGCAGGTCTAGGGGAGAGGGGAGGGGAAACCGTGCCATCGCACCGGATGGAACATTTTGGAATTTCTATGTAGTTCCCAAAGGTTAAATCAAACACCACATGAAAACTGGAAGTTTATTTTATAAAAACAGTCTGGATCGCAGAAGCTAAAAATTTTTTATTTCACATTTTTAGACCTCAGCAGAGGCCACATGGGCTGTATCGTTAATTCTGAGGATGACCTACAATAGGTCGAAACCCGTCAGAAAAAAAAGGGGGGGATTAGAACCCCCGACCCGACGGGGAACGGCCTCGCGTATCGCAGTATAGCGCCTCAATGCGCTTGGCCACTCCGCCGCGGTACGTTTTGACTCGCTAAGGAACTGAATTTGCAAATATTTTTTTCTTTCTTCTTTCCTCCCCCCCCCCCCCCGTCGGGGGTTCGAATCCCCCCTCGGGCATGGATGTGTCGTCTTTAGTATAAGGTAGTTCATAAGTAGTCTGTATGTTTAGGGACTGATGACCCCGTAGTCAAGTCCCATAGACTTTATAAACATCTGAATTTTTCCTGCCAGCAAGGGTCCCCCACCCTCCCTCCTCCCCTGCCACGCCGTTTACACAGCTATAGTCCCACCCACGAACAATGGCGGGTCGCCGATGTCTAAGCTCAGACGGGGAAAACACTATTGCCAGTTTCAGGCAAGACTTACGTTATGCATAAGCTTAAATCGCTTGGTTATGTGTAACTACCCTATACCAGTATTCTCAGTGATGATAACTTGCAACAAAAACAATTAAATGCAGTAATAACTCGCTTCAATCACGCTGTATGCTGCCAATCGTTACAGCATTCACAGGGCAATAGTGAACCCTCATTGGACCATCGGAGAACGCATGTCGTAAGTGCACAGTAGCAGCCTTAAACTTGACCGCCGTCGTTCTTGGTTCCAACTATAGTGGCCGAGAAGTACTGCACGCCCTCTATCCAGTGTAGTCACCAGTCGTCCATTGCAGACGTGACATCGAAGCTTTACATCTCCTGCGGTTATTATTAGGTTGAAAATACACACATAAAAAAAGTTTTACATCAGCCAACAAAAGATCTGTGGTATGCTGTACTTGTATTTACAAAGCAACGTCTTCCGATTTGCTAACTAACAAAATACAGCTAATCGCTTTTTTTAATTCAAACAGATCCTGAAATCACTATTCTTCAGGTAAGCCCATACTGTAGCAATCTTATTCAAGAGTTGCATGACACCTTGCATGAATGAAATCTAGCACCCTGCGGGGCATGATGCCTACGAGATCATTTAAAAATGCTGGTCTAATTTTTCATATTACTCGTTGGTGATCCTGCATAACACCAGTAGTTTTCGTGGTTGATCAGAACTTTCTCTTACACAATTCATCATAAGCTTACATATCGGGGGAATAAGCTGACCTCATCAGACGTTCAATACCAGCACGACTGATTAAGTCGTGGATGTCTACACAGTGGGGAGTTGTCATCCATAAAATTGAATTCTTACCCAAAATTCTGATGACCTAAAAGTAAAAACATCCGAAATATGTAATATTATTAAAGCCAAATTAAGAAAGTGAAAGTTCTTATTTTTCGGAGAGTCGATTTCTGTGTTTTTATAATATTATTTCCCTCAAGAAATAAAATAAATATTATCTTTGCTCCAAAGTAACGTGTATAGTTTTTTCATGGCTCTCAGTTCAAAGACACCTACATCAACATAATCACCTAACTTTGCTGTAAAAAAAAAAAAAATACGATGCCTGAAGACCACAAGAACTTTTACATATAACTATATTCTTAATCAACTCAATATGAACATGATAAGAAAAACAAAAAAGAATTCTAATGTGAAAACTAGTTGATGACTGTATTGCATTTGAATTTTCAATTATTGTCATTTATAACATTGTATGACTTAATAGTACTTTTCATGCCTTTTATTTATCATTAAAATATTTAATTAAACAAAGTCCACTTTTACTAAATTTTCTGAATATAGGTTGAATTATTTTCAAGGGCGTAAATGAATGAAGTTTAAAATTCAATTAAATCTAGCATAATTACGGTGAATATCTGTTTCATATAGCGTCAGATACTTGCGTAACAATGACAAAAATGATTTTGCTGAAAAAAAAAAGAAATTTGAGCATTTAAAGAGCATTTTCCTACCTAGTGTGTTATGTGTTACGCCCACTTTTCTGTCAGCCACTTTTCTGGAATGCAACAGTCGGTATTCTTTTGTTTCTGCTGTTTGTAAACAAGATGTTTTCAAACACGCTGTTAGTTCTGTTCAAGTGTGATTGCGAGTAGTTGTTATACTTACGTTGACAGTGCTTGTTTACGTGTGTTTTGTTGTGTTTATTGAAGATGTCGAAACGTAAAGGCTTTTTCAAGAAACGACAATTCAGAAATTACATCTGATAATATACCCAAATTCATAATAATGTTACTGCATCCCTTGTTACTTACAGTAAATTCGTTGTAAATCCCTTGAAAAGGTGAGAGCAAGACAAACATAGAGGAAGGCGAAATAGAAGCTGGAAGACCTGTTAGAGGACAAATAAGGGCCACCATATACAGCAGGTAAGTTTTAATTAACTGTAAGTAACAGATTTCAAAAGTTTTTTCTTTAAAGTCAACTTCCCACAAACTAAAATTTTCAGTACATATGCCCCGTTATATCAGAAACTATCATAGATAAATTAATGAAATTTTCAGAGACTCTGCATAACATAAAAAAGCCACCTCTGTTACCACAGTCATTAATATTCCCCTATTAGGAAGTTCACAAAAATATTTTCTGCAGAAAAAACTTAATAATTTTATTAAAAAATTTAGAAAAAAGTATCTCTTAAAAAGTATAAAATGGATAAGTAGAGTTTAGTAAAGTTGACTATTTGTATCATGTAACATACAGTAAAAATATTAAGGTCCTAAATTAAATGTTTTTTTTTCATAAATGGGTCAAATACTTGCCTAAATTAACATGGGTTAGATAGGCAGGGTGTGTCCCCCTTAACATGTGCAGCTGTGTCTTAGTTTCCATAATATGTTACTAGTCGGAAAACGAATTTTATCCTTCTCCCGATCAACTCAATGATTATGCAACTTGTTTTGAAGTATGTCTTCGGAGTAGCCGAGCGGTCTAAGGCGTCTCGCTGCTAAGCGCGTGGTTTCTCGCCGTTGGAGGTCCGAGTCCTCCCTGGGGCATGGGTCAGTTTACCTTAGTTTAAGTAGTTTGTAAGCTACAGACTGATGACCACGCGCAGTTTGGTCCGATAAATTTACAAACATTTGTTTGTCATGTTTCTCTTCTCCAATTTTATCCCTGTGTCTTACTTGATAGAGCTATGCAGTTTTGATTTTATCATCGCCTTAGGATCCGACCCATTGGTGGAATCGTCGCCTCTGTCCTGGCTGGTTCACTGCCACTCGGTAATGAAGAAGTTGTCAGCCGACACCCACAGTCGGTTTACCCTGTTTCTTTCCCACAGCCTCACAAGGTCTTACTCTGCAGCGTTCATTGGCCTCGTTGCCTGATTGAGAATTCAGAGCTGTTTCACTGAATGAATGTTAATACTACAATCCCTGTTGCACATATGCAAATGCTCCTCCGCAAATCTGTGTGAAACCCTCAGAATGTGCTATTCTACTACCAAGTGATGTATAAAAAAACTTTCGTTTTCCTTTTGCTGTAGTAAAATAGTTACGCGATGTCCCTCGGCGCGCCACTTGTTTTTGTCACCACGAGCAGAGTACTACGACACTTGTAATGGAATACCGCACAAGGCTGTCGCCACGACGCCTGCGGCCTCTCAATGCAGCAGAGAAGCCGGCGCGCGGGGAACCGGTGTAACGGTCGCCGTCTGAGAGCAGAGGAGAGGAGAGGAAGATCCTGCTAGGGACCATCGCGGCCGCTCAAGGCTGACCGGTCTGGGGCCGCCGACTTACGCCATTACGTTCTACCCGCTACTGACGTAATGGGCTTGCCACAGGGGAGAAGATACATTATTGACATCGATGAGCGACGTTCTGCATCGCTAACGACCGAATTGGTGGGCAAAGATCTGTAGCTCAGGAGAACCTATAAAATTGATTTTCTTTAATACAGTGTGTATACGTTCTCTGTAAGCCGCAATGGTGTTTACACGGTACTTATAAAGTTCATTAAATTTTTCTGTTAATTTATATTATTTCTGTGCGTTTTCTACTTTTCACGGCGTAAGTAAATTTCGGGCGTGCAGCCGTGCAAATACCACGTCTTCCACAAATATTTCGGCCGCGTATCGTCCGGCCATCTTCAGGGTGACTGACTGAAGATAGCCCAAAGATACGCAGCCGAAATATTAGTGGAGGACGTGGAATTTTCACGGCCGAACGCCCGAAATTTACTGGAGTGTAGTACTTCTAATTATTTGTACTGTTTGTTATTCTGCATTTTACTTAATTTATTTTGTACGTATTTTACGGTAGAGATATTTGGAATTATCTACCGTTCGATTTGAGTGAGCGCTCCGACTCAGAGAGGGCACTATCCTGCCAGAGTTAATGAGGAGCAGTACCGAGAAGTGGCTGGTGAAGGCAGCCGCTATATACTTGTGTACTCAATTGTAATGGAGTGATGGAGAGAGAAGTTGTGATGTGGTCTGTGTGCCGAAATTCGAGTGTATATATATATATATATATATATATATATATATATATATATATATATATATATATATATATACAGGGTGTTTCACTGTGTTTGCCTCTGTAACTTATCAAATAATAGGTGACGGGAAATTTTAATGCGGTAGGTCAACACAAGAAATATTACGCTTTCTGCGGAGCTATGAACATAGTTTATTGTATTATTTTCCAAAGAGTTACAGCACAATGATTTTTTTAAATGGGACAATAGTTTTTTCAATCGTGAAACCAGCTGCGTCCAAATCAATTTACATTGCTATCACTGTTAGTTTGGGAGCTACAACATTTCAAAGTTTCAGGGGCAGACACCACAAACGCTGCGCATAATGCAATGCGCCTTCTAAATGTGGTGCAGCCGAGTTGTAATGTCGTAGGTGTCACGGAGCGAGGAGCTTCCTCAATGCGCTGTTAGACTGCCGACTGTCGCCGCACATGGCCGTATACCCGACAGTTGGAGCAACACAAACAACCGGGGCTCAATATACCACAGTTACTGACATCGGATGACGATGGCATACACGAACAACGACTACGTTGACATGTTGCTGATGCTCGGCGAGTGCCGACACGATGCCACTGAAGCAGCCACGGCGTATGCCGTGAGATATCCTAGGCGAAGAGCCCCGGCAGCCATTACGTTCTTACGTGCCGAACGACTTCGGGAAACAGGCAGCTTGGTAATGCACCGCAGTAACAGACGAAGACCTGCAAGAAGTGAGGAGACGGAGGTGTTTGTTTTAGCTGCACTACACCACGATCCTCATGTCAACTTATGAGCCGTTGCTGCAGTCGCTGGTGTCAGTCTCACATCTGTGTGGCGTATAGTACACGGCCACAGGTTTTACCCGTACCGCCTGTCACTGACCCAGGAGCTGCATTAGGAACGATTTCCGTGCAAGAGTGACATTCTGTGAGTGGGCCATGCGTAATTTCACGCTGGAGTCTTTATGGAGTGTTATGTTCCCTGATGAGTCAAATTATGGTGCCGAGAATCGCCATAACATGCACTACTGGGCCGCAGACAATCCTCGGTGGGTACGACCTGTCGACCGTCAACGTAGGTGGACTATTAACGTGTGTTGTGGAATCCTTGGGGATGAAATCATCGGTCCACACTTACCAGGTACACTGACAGGTGAGTTATATCGCGCTTTTATAGCCGACAGTTTGGGTGGTCTCCTTGAACATGTGTGTCTACACACGAGAGTCCATATATGGATGCAGCACGATGGTCACCCAGCCTATTCTGCGCGTGCTGTTGTGGAAGAACTAAACAACAGGTATGCAGGAAGATGATTGGGGCGCCATGGTCCTCATTCATGGCCCGCTAGGTCGCCCAATTTAACACCAGTAGATCTAAAGGATCGTGTTTATGTCACTGAGCCCACATCCCCAGATGATCTAAAACGGCGTATCGAGGACGCATGTCGCTCCGTCACACCGGCGATGTTACATCTCGTCTGCAGATCGTTTCGACGGCGCATTGCTTTATGCATCGAGGAACATGGACACACATTTGAACATCTCATGTAAATCAACTTCCCACCGTCATAACATCCATCACCCACTACACAGTCATGTATTATGTACAGCGTGTGGTATCTGCCCCTGACACTTTGAAGGTTTGTAGCTCTCAAACTAACAGTGATAGGAATGTAGTTTAAATTGATTTGGACGCAGCTGGTTTCAACGATTCCAATGCACGATAGAAAAAACTATTGTTCCATTAAAAAAATTATATCTTTGTGCTGTAACTCTGTGGAAAATGATACAATAAACTACGTTCATAGCTCCGCAGAAAGTGTAACATTTCTTGTGTTGACCTACCGCATCATATTTCCCGTCACCTATTATGTTATAAGTTACAGAGGCAAACACACTTAGTGAAACAACCTATAATATCTGTGTGTGTGTCTGTCTGTATTTGAAGAATAATTGTACTTGAAGAATGTCAGTCTTGGAGATAGCATGGCCGGTCGCGGTGGCCGAGGAGACTGAGGCGCTCCAGTCACGGTCTGCACGGCCACTACGGTCGGGGGTTCGAATCCCCCTCGGGCATGGATATTTGTGCCGTCCTAGTTCATAAGTAGTTTGTAAGTTTAGGGACTGATGACCCCGTAGTTAAGTCCCATAAACTATATAAACATTTGACTTTTTTTTTTTTTTATATGTATATATATATAGCATCAGCTAAACGCTTTATTGGTAATTATATAACCAGGTAAGTTTGCGACACGCCATTATTTTAATTCATGATATATTTTTTTTATTTCTTTATTTTTTGTAAAGTTCCCCTACTGTTTTATGATTTAAATTTGCTTTGCACCTTTTCATTTTCGTAGTTGGTTTCCACTTCCTTTTTTTCAATTCCTTTATTATTGGCTGACTTCATTATTACCTGTCAACCATTGTTGCATATTTTTAATACTATTGACAAAATTCATGATCCTGCACTTTGCAAGCTGCTTGGAAGAATTTCCTGTTTCCAGTTCTGTAATAAGAATGTACGACGTAAGTGAAATTTCCGTCTCTCTCTCTCTCTCTCTCTCTCCCTGTGTGTGTGTGTGTGTGTGTGTGTGGGCGTGCGCGCCGCGTGTTTGTCACAGTCTTATTGTCTCCCTTTTCATTATTCAAGTTAATCAGTTTCATTATTGATAGAGCTGAAGCATTGAATTAAAATTTGTGGTGCGGCCGGGAATCGAACCCGGACCTCCATGCTTACTAGGCAGACGTCTTAACCGTTAGACTACCACACCACCAACGATTAAGGCGCCTCCGAATAGTCTATGTACGATTTCCCTCCACAACACAAACTTTAATTCAGCTTCTTTGTTCCAAAGATAATTGCCACTAGTGCCAAGGCTCTCCATGCAGCGGAATAGCACCTCAGCAATGGACATGGTGGAACAATCCTGTTATGGTGATATAAATATCAATTAAATACAATGAAAGAATCCCTGAGACGGATTTTCGTCTCAAATATGTCAAAGACATTATTGATAGAGCTGAAGCATTGAATTAAAATTTGTGGTGCGGCCGGGAATCGAACCCGGACCTCCATGCTTACTAGGCAGACGTCTTAACCGTTTTTTTTTTTTTTTTTTTTTTTTTTTTTACATTATATTTAATGGAATACTGGAACATATGAAGCTTTACTCGACATATATTTTTAAATCTTTCTTTCTAACTGCAAAAAGAGTGTTTTTCATCACTTCGTGGTTGTCATCGTTCGCTCACACATTAGTAGTACATAGCAACGGTTCCAAAATATTCGGACTTGATATTTTTTTTTTTTTTTTTTTTTTTTTTTTTTTTTTTTTTTTTTTTTTTTAGGGCCTCCTTCCTCCCCTTCAGCCCTTCCTTGCGCTCACCATAGTCGCCTTCTTCGGCGTCGGCTTCAGACTGCCATTTTGTATCTATATGTGTTGCTGAGAAAACTGTATATGTACTTCATCTTTCATTCCACTTTATGATTTTTTTAAATTTATTTAGTTTAACTAGTTTTATTTTTTATTTTATTTTATTTTTTATTATTTTTATTTTTTATATTTATTTTTTATTTTATTTTATTTTATTTTTTTTTTTTTTTAAGTTTCCTCCAAAACACAGAAAATATACTGCTTCTTTGGTCCAGTGTAATAGGATACAAGGGAAAAAAATCTTCCTTCAGCTGTGTGAAGGTGAGACTATTTTTCGTCTCAAAACTAAATAATTTTTACCTCTGCTAAATGGAAAATTGGATAATTAAATAGATATTATCCAGTTTCTTCAAAGGTTTCTTGAATGTTGAAAGCAAAGTAAACAAACAAAAACTGAACTTGTAATTTTTAGTATCGTTATTCTTTTGAATTACGTTTTACGTGCATCAAATATGCATTTACGTAATGTCTAAAGGCTGTTAATCACAAATATGTTCTTCAGATATCGCCTTTCCTGTGTAAATAATTTTCCTTTCTATCGTGTGTTTACATTATCGTTTTAATTAGAAAGTTTGCAAAGTTTTCTTTATATTTTGTGGTACGCATTAACGTATGGTGCTCAATTGTGAGATATGCCGTGAAATCCTCCCTGGAGGGTGATTCTCTGGTTAGGAGGTAATGTATCGTTTGGCCTTTCAGCCAGTTGATAGCGTTCCTCCTTGTTCTGGGGTACGGTATTTCTTCTGGGTATAAAAATCGAGCCGGCGTGATGACATTGGGCGAGGTCCTACAGATGCTCGCTATCTTCTGTCTGATGTAGTGCCATATGTCTGTGACCTTAGCACACAACAACTTGTGTTCATCATCGTCCTCTATATTGCAGTATGCACACATCGGTGTCTCCGACAAATGAATAGCATGAAGTCGGGAGTTTGTGGCCAGTTTTCTGCTGACAGCGAAATACCAGCTCGACTTCACATAAGTTGGCAGGTGTCTACTGTGTATGTTCTCCCAGATGGCATTCCAATTGTTGAACGGATATTTTTGTTCTATATTGTTCCTTGCCTTGTTTTTCATCAGGTTGTTGTAAAGATGTTTTACTTTAACGATGTCCTTTTCGGGGATTCTGGAATGTAGGTAGCTATACTCCACTAAAAAATATTTGAGGTGGTACAGGTCGTTGGGTATATGTCCAACATTGATTGGTGCATGGAGATCTTCAGGGGCAGTTTCATGCAGCAAATATCCAGCGAGGCTACCATTTGGCTGTTTCCAGTGCTTATACATGTTGGATATGTATAAGGCCCGCGCCTTTATTCTCACATCTGTGAGATTTAAACCGCCACAATACGTTGGAAGCATCAAAGTATCATAAGTGACCTTAAATATGCGGCCTCGGCTCACGAAATGTCCTAGTGCCGATGTAATACATTTAGCCATCGTTGCCGGCAAGGGTAGCACTTGTGCAACATAGTTAACTTTCGAAGTAATGTATATATTAGCCACAGATACTTTTTGGAGTTCATCTAGTTTCCTGATACTGTGCTCTTGGACACTGGCACGGATTCTGTGAAGTATTTTTCTGTAATTCACAGCAACAGTGCTTTGTATAGTTCTTTTAAAATCAATTCCGAGACATTTCATGGATGAAACAGTAGGTAACTGTCCTTGTGTCTGCGAGGCTAGTCCACGACCAATATCGAATATCCCGGACTTCCCTCTGTTTAGTTTCGCACCAGTTGCCTGTTCATATTTTGCTACTATTTGTAGTGCGGTTTGTACCTCATTACCATCCGTAACTACGAAACCAACGTCATCAGCGTATGCATGACACACAATCTTTTCTCCTCTTATATACAGACCCCGTAGATTCTTTGTAAGAGAGGCGAGAAGGGGTTCAATGGCGATCGCAAAAAGTGCCATTGACATCGGACACCCTTGCCTGATGGAACTGGTGACGTGAATCGGACGGCTGACCTGTCCGTTGATTACAACCCTGGCTGAGTTATTCATCAGTGTGTTGCGTATGACGGCAATGAACCGTGATGGGAATCCCATTGCATCCATAGTTCGAAGCAAAAACTGGTGATTAACTCTATCAAACGCCTTGTCAAAATCCAGCGACACTATGGCACACTTGATTTTGCAGACATCGGCCGTTGAAATGAGGTCCCTGTAACCACAGAGTGTCTGCAGAATTTTTCTGTCCTTGCCTACACTTGTTTGGTATGCGCCGATGACGCTGGTCATGGTGTTACGCAATCTTCGCGCTATAATGCGACCAAAGATTTTGTAGTCGCTGTTAAGTAGCGTGATTGGGCGCAGGTGGCCGACGGTTTTGGAATTTGAGGTCTTAGGCACTAAAACTACCATACCTTCCCGGAATTCTGTCGGAACAACAACGTCAGGGTTTAAAAGTTCATTACATATGACTGTGAATTTAGGTGCTATAAATTCCCTGAACTGCTGATAAAATTCAGCTGGGATTCCATCCTGTCCCGGCGACTTGTTTTTCTTACTGTCATTGATGGCTTCGAGAACGTCGTCTTCAGAAACTTCTGAAGTAAGACTGAGCGCTTCCGCGTGGGTTACTCTGCCTTGCAGGTTGGTCCATAATTCGTCCTGAAGCTGTTCGTCAATCGGTTGGCTGGACAATAAGGAGGTAAAATGTTGTAGTAGTGCCTCTTTGATTTCAGAGTGCTTCGTCAGCTTTCTTCCGTCAGCAGTTATTAATTCAGTTAATATTTTGCGCGATGCTCTTTTGGATTCACATATCACGTGATATATGGAAGTGCCCTCTTGTGGTGCTACATTCTGGACCCGCGACCTTATTTGGTATCCTTCTAATTGTTTGCGCCGAAGTGCCAGAATTTTTGCTTTGATCCTTTTAATTCGTTCGTAATTCCCAACAATTGTTGCATCTGACGTGTGCAGATCCCTTAGACACTGAAAGTAAAACTCCATTGTTGATTTGTACCAAAAGCTTTTTTCTTTCGCATAATTGATGAAAAACTTTCGTATTTTGGGTTTGGCGTAATGTAGCCACCAGGTTATACCAGAGTTGTAAGAGGTGAATTTGCGTTCGCATTCTCGCCACAGGGTTTCGAATGCCTCCTGACAAACATGGTCGTTCAGGTGGGATACATTTAGTTTCCAGGTACCTCTCCCTCGAAAAGTCCCCTGTTTTTCCATATTAAGTGTGCATATGTACGCAGCATGATCCGAAAATGCTGTAGGCCATACTTCGGACTGTAATACATGGTCTTTTAAAATTTGCGAGACATATATCCTGTCAAGTCTACTCGCCGAGTGGTTGGTCACGTGTAAAACCAGGGGCTGCACCGTGCATATGCTCCCAGGAGTCCGTTAGTCGTAAATCAGTAACTATGCGTTCTAGTTCAGTTGACTTGTTAAAATTGGGAGTTTTATCTTTGGGATGGAGAACGCAATTAAAATCCCCTCCCATAATAATATGGTCGTACCGGGTTCCAAACAGGGGAACAATGTCCTCTTTAAAAAACTTTGCCCGGTTTTGCCTGTTGCTTGAACCTGAGGGAGCATAGACATTTATCAGACGTGTCTTATGTATGGTACCCGCTATTCCTTTACTGTTTGGTAGCTTGACAATGTCTTCTATGATGATGCCCTCTTTTACAAGTATAGCTGTGCCCATTTCTGTACTATTACCAGGGTTTACTATTGCGTTGAATCCAGTTATGTGGTGAAGAGCAATTTCTGTCACTTCTTGTAATAAAATGATGTCACTGTCAGAGGCATATATAAAATCCTTTAAATTTTGTAATTTGAACGAGCTTTATATCTTATTCAGGTTGATTGTGGCAATTTTGTATGCTTGGCGGTCAGGCATGTTTCTTTTTAAGTTATCGATCTTCTAAAACAAAACTTCAAATTCTTCATATGAAAGTCACGTTTTCAAAACATCTCAATAATATTCGTCAGTGTCAAAGGGGTCTGGGATTCGTCTCTGAAGAGAGGATTCATCTTTCATTGCGACATCGTCATTTAATTTGTCATCCTGGTCTGAGGGTGGTGTGCTTACTGCTTCGCTTCCTGAGTCATCATGCATATCCTCATCCGCCGTGTCGGTGTCGTCGTCGTCCGCCCAGTTAGTTTTGGGTGCCTGCGGAAGGTCGTGGGGAGCTTCCGAAGACAGACTTCCTTTCGTTCGTTCTTCAGTGGTCTTGTAAGTCGTTCCTTCTGTGTCTTGTTTTCCCGGCACGGGAATGTGGTTTTGTTCCTTAGCCGGAGCCTCTTTAATTTCGGTGACGTCCTTCTGGCGGAGGCTGCTTCCTATTTCCTTCGCCTTCTGACGCAAAGGGGGGGCGGTCTCGTTTGCACCTTGGCGTGCCAACCTCCGTTTCCTAGTCCGTCTGGGGGAATTCCTCTTCGACGGGCGTTCTTCATTTACGATGCTTATATCCGGTTCATTCACAGGTTCTTCTTCCTCAGTTGCCGGGGGGTTTGCCACCGTTTCGGTTGCACTCACCTGTGTCGGCAGAGCGGCAATAGCTATCGGAGGTTGTAGGGGCTCAGAGGAATCTTTAGGTACGATAGCACGTATATCCATAGAAATTTCAGTCACCTGCGTCGGCAGAGTTGCAGCAACTGCCGTAGGTGGTTGGGGCTCAGGTACGTCTTCCGGCACAATAGTACTTACATCCATAGATATGTCAGTCTCAGCATCGGCGGTAGCTGCAGTCATTTCCGGGCTCGGATAGGCAGACGGCTGCGCGCGAGCTGCGGCCGCGTAAGTGACGGGCAGTGACGTCACAGTCTGGGGTCTGGCGGGCTCGCCTGCCGGCAGTTGCGCCACGCGCCTCTGTATACAGTTAATGCGGACATGTCCTGGCTTGTTACATAAAGAACAAGTACGCGGTTGGTCGTCATAGATGACAATACCTCTGTACCCACACACATTAATGTATGACGGGATATGCTGTCGTAACTCAACTTTAAGTTGGCGTACACCATTGAGAACAGGAAACTTGTGGGCGCTCGACCACCTCTCTGCAACGTTAGAAAGCACTGTCCCGAACGGTGATATTACTGCATTTATCTGTTCTTCAGTTATTTCAAACGGAAGCTCAAATATTCGGATAGTCCGAATGCCAAATCCTGCATGGGAAACCGTAACATCTCCAACACTCCCATCAGAATATTTAAATTTTAACTTGCCTCCACAAGACTCAACAACTTTCTCACATAGCTCGGCACTACTCAATTTCACGAAAACTACACAGGTTACGATCGAAATATGGATACCAATAAGATCGTTTGCTGATAACTTCACATCTTGTTCCAGCCAGTTCTCGATTTCGAAAGACCTCGGTCGCGCGTATCGGTTATCAAACGTTAATTTCAACGTATCTTTCCTTGTAGGTTGTGCCATCACTGACATCTACTCATAATTCCTCAAAAACTTATACAATTACAGCACCAAGCTGCAGCAAGCGCGAAGACTTACCCACGCGGAAGCGAGCAGGCGCAGCGGACAGCACACTTCCTAGCGCCAGCGCGGCCGCCAGCAGACTGAACCGTTAGACTACCACACCACCAACGATTAAGGCGCCTCGAAATAGTCTATGTACGATTTCCCTCCACAACACAAACTTTAATTCAGCTTCTTTGTTCCAAAGATAATTGCCACTACTGCCAAGGCTCTCCATGCAGCGGAATAGCACCTCAGCAATGGACATGGTGGAACAATCCTGTTATGGTGATATAAATATCAATTAAATACAATGAAAGAATCCCTGAGACGGATTTTCGTCTCAAATATGTCAAAGACATTATTGATAGAGCTGAAGCATTGAATTAAAATTTGTGGTGCGGCCGGGAATCGAACCCGGACCTCCATGCTTACTAGGCAGACGTCTTAACCGTTAGACTACCACACCACCAACGATTAAGGCGCCTCGGAATAGTCTATGTACGATTTCCCTCCACAACACAAACTTTAATTCAGCTTCTTTGTTCCAAAGATAATTGCCACTACTGCCAAGGCTCTCCATGCAGCGGAATAGCACCTCAGTTTAATTAAAGTTTGTGTTGTGGAGGGAAATCGTACATAGACTATTCCGAGGCGCCTTAATCGTTGGTGGTGTGGTAGTCTAACGGTTAAGACGTCTGCCTAGTAAGCATGGAGGTCCGGGTTCGATTCCCGGCCGCACCACAAATTTTAATTCAATGCTTCAGCTCTATCAATAATGTCTTTGACATATTTGAGACGAAAATCCGTCTCAGGGATTCTTTCATTGTATTTAATTGATATTTATATCACCATAACAGGATTGTTCCACCATGTCCATTGCTGAGGTGCTATTCCGCTGCATGGAGAGCCTTGGCAGTAGTGGCAATTATCTTTGGAACAAAGAAGCTGAATTAAAGTTTGTGTTGTGGAGGGAAATCGTACATAGACTATTCAGTTTGTGTTGTGGAGGGAAATCGTACATAGACTATTCCGAGGCGCCTTAATCGTTGGTGGTGTGGTAGTCTAACGGTTAAGACGTCTGCCTAGTAAGCATGGAGGTCCGGGTTCGATTCCCGGCCGCACCACAAATTTTAATTCAATGCTTCAGCTCTATCAATAATGTCTTTGACATATTTGAGACGAAAATCCGTCTCAGGGATTCTTTCATTGTATTTAATCAGTTTCGTTGTACCCTTTGGGAGTACTTTCAACATTGCCATAAATGCACACTTTCCCTGGAGTTTCTGTTACGCATATTAATTAATGTTATTAGACTTACCTCGGTGGTTGGAGTCACCACGTTTTTTGGCTCTAGAACCTCAGTTTTGCACTTCAGCAGTACTCAGTATAAGTCAGGTAGTACACTACTGGCCATTAAACTTGCTAAACCAAGAAGAAATGCAGATGACAAACGGGTATTCATTGAACAAATATGCAGTACTAGAACTGACATGTGATTACATTTTCACGCAATTTGGGTGCATAGGTTCTGAGAAATCAGTACCCAAAACAACCACCTTTGGCCGTAATAACGGCCTTGATGCGCCTGGGCATAGAGTCAAACAGAGCTTGGATGGCGTGTACAGGTACATATGCCCTTGAAGCTTCAACACGACACCACAGTTCATCAAGAGTACTGACTGGTGTATTGTGACGAGCCAGTTGCTTGGACAACATTGACCAGACGTTTTCAATTGATGAGAGATCTGGAGAATGTGCTGGCCAGGGCAGCAGTCGAACATTTTCCGTATCCAGAAATGCCCGTACAGAATCTGCAACATGGGGTCGTACTTTATCCTGCTGAAATGTAGGGTCTCGCAGGGACCGCATGAAGGGTAGAGCCACGGGTCGTAACACATCTGAAATGTAACGGCCACTGTTCAATGTACCGTCTATGTGAACAAGAGGTGATCGATACGTGTAACCAATGTCACCCCATACAAACACGCCAGGTGTTCGCCAGTATGCCGATGACGAATACACGCTTCCAATGTGCGTTCACCGCGATGACGCCTAATACGGATGGACCATCATGATGCTGTAAACAGAACCTGGATTCATCCGAAAAAATGACGTTTTGCCATTCGTGCACTCAGGTTCGTCGTTACCTACACAATCGCAGGCGCTCCTGTCTGTGATGCAGCGTCAAGAGTACCGCAGCTATGTTCTCCTAGGTGGTAGTCCATTCTGCTGCAAACGTCGTCGAACTGTTTGTGAAGATGGTTGTTGTCTTGCAAACGTCTCCATCTGTTGACTCAAGGATCGAGACGTGGCTGCATGATCCGTTACAGCCATGCGGATAAGATGTCTGTCATCTCGACTGCTAGTGATACGAGGCCGTTGGGATCCAGCACGGCTTTCCGTATTGCGCTTCTGAACCCACTGATTCCGTATTCTGCTAAGTCATTTGATCGCGACCAACGTGAGCAGCAATGTCGCGATACGATAAACCGCAATCGCGATAGGCCACAACCGACCTTTATCAAAGTCGGCAACGTGATGGTACGCACTTCTCCTCCTTACACGAGGCATCACAACAACGTTTCACCAGGCAACGCCGGTCAACTGTATGTGTATGAGAAATCGGTTGGAAGCTTTCCTCATCTCAGAACGATGTAGGTGACGTTAACGACGCCAACCTTGTGTGAATGTTCTTGGACATCACAGCATCTTCTTCCTGTCAGTTAAATTTCGTGTCTGTAGCACGTCATCTTCGCCGCGGTGGAGTAGCCGAGCGGTCTAAAGCGTCTCGCTGCGGAGCGCGCGGTTGCTCGCCATGGAAGTTCGAGTCCTTCCTGAGCATGGGTGTGTGTGTGTTTGTCCTTAGGTTAGTTTACCTAGGTTTAAGTAGTTTGTAAGCTACGGACTGATGACCACGTAGTTTAGTCCGATAGATCTACAAACATTTGAACGTCATCTTCGTGGTGTAGCAATGTTAATGGCCAGTAGTGTATATTCGGAATACATTGTAAACCTACTTGGAGGATAGTAACAAATGGTAATGGGCAAGCCGGCCGCGGTGGCCGAGGGTACTGAGGCGCGCCGTCACGGTCTGCGCGGCCACTACGGTCGGGGGTTCGAATCCCCCCTCGGGCATGGATATTTGTGCCGTCCTTAGTCTTAGCTAGTTCATAAGTAGTTTGTAAGCTTAGGGACTGATGACCCCCATAGTTAAGTCCCATAAGTTCTACAAACATCTGATCTGGTAATGGCAACATAATCCAGCTGTTATTTTTTTCTAGCATCGGAGACCTAGTAACGGTCCAGATACCAGTTTTTCAGTCATCTCATTCCCTATCACCAGAGTAGAATTTTTTATCTCATGTCCTGATTAAATTGTTAGATCCATTCGAAACTTTGTCTTCCCCTACAGTTTTCAATTTCTATGGCTCCCTATTGCAGCACGCTTGTTATTCCATCATGTCTTCTGTTCCCACATCTGTTTCCACAATTCTTCACATCGTGTGTGGCAGAGGGCACATTGTATACCAATGTCATTTTCTCCTTCTCCTGTTCCATTGTTCGTGTGGAAAGCAGACTTCAGTTATCGTAAAACCCATACTTTTTCGGCTGGAAATGATACAAGGACTAAAATATTTCTGACTATTGAGCCGTGGTCTGATGGATTTCTTATTGAAATGAAACGTCTTGCCCCTATCTGCGGAGGACTTTTTCAAGGGGTGCGGTAGCTTCTTTGGATGTCCTGACTCGCTACTGACTGCAGCAGATACTCCGTTTCCGCATCTTCCAGCGCAGAGGTGTGACGTCACATGTTTTGAATGTTGGAGCGCCATTCGCCATTGTCGGTTTCCGTTGTCCGCTGTGCTGTTCCCCCAAGAAATCAAAATGTCGTTAAGATTCAAGTTCTCCTCCTTGGTACTGAAATTCTTATGATGTTTGGTAAATTCAACGACCCCTCTGTGCAGCCTTTCATGGTACCCGCTTTCTGCTACCGGTGCCTGAGTTTTATCTCGACGCGACCGCTGGTCTGTCAGTGTATCCGCTTGTACAGTTGCCCTTGTGCTTTTATTGATAAGTTTTATTGTGGCACCACACACGCCTCCTCACAAATCAATCCTGTAAATTCCTACTTTTCCATCTGTTCGCGAGCATCCTTTGCGAATTTTAGATGATCTGCATCTTCCAGGTAGAATCGTATATTATGACGAATTCCGTTTCCTCAAGATATTTCCTTTGCAGTGAGTAACGACCAAAAAGAAATCCAAAAAACTTTAGATTTCACTGGTGTTTGCTCATCACTACATTTTGTACGTGTGGTCTTAGCGCTCTATCTTAGAGGACGAGCATCCAGTCTTGAGCAGTGTATTACTGGTGTGTTTTAATTCGGCTTCAAGTGGTTCCGGTTCGTATATGATCCTCGTTCTATCCGGGAACGTCTTTATGATGCTAATATAATGAATAAGACACCGTTAGCAGTTAACAATATGGAACTTTTAATTTGATCAATTTCTATAATCCAGTATTATCATCTCCGGATCCCCGATGAGAACAAAAATTTTGATGTGTTGAACTGTATCCTGTAAACAGGATCTATATTTGCTTAATTCGCATATCGATGCATTTGTGTGCTACTTAATGATATTTCACTTTTAGGTATCAGCAGCCTCCCACTTCTAGAGAGTTCTTCCAATGTTCCTCAGTCTATCAACTGCCTTCCCCACGATCAATTTTATGTCATCCTGCCTGCTCCAATGATTGTTCAGCAATCGCTTGAACTTATAATAAAGGAAAAGAAAATTTCATTCTTTGGGTTGTCAGTATGTCACGTTTTTTGTTCAGAGTCAAATTCCATTCCTGTACCAAGCGTCCTCTAGCATTTCACGCTAGTTTTCCAGCGTTGCTGCTTCTCGATACACTACTTGCATTATCCCCGAAAAACCTCACGGAACAGTTTGATATCACGTTGGATCGTGCTTTGTTATAAAAACTACTGTGCTACATTAAAAAGTTATTAAAAATAACCATGTACATCATGTCTGAGATTAGTTCCTCTGATAAAACAACTTGGAATATTATTAAAAGGGAGACAGGGCAACCAAGAGCACAGCAAGAGGGTATTACCATCAAAGCTAATGGAAACTTCAGTAACAAAAAGTCAGAAGTTGAAAACATTTTTAATGATTACTTTTTAAATGTAGAGTAAATAGGATCTAAATGTTCATTACAAGTAGCGAGTCAGGTAATGGAAGAAGCCATATCTACACAATTCGATACAATTGAAATTCCATCCACCTCTCGTTCACAAATTAGCAAAATAATAACTCTCTCAAGAGTAAAAGGTCACATGGAATTGATGGCATTTCCAGCAGGGTATTAAAAGCTTGTTGCCAACAGATAAATAGGAGTCTCAATCATATATGTAATAGTTCTTTAAAGCAGGGAATTTTCCTGGATAGCCAAATATGCTATCGTTAAAACTTTGCATTAAAGAGGGGATACGTCTGATGTCAACAGCTACCGCCGCATCTCACTTCTGACAGCTTTATCCAAAAATTTTGAAAAAGTTATGTATTCTCAAGTTGCTTCACATATTAGTAAAAATAAAGTTTTAATAAAATTTCAATTTGGTTTTCAAAAAAGCTTTTCGACAGAAAATATTATATGCTTGGAATAACTGGACATCACCAGTTGGGATTTTTTATGATTTCTCAAAGGCTTTCAAAAATGGGGTCCCACAAGGTTCAGTCTAGGATCTTATGCTGTTCATAAAGTATATTAATGACTTGCCATTCTACATTCATGAAGATGCTAAGCTAGTTCTTTTTGCTGATGATACAAGTACAGCTATCAGGTCTGACAAACAGGAATTAACTGATGAAATTGTAAATGATATCTTTCAGAAAATTATTAAGTGGTTCACTAAAACTGGACTCTCATTAAACTTTGATAAAACCCAGTATATACAGTTTCAAACAGTAAATGGCATGACACCATTAATAAAATTAGACTTTGAACATAAATCTGTTGCTAAGGTAGGTATTCAAAATTTCTAGGTATTTGCATCGACGAGTGATTGAATTGGAACAAACACATTGAAGATTTGCTGAAACGTTTAGTTCAGCTACTTATGCTATCAGGGTCATTGCAAAATTTGGTGATATACATCTCAGTAAATTAGCTTACTATTCCCATTTTCATGCACTGCTTTCATATGGGATCATATTCTGGGCCAATTCAACATTAAGTAAGAAGGTATTCATTGCAAAAAAGCGTGTAAGCAGAATAATTGCTGGAGCCCACCCAAGATCATTTATTTAGGGATCTAGGGAGCCTCACTGTAGCGTCACAATATACATACTCACTCAAGAAATTTGTTATTAACAATCCCACCCCAATTCCAAAGTAATAGGAGTGTGCATAACACTAGGAGAAAGGGTAATATTCATTATTCAAGGTTAAATCTATCTTTCGCACAGAAAGTGGTGAATTATGCTGCCACAAAAGTCTTCGGTCACTAACCGAGTAACATCAAAAGTCTGACAGATAGCCAACTAGTATTTAAAAAGAAATTAAAGGAATTTATGAATGGCAACTCCTACTACACTTTAGATTAATTTTTCGATAAAACTTAAAATTAAAAAAAAATAAAAAATAAGATTAAATTAAAAAATATTAAGAAAATTAAAGTAAAAAAATCCTTAAAATATTGATTGTTATGTATAGACAACATTTACTAAACTGATACTTTGCACATCATTACGAAATGTGGAAGAAGTACTAATCTAATCTAATGTTCATTACACGACAGTGCAGAACCGTATCGAACGCCTTCCAAAAGTCAAGAAACACGGCATCACATGGTAGCCCGCACATACATCTTCCTATCTGTTTCTGTGAGCTGAGATTCACTTGATCGCTGCTTTCCGGAACTATGTTGACATCTTCAGAGCAGATCTTCGGTCTCCAGAAATTTCATAACACTGGAGCATATAAAGTTCCTAAAGTTTATATCAGGCCAACGCCAGAGATATAGGTCTTTTTTGTGCTTACGTTCGATTACTCAACTTAAAAACAGGAATGACCTCCGCTTTTTTCCGATCATTAAGAACATCTACGACACATCGCTGCTACAAGGGAGAAAGGGAGAAAAGTTCTGACGCGTGAAGTGTAAAATGTAGCTGGTCTTATGTCAGATAGAACTGCCTGTCGTCTGAAGAGCGATTCCAGTCGCTTTACTATCCCTCTGCCATTTATTTCGACACTAGCTGAAAAGCCGGTGTTGTTCGTGTATTTAAAAAATGTTCAAATGTTTGTAGACCTTATGGGACTTAACTACGGGGTCATCAGTCCCTAAGCTTACAAACTACCTATGAACTAGCTAAGACTAAGGACGGCACAAATATCCATGCCCGAGGGGGGATTCGAACCCCCGACCGTAGTGGCCGTGCGGACCGTGACTGGGGCGCCTCAGTCCCCTCGGCCACCGCGGCCGGCGTCGAGTATTTAATCATTCCACACTCTTATATCGCTCCTCCTCTGTCCTCTTCTCCCTCTTCCCTAGCTCTGTTCGCCTCATGCTCCCGCTCTCTCAGCCGTTCTCTTCACCCCGCCACCTGTCCGTCTCCTCGCCCTGTCTACGTTATGTTCCACTTTTTATCTCCTCCTTCCACTTCCATTTTTCCCCCTCAGGGTCGGCGTGGTTGACTATGGTCTTGGCGTGGTTACTTTTAAGCTGTGAATGGCTGCACTTTCTGCGTCATCTCTTTCTCCGCCTCTTTATGGAAAATCGCATGTTTCTATCGAACTGTAAAATATATTGGACTCTATCCTCTGCCAAGCAGCGTACAGTAACTTGCCCCATCTATCTATATCTAAAAATTTGAATGTCTGTTCGTTGTACGTTTATCACGCCTGAACCACAAGACAAAGAGCTAAAAATTTGTACAGTTACTAATGTCTACCAGGAGAAGGCTTTAGGCACGGTTTTATGGCAATCGGACAGCTATATATATATATATATTAGTGTGAATGTCTGTTCGGTGTACGCTTATCACGTCCGAACAACAAGACGCAGAGAGTTAAATATTTGTACAGTTACTAATTGATACCTGAGGAGGGTTTTAGGCATGGTTTTATAGCGAACTGATAGATATTTAATAATTTGAAGTATATAACGCGAAATGCGGAACAATAATTACTCTTTGAAAATTATATTTACTCTTTGAAAATGGTTTTATTGGTGGCATTGTTGCTTGAGGGTTGATAATGATAAAAGGGTGCAGTATATTGGGATGGAAAGTTATCGGTCTATATAAAATTCTACGTGTGTGTGTGTTAATATTTCGCTCTGCAGCGAAAACTACAGAATGGAAACGAATGGTCTGTTGTAATTGTTGTCCGAAGTCTCCCGTTGTACACCATAGCAGTTCCATGGCAATAGCTATAAGGGGATGGAAGTTATGGTGGTTGAAAGTGTCAAATTATATAAAAAATTCGGACTGAAGGCCAGCGATGACGTTTGCGACTCTACAGCAAGGAGGTTACATACAGCGAAACGTGATGCCACAGACCATATGCGTGCTACAATGTCTTCAGCTCTTTCTCTATAAGGATGAGCATACGAATAAGGAAATATAAGAATCAATAAATAAAGCAGTAAAACAGAAATTTCTTTTAATACATCTCTTTAAAAAAAATGGATTTGACGTTTCGCGCATTATATCAAGTGATTAAAAATGTTTCTGAAGAAGGTATTGTATTTCATTTCATCCTGCAAAACCAGTCTCATACCACAGTACTGAAGATAGCTTATCATTCTCAACCAACGACCGAGCGGAGCCGCGGGGTAAGCTAGTCTTTTTATATACTTCAATACGAAAATTTTATTTGTCTTTCAATTTCTATGTGTTAATCATTTTAGAACTATTTTTTTTAAAGACTGCACATATAAGGCTAACGAAAAACATAAAAATGGTGGTAAATGAATATTGTATCATGTACTACCTGTTTTACAAACAAGGTAACAGCTCAATAAAGTGCAATGAATGAAATGAAATACCGTGTTGCATGACTGTAGTTCAAATGTGCTAGTGGCGTAAATCTTTTCACCGCATGGTCGTCGTTCAAATAAGAACCAAGTACAAAACCGCGATTCTGCATCAGCATTTTTATATTTTTTTACAGAGCTAACAGATTGTAATAATAGAAATCACTTCCGTAATGAAAGCATTTGTTGTTGTTGTCTTCAGTCCGCAGACTGGTGTGATGCAGTTCTCCACGCTACCCTGTCCTGTCCAAGCCTCTTCATCTGAGAATACATTCGGAAACCTACAGCCTTCTGAGTCTGCCTACTGTATTCGCCCCTCGGTCTCCCTCTACGATTTTTACGCCACACACTTCTTTCTAATGCTAAATTGACGATTCCTTGATGTCTCAGAATGTGTCCCACCAACCTATCGCTTCTCTTGGCCAGGATATGCCGGAAACTCCTTTTCTCCTCAATTCTGTTGAGCACCTCCTCATTAGTTACGTCATCTACCCATCTAATCTTCGTCAATCGTCTGTAGCAAAATTCAAAATGTTCAAATGTTTGTATAGTCTATGGGACTTAACTACGGGTTCATCAGTCCCTAAACTTACAAACTACTTATGAACTAGGACGGCACAAATATCCATGCCCGAGGGGGGATTCGAACCCCCGACCGTAGTGGCCGTGCAGACCGTGACTGGAGCGCCTCTGTCTCCTCGGCCACCACGGCCGGCCGTCTGTACCACATTTAGAAAGCTTCTACCTTATTTTTGCCTGAACTCCTTGCCGTTCATTTTTACTCCCATAAAATGTTACACTACACACAAATGCTTCAGAAAGGACTTTCTAACATTTAAACTATTATTGGATGTCAACAAATTTCGCTTCTTCGGAAGTGCTTTTCTTCCCATAGCCATTCTGCATTTTATATCTTTTTTACTTCGGCCTTCAGAAGTTATATTGCTACCCAAATTTTTTAAAAAAAAAACTCATCTACTACTTTTATTGTCTCATTACCTAAACTAATTCGTTCAGCTCGCCTAATTTTGTGACACTACATTTCATTACCTTTGTTTTACTCTTGTTAATGTTCATCTCATATCTTCCTTTGAAGACACTGTCCATTCGGTTTAATTGCAATTCCAGGTCGTTTTCTGTCTCTGACAGAATTACTATGTCGTCAAAAAGCGCGAGGTTTTTATTCCCTCTTTCTGGACTTCCGTCTCAATTTCTCCTTGCATTCCTTTACAGCTTGCTCAATCTACAGATTGAACAACATTGGGGAAAGGCAACAAGAATTTAGTGTGCCGTTATGACATTTCACAAATATAACTGATAGATTGAAATACTTTTGTCTACAAAAAGCAAACAATCCTTGGGTATCACAGGAAATACTAAGTTTAATTGATGAAAGGATAAAATATAAAAAATTCAGTAAATGAAACAGGCAAAATGGAGTACAGATGACTAAGAAATGAGATTGACAGGAAGTGCAAAATAGCTAAGCAGGAAAGGCTAGATGGTAAATGCAAGTCAGTAGAAGAACGTATAAATAGGGGGAAAATAGATACCGCCTAAAGGAAAATAAAAGAGACATTTGGAGAGAAGAAAAGCAGCTGTATGAATATAAAGCCATGAGATGGAAAACCAGTTCTTAGCAAAGAAGGGAAAGCTGGAAGGTGAAAAGAGTATATAGAGAGGCTCTATAAAGGAAATGAACTTTGAGACAATATGTAGGAAGGGAAGAGGAAACAGATGAAGATGAAACAGTAGATACTATACTGAGAGAAGAATTTGACATAGCTCTGAAAGACCTAAGTCGAAGCAAGCCCCCTGGAGTATATGAAATTCCCTAAGAACTCCTAGTCTCTGGGAGAACCATCCACGAAAAAACTATTTCACCTGGAGCGTAATATGTATGAGACAGGCGACATACCCTCGAACTTTAAGAAAAATGTAATAATCCCCATTCCAAAGAAAGCAGGTGCAGATAGGTGTGAAAATTACAGAACCGTCAGTTTAATATGTCATGGTTGCAAAACTTTAACACGAATTATTTACAGAAGGATGGAAAAGCTGGTTGAAGCTGACCTCGGGGAAGAGCAGTTTCGATTCAGGAGAAATGTAGGAACACGGGAGGCAATACTCAATTTGAGGCTTAACTTTGAAGATAGATTAAGGAAAGGGAAACCTACATTTCCAGCTTTTGTAGCTTAGGAGAAAGCTTTTGACAATGTTGATTGGAACACACTCTTTCAAATTCTGAAATCAGCAGGAGTAAAATATAGGGAACAGAAGGTTATTTACAACTTGTACAAATACCAGACAGCGGTTATCAGAGTTGAAGGGCATGAAAAGGATGCAGAGGTTGGGAAGGGAGTAAGACAGGGTTGTAGCCTTTCTCCAATGTTATTTGATTTGTACATCGAGCAGGCGGTGAAAGAAAGCAGGGAAAATTTTTAAATAGGGATTAAAGTTCCATGCGAAGAAATAAAAACATTGCGTTTTGCTGAAGACATTGTAATTCTGTCAGAGACAGCAAAGGACCTGGAAGAGCAGTTGAATGGAATTGACAGTTTGTTGAAGAGAGCGTATAAAATGAACGTTAACAAGAGCAAAACAAAGATAATGGAATGCAGTCTTAGAAATTCAGGCGATGGTGAAGGAATTAAATTAGATAAAGAAACAATGAAGGTGGTAGATGAGTTTTGTTTCTTAGGTAGTAAAATAATATATGACGGCCGCAGTACAGGGGATATAAGATGCAGAATGGCAATGGGAAGAAATGCGTTTTTAAAGAAGAGAAATTTGGTAACATGGAATATTACGTTAAGTGTAAGGAAGTCCTTTCTGAAGGCATTTGTGCGGAGGGTTGCCTTGTACGGGAGCGAAACATGGACGATAAACCATGTGGACAGGAAGAGGATAGAGCCTTTGGAAATGTGGTGCTACAGAAGAATGCTGAAGATTAGGTGGGTGGATCGCCTAACTAATGAAGAGATACTGAACAGAATTGGGGAGAAAAGGAATTTCTGGCATACCTTGACTAAAAGAAGGGATCGATCGGATGGTAGGACACATTCTTAGACATCAAGAAATGGTAAATTTAGCAATGGAGGGAAGTGTTTGGGGTAAACCCTCTGCGGCCAAGAGATGGATACAGTAAGCAGAAGTTGCAGGTCTTATGAGGAGTTGAAGAGTCTTGCTCAGGATAGAGTAGGGTGGAGAGCTGCATCAAACCAGTCTCCGGACTGAAGACCGCAACAAAAACACTACAATCACTTATTGTGTTGTTATGTCATTTCACAAGTATAACTGATAGTGTTGAAATACGGTTGTCATGGAGCATGTGTGGAGTAGGCGGAAGTACCAGGCTGCAGATGCCGCCCGCTGTCGGCGGCAGTAGTCGCTCCTGCTGGTTGTCAGACTCCCCGTTTTAAAGCCGACTGTGACCACCTGGTCTCGACACCAGAGACGACACAGCACGCTCGCCAGCGCAGCGCCCCGGCCGCAGTGACTCAGCGGGCTGCTGTCTGCTGATAAGACGGCGCCTGTAACGCCGCCGTGTCACCTGGACACACGTCACCCTCCATCACCGGCCGACGACCTACTCGCGCTGAGTCACACTGCCCTCACCACTGGCTGCCGTGTAAGCGCGCGACAGCGCCTCATCACCTCCAGGATTTATTTATTACTGGCTGAAAACACGGCGTTTATTCACCTCTATTCTCGTTAGTCCACCTCTTCCCCTACCCCCTCCCTCTCTCTTTGTTCTTCTTCGCTTTATCGGCCCACCTCCCCTCTCCCCCTTTGACCATCTGTCCGTTCCCTCTGTTCAGCACCGCCTCTTCAGCTCATCTATCTGTGTTGTTGTGGTCTTCAGACAGCAGACTGATTTAATGCAACTCTCCACGATATCCTGTCCTGTGCTTGTCTCTTCATCTGAGAATACGTTCGGCAACCTACATCCTTTTGAATCTGCTTACTGTGTTCGTCCTTCGCTCTCCCTCTACGATTTTTACCCCACACACTTCCTTCTAATGCTAAGTTGACAATTCCTTGATGTCTCAGAATGTATCCAACCAATCTATCCTTTCTCTTACTCAGGATATGCGAGAAACTTCTTTTCTCCCAAATTCGGTTAAGCACACCCTCATTAGTTACGTGATCTACCCATCTAATTTACATCATTCGTCTGTAGCACGATATTTGAAAAGCTTCTATCATCTTTTTATCTGCACTCCTTATCGTCCACGATTCACTTCCATACAATGCTACACTCCAGACAAATACTTTCAGAAAGGACTTCCTAACATTTAAATTAATATTAGATGTTCACAAGTTTCGCTTCTTAAGAAACGCTTTTCTTCGCATAGCCATTTGCTTTTTATATGTTCCTTTCTTCGGCCATCAGAAGTTATCTTTCTACCAAAATAACAAAACTCATCTACTACTTTTATTGTCTAATTACCTAATTTAATTACTTCAGGATCACCTGATTTTCTGACATTACATTTCATTACCTTCGTTTTACTCTTGTTTATGTTCATCTTATATCTTCCTTTCAACAGACTGTCCATTCCATTCAATTGCTCCTCCAGGTCCTATGTTGTCTCTAATAGACTTACTATATCATCGGCAAACCGCAAAGTTTTATTCTTTCTCCCTGAACTTTAATTCCCTCTCTATCTCAGCTCTTTCTACTGTATGATAAAGTCTGATGCCGCTTTGACAGCGGACATGTCGATAGACCCTAGCGGCGAAACACTACGTTTTATTATCAAGACTGCTAGTTCTTAACTGTCTAACTTTCTACAACATGAGCACATTTAACTCTTTGTGTAAACGTCTCTTGCTGTAGTTTTATTTCTGATAAAGACACCTTTAGTGGTAGCCGAAATCCCGATAAAGTTCAATTAATTTAAATCAACTCGTAGGGCTGCACTTTCTCAGACAGTAAATTACGAAACATCAGATACTTTTGCGGTGATCAGTGAAACAGTGTCAAGTATATTACGCGGTACTCTTTGCCATGCACCTTACCGCGGCTTTCGGATTATAAAAACAGTCACTCTGACATCATACACACATCAGCCAATTTTCATGGTAATTGGTCAAACGGTGTCAAGATCTTTTGTATGGTACACTCTATAATACATCGAACAAAAGATTATGAGACAGTGTTCTTCCTCTTCTTTTGCTGATCGTGTGAAAATGTTTCAAGATCGGAGTAAAATCCTGCGGCATTCCACCATACGGAATTTTACGGAGACTGAAACCTCTCTAATCTTTTTTTGAGCTCAAGTGTGCAAAATTTCATTGAGCTATGAATAAAACTGAAGATTTTGTAAAGTTCCGTAAGTAAAGCACCCTACGCCATGCAGCATGCGAAATCGAATGTAGATACTTACCTTCCTCTTCAGGCCACGTGTACAAAATTTCATGAACATCGGAATACAACTGTAAATTTGTACATTGATGGTTTCTCATACATCTCATTATTTATAACGTCATATATCCTGAAGAAATTGTAGGTGGTTGTTATACCAACAGCAGTTGCTACCTAACCACAAGGAATATTTGTACCAAAATTAGGTCGAAATCGATCCAATGACTTAGAACGAGATCTGCTACATTGTTGCGTAATGTAACAGTTTTAAGCGCATAATTCTTTTTTTTTTTTTTTTTGTGGCTTTAAGGCGCATAACATCTAGTGTCATAAGCGCCCTTCTTGCATACAATTGTTTATGACATCACACCTGTGCGGTGATATAATTATGTCTGTAACATTCGCGTCGGTGCAAGCAATATTTCGGCAAAGTTTCATCGCAATAGTATCAAAGGTACGGCAGCGCATAAAATACAAACTAAAACATCCATTTATACATATGACTTTTCTTTGGATGCTGTAAAGCGTAACACAGACACGGCTACCTGAAACATAGGGCACTAAAATCTACTACGCAGTGCTATATCGCTGCTCTCTTTGACTCCGTAGAAGCAAGCACATCCTCTGTTGTGCTCGAGGGCAGCTTCCGCACATCAGCAACTAACGCAACGTATTGCATTAAGGGCCAAGTGCACAGGCACGTGATACTGGACACAGACGGCGTGCACAGCATCAAATGCTGCAAGTTTTCGCCCACACCACTCCGTGGTAGCACACTGCGGCCTTGAACCAAACGAGAGTCGATACGCAGTGGTTCGCAACGTGTGATCCGCTAGACTTAAATATATATTTCAAACTTTCAATCATTTTTAATTATTAATTCCTTGTATGCTCAGTCAGTCGTTGTCCTACTGTGTGTCCACGATAATTTAACCACTCCACTGGTGATGACAGAAGTGGATAACATCGGTACCATTTTATATGCATTCATTTCCATCCTAATGTTGTGAACGCTCATTGAATTCCACAATCATAGAAACTGTAAGAAAGCACTTGAATTCGTACACTTCTTCAGGCCAAAATTATGCAGTAACATAACGGAAATCGTCTTTCATTTTCGTACGACTTTTTCCACGACTTATTTTGGTGAATAAGGATTTCCTGCAGAAAAACAAATCCACTAATGGTCTAAAAGTAAGTGATAATATACGTGTCACTTTGAACAACAGTATTAGCTCTGGTATCAGCGAACAAGAAAATAAAATTAACTGTAATCACAGTCCCGCTAAACGGATTTAATATTCTTGTAATATTTTCGATATTAATAGTGTTGTCGATACATGGTGCAGTCAGTAAGTTGTGAATTGATGCATGGAGGATAGACACGACTCTGTATGTTGCACACGCTGCCGCATTACAGGACGCCGATTACATGTTGATTCAGTTGCAGATCGTACAGGAAACACCATGTTCCGTCTCAAGTTACTGTCCGGTTGAGAAACATCGCAATTAATGAGGTCACCACAAATCGTCATGCGAGCATGACGTTGGTCCTGTCACAGAATTTATGGCGCACTGTGCTGGGTAACTCGAGATTTGTTGAGCTTGTCCGTCAGAATTTTGTGGCAAGCATCATGCCTGACCCCTACTGCTGCTGAGAGACATCTACTGATCGGGAGCGGTTGGCACCAACGTTGCAACTTCCTGGATCTTGCGTTCCGTTCGAATTGTTCGTGACCGACCAGTACGCACATCATCTTCCACAATCCCGTCCTTGCACAAAACGTCGGTGCCACCTAAACACTGCGACTCACCTTACACCTGCTGCATTCTTTCAAACGTTTTGGCAGCGGTTTTGAGTAATTCCTGAGGGAACTTGATATTTGCGCGTTGCTCAAACTGTGGCATTTAAGTCACCGTCACAACAACGACCGTACATCTGCTTGCAGAGCACGTACTCAACTGCCTCTTGCAGGGATGAGATTGACTGACACGGTACCGTACCAGGGCAACACCTAAGCGCTGTAATGCAACACATAGCCGACATAAGGTCAGTCTGAGAACATATCGACTGTACCACGTATTACTTTTCAATTAACAAATTTGTTGTGATTAAAGTCTAATTTCAGACTCACACGTTTCTTTTTTCTTTCTGTAACCTGCTGTTCGCCGCTCACAACAAGGAAATCCAACTGACCCCCTTCATAACCTGGTTTGTCCTCCTAAAATAAAGGAGCATAAAACAGTTCCAAGCTGATACGTGTTAACACTGAGACGCGATCGTATTGCACTATTGGCGTAAGACGTCCTGGACGTTACCTTGCAATATATTACACATTTCCTTCTGTGACGATCAGCAGAAATGATCGGCGAAATATGTGGTATCTGAGCCTTCCAAAGAGGCTATGTCGTTGGTCCGCAGTCTGTGACGAAACGATCTGCACTCTTTTACGTTTCGCTAGTGACGGAATCATCGGTAGTGACAGCGTACACAAAACAATGTGGAAATTAATTTTCATTTTCTCCATAATTAATGGATTGAGACACAGCTGATTAGATTTTGTACGTGGATGGAAGTACCAGCAGCTGTATAGAAATTATTTTATTAATTTTGCGCGACCGGTTTCGGTGCTTCAATTACACCATCTTCAGGCCCCTAGCCGAACAAATACAACAATAATAATAATACTGTAAGCCAACAAATGCCTTATAAGGTCATGTATAAAAAAGTTAAGCAATAAACATATCATGCATACAAAATACAATTTATTTACACACTATACGGAAACATAAGTGGTAAAATGGCCCATTTTGCAACATTCAGGAAGAGTAACATTAACGTAAAGCATTTTACGCAGTCCACTAGTGAATAATATGTATGGAATCCAGACTCCTTAATATGCGGTCATATATATATATCTAGGATGCAATGTTGGCAAACGTGGACTGAAAGACAGGAAGGCTAATTGGTCAGAGTCATCGTGTGTGTAAACAAACGCAGTGTCAAAATAAAACCACAAAGAACCTTAATGTGGATGGAGGAGGAAAAAGGAAAAAAAAAAGTCCATATCTAAACAACAATCCTAAGTAGTAAAGTTTAGATATGCTAAATGGAATGAGAAGTGGAGGCATGACTTTTATACATATCATTGGCGAAAGGAATAGTGGGTGAAATACGAAGTGACAACGACTTGACGAGCATTAAAAACAATTGTGGCCAGACGACGTGAAACTACCGCGGCAAAAGCGACTGCAAAACTCACTTCAGTAACATTGTTTTCGATGGAAACAGTGCGCCTGGAGCTTAGCATTGAGGGAAAGGCTGCAGTTGCGAAACCCATAATGACGGAAGCCAACGCAAAGCTGCGTAGGAAGAGGCACGATCGTAAAACCTGGACACTTGTTTCCACAACTAAATCCGTCACGTAGTTCAGGAGAAAATCCAAAGAAAATTTGGTTATATATAAAGTATACCAGTGGCAAAACACAATCAGCAGAATTGTTAAACGCAGCTTAACTTTCTCCTCCGAATGGGAAAATATTTCGTTAGTGCCCATCATTACAAAATAAGAGAAATCAGAGCGAAAATGGAAAGATTCATGTATTCATTTGTCCCGCGCTCTATTAGAGAATGGAACGGTAGAGAAAGAGCATAAAAGCGGTTTGAGGAAGCGTCTGCTGAACACTTACATGTGATTCGCAATTTATGTAGATCTCCAATGGAATCATCGTTCACATTGCTTCCTACAAACATCCGGGGCCGGCCGCGGTGGCCGAGAGGACTGAGGCGCTCCAGTCACAGTCTGCACGTCCACTACGGTAAGGGGGTTCGAATCCCCCCTCGGGCATGGATATTTGTGCCGTCATAGTTCGTGAGTAGTTCATAAGTAGTTTGTAAGTTTAGGGACTGATAACCCCGTAATTAAGCGCACTACCGACTGTGCTATCCCGACTCGACTCACGATGCCGCCTCACAACTTTACTTGGAAAGTAAAGTTTGGAAAGTAAGAGGCGAGGGACTGGCGGAAGTAAAGTTGTGAGGCGGCATCGTGAGTCGAGTCGGGATAGCTCAGACGGTAGTGCGCTTGCCCGCGAAAGGCAAAGGTCCCAGGTTCGAGTCCCAGTTTCGGCACACAATTTTAATCTGCCAGGAAGTTTCAAATCTAAATCTAAATGTAAATCTAATGTAGCATCGAAAGAACTAAATATTAGGTGACAATAGCAAAGAGCTCATGAATAACAGTTCAAAATTATATCCTCATATGATAAATGGGCTGCTGTAGTTCGGCAATCTTTCTAATCTATTTACGTAAAACATACCAATTGCAGAGCGAATAGGTACGGTTCTTCAAGTGAAAACGATGGCTAGCTTCCTGTCGAAAATGAACAAAGAACTGTGAAAGGCGGGGTTCCGTTACGCGATAATGAAAGTGTCGTACCCAGCGCTGGTGTAGAGCATGTGTGTCCCACTTGTGGTTCGTTCACTTCTGCTCAAGATCGTCACGTGGCAATTCACGATAAGAGTTTGACGTTTCTCTTGTTGCTCAAACGTGGCTTGCTTTGTTCCGAGCTGAGCTACTATCTTTTACTAAACTCTATTTTTAAGACGCACGTCCTCTCTAGATATTTTGTTTTCCAAACGGTCAGTATTCTGACAAATGAATACTTTCACATCACGAAAACGTAGTGTACAGATTGACACTTATAACCAAGATATATTTCAAAAATAGAATCAGATGAAAATTCAAAAAACTTTAGCAGAGAGTAAAACCAGTTTGTCGTAATCTTTGTTTTTTTTTTTTAATTCTTTTTTATTTCATTGTTTTGACCGTCACTTGTTCTTTATTTTGCTCAGAGTACCGTTTTAGATCTTGAATAATTATCAAGCTACGGCAGAGCGAGATCAGGGTGTTAAACAGACTGCGGTTAACTTAGTAACTTCCCTGGTGGACAAACGTTACATTCTACTGTTACAGTGGAGCGTGAGACTGGCTTATAATCGACGAACTTCAGCATTGATGAATAATCGGGCGGTAAGCTATTAATTAACAGGCCAACAATGATTCCTAAATCAATAAATATTTTGTCCATCACTTGCTGAAATTTCACTCGACGTGCTCTGTGATATTAATTATACAGTTACGAGTTAACATTAAGCTGACATATACTAAGTGACCAAAAGTATCCGAACACCTGGTTGAAAATTACTTATAGGTTCGTGACGCCATCCATCTGTAATGCTGGAATTCATTATGGTGTTGGCCCACCCTTAGCCTTGATGGCAGCTTCCCCTCTCGCAGACATACGCTCAGTCAGGTGCTGGAAGGTTTCTTAGGGAATGGCAGCCCATTCTTCACGGAGTGCTGCACTGAGGAGGGGTATCGATGTATTTCAGTGAGGCCTGGCACGAATCGGCTTTCCAAAACATCCCAAAGGTGTTCTATAGGACTGAAGTCAAAACACTCTGCAGGCCAGTCCATTACATGGAATTCCCTGTAAAGACGGCAGGACTCTACAAGCAATACAGAAACACATGGAGGGATAGTATGATGGTGCTAGTAGATTGTTTGGAGTGCGGTGTGACTGGAGATTGCTTCTGTGGTGCTACACTGCCGGAAGTCAGTCTCGCTTTAAATGCCGTTGGGTGTTTGACGGTTGGAATCATGACTTTCGAGTAGGGTGTGGATTTTGACACGGCATGCAGTCCAGTCTGCATGGGAATTATTCTTAATTTGATGGGGGTTGGATGGGGGGGGGGGTTGGGTTTAGTACATGGTGCAATATCCGGGTAAGGTAAGGTAGGTGATCAAATAGAATTGGATCTCGGTTTTCTAGTGTAATGCGCGTTAAGACGTGAGTCAATGAAGGAATCAGGATTAGTATTGGATTAGGTTGGATCGTGAAATGGGATGGGGTTCTCGTGGACATTGAGTAGGTTAATATACTGACTTCATTGCTTTCTTTCGGAAGGGGTGGGCGTCTGAACTTTAGGGTTGGCTGCGATTATATACGTGACAAAGGTGTGGGCCGGCCGCGGTGTCCGAGGGGACTAAGGCGCTCCAGTCACGGTCTGCACGGCCACTACGGTCGGGGGTTCGAATCCCCCCTCGGGCATGGATATTTGTGCCGTCCTAGTTCGTAAGTAGTTCATAAGTAGTTTGTAAGTTTAGGGACTGATGACCCCGTAGTTAAGTCCCATAGACTATACAAACAAACAAAGGTGTGGTCTAGATGGGTAGAGAAATCGAAAAGGATGTTGCGGTTAGGGCGAATACAGATATTGGCAAGGGTTGCCATGGAGTGAGAGAAGGACTGTTATCCTCATTCGGATCGTTCGGAAGCGGTTGGAGAGAGCAAATTAAAATATGTACATTGAATTTTTTCTGTATATAATAGCATTTGGTAATCTGCAAAGAGCCTGCACGAATCTTGAGGAACTATATAAGTGCATTGCAATGATTTTGGCGATATCCTACAGATTTCGTGCGCCTTGTTAGTGGCTCTGATGCTCGCGGTGCGTTTTTAATATCATTTGTCGTCATGAAATAGGGGATACCACCGAAAATTAACAATACCTACCATAAACACTTTCGATCGTATCAAACGTTACACTGACAGATCTGCCCAATACAACCTTTCACAGTGGAGTGCTCGCGTTCGACCTTGACTGGTGACTGCTACAAGGAAAGAAACCGACTGCTGTTACAGCATGTCCCTAGATGATTCAAATACGTTTACTGCCCCTCGTCACATACACATCAACGTGTCAGCCCGGAGTGTTACCACGCGCCCACCGGAAGGTTAAGACGTAATGCTCACTGCATTCGTTACCTGTTACACATTGCAGTAGTGATAGACCTTTGATCTTCCAAGCCGTCGCTGTTGAAACTTCAGGGATCGTAACACCGAGATAGCCCTGTAGTTTGCAACGCCACACAAGATAGATCTAACAGGCACAAATTTTGTAGAAAACCTATGGTCAGTAATAGTGCCGTACATGGGAGAAGTGGCGACCTGGATTGCAGTCTCGCAGTTCGAGGCGAGCGCGCCGTTTGTGGAAAGTGAGAATCAAGGCTGCGTGGCGGCGAGCGGCGGCGGCTGCGTGGGCGGCGCGGTCGGACTCTCCAGCACGCCGGCACGTCACAGGCTGGAGCAGACAGCCGCCAAGCCCCATAGGGGACGAGTGGAACCCGTGACAGCCGAAGCGATGCCGACACTACACGCGGCCAATACCTAACAACAGAAGACTGCATTCATACAAACGGACGACATCATATTTTTCATTAATATTGAAACGTTGGTGCAGTGTAATAAATCTACATCTGCATACATATTCCGCAATGAACCCAAAGGTGCTCGGCGGAGGGTACTGAATACCACTACCAGTTGCTTGATTTCCTTCTAAAACGAGGGAAAAACGAATGCTTGTACGTATCCGTATCAGCCCTAATTTCTCTCTGACCTT